>WOXC01000260.1:0-631045 GCA_011680675.1 Gymnobelideus leadbeateri
TTTGACATCCAGACGCAAGAAGTAAGAGATGCCTGAGAAGGTAATCAGGGAAAAGAAATCAAAAGGAACTTATCAAAGCTGAACTATTTACATTCTTATATGGAAAAGCAATAACTGGGACTGATGATATCTTTCTCACTATGAAAATAATGGAAGAAGGGGGTGTGGTCATATGAATACATATGTGAATGTGTGTGTATATGGCTACAGTTATATGGATAGAGGGCATAGGTTGAATTTGTTGGGAAGGGAGAATACTCAAGGGATGAAATTATGAGGTGAGAGAGGAAAGTGGCAAGAGGAGATGGGGAGAGACATGGTAGGGTAAACTATCCCATGTAAAAACAAGGGGAAGTGGTTGCAAAGGAGGGGGAGAATAGGAAGGCTAAAAAGGCAAAACCACATTCACATTAAATTTGGTTCAGGAGAAAATGACATACATACTAAATGGGATATCTCAACCTGCAGCAGAATAGGGGGAAGGGGGATGAGAGGAGGGATGATGGATGGGAGGGCATCCTTGGGGTGAGGGGAGGTTGGAAGTACCCACTATAGAAGAGGACAGGATCATGTAGGGAATGGACCAGGTGGGGGTGGGATGAGTGGGAGGGAATTATAAGCAGCCTTGTACAATATATCTACCATGATAATGTTTTGCATAGCTAGACATGTACAACATATACTGAATTACTTATATCCCAAGAAGGAATGGGTAACAAGGGAGGAAGGAAATGGATCTGAAATTCAAGGTCTTAACATTAAATGTTTCAAAATATATATAAATACTATTATTAATACTCTTTTGCCTATAATTGGGAGATAAGACGTGCAGGCATTGGGACACAAAGATTCACCTTCCTCTAATGGAAAAGTCAAAGGGGGTATGGGAGAAGATATGGGAGAGAGCAGATTGGAGGAAACTATATCTTGTGGGACTGCTATTCTGGGAGGGTGGGTAGGGGAATAATGGGGGAAATGATAACCAAAATCTGATGAAATGAATGATGTAAAACAGAAGTTAATAAAGTATTTGTTTAAAAAAAAAAAAAAAAGAAAGAATGCTGAGGTTAAAGTCATAGGACCTATGTTTGAATCCTTAATCTTCCACTTGCTATGTGGCATTGAGCAGTTACTTAACTTCTCTGATCCGCATGAGAGGATTGGGCTAGATAATAATAATAAGAGCCTTAACATATTTTATCATTCGATCTTCAAAACAACTTGGGATGTAGGTGCTATTATTTTTTTTTAATTATTTTTTTAATTATTTATTTAGTTTTAGTTTTCAACATTCATTTCCACAAGATTTTGAGTTATAATTTTTTCTCCCTGTCTTTTCCCTACCCCCACCCCAAAATAGCAAGCCCACTGAATACCCCTTCACCCAATCTGTTCTCTCTTATATCCTCCCCTCTTCACCCCCTTAACTTTCTAGTAGGGCAAGATGGGTTTCTATACCCCAGTACCTGTATATCTTATTTCCCAGTTGCATGTAAAAAAACAATTTTTAAACATTTGTTTTTAAAACTTTGAGTTCCAGATTTTTCCCTTCTTTTCTCCTTACCCACCCCCACTAGGAAGATAAACAATCCAATATAGGTAGTACATGTGTAGTTACCCAAATCATTTCCATAGTAGTTATATTGTGAAAGACTAACTATATTTCCCTCTCTCCTATCCTGCCCCCCACTTATTCTATTTTCTCCTTTGACCCTATCCCTTTTGAAAAATGTTTGGTTCTAACTACCCTCTTCCCAATCTGTCCTCCCTTCTATCATCCCCCCTCTTATCCCCTACCCCCCTATTTTCCTGTAGGGTAAGATATCCAATTGAATATGTGTGTTATTCCCTCCTTAAGCCAAATTCAATGAGGATCAGGTTGTCCCATTCCCTTTGACCTTCCTGCTCTTCCCCACCATTGTAATAGTTTTCTCTTGCCTCTTTTATATGAGATAATTTGCCCTAATCTATCTCTCCCTTTCTCCTTCTCCCAATAAATTCCTCTCTCACCTCTTAATTTTTTTTTTAGATACCATCCCTTCCTATTCAACTCATCCTGTGCCCTTTATGTATACATGAACATATATATGCCCACACTAACATATATATTTATATATACATACACCCTCCTATATATATATTCCCTTCAACTATCCCCATTCTGAAAAAAGTCTTATGAGTTACAATTATCATTTTTCCATGTAGGAATGTAAATAGTTCAACTTTAATAAGTTCCTTTTGATTTCTTTTTCCTGTTTACCTTCTCATGCTTCTCTTGCTTCTTGTATTTGAAAGTCAAATTTTCTGTTCATCTCTGGTTTTTTCATCAAGAATGCTAGAAAATCCTCTATTTCATTGAATGTCCATATTTTCCCCTGTAGCATTATACTCGTTTTTTTCTGGGTAGGTGATTCTTAGTTTTAGTCGTAGCTCCTTTTACCTCTGGAATATCATATTCCAAGCCCTTTGATTCCTTAAGGTAGAAGTTGCTAGGTCTTGTGTTATCCTGATTGTATTTCCACAATACTCAAATTGTTTCTTCCTGACTGCTTACAGTATTTTCTCCTTGACCTGGGAACTCTGGAATTTGGCTATAATATTCCTAGGAGTTTTCTTTTTGGGATCTTTTTCAAGAGGTGATCAGCGAATTCTTTCAATTTCTATTTTGCCCTCTGGTTCTAGAATATCAGGACAATTTTGCTTGAAAATTTCTTGCAAGATGGTGTCTAGGCTCTTTTTTTTATCATGGCTTTTAGGTAGTCCAATAATTTTAAAATTTTCTCTCCTGGATCTATTTTCCAGGTCAGTGGTTTTTCCAATGAGATATTTCACATTGCCATCTATCCTTTCATTTGTTTGGACCTGTTTTATAGTATCTTGATTTTGCATAAAGTCATTAGCTTCCAATTGCTCCAATCTGATTTTGAAGGAGTTATTCTCTTCAGTGAGTTTTTTAAATTCCTTTTCCATCTGGCAAATTTGGCTTTTTGAGGTGTTCTTCTCCTCACTGGTTTTTTTGGGCCTCTTTTGCCATTTGAGTTAGTCTATTTTTAAGGTGTTATTTTCTTCAGTGTATTTTTGGTTTCCTTTAGCAGGCTATTGACTTGCTTTTCATGATTTTCTTGCATCATTCTAATTTCTCTTCCCAATTTTTCCTCCACTTCTCTTACTTGATTTCAAAATCCTTTTTGAGCTCCTCCATGGCCTGTAATCAATTCATATTTTTTCTTGGAAGCTTTTGGTGCAGGAGTTCTGACTTCGCTGTCTTCCTCCTGCTCCATGCCTTGATTCTTTTTTATCCCCCCAAAAAGATTCTATGGTCTGTTTGTGCTTTCTCTGCTTGCTCATGTTGCCACTCGATTACTTGACTTTTGAGCTCTTCGCCATAGTAGAACTCTGCTTCCAGAATGGAAAGAGCTTTGTTCCAAATTTCTGGGGTTTTCACGGCTGCTGAAGTTATTAGGAGGGCGTCCTCTCTCCAGCTCCCACCTGCTCCGGCTCATTGGCCACACACCCCAGGACTACCACCCAAGACAGTGATCCAGATCCAAGCAGGTTAAAGCAAAAGCAATTGCCCTCTGAATAGTCACTTGGTCCCTCTATGATCTGCAGGCCAGGAGGTCCTGAAGTAGCCATGAGGTGGTGGCTTCTCATTCTGGGGGTGGGGTCTATCCCCCCCTATTCCAAAGAGTTCCCCACTGACCTTTTATTTTGTCTTTTGCGTTTATGGGTTAAGAAATCTGGAAACTGGGGCGGCTAGGTGGTGCAGTGAGTAGAGCGCCAGCCCTGGAGTCAGAAGGACCTGAGTTCAAATCTGGACTCAGACACTTAACACACACAAACAAACAACAACAACAAAAAAAAACTAGACATGTGACCTTGGGTAAGTTACTTAACCCCAATTGCCCTCCAAAAAAGATGAATAAAAAAAGAAGTCTGGAAACTGCCACAGCTGCTGGTGATTCACTCTCGTGAAGTCTGTTCTGCCTGCCAGTGATCTGGGCCACCCTGGGGCCAGAACCAAGCAGCTCATGCAGGAGTGTACTTGGCTCCCAGCTCAGTGTGATAGGCTCTTCCTGTTGGCCTGCTGGGCTGCCTTCAGGAGGAGATTTGTTTCTGTTACTTTGTGGTTCTGTAGCTCTAAAGTTTGTTTAGAGTAATTTTTTTACATGAATTGGAAGTGATAGGAGTGGGAGCTCATGTCAAGTTTGTGCTTCTACTCCACCATCTATGGTCAGTGCTATTATCATCCTCATTTTATTGAAGAGAAAATGCACAGGGTTTAAGTGACTCGCCCAGGGTCACATAGCTAGATTTGAACTCAGGTCTTTCTGGCTTCCCATCCAGTACTCTAGTCACAGTACCACCTAGATGACCTATAAGGTCCCTTCCAGCCCTAAGTGTATGGTAGTATGATCCTAGAGTTTCACAAGATGGACAGATGTGGGTAGTTAGCAAACTATCAGTGGAGGGAGTACCCATGATCAATTTGATTACAGATCCACTGAGATAAAAATATAGAATCTGGTAATGCTATATGGCTATGAAATAAGGAACACAATAATCTCCAAAGAATCAGCATTGTGATTGTCCCATGGGGCAATGGAGAGATATAAGTAGGAATTAACGTGTATCAGTATTTCAATAAAGGGATATGTATATGTATATATGTATGTATGTATGTATGTATATGTACATATGTATGTATATGTATATATGTTTGTATGTATATGTATATGTGTATGTATGTATGTATATGTATATGTATATAATGAGAATGAAGATAATGAATGAACAACCCAAATGCTGTGCTTGGATCCATACAGTGTTTACAGAATCAGAAGACAATAAGTAATGTGTTAGGCGGACCCTGCCCGCAGGGAGGATTTATGGCACTACAGGGCCCAGTGTTGCATGAGATAAGAATGCATGGATATATTTTGATCTGTACCATTGCAGGTAGCCCCAAATTGCTGAGATAAAGAATTCACTGAAACACTGAAGTGTCGTCATCTAATATTCTTACTAAACTTTGAAGGTATAATTTGAAGGGTCTTTGTGGAATAGAATAATACATGATCTAAAGACTGACCATCTTTAAAGTGTTTATCAAATATAATCCTGTTCACGTTATATAGAAATACATAAAGTATGTTATCACATGCCTCATCCTAAGTATATTTTCTTTTTTTTTTTTTTTTAAAGCAATTGGGGTTAAGTAACTTGCTCAAGGTTACACGGCTAGTCATTTGATTTATGCGTGGGTGCTCATTTTCTGAGGCCGGATCTGATCTCAGGTCATCCAAACTCCGAGGCCGGCGCTCTTACTCACTGTGCCACCTAGCCGCCCCTTTAGGGCAATTGGGGTTAAGTAACTTGCCCAAGGTTACACGGCTAGGTTTTTGTTTGTATGGATTAAGTGTCGGAGGGCGGCTCCGAACTCAGGTCCTTCTGATTCCAGGGCCGGCACTCTATTCACTGCGCCACCTAGCCGCCCCTCCTAAGTATATTTTCAGTGCAGAAATGCAAAGTTCATCAGGACAAACCACTCTCACTGAGTTAAGTATATACCATCTAGGCCTATGACATCTCTTCCTTCTCCCTTTTGAACATTTCACTGGTGATTAACCCTTTTCCCAGAAAGGAGAGGTAGGAGTAGGAAGATGTAGAATTAAAATCAGTCAGTTCTGTATTAGATTAGCATTTCTGATTGAAGGGTAAAAATGAAAATTATCCCACAATTCCAGAGGATTAAAGATGAATCATACTACCCACCAGAGAAGTGAGACTTAAAATCCAGAATGAAACATGCCTTTTTTGACTAGTCAGAATAGTTATTTGTTTTGCTGGAATATTTGAGTTTATCAGGATTTTTTTTCTTGTATCATGTTTAAATTGGGGAGAGATAATAATTGCTTTATATAGAGATATATGTATATAAAAATATATGTATCGGGGTGGCTAGGTGGCGCAGTGAGTAGAGCGTCGGCCCTGGAGTCAGAAGGACCTGAGTTCGGATCCGGCCTCAGACACTTAATGCACACACAAACAAAAACCTAGCCGTGTGGCCTTGGGCAAGTTACTTAACCCCAATTTCCCTCCAAAAACCAAAAAAAAAAAAAAAATATATATATATATATATATATATATGCACATACACACATACATATACACATATTTTAGTGGAGGTTATGGGCCAAAATGAGATTTTCAAATTATTTTTTTGTTTCTCCATTAGAACTAATAAAAGATGACCATAGTTCATAGTTCATTGTCTGTCTGAAGACTTGCAACCACTGAGCTAAAAAAAAAGATTTGTGAAGGATTAAGATTATATTGTAATATCAAATGGGAAAAGAACAAATGTTTTCAAGTAATCAAAGTTATTTACCCAATGCCAAAACAATAAGTAGTTTCAATCAACTAAAAGAAATAATCAGTTAAAAAATCATCAAATCACAATTTTATTCAGTTGACTTGGTCAGTTCAATCAAAAAGATTGCTTCAGTAGGCCTGTTTGGGCAGAACATAAGTGTTATGGTTAAACATTGCATCATATTAAAAGCAAATGCAGGGGCTGGCTAGATGGGTTAGTGAATAGGGCACTGGCCCTGGAGTCAGTAGGACCCGAGTTCAAATGTGGCCTCAGACACTTAATACTTACTAGCTGTGTGACCTTGGGCAAGTCATTTAACCCCAATTGCCATACCTTCCCCTTCCAAAAAGCAAAAAAAAAAAAAAAAAGCAAATGCAGGTTTTAGATACATTCAAAGAGATTACAGGAATACTTTAAGGACTTATCTTTCACAGCACATCAGCTTAAAAAATAGTTTTGTGGTTATACTACTTTTTACCTCAAATGTAGTTATGTACCCTTTCCCTAACTTGTTCTCCTTACCTCTTTCCCCTTTTATTCTTCCTCTTCTCTCTATCTCTTGTTCTCTCTTTCTCTCACTCTATGTCTTTCTCCCTCTGTCATTTCATCTATGAAACCAAAATAATCAAGTAGAGAGTGAAAAACTAAGCTAATTATCCTTTTTACCTTTTCAAGCTATCCACAAGCATTTAGTCAAGATAATAGGTAGAATTTACATGGTGCTTTAAGGGTTGCAAAGTGCTTTACATGCATCATCTCATTTGATCTTTATAAGCTATGAGGTAGGTGAAATCATTATCTTCTTTTACAGATGAAAAACAGAGGCCAAGAGGCTCAGTGACTTGCCTAGGTGTTTGAGGCAAGTTTTGAATTCAGATCTTCCTGATTCCAAGTTCAGCTATTTATTCACCATGCCTACTCTCTACCTGGCACTACACTAAGTATCAGAGATATAAATGCAAAGAATGGAATAATTGCTACTCTCAAGGAACTTATCATGGAGAAATAAGAAATACATACATACATATATATTGTATCTTATAATAAATACTATACTGCATCATGTATGTAATGAAAAAATATAAAGAGAATAAATACACAACGAGGGGATTGACCATAGAGTGTACTCTTATTTGCCCTTGCTGGTAAGTGATGAAAACTCATACAGACATTCATTGCCTTGTCAAAATAAAATATGTAGAATGGGTAGCCAGTTTCTGACCATGAGTGTTTGAAGTGTTAGTATGGTGGAATGATGAAGTTTTCTGATTGGTTATGGATATGGAAGGATTGATGACTGAAGAATTACTGACCTGAAACTGAATATACATATAAAAGGAGTGATCTGCCCCTCCCTAGTTCCTTTGCTCTTTTCCTTCCTGTCTGTAAGTGAGGCAAGAGCTGTTGTGAGATGATGGGTAGGGGAGTGGAAGCAAGCTGAATTTCTTCACCCAGCCACATGGCATCAGAAGAACCCAACAACTTGGGTTACTGGTGGAGTTCACTGGAGGCACTAGCAGTGACAGACAACAGTCATGTGGAAAGTCTGAGGAAGTTAGCAGTTTCAGGGAGTGTTAACCCTTAAAGAGATAAAGGCCTATCATGGACTTTAGAAAGGCAAAGATCTTCAGAGACCTGAAGAAAAATATTTCTAAAGGGAAACTTCATGAGGACACTATGAGAAAAGAACTTTAAGGTCCAGGAGTTGGGAGGTACCCCTTTGCCACACATGTCCTCTATATCTTTTTAAAATTTTTTCTTTTAATTTTTTTGTTTTTGGAAGA
Source organism: Gymnobelideus leadbeateri (assembly GCA_011680675.1). Taxonomy (NCBI): domain Eukaryota; kingdom Metazoa; phylum Chordata; class Mammalia; order Diprotodontia; family Petauridae; genus Gymnobelideus; species Gymnobelideus leadbeateri. The sequence continues at coordinate 8,161 of WOXC01000260.1, forward strand.
GGGAAGGGAGGGCAATTGGGGTTAAGTGACTTGCCCATGGTCACATGGCTAATGTGAAGTGTCTGAGGTTGGATTTGAACTCAGGTCCTCCTGACTCCAGGTCCAGAGCTTCATTCACTGCACCACCTAGCCACCCCCCAACATGTCCTCTATATCTATGTTATACTGACACTGTATTTTAAGCTTGAGTCTTCTTTCCCAAGGACCTTATGTGTGCAAGGAAGAATATACCATTGAATTCGGGTGAATTTTATTTTATTTTTTTTGTAAATTTTTAAAATTCCTTTTAAACTTAAATACAAAATAAGAAAAGAAAAAAAATTGCCATGTACACAGCAGAACATAAGAGAGTCAATTCAATTCAATATAGAACGATACATTTCCATTTCAAGAAAACCTATATAATAAATCTTACACATTATTTTCAAAGCTGCCCAATATTTTCTTTGCTTTCTTATAGGTTTTCTTTTGTTCTCTGCTGTGTGCTTTTTACTTTACTTTTTTATCCTTCCCCCCACCAAAGAAGGCTACAGTTAAGCATGGAGATATGTGTGTGTATGCACACACATACACACATATAATGTATGTATGTATACACATAAATATTTATAAGCATACACGCATATATGCACATATACATATATACTCATCCACATAAATGTAAGACTGTACTATGTTCATTTCCACTTGTCATCTGTTCCTCTGAAGGTGAAAGCAACTTCCTTCATAAATCCAAGTCTTTCCTTGTTTTTCTAAATCAACCAGCTCATCATTTCTTACACCCCAGCAAAATTCCAACCCAATCCCACCCTGGAAACTATCTATGAAAGTTTCCCCCCAATTTTCTGCATTTGTTCTTTTCTTGGCTACATAGATTTTATTTATACATGAAAATTTTAATTTAAAATAACTGAAATTATTCATTTTTCACTTCAACAATGCTCTCACTTTATAATATAGTTTAAGGTCTGATACTGCTGAACCTACTTCCTTTCATCTTTTCCCTGTGGTTTCTTTGAAGTTCCTTACCTTTTGTTCTTCTAGATGAACATTACTATTTTTTATAACTCAGTAAGATAATTTTTTTAGTATAATTTAATTAGGATGGCATTGAATAAATAAATTAGGTAAAATTGTCACTTAAAAATTATTTTGACTTGGGGCCCTCCAAAAAGCAAAAAAAAAAAAATTATTTTGGCTTTATCTACCCATGAATAATAACTGTTACTTCAGTTATTTAGATCTGACTTTATTTGTATAAAAAGTGTTTTATGTTTATATTCATATAGTTCCTGGGTATGTTTTGGCAGTTGTACATTCAGATATTTTATATTGTCTAGTTATTTTATTTATTTATTCATTCATTCATTCATTTATTTGTTTGTTTATTTGTTTATTTATTTGCTTTTTGGAGGGCAATTGGGGTTAAGTAACTTGCCCAAGGTCACACGCCTAGTTTTTTTTTTTGTTTGTCTGTGTTAAGTGTCTGAGGCCAGATCCAAACTCAGGTCCTTCTGACTCCAGGGCTGGCACTCTACTCACTTCACCACCTAGCCTCCCCTGTCTAGTTATTTTAAATGGTTTAAAACAATATTGAATAATATTACCGACACAGTGTATTTCCTCTATTTTTCAATTTTGGTTAAATCTATTTTAACTTTGTCTGAGATAATGCTCCTTACTCCTGCTTTTGTTTAGCATAATCAATTCTACTCCTGCCTTTCATTTTATCTTTATGTGCATCTCTTGTGATTATAATGTTTTCTGAAAGCAGCATATTGCCACGGTCAAATTTTCAATCTGTCTTCTGTTTCCATTTTATGGGTAAATTCATCCCATTCACATTCTAAGCTATGCTTACTTGTGTATTTTCCTTCTTCCTATTTTTCCTCACTATCTGTTTCATCCTATTTACACTATCCCTCCTCACTCCTCTGCTTTACTTCTACCCACTATCTTGTCTTCCTATTCCTCAACCTACCCAGTCCTCCAAGAGTTCCTCCCTTATCCTCTCCCCTACCCTATCCCCTTGCCTTCCTATTTCTTTAAGAATTTAGAAGACTTTTATATCCTTCTAGATATATATGTTGTTCCCTCTTTAACCCATTCCTGATAAGAGTAAGGTTCCAGCACTACCTGCCCTCCCTGCCACTAGCTCCCTCTATATCAATTTTTCCCTTTTGGTGTCATTTGTATGAGATAATTACTCTTTTTAATCTCTCCCTACAAAGTTTTAGTTTTTTAGAATCACCCTCATATTCAGCTCAGTCTAAAACTATCCAAATAATGATGAGTCACAAAAGCACTGCTAATATTTTCAGATATATGAAGTAAACAATTAGACCTTATTGAGTACTTTATAATTAGTTTTTAATGTTTACCTTATATTTCTCTTGGATACTATATGTTAAATTTTCCTTAAGTTCTGGGTTTTTTGTCACAAAAACTTGAAAGTCTTTCAGTCCATTAAATATCCATTTCTTTTCATTCAGGATTAGACTTAACTTTGCTAGGTAAGCTACCCTTGCTCATAACCCTAGTTCTTTTGCTCTATGGAATATAGAATTCCAAAACCTATGGTCCCACAACATAGTAGCTGCTGAAGGGGTGGCTAGGTGGTGCAGTGAGTAGAGCGTCAGCCCCGAAGTCAGAAGGACCTGAGTTCAGATCCGACCTCAGACACTTAACACGCACACAAACAAAAACCTAGCCATGTGACCTTGGGCAAGTTACTTAACCCCAATTGCCCTGCAAAAAAAAAAAAAAAAAGCAACATAGTAGCTGCTGGGTCTTTTGTAATCCTTATTGTAGCTCCATGATATTTAAATTAGTATTTTTCCTTGTTGCTTCCAATATGTTCCCCTTAATCTGGGAACGTGGAAACTTGGCTATGATATTTCTGTAAGTTTTCCTCCTGAGATCTCTTTCAGGTGGTGATTGGTGGGTTTTTTTTCCCTATTTCTGCTTTGCCTTCTTGTTCTAGAACTTCAGGGCAATTTTTCTTGATAATTTCTTGTAAAAATTGTAACAAGATAATTTTTTAATAGTAATTTTCAGGTACTCTGACTATTCTTATATTATTTCTCCTTGATCTGTTCTCTACACTGGTTGTTTTTCTGATGAGAAATTTTCTCTTCTATTTTTTCATTATTTTGATTTTTGTTTTATGATTTCTTGCTGTCTTAGCATGTAATTAGCTTCTCCTTGTCCAATTCTAGTTTTCAAGGAATTCTTTTCTTCCTTAAGACTGATTATTACAAGTTGGTTGACTTTCTTTTCATAATTTTATTGATTTCCTTGGATTGCTTATTTTTTTCTAATTTTTCCTCAATCTCTCTTCCTTGATTTTTGAAGTCCTTTTTAAGTTTTTCCAAAAACACCTTTTCTGCTTGGGTTCATTTGATGTTTCTCATGAAAAAGGAGTAGCTTTTTTAGCTCCATTAACTTCCTCTGAATATGAACCCAGACCTTCTCTATCTCCATAGTAGCTATCTATGGTTGGATTCTTTCTTCTTTTTGCTTACTCATTTTTACTTATTTATTTATTTGTTGTATTTTGTTTTGAGTAGCTATTAATGTAATCAAGTTCTAGTCCTAAGGTATGGGGGATGATGCCCCAAGCCTCAGATGCTCTTTACTGTTATTTTTCTGAGGTATGTCATGGGGCCCAACCTGGGTTCTCCCTCCACTCCTAAGTCATGGCTAGTGCCCCCAGTCAAACTGTCCCACAAATGATTTTGCTCCCTACAGTCCTTCCAGTGACTTCAAACCAAAGCTGTCCTCTCTGCCCTAGAACTAAAACCATAGACTCTGCTCTCCTACAAGTGCCCACAAATAGCAGGGACCCTGCCTGTCTGCTATTGCACTGAGTGTATACTAGCCCCTTCTCCCTACAGCCACAGCCCAGGATATGCTTAGATGTGCTTAGCATCTCTTGACAATGGAAGGTCCTTCAGTCTTCTAGTATTTATCCATCAGACCCCCACATTGTCTGTGAGGTGAAAATTCTAGAAGCTGAAGCTACCTCCCTTCCCAGTTGCCCCCAGGGCTTATTTTTTGTTGATTCCTTAGGCTTGGACTGGAAGTCTTTGCCCTTCACTCAGACTGAATCCCCACCCCTGAAGGCTGGGTTTTTCCTGGGGTCTTCTCAAATTGTCTTAGGAATATAACTGCTTTACCCCATGTTTATTTGTGCTGCTCTGAGGAGATACCAATTCTGTCTTTTTTTTGAGGAGGAAATTTGGATGGCTGAAATATTTCTGAACTACTCAATCATCTTCCAAAATCCTCCCTTGGGGGGAATGTTTTATAACTACTGTCCTTACTGTGCCACCTTAATATCTTTTTCAAAAAAGTTAGTATAATTCTGTTAGCTGATTAATAATGGGGAACACACTGGATGTGGACCCATTAACTGAAGTCTTAGAAGCTAAATTCTTAGAATTTTAGTCACCTGAGTGGGATAGTAGTCACCTACCCTCTGGGTATCTAAACTGCCAAAGTAATTGAGCCCAGGATTTTTGTTACCTCCAGGATAAAATACTTTTCTGTATAGCTTTTAAAGCCCTTCACTAATGATCTCAAAGTACTTTTTTTTCTGTATTCTTATACATTACTCTCCAACTTCATATTGTGATCCAGACAAACTTAGCACTCTCTCACATGTGGTACTCCATTTCCATCTCCAAACCTTTATAATGACTGTCTCCTGTGCTTGGAATAAATTTCTCAACCATGCTTCAAAGAATGGCTTTCTTCCTTTAAGCCATAGGTTAAGCGTCTCCTTCTACATGTTTTTTTTCTGATCACCTCTCTTCCTGCCTTGTATTTGTAGCACTGTTCCTGGGTTCAATTTCCCCAATTCTCACTGGTACTGTCAGGTTAGATACCCAGGGGGTAGCTGACTGTTACTCCTTCAGGGCTCTAGAAGTTATAGCTTCTAAAATCATGGTTGGGGATGGATCATGAGCCAGCATATTCTTAAGAAGGTTGAGAATAGGTTAGAAAGGTAGGAGAAGGACCAGAAGAGAGTGGGGTCATCAAAACCCAGACTGGAGAAAGTATCCAGAAGGAAGTGGTCAATGGTGTCAAACAAAGCAGAGATGTCAAGTAGGATGAAGACTGAGAAAATACCATGAGATCTAGTAATTAAAACACCATTGTTGACTTTGGAAGGAACCGTTTTAGTCGAGTGTTGAAGTTAGAAGTCAGATTTGCAAAAGGTTAAGGAGTGAGTGCAAAGAGAGAGGTGAAGGCAATGAGTGTGGAAGAAAGGTTTGGTGTTTTTTCCCCTAGCAGTTTGAGAAAGAGAAAATCAATAAAAGAAAATAGATTGAAGAGATGGTAAAGGTTAAGGAGACTTGGGCATATTTGAATAGTAGATAAAGAGAGGTTATCTATTAGAAAGAGAGAGAGGGGAAATGATTAGAGGGAAATGTACTGGAGAAAATTGAAAGGCATGGCATCAAGGGCACATTAAGAGAGGTTGATCTTGGCAAGGAAATGTACTTCTTCATTATCAGAGATTGTAGGAAAGGAGGAGAGAGTGGGAGATCATGTGTGTGGGGGAGTTTAAGTAAAGAGAATGGGACAAGAAGTAGATCAAATGGCTTCAATTCTTTTTCTGTAATGTTATTGGTAAGGAGCTCAGCTAAAAGAGAAAGAAGTAGAGGGGTGGGAGTCTTGAGGATAAAAGAGAAGGTCTGGAAAAGCTTTTGTAGGGAGTGAGAGAGAGAGAATCAATTAGAAAGGAATAAAGGATTGTCTTACAGTGAGGGCCCATCTGAAGTCCCATGATACAAACCCATGGGGTACACAATCATAGTTGTGTGACTTCCTCTAGTTCTATTCATCCCCTTGTAAGTAGGAGCAGAAGAGAGAGACAATAAGAGTAATTCAGGACTGTGATTTGGTATAGGAAAATGATGATATCACCATGCCCTTCTAACTCACCAATTTTCTTGACATTTCCCCCTACTACTAACTTCTCTAGTTTTGAGCCAGCATGATAGAATACTGGACTTTGAATGAGAAAGACCCAACTCTTGTCTCTGACACTTGCAAGCTATTTGATTTTAAGCAAGTCACTTAACCTTTCCTAGCCTTAGCTTCTTCATCTGGAAAATGGGGAGAATAATAATGATAGGACTTATCTCATAGGGTGGTTGTGATGTTTAAATGAGATAACGTTATATGTACAACCTTTAAAACACTATGCAAATGTTATTGTGTTTGCCAATCAAATTAACCAAAGAGGGTTCAGTCCTTATGTAGATATAGCCTCTTTCTCCAGTTATATCTATATAGCATTAAGACTAAAAACTAAACCCGCTTTCTGTAGTGTTAAACACCTGGCCAATTCAATGAATTCAGTTGTTTGGTTTTTTTAGGTCAGTCACACTTGTTAGTGTCACCTTGGCTGGTGGGTTGAGCACGGTGTCATGGAAGCAGTATTAGATCTGGGAGTCATTAGTCCTCTGTTCAAGCTTTCACTTTGGCCCCTTATACATGGGTGAATTTTGGTTAATTACTTCATATTTGGGAGATGGTTTTTCTCACCTGTGAAATGAATGGTTGACTTCATTAATTTCTCAGACCCCTTCTAGCTATAATTGTTTTAACTATGATTAATTTTGTATTTCAGTTAAGCATGAACATTATCTTTCTCCTTTTACATTCAGAATATATGCTTAACTGGAAAGAATGCTTAAAGCAACACAACAGCAATACTAAGAATTTTTTAAAATAGTGTATATTTTGATACAATGCTCTAATAATACTAAGGTTTAAAAACTGAAATGATGAGAGGTAATAGCTACCACAAATACTGGAGTATTCTACTCCAATACCTAATCATGGTATGGAGCTGACTCTAGGTCTCTAGAGGCTTAGCCAGCAGAGTATGAGTGCTGGCAACTTCTATGCTACTGGAAAGGATATGAAAGCAAACCCGCTGACTGTCTCTGCCATCCTAGGAACAGCCAAGCTAAATATGGAGAAACTCATAATAAATCATCAGGTAATGAACTTTTTGGTTATGGCAACACATGAAATAGATAAAAACACAAAATGGCCCTTGGCCCTGTATGACTCTCTTCTGGCTTCTGTGGTAATGGTGGCAGAGTGGTAGTGAAGGGGTCAGATTATTACAAAATTCTTAGACTGTCTACGACTATTAATTTAACTGTAGGCACTCTTAATACACGAACTTTGTTCTACTGACACTAGCTTTGATATGCTACTGGAGCAAATGAACCACATTTATATTGATATAACTTTATAGGTAAAAATGGAACACATAAAGAATTTGCGGGGACAGCTAGGTGACACAGTGAGTAGAGTGTCAGCCCTGGAGTCAGAAGGACCTGAGTTTGGATCTGGCCTCAGACACTTAACACACACAAACAAAAACCTAGCCGTGTGATCTTGGGCAAGTTACTGAACCCCAATTGCCCTCCAAAAAGCAAAAAAAAAAAAAAAAGAATTTGCAGCTAAATGGAAGGACAACTACCAAGTTCTACTGAGAAAGACAAATAAAGGTATTTGTTTCATCAAAGGCAACAAGAAACAAAATTTAATGCAACATTTGGTTATTTCACCATACAGTGCTCATGATAAATATAAGCAAACAAGCCAACCATGATGATGACTACGGCTTATGTGCCAACATCTGGTATAGAGGATGAAAAATTAGAGAAAATCTACAAAAATGTTAACAAATCTACCCAAGTCAACAATCTAGTTTGTTATTCTTCATGATTTCAATCAAAAGGTGGGCAAAGGGAAGGGCAGTGAAAACTATATTGGAAAATGCCTTGAAATTAAAAAGGCCAAAGACTTAGAGATTCTCCCAGAAGCTTTATACCTGTCCATAATGAAAACTTTCTTCAGGGAGAAAGTGGAAAAGTGTTGGCTATGGCAAGCACCAAAACAACACTCAAATATTCAAAAGGATCTATGGTCACACTAATGTGTATATTCCTTCTAATGATGTGTATGAAAAGCCATCCATGCTTGCTTATTCTGAGGTACTCTTATCTATGTCCTTTGATAAATTTGCCATAGGTGGTCCACCTAACATTGTGGTAGAGGATAGAGATCCTTCTTCTTGGCATCACAACAATATGAGTGGAGCACATGAGTTCCATTATCTCTGATTATTTTCATTATCCCTTATTCTCTCCACATAAACAATCCATCTTATTTTTTTTTTTTGGTCATACATTCTTTGATTTAATTCAGTTCAGTTCAACAAACTTTATGTATATTTATCAAGAACCTACCATGTGTCAAGCAAACTCTACAAAGACAAAAATCAAATAGTCCCTGCCCTCAAAAAATATATGAGATAGTATCTAATAGCATCTTCACCAAGAAAGAAGAAAGTGTGGAGTTGTAATAAGAACATATGTTCCAACTTATACCCACATGTGCCTTTCATTTATCCGCTAATAAGAGGAATAATTTTCAATTATTTGGAGACTGTTATGTTCCATGTCTAATCCATGCATAACCTGTGCACTGAATAACATCATAAGAAAAATGAAATTGACTGCTTGATAGCATATAGGTAGGAAATTACTAGTTACTAGTGTAAAGGTCATTGAGGATTCAGCTGTCTGCGAAAAATCACATCAGCTGGTTATTGCAAAAGTGAAAATCAATACCAAATTACAAGAAGGGATACAGATGAGAAGAAGATGCTGTGTGTAATTATAGCAGCTTCAGTCTGATCTCTTCAAGTGATCTATCAACTCTAAGAAAGGAAAAATCAGCAAAAATAAAGATGAGGAAGCTTAAACAAACAAAAAAGAACCTAGAAATCACCTCAATAAGCAAACATTTGATTTCTTCATCAGGTGGAGAGGTGTAGCAACTAAGGACAGCATTGGTTGCATTTTAACGTCAGTCAGTCTCACTCTTGACCTTTGAAGACAGTGCTTCAGGCTTTATTAAAACACTTTGCTATCAAGACATTTAACCTCCCTGAGCTTCAGTTAATTCATCTGTAAAATAGGGATGGTGGTACTTGCTCTAACTAATAGGGTTCTTGTAAGGAAAGTACTATGTGAACTGCAAGTCACTCTCCTAAATGTTATCATCAAACCCAGAAGAGTGACTTTTCATGGAAATTTCTGTCTCTGTACTAGCAAGGAAAAGGTGGTTCCATAGCAGGCTGGTGGATGAAACATTTGAGGCCAGGTCTGGCTTACACATGAACTTGTGTAGATTGTTACCTATTCCATCCTTACATGGGGTCAGCTCTACTCTCTTTTAACAAATGACTGAAATATCCTGAAAAGTGATCATTTCTGGAGAAATTCGTAATTCTACCTTCAGGGAAGTTAAAATAAATTGCTGAATGATCTCTAATAAAGGTTTGTCATACCTGGTTTCAAAGATGTTAAAAGGAGAGAATAAAATTAAAACGAACAATAAAAGCAGAATTATTTTTCTCCTGAGGGTTTGAAATTTTTTTAGGGAACAGCTCCTCCCCATTCCAATTTATTCAAACAAGGATGTCTTGCTTGCAAAATCTCGTTTGCAAGATTCTAATTCTGTTGATCAATAAGACATGGGGAGGGAAAGGAAACAGCCAGGATGAAAATACATATACTGTGTATTTCCTTTTCCGGCTCCTTTTTCATGAAAAACAAACAAACAAACAAACAAACAAGAAAATTAAAATGGAAAGAAGGAAATGACAAGAATGCTATGCCTGCTGGCATTTTTCTACTTCCTGAGAGCTTTTATTTATATGTTCTTTGAAGAGGCAGTATTGTTTTGGGTTGGAAGCATACGACTAAGAGTCAGGCCTTTCCAAGCCCTAATTACGACTTTGTTCTTGATCTCTATGTTGCCTCAAGAAAGTCATTTAGTCTTCTTGCCTTGGTTTCCAAGAAAGAGAGAAAGAGAGAGAGAGAGAGAGAGAGAGAGAGAGAGAGAGAGAGAGAGAGAGAGAGAGAGAGAGAGAAAAGAAAGAAAGAAAGAAAGAAAAAAAGAAAGAAAGAAAGAAAGAAAGAAAGAAAGAAAGAAAGAAAGAAAGAAAGAAAGAAAGAAAGAAAGAAAGGAAGGAAGGAAGGAAGGAAGGAAAGAAAGAAAGAAGGAAAGAAAGGAATAACAACACTGACCCATTTCTCCAGGCTGTAGTGCTTAGAAGGAGATTTCAAGCATGGTTCTTCAGGGAAAGAATTAGGAAAAAAAGAAAAGACTAATCTTGTATCAGGCCGAAAGTCTTTTTGATAATAGCAATATAAAGATTGATTATTCAATGTTCCCTGCATGCATTAAGGGTGGAATTGGTGAAAGTTTGAGAAAGAGGTCCTGGTCTTCTAAACTTCTATCTTTCAGAGGGTAAATATGTGATTCTAGACTCTCTTCAGATCCTTGAAGGAAAATAAAGTCTCTGAAAAGAAGCTGATAATGTAGAGAAGCTGGCATCTCAATCATGTTCCTATCCATAATTTACTACATTAGAGACTTGAGGAAATTTCTCGTTGGATGAGATCTGGGGACTTTCTTTTCTTGGTAGAGTTGGGATATCTCAGTGCCAGTGGGAATATATTATCTAGTATGCATTCTCATCTGTATACCTTCTGTGATTTTTGTTTGCTATTATTTGGGAAAAAATGGCTTTATTTCCCTTGAAGATTGCTATAGATATATTTGTATGCCTCCCTATGAACCACATCTAAACAGACGTATGTAGACATATGACCTACATGGGGAAATATAGTATACAACATCCCTTTACAGGGTAATGAAGAGTAGGGTCTTGAAAATATGTGGTAGAAAATGTCACTAATTAACATCCTGCTGTATGATCTTTAGTGCATCTAGGTGGTAAGAGCGGTCCTGGAGTCAGGAAGACTCAACTTTCTGAGTTCAAGTCTGACCTCAGACACTAACTATATGACCCTGTACAAGCCACTTAACCCTGTTTGCCTCAGTTTCCTTCTCCAAAATATGGAATTGGAGAAGGAAATGGAAAACCACTCTATCTTTGCCAAGAAAATGCTAACTGGGATCACAAAGAGTCAGACATGACTGAAACAACTGAATAAAAGGTATATTCTCTACCTTTCCATTGGACTGTGAGTTATTTGAAAAGCAGTAATTTTTTTTTCTTCCTTCTCTTTGTATCCCAAGTGCTTACAATGCCTAGGGGCACTTAATAAAGGCTAGATGACTTATTGACTTCCTCCATGTTGCAGTGCTGAAAAAAGAAGTGCTTGGCTGCAGCCTTTTGAGTATGTCTGGAGCCTGGTTCTTTCCTTACAATTGTCAGAAATAAAGGGAAATGAAAAGTGGACATGGAAATCACCATGCTTAAACCTATAACTTATATAATTAAAAAAGGGATTTGAAAATCCTATTTGAATAGATTTTAATTTTAAAGGTCACTGAAATTTGTGCTAATAATGCCTGATTTGGGAGTTATGCCTAATGTTTGGAAGCAGATATAGGAATTAACTTACAAAAACAATAATAGCTGAATTAGTGAACCTAAAAATAGAAAACTGAGAAAAAATGGAGGCAAGACAAATTGTCTTAACATATATACATGCAGCCAATGTTGAAGTTATCTGCAAATCTCAAATGAAATAAAACAATATCTGTGTGGCCTTCACAATGTACCTCTTAAGATATATTATAATCCATGGTTATACTATAAAGAAAAGTAGTTGGGGGAAAAGGAGTACCATCAGTGGAAAATTAGGCTCTGATTTATTGTTAGACCTTATCAAATTCAGCAGAGAAATGTATATAAATTTAACAAATCTCAGTTATGTTGAAAAAATTAATTCATACTTTTCATCCTTCTCACTAAAAATAACATTTTTCTTTTCCAAAATATCTTCTTCCAAAAAATGTTCATATTTTTCACTTATTTACTTTCTTAATGAACACATGGATGTATCTCTTTCCCTATTCCTCTACATTATCCAACAAGTTCTATGGATTCTTCCTTTGCAATATTTCTCTTAACCATCTACTATCCCTTCTTTCCATTCCCACTGCTTCCTCCCATATTTGAGACCTCATCATCTGTTTCATGAATCCTTCACTCCAATCAGGTCAAGTGATTCATTGCCTTCTGTAAATCTTATACTGATCTAAACTTTGTCTAATGTATTTTGTCCTTATCTAGTTGTCAGAAATGAACAACAGCAACAATGATAATTAATATGTGTATAGAGCTTTTGTCTAATCTAAGATAATCTAAGGCAGAATTTGAACTAATTTCTTCTGACCCCGAAATCCAGCATCCTGCCCACTATGCCACCTACCTACCTAGATTCTACTGACTACTCCTCTCCATCCATTAAAATCCTGCAAAACCTTCTGTACAAACTTCTTTAGGAAATCCTTCTCAACTACTACAACCCACAGAGCTGGATCCCTCCTCTAAATTCCTATATCATGGATTGTCCATACCACTTCTATTGGCACATTTAGTATAATCACAGCCTATTAGAACTGGAACCAGCCTTAGAAAACTATTCCAATCTGCTTCCTTTACAGATTATAGGGTCAGACATCTGGAACTAGAGGGGACCTGCCCTCAGAGGTTGTCTAGTCTAGTCCCCTCACTTTATAAATGAGAAAATTAAAACCCAGATCACATAGCTCATAAGTGAGAGAGGCCAGTATCTGAACATAATTATGCTATTTAATCATCACAGATGTTATTTTCCCAACAAGATAATAAATGCGATTAAGGTATGGGTAGAGCCATGACTAGAAATACTGATACCCAGAGCAAGTGCAACCAACTATTCCAGAGCCAAGTAGCACAGAAAATACCTTCCATTGCAGAGGTAGACTGGGATGATCCCTGGATGGGGGGAACAGATAAACTCCCAGGACACTGACTCGAGGCTACGTTGTGGGAGATGGTTAGCAGTGCAGAGAAGAGCAGGAGCTCTCCCATCATGCAATCTGGTAACTTCTTGCTTTAATTATTATTTTTTTTATTTAGGTGCTAGCTCTGTTGCTTCTATGCAGCTGGAGTATTGCAAGTGCTTTCAGCACTGACTACTTTTGGTACCTTATGGCAAAGGTACCAAAGGTACCTTATAGCTGTGGGTACAGATAATGTTTTCTGTTTATTTTACATCCCCTTGGCATACTCTATAGTGTTATACATAGTCAGGGACTGGGGACCTAGAGTAGAATGGAAGTCACCTTCTTACCCTCATGTCAAAAACTATCTTGGGTGAAGATTCCTCCAAAGGGTCCCTTCAACCTATAGGACAGCCCATACATTTCCTCAATAGATCCCTTGCCACTTCATATGCTGATATAGATGAAGGTCTGAACAAAAATATCTCCAGTGGTTCAGTGAAATAGCTAGAGTATGTCAAGTGAATACTTGCAAAACCATAAGGCAATCCAAACAGCAATCCAAACTCACCCAAGAGTTAGATAAATAGACTAGCTCATAAGAAATATGAAAAATTCACATGAGCCATGGAGATATGTGGGGTTCCCTAAAACAAATTCAACACTTGGGGGTGATTGAATCAAACCTCCAGATCCTGGACAAGATGCTTGCTACTCATAGGCCAGGGGTAGTCCCTTCCACAAAAGAATCCAATCTTGCAGTCATTACAAAGCCTTACTTCATTTACCTGACTCTAAAAGAGGAAATTAAGTTTCTGTCAATCTCTCTGGCTTGTTAAACCCCAACCTGAGAGTAAAAATCAGAGGAAAATCTCTAAAATCCTTTCTCTTCTGAAAGTTAAAGGAAGAAATGGAATCCTAAATGAAAGAAAGAAAGAATCCTAAAATGAAACCCTCAAGAAAAAAAAAGAGGGTGAAGTCTATCTACAACTCCGCTTATAAATATAGATACATATGTACATATGTATGCACCACCTATATCTACCACATATAGCTATATTTATGTCTATTTCTAGGTATCTATGTCTGTGTCTATGTATTTATCTCTATATCTCTTCTTTATACATATTGGTTTATATGTTGACTAGGCCATTAGACTATGATATCAGGGAGCTCAATGAGAGCATTTTGCCTTTCTTTGTATTTCCAACCCTAGCACATAGTAAGCCCTTAATAAATGCTTATTGACTGACTGTCCTAACAAATTCTCCACCATTAACCTTTATCCCAGGGTCTCCTTAATTGGACTTTTAAATTTAATTGGTAGACATTTTGTGGCCAAGTTAATGATTTTCTAATTCAGACAGGAAATTTCTCCTTAGGAAAGTTCATTTTGCAGTACAGGAGTCTGATTACTATTCACAGATAAGGCCTTTTTAGATAAGAGGCAAGAATGAAGTATTTCAATAACAGGCAATTTTATCTTAAAATCTTGTGATTGCTTTAAAGTATTTGTCTTCTAAAGCTGGGCTGGAAATAGTCAACTTTAAGAACTCTAGGTCTGAAAACAGTTTCTTCTTTCTGCCTGCTGCTTGGCTGGGTATTTTTCCCCCAAAGGGGGAGGGGGGGGAAAGCTTGCTAGGGCTTGTATCCTTGCTCCACCCTAGAGGAAACTGCTCATTTCTAGACACCTCAAGATATCTAGTGAGTTAATCAGAAGATTTGTATAACTTGTACAAAATGCCTAAGGGTCTTTGCAGAGTATCTCTTCTGCAGTTTAAACATTCCATAAAGAGTGAATTCACAAATACTGGTAATTTTGAAGGAGAATATCGGGGTACTTGAAACCATAAAGTCAGAAGATAATGAATTGCTAATTATTGCTTTGATCTGCCCTTCCATTCTTCTCTTTCATACACTCCCCCCTGCCCCTTATTCTTCAGTCCAGTGACATTGGCTTTATTGCTGTTCCTCCATCTCTGGAATGCAGGCATATCCCCCCAGTGTCTCCCTCCTCATCTTTTGTCTCCTGACTCCCTGGCTTCATCCAAGTTACAACTAAAATCCTACCTTCTCCTGACTCCTCTTAATTCTAGTACCTTCTCCCTGTTGAGCATTTCCAATTATCTTGGTTATAGCTTGTTTGTACTAAGTTATCTGCATGTTTCCTCCCCCTATTAGGATGTGAGCTCCATGAGAACAGGTACTGTCTTTTATCCTTCTTTGATTTCCCAGTACTCAACACAGTGCCTAATACATTGCAGGTGATTAATAAATGTTTATTGACTAAATGGTATAATAAAGATGAAGGCTTATAACTATAATTTATTATCATGTTAAGGACAGTGCATAAAACCTTGTGCAATCTTAAGAATCTGCTTTTGTGTCTACAATCACAAAGATTACAAAGGTTGGGAATAATTAGTGTTGGAGGAGTTATGAAAAGATAGGCCCAGTAACTAATACATTATTGGGAATTGTAAATTAGTAAAAGCATATTGGAATTATGAAAAGAATGTGACTAAAATGACTACATGGACTTCACTAGCAGGTATATGCCCCAAGGATGTCACTGATTAGAATAAAATCTCTCCCCCACCACCTAATGGTAATGGTAATTTGAAGATCTTCCCTGCCCTTTGACAGGTTTAAGTTAATTTGAGGACCTTCTCTGAATTGAAAATGTACTCTGCCCCCTAACAGAGTGAACATGGTCACATGGAGCCTGTGTTGAGAGGCTTGTTTTTCAGAAATTGTTACTTTGTGATTGGGCAATGGGTCATGAGGATTGTGATATTCTCTGACCCTTAAGAAGGCTATATGTACCCTGATGTGAGGTTTTGCTTTGAGAATCACTCACAGGAAGAGTTTTGTGATTTGGCCAGACGAAACTCTGGGTAGCCATTGAGCCCCCTGGCTTTGAAAACCCAGATGTTGGTGCTTCCCTCTCTGGTAACTAACTAGGTATGGATGTAATGGTCAGACAGCTGGAAGCCCTGTCTGCTGGTCTGTTTCTCTGTCTGTATTTTTTGTCTGCTTGTAACTTCTGTTTGTATTATCTAAAGTTCAAGGTGCAGACTTTTTTCCCCCTGAACTAGGTAAAAGATATATATTTGATTAAAGTAAGATTGTTAACCTTTTTTGAGTTACTTTCCTTTAGAAAAGCAGGTCAAAGAAGTTGTGCTAGCAGCCACTCTGGGTATTTGAGGGTACTTGCTGCTATACCGCCCCCCCCAAAAGTAGATGGCCATCCATTGTTTAGTGACTAGCAAACTATAGCATTTAAATGTAATAGAATATAACTGTTATAAGAAATAGTGCATATGATGAATATGGAGAGGCACAGAAAGATTTACATGAACAGATACAGAATGAAGAAATTATGAAGTAATAAAAAATTATATTCATATTGATTACAACAATGTAAATTGAAAGAAAAACCACCACAGAACAGAAAATGAATTATGTGAATGAAGAACAAGTTAGCTCCAAAGGAGAGATATGAGAAGACATTTCTACTCCTTTGCAGAGATGGGAGGTCCACTAATGTGGAACTTTGCCTATACAGTTATCCCTTCCACATTGTGGGGGTTAGGGGTGTGGTTCCCCCTCCCATCTGGAAAATCTGCATAAGATTTTTTTTACCTTCCCTTCATACCATAGAAGAAGTCTGAATTATTATGGTATTATAAGATAAAACATGTTGACATTATATAATAGTATAAATATATTTTATGCATTTCTGAGTTTCTAAACTTTTTTGTGTCATCTGCTGACCAGTCTGCAGCTTCTGCAAAACTCCCCCCAAATCCCCATTTAATTTCTTATGCTGACCCATGGTATATTGAAACCATGATGGGGAAAGTCATGATGTGGAAGAAATAACTGTATCTTCAGATTTTTTTTTAATACATGAACTAGTTCCACTGAATTTTTCTTCTTCCTCTTTTTCTTTCTTTAAGAAATTGTTGTTTAAAACTCTTTTGAGTGATTAGAAATTTCTTCAAAGATGGTGTGCATTACTACACAACAATGCATATTAGCAGCACTTTGGGAAAGAGATGGGGAGAGATATTGGGAAATTTAGGTGATATAAAAACAGAAGATATCAATAATTTTTTTTATTTATCAATTATTTTTTTAAAAGATGAGCCTTTGCTTTAACGGGAATCTTGTGGTCATTAAAAGAGCTTCACAATTTCCTAAAAACAATCCAGCTCACTCTCCTTGTTCATCTCTAGGTCCAATTTGTTGTCCACCTATACTGTCTGTCTCGAGCACACATACATAATTATAGACAAGGTATATAGAATGTCCACCCAAATGTATATTGAAATCTGACTACATTAAAGAAGGTGCTGTACACCCTGAGCAAAGTAGAATTGCAGTAGATCAAAAGAAATGTGAGATGCACATATTTAAAGACATCTCCACTCCAAATGTTCATGTGGACTATTTGTGCCTACCCTGTTGTAGAGCTGTCTCAGCCCATATTAATCTGATCAACTACAGTCCAACACCCTGTACCTTGACCCCAAAATACTGCTGTAATTTTGGTCTTCTTTGAGCAGTAAGGACAACAACCAATATTGAAATCTAGGCAATAGACATTCTTCAGTCACTTGGTCTTTTCTGTGCAGATGTTCAAGCCAAGCTCTTTTGAGTGATTAGAAATTTCTTCTAAGACAGTGCACATTGGTCTGGTGTCTGGAGTAATCAGCACAATGTCTGCTATAGACAGGAGCATCTGAAAGACCTCATCATCAATAGGGAAGGCCCCTCTTTAGCTTGTACTCTGGGTTGAATCTCCTCCAACAAGTTGGCAAACATCTTCTATGGTTCTTGTCCACGTTTTCCCAAAGGTTTGCCATGGTAGGTGGGGATGGGGGTCCAAACTCTCTGCTTTTCTCATCTTTGTTCCCTTTACTGTCTTTTCTATATCCTATGTCCCTTAGGATCTATGGAGCTAGGATCCAAATGTGGTGGTTCCACTGTCCTTGATGGAAAAACAATTCATTATAATAATTTTTCACAAATCTTTTCCATTTTCCTTCTGTTTGTTGTCTTACTTTCATTTCCATCCTTAAATGCCCTTTGGGATGTCTTTGTTTAGTTGGATGTCTTGCCAAACATTCTTTAAACTGGTTTTACCCTCCACTGCTTCTCTGTCTTATGAAACAATACTTCTCATAACTGCCAATCATCTTTCTTCATAAGATTTTACAAATTATTTTATATTCTAGCCCTAAGTTGCCTTTGGCAGCTATCTCTGCATGTGGCAAGTAAGTCAGATGTTTGCTGACTAAGGCACTCTTTCAGTCTCATTGCTGTATCAATTAATTTTCTTTGGTTAAACTTTTCTTTACAATTATTATAATCTGTGTCATTTCTGTTGTCCAGTTTACATTTTGATTACAAATTATTTGTTTAATTGTACCTCATGCATTTTTCTCATTTTTCTCCTTTATCCTTCCTTTTTACTATGATCTCAGCTCTGAGAAGCTAATAGTCTGAATGTAGTCGGCTAATTCAAGGCTACCTCCCAAATCAATGACTAGCCTTTTTCTGTCTGTCTGAATATTATTAATTTCATTGCTGTTATTTGGTGCACACCATGTCCAGTTCCTGCCAATTCTCAAAGAATATATTTGTAATATAAATGCATGAGGTTTTTGTGTAACCTCCAAATCGTCTCTCATTCCTTCTTCCTGAATCATGATTTCATATATATTTCTTCCTGTCCTCACCCTTTCACACCTTCCCATTTAAATCACACAGTATTGTAGTGTATGATGATTTTATTTGGTGGGCCTTGTGAATTTCTTCATATGATTTCCCTATCCCTTCCTTTTTGACCATTGATATTGTACATAAAGTGCTTATTTTCATGATGGTCTTTTTGCACAGTTCAATACATAATAACTAAGTATCTCAAGAAATAATATTTCTTATTGCCTTTGGGCATATAATAAAACCTGCTCTGTCATCTCCTTTCTCTGCTTTTCTAAAGAATACATGTGAGTCAATCTTCCATTTAATTATAACTTCCTCTTTCTTCTGGTTTTGTTGATAGAGAGAATATTAAGATTGACAATATCTCAAGCAGTACATCCACTCCTTAGCCATTGGGCAAGGATCTTACATTTAGAGTATCAATAGAGAAATTAAAATTTACACCCCAAAACCCAAGTTAATCTGTGATCTCATTCATTCAGGCATTCCCTCTGATGATACAGAACACAAGTCATCCATTCCTGCTCTTTTTTTGTTGGCTTTTGTCCATGTTTTGCCAAAATTTTTCCACAGAGAGAACCTTTCCAACATGCTACAGACCTTTCTCAATTTTCCTGACATGGCAAGGGTACCAGTGGAGCATTCTAGCTGTGTTCCTGTCATTACCAATCTTGTCAAATAATTAGTCCATCTTTTCTTCTTATAATACAATTCCTGGATAATGTCCTTTACTTCTGCTCCTTTTTGAAACTCCTCATTGGTTATATGTTGTAGCCTACTCACCACTACCCTTTCCATTGCCTATCTACATGATATTCATCTTTGTTTCTCTGGAGTCAGTGATGTTCCATGCCTCACTCCCATATAGCAATCTTGGTAAAATGTTTGTATTGAAAAGATGGACCTTCACTTTCATTGGAAGCTTGAGGGTCAATAAAGGAGTTTACAATTTCCCCAAAATAACCTAGCTTGCTCTCTTCCTTTGTCAACTCTGGCCCCAGTTTCTTGTCCATCACTAATGTCTTTTTAGGATGTCCATCCAAACGTGTGTTTGAAATCTCCACTGTGTGGAGAGATAGACCAAACTCCTTTGAATGATTATGGTTCTTAGGAAAACGTCTTCTGCAAACAGGAACATCTGGAAGACCTTTCTTCCCTCTGTCTTTTTCTGTCTTTGTCTTTCTATATGTCTCACTTTCTTCTTTCTTTCTCTTTTACCATGAGAGAAAGTTGGGGGTGGGTGGTCGGGCGGGCATTCAGAGAGAAGTAAGAGTGTAATAGAGATAGTTAATGCCTTGTCTCTGGTAAGCTGTAAGCAAGCTAGTTAAAGGATGGAGCTGAGCTGCATGCAGGACTTTTTGACTTGGAAGGACAATGTTGCTTTAAAGCCTTGAACACGAAAAAATAAATGAGAAAGATTCTGATGCTAATACTAATTATAATAGCTTGCCTATTTAGTGCTTTGAGAATTATAAAATGATTTATTAAAAATATATATATATATATAAGATGAGAACTATAAAATTATAAAATAAAATTATCTTAATAACTCTGAAATAGTTCATTGAGGTATTATTAACCCTATTTTATAGTGGAAGATTTGAGGTTAAGGGAGGTTAATAATAATACTAATAGTTAAACTAAACGACCAATACTTAAAAGGCACCTACATTGTGCAGGGCATGTTTAAGAAGACTGAAAAAGTCTATGTCCTTGATGAACTTTTATTCAAGTAACCCATACTTATGTGTGAAATTTTGGCTGCTATAACATGGCCCTAGAACCCACTCCCATCATGGAGCCTCCAGCTGCTACTCCTACCCGGAGGCATTAATGCAGACATGGTTTGGACTCAGATAAAGAAAAGGATCTCCAACCATTTCTTCTCTTTCCCTCTTCACCTACTTGTCCCTCCATTTTACAGCCCATATCTTATTTCACCAAGAGATTTCTCTCCTCCTTTCATGCCTTGGGGCATGCTGAATATTTACTAAGCTAACACACAAGCTTCTGGGAGATGTAGTTAAAAAAGAAAACATGGGTGGGCATACCTAACCCCTTACATATACACCACTCTAAGATTTACAAGCCATTTTCCTCATGGCAACTCTGGCAAATCTAAATATTATTATCCCGATTTTAGAGATGGAGAAATTGAGACTCAGAGATTGAGTAATTTTAGATTATCATAGCTCGAAAAGTGTCAAAACCAAGACCCAAATACTGGACTGAAACTTTGTTCTGTCTAAGGACAGAGCCAGAAGTGAGTAATTGAAGGTAATTTTCTACTTAAAATATCTAAGGAAAAACATAATTAAAATTAATGACACTTCCCTCCTTTCTTTGCAGCTGTAGGGAGCTAATCATTTTGGAACATTGTATACCTTGCCACCAGACTCAGTTGATATATTACTTTTGCTGAGCACTTTCTGTCTCTCTCTTATTTATTATTTCTTACAAGGAGTTGTTCTATATGGAGGCATAAAGGTGGCTAATAAAATATATCAAAAATTTTAAAAACAAAATGAGGTTAATTAATAGTGATAGATTACTAATGTTTAGTGGGAAAGATTATAGCAGCTATAGGTCCTAATTAATGCAAATAATGAATAAGTGGAAACAAATAATGAAATGCAAATAATGAAAAAGTGGAAACATTATTTGTATTTCCACCATTTTATGTTATATGTAAATTAAAGTTACCAGTTATAGCCCAATGAAAAAATATGCAGTAAAAAAATTTTAAAGCTTCTAATCTGTTTATTAGAACAATGTACTATTAAAGGATAATAAAGATATATTTATGATTCAAATTTATTATAAAATAGAGTAGTTACAAAAGTAGATTTTAAAAATTAAAGAATTGGTGTGACTAGGTGGCACAGTGCATAGAGCACCAACCTGGAGTCAGGAGGACCTGTGTTCAAATGTGACCTCAGACACTTAACACTTACTAGCCGTCTGACCTTGAGCAAATCACTTAACCTCAATTGCCCTGCCTTCCCCCCTCCAAAAAGAAAAAAAAAATCAAAGAATTACCTAAACATAAGGTTATACTGGCGACTATCACTCTAAATTCCCCTCAATCTTCTGTTGAATTATCCAGTAACTATTACTATCATGTAGAAACTCATTCTATTCCTTTTATTTTTTTTTTAAAGCAATTGGGGTTAAGTAACTTGCTCAAGGTTACATGGCCAGTCATTATTTACGTGTGGGTACTCATTTTCTGAGGCTGAAACCCATCCTGGGTCCTCCCAACTCCAGGAACAGCCCTCTTACTCGCTGCGACACCTAGCTGCCCCTCATTCTATTCCTTTTAAAAGTATTATTTAAAAGTAATGCTTAAAAACAACAACACTAAAAGACATGAATGAATGAAAGAAAAACATTTATTCAATAAACATTTATTCAGCGTGTACTATGTGCCAAGTGTTTACAATGTCCCAGGTACTGTGCTGACACATTTTACACAATCTTGGCTCCAGAAAACTGTTGATGAAGCACATTTTATTCCTCTAAATAGAGAGGTGGGAGATTTCATCTCTATATCCTTCATGTCTTAGCTGCTGTGTTGGTTTTTTCTGATCAACTGCTTTTCTTTTGTAGAATATAAGCTCTGGGCTCACTTTCCTAACCCACACTTGGACTAGTGGGTAAGGTCCTCTCATCTATTACTGCTCCCCTCAGTAATCCTAAGAGGCTGAAAAGTTTTCTAGTTCTACTACTCATGAGCATTCATCCCATGTGATCCCCTTTTCCCCATACCTCTAATATCAATAGCTTGTTAATATTTTCCTGGCATTAGAGTTGAATATTAATGCAGGAATAGGTAGGCACTCAAGAGGCCAAGAGAGATGGAAGGATATTCCAGGCATAGGGAACAGTATGAAGACAGCAATAAGACTGTAGTATGTATTCAAAAGACACAGGGTTGTACAATTGACCAGAGCATAGAGTACAAAGAGAGAAATAATTTGTGATAACCGTTCAACAGGCAAAAAGGAATCCTTGAAAATGTTTTAGCAGAGGAGGAACATCATCAGTGTGAGACTCATGTGTGTGTGTGTGTATGAGACATGTGCATTCTGGTAATAGTATGAAATATGAGAGAAAAGAGTGGAAATGAACAAATCTCTAAGGAAGCTTTATGAAACTAAAGGTAGCTGTTGAATGAATAAATGAATGAATGACTAAATTGACCCTTGTGAAAAATGCCAAAGATGATATAAAGAATTTTTGATGGCATCTCATAAGTATATGTAACCTGAGGCTTGAGCCTGGGCATTTTCTCATTGGTGGAGGATCAAATTACATGAATAAGAAAAAGAAAAAAGATGGTCACATTGTTTTAAGTAGATGACATAATATTAACAGATAAATTTAAAAAGTAGAACTATACAACTTATAATTTGTTTCCATCTTCTCTGTCAAGGAAAAGCACTTTCAGATTAGAAACAACAGAATAAACATGGTTGAGGGATTCAAAACCTGAGTTCAGTGAGGCTAGAGTAAAATTCCATGTTATAGGAGAAAGATTGATGAACCTGGGTTTAAATTCTTCCTCCCGTCCTTATGGAGTGGATGATCATAGGTAAGTCAGTTAACTTCTCTGAGCCTCGGTTTCCTCATCTGTAAAATAGAGATAATACCTGTGTTTATTTCTCACAGTGTTTGGTGAGAAATAAAGGAGGTAACATTTGAAGAGCACTTTGTGCATCTTAAAGCACTTTGTAAATTTCAGTTATATCAATTTTTTTTGTTTTGCTGTTTTGCTTTGTTTTTGTGCTTTCTGGAGGGCAATTGGGGCTAAGTGACTTGCCCAAGGTCACACTGCTAGTGTCAAGTGTCTGAGGTCAGATTTGAACTCAGGTCCTCCTGACTCCAGGGCCAATGCTCTATTCACTGTGCCACCTAGCCGCCCTATATCAATTATTTTTTATTATTGAGTAACCTTCAAGGCCAGGTCAGATCCTCTTCCAGAGGGTAGAGCTATATAGATTAGGGGTTCTTAACCTTTTGTGGTTATGGAACCCCTTAGTAATCTAGTGATACCAATAGCCCCTTTTCAGAATAACATTTTAAAGATATATCAAAATTGAAATAAATGCTAAATTTGTTAGAAGTTAGTGAAAATTAAGTATAATTTTCCTTGGATTCCAGGTTAAGGACCTCTTATAAAAGAACTTATCTAAGTAATCTTCGGGGAATTATAGAGAATGGGGAAAGTATTGGAGATTGAAAAATGTTCTAATTTTCAAAAAGGAAGAAAAGGGAGATTTTGGAAACCACACAGTAGTAAGCTTGGTCCTTGGCAAAGTGCTAGAATGAATTGTTGAACAGATGGCTTGTGAGCACATGAAAAGGGAAGCACTTTAGATAGTGTTACTAGACTGATAGACAAGGAGAACAATGTCCACATTGTGTACCTTCACATTCCTGGCTAGAGGTGAAATGGAAAATGCTGAAATGGGAGTCAGAGGTGGAAACAGCACTAAAGCCCTGATGTGGGATAAAAATTAGGAATTAATATTATAACAGGATCTTTGGTCCTGAATATCTTTCCCTTGATTAGAAGACTTAATTAACCTAAAGATCTATATCAATACATATCAATAACAAAATAAAGGAGAATGAATGTGCTATTGTTAACCAACCAAATTGAGAGAGGATATTTCTCTTAGTTTATTATGGATCAAATCAAGATTTCGAGACAGCTTAACCTCCCAATGAGCTGACCTCAGTTAGAGAGTTGTCCTCAGTTTCTAGGAAGACAGTTCTTCACCAGGTGTGTACCAAGATGAGTACTGTTTTATTTGGTAAATAAAAGAAATTCTAAATTGATTTATGTGTTTTTTAACTATAGTGCTACAGAAATTTATTCACCTTTTGTTTTGGGATTACTATGACATTATGCTATTTATGAGACCAGGGACAAATTTCTCTGGGACTTACTCTCCTCATCTATATGCTGAAAGGGTTAGACTAAATGTCCTGTAGAAAGCTCATCTGTATTTCTCTGAACCATACCCAAAGAACATAGATTAACGAATCAACATCAACCTAGTGGCATGTCTCTAGTGGCTTTCTATAGGATCCTGCTTTGGGTGCTATTCAACAAGTTCATAAAAAAACTAGGTAAAAAAAAGAAATCACAAATAAAATTCATAAATAACACCAATCTGGGAGTGATAGTTAATTAAAGAATTAGGTTAAAAGTTAGACTAAATAACCTCTAAGTTTCCTTTCAACTTAAAAATTTTATGATTCCATGTTCCACTTCCATTATTCCTGCAAGCTTCCTCCCTGGAAACTGAGGCCCCAGATGGTCTTCCATTTTCAATGTATTCAGAGTGACCTCAGAGTAGTTTCCCACCTACTCTGCCCAGATCCCTTCTTCTCTTCCTCCCTATTTGCCAGTAAATGCTAGAAATGCTTGCTTTGACTGTGTAAAGTAACATTAATTACCATCTTACATGTAAATTTCAAATTATTTCTGTCTAGACAGAATGCCTATATATTTTCAAAAGAGTGGGATCTGCAAACTGTCTACCAGTGAGCTTGACTTTCCCAGTTGGTCCAAGTCTCAGACGTAGCATTTAAGGGACAGTTAATGAGCATTAAGAAAAGGAAATAGGGATCATAGAGTTAGCACTAATTCATCTACCAGGTCATGCCAGATTAACCACATTTTCTTTTTTGTCAGGTTTACTAGGTCGATAGATTAATCGGATTAAAAGATCACTGTAGATTTAGTTTACCTAGATTCCAGAAAAGTAAAAAATCTTTTATGTTATTCTTATGCAAAACATGATATGATTCTGGTTATTCAACAGTATAGCTAAGTACAATCAGAACTTGTTTAATTACTATTAATGGCTTGAAGTAAACTTAGAAGGAAATTGCCAGGGGAGTGCTCTAGGGGTCTGTCTGTCCTTGTTTCACCCTTTGCTGCTCTGCATTTTTCTGTTTGTTTGTTTTAATTAACAAAAAAATCTATTTTCTCTCCTTTCCATTTCCTCCATTGGGAAAAAGGAAAAAGAAAACCCTTATAACCAATATGCAAAATCTAGCAAAACCAAGTTACCACATTGGCCATAAAATGTATCTCTATCTCCTGCACCCTAAGTCTATCACCTCTCTGTCAGGAGGCAGGAAGCATGCTTTATCATCCATTCTGTGGAATTATAGTTGGTCTTTGCATTGATTATAATTGTTAAATCTTTCAAAGCTATTCATTTTATAGTGTTGTTTTTGTTATACACATTGTTCTCTTGGTTCTGCTCATGTCACTCTGCATTAGTTCATACAAGTTTTTTCAGATCTTTTTGAAACATGTCCCTTTCATAATTTATTACAACATAATAGTATTGCATTATTTTCATAAATCATATTTTTTCAGCTATTCCTCAGTTGATGGGGACCCCTTAAGTTTTCAGTTCTTTGCTAACACACAAAAAAGCTACTATAGATATTTTTATACAGATTGGTCCTTTTCCTCTTTCTTTGATGTCTCTGGGGATATAGGCCTAGAAATGGTATTTCTGGGTCAAAGGTTATATATACACAGTTTAGTAATTCTTTGGCTGTAGTTCCAAATTGCTTTCCAAAATGGCAGGAGTGGTTCATAGTGAGCTCAATCAACATTGTATTAATGTGCCTGCTTTCTTGTAGCTCCTCTAACAATTGTCGTTTCCCCTTTTTGGTCAATTTTACCAATCCATGAGTGTGAGATGGAATTTGAGAGTTGTTTTAATTTGCTCTAATTATTGGTTATTTGGAGTATTTTTATATGGATTCTTCCTTAGAAAACTCTATTCATATCCTGTGACCATTTTGTCAACTGGGCTTTTATTCTTATAAATTTGATCAATTCCTTACATATCTTAAAATGAGACCCTTATCAGAAAACTTGTTGCAAAGATTTTTCCTCCAGTTACTTGCTTCCTTTCTAATTTTGGCTGTATTGATTGTATGTGCAAAACATTTTAAATTTTGTGTAATCAAAATTGTTCATTTTATCTTCTACAATCTTTTTATCCTCTGTTTGGTCTTGAACTGTATCCCCATCCATGGATCTGAAAGTCAATTTCTTTCTTGCTTTTTAAATTTGTTTATGATGTCACCCTTTATGTCTAAGCCATACATCTAGTTAGAGCTTATCTTGGTATATGTTGTGAAGTATCAATCTATCCTCAGTTTTTGCTAGATTGCTTTTTAGGTTTCCTAGCAGTTTTTGATGAGTAAGTTCTTAATGGGGGTCACTTGTTTTTTTCAAACTACTCATTGAAAAAAACTGCTGCTCCATTTTTATAATAAGGAATTGATGGCATGCTTATTAAGATTTTAGATGACACAAATATTAAAGGACTCTGACATAAGAGCCTTCCAAAGAAAAACTTGTTTGACTATATTACGTAGTATGGGGGAGAAAGCACAGCTTTGGAGTCAGAAAATCTAGGTTCAAATTTTCTCTCTAACATTTGCTCCCGGAGTAATTTTGGACACATTATTTAATCTCCATGGCCTTCAGTTTCCTTGTTTACAAAATGAAGAAGCTGGCCCAGAGAGCCTCTGAGTCTCCTTTTAGCCCTAAAACTATGATTGTGTAAAGTATTAATGATTCCTTCTTGTCTCTCCTATAAAATGTGAACTCCTATGGAATTTCAAATCTTTCACAATCTGTCTCCAACTAATCTTTTCAAATTGATTTCACATTATTCCCTTTCACACATTCTATTTCCAAATAAAATAGCACACTTGCTATCCTTCACACGTGACAAAAGTAAGAGTTTTAAGGTTGGAAGGGAATACCCTGGCTCTCTAGTCTAATCCACACAGGAAAGGAATTCCCACTATAACAACATCTGACAGGTTATCATCCATCTTCTGCTTCAATACTTCCAGGGAGTGAGAGTCCAACATCCCTCTAGGCATCCTATTCCATTTTTTGGAGAGATCTATTTGTTGATGATCTATTTGCCTCTTTGTGACTTTCACCCTTTGTTCCCAGATCTGCCTTCTGGGGCCAACCAAAACAATCAAAATCTCTCTTTGACATGGCAGCTCTTCAAATACCTGAAACCAACCATTATGTCCCCTCCCTCCCCCCAGTCTTCTCTTCTCCTGGCTAGACATACTTGTTCCACCAAATAATCCTCACATGTTGCCATCCCCTGGATATTCTCCGCCTGATTAATATTCTTCTTAAACTGTGGTGTCCAAAAGGGAACCCAATACTTTAGATGAGGTATGATAAGGGCAACATATAGTGGGACTATCATTTCTCTATTCCTGGAGGCTGTGATGAGCCTTTCTTAATGCAGTTGAAAATCACACTAGCTTTTCTGTCTCTCACATCACACTTCTGACTCATACTGAGTTTGTGGTCCATTAAACCCCTCCAGACTGTTTTCAGAACTATTCTCTAACCACAGTCCCCTTGTCTTGTACTTGTGAAGTACATTTTTCATACACAAGTATAAGACTCCACATTTATCCCTATTGAATTTCATCTTAGTAAGAGTCATCTCAATTCTCTAACTTTTCAAGATTTTTTTGGATCCTGAGTCTATTACACAGTATATTATTAGTGTGAATAAAATTGTTGGTGCTGGAACAAACCAGAACCATAACAAAAACTAGAACCAAAGCCAAATAAAAAATTTAGGAACCAATATTGAATTCCCACCCATCCCTGCAGGAAACTCTCTGAAGGAACAAAAGAACAAAGCTTATATACATTTCAATTTAGGCAGGAGGTGAATTGGGTATGGTCTACCTCAGTATTGAACAAAGTCTGTTGCTGGTCGTTTGCAGGGTAGGAATAGGTTATTCGGTATCACTTGATTGGACAGAGCCTATCACTCGGTTAGTAATAGGGAGGGCTCTTCTTCAAATTAGCCATGTCTCATAACCCAGACCAAATAGATAGGATTGTCCTTTCTGTTCCTGCAGTAAGGAAAATCACAGACAGCCAGGTAGGGTGAGGGGAGGGGGTTTGGTTTACTGGGTCATTAAACTGGGTCAGGGGCAAGATAGAGGAACTGCAAACAAAATTGAGTTGCTTTAGCTTTCTCATCTACCTACATTGGCTATTCTTCCAGCTTTATCTCATCTGTAAATTTGATGATCATGCCATCTATGCCTTTATTTAAACCGTTAATTAAATTGTTAGAAAGAATAGATCACTGGGGAATTATATTGGAGAACTCCTCCTATGTTGATATTGAATCATTAACAACTTTTTTTTAGTTCAGTCATTTAATCCATTATGAAACTGTCTGAATGTATTATCATCTAGTCCACATATCTCAATCTTCTCTAAAGAATAGAATGAGATGCTTTATTGGAAGCTTTGAAGAAATCTAGGTAAACCATACCCATAATATACTTCCCTATCCACTAGCTTAGTAAATGAGTTAAAAAAAGAAAGAAATGAGAGCCCTGGAGTAACCTAAGATTATGGAGCTGGAAAAGACTTTTGCAACTATTTAGTTCAAGCACTTTTACCGACTAAGAAATTGAAGCCCACAAGGTTAAGTGACTTAACCAGGGTCACTCAACTAATAAGTGGGTAAGGTAAAATTTGAAGTCTTCCTGACTCCAAGTCAAGCACTATGCCATACTACAGCTCTGTTCTTGGTAAAACCATGCTATCTTCTTTTTCTAGAAGTTCACTAGTCATCTCCTTAATGACCTGTTCTAGACTTTTTCCAGGAACTGAAACCAAACTACTGGTCTATTGCTTGAAAACTATGTTTTCCCTCCTTTTTTTGAAAATGGTTACATTTGCCCTTCTTCAATCTTGTTATGACTCTCCAGTTCTCCTTGATCTTTCCAATATCTAAGACCATGGCTTAGCAACACCTACCAGTTCCTTCAGTACCGGAGGATGTAATTCACCTGTGCCTGGTACCTTGAATTCATCAAAGGCAATTAAGTGAAGTCTTATTATCTCCTCATTTATCTTGGATATCAACTCCCGGTTAGGTGTCTTTGTTTGGTTGTTTCCAGTGCAAAGGTCATTTTCCTTGGCAGAGAAAACAGAAGCAAAGAGTTGAACAACTTTACCTTCTCTCTGGTGTCAGATTTCATCATCCCATCTACTCCAATAAAAGATCCTATACTGTTTTTGATCCCGTTGTTCTCCTAATATAACTATGTCTCACATTTGCTCTTAATATAACTTGGAAAACTAAATCCTTTATTGCCTTTAGCTTTCCTCACTAGACTCGTCTCATTCCAAGCTGTAGCACTTCGGACACTAGTTTGACAAGACTTTGCTTGCTCTTGTACTCATCCTCTGTTACCTGCAGTTGCTTCCTTTTTCTATATATTTCCTTTTATAATCTAAGTTTGATAGTAAATTCCCTGTGTATCACCATTGGTCCTATAAGACAAATATATTTTCCCCCTTGAGTTATTTCCTATGTGTATTCAGAGTTTCATTCTTGAGCATTTCCCATCTCTCCCTGTAGAATTTTAGTTCTTGGGAATCATACATATCTTTCCTTTTAACTCTTAGAAATCTGCTTTCCCCAAATCTAGAATGCATATGAAATTATGCCCACATTTCCTGCATAGTCACTTCTCAAGAGGATTTTCATCATTTTCACACCAACAACCAATTCATCCCCATTAGTAAGAATCAAATCTAGAATAGAATTTCCCATTGTTAGCTTATCTACTTTTTCAAGGGTGTAATCATTACTAAGACAAGTGAAAAAGTTATTAGCTGGCCTGCTTTTGGCAGAGAGAAACTTCCACAGATGTCTGGATAAGTGAAGTCTCTCATCACTACTTTATTATAGCTCTGGGCTAGATCTGTAATCTATTTCCTAAATTGCTAATCTATTTTCTCTTTCTGTGTGGATAGAATAGTAGGCTATGACAAAATCTCTTCTGCCTCTCCCTACATTGACCTTGACGCCAGTATTCTCCATCTTGTTTACCCCTTCTAGTTACTATATTTCCTTCCATGAGTATACCTTAATATTCCTTTCTACCTTTACTTATCCTTTTAAAAATTAATTTTTTCAGTGAACAAAAAATCTATTTCTCTCTCTCCCACATCCTGCCATTAAAGAAAAATAAAAATAAAACCTTATAACAAATATTCATAGTAAAAACAAAAAAAATTCCTAACTTATCCCATTCTGAAAAGCACTATGACTTTACCCATCCTTTTTCTTTTGACCAGAGAACACTCATCCCGAGTCATGGTCCAGTCATGGGTTTTATTTCACAAAGCCTCATTGATTCTTATGAAGGTAAATTTACCTCTTTGCTTTAGGAATCCTAGTCCATTTTGTTTATTGCTGAACTTTTGGATGTTTGTCTATAGATATTTGAAGTTATGGGTCTTACTATTATCTCCTTTCTTGGTTCTGAATCATTTTTTTCTTCAAATGCATCCTTTTTTTCTTCTTTCTAAATAGTTTGCAGTTGCAAAATTGCAGAAAGGCAAATTTCAGCTTCAATGCCATAAAAAAAAAAACAAAAACAACCAAACCTTTCTAACAGTTAGAGCTATCTAAATGTAGAATGGGCTGCTTTGGGAAGCATTGGATTGTTCCTCAAGAGCTAAGGACAAATGACTGCTTATTTGTAATGTTGTAAAGAGGAGCCTTGTTTATGTGTGAATTGGGCAGTATGGCCTCTGAGATCCTGAGAGTCTAATAACCATGTAATACAATAATTATAAGCTCACATTTTGAAAGTGGCTATTAAGTTCTTTTAGGGCAGGGACTGCTTTGGTTTTTAGTCTTGTGTGGGAAGGACAATGTCCTAACCTCTCCCCATGCTCATCCTCCCCCCACCCCCATGCATGTTAGGTTAATTTTTCCTTAAAAGGTGTCAAGACATTTCTTGGGACTTGATTGGCCCAATAGTCTATACTCTCAGTTTGTTGGCCACTTTCTCATCACCTGAATACAAAACAGCCACAGGTTGCTGGAGGGGTTCTCAGTTACTTGAAGGGAGCATCATTCAGCTAATCCACTAAAAGAGTTCTGGGTGTCTAGCCTTTTCCTATCACTAAGTAAATCACCTTTTATTCACCTACAAGTATCTCATTTTGTTCCAATATCAAACCCAAGCTGCCAGGATACTGACCAAGTCAGGTCCAGCCCAGAATACCTTTCATTGCCTTTCATCATTGTATATAATAAGTACTTTTATTTTATTTTAAAGTTTTACTTATATCTTTTTTTTGGTATCACCTTCATTTCATATGTAACTTGCCCCATCCCTCTACTATTGTAAGAACTATATATTATTATTATTATGGGAGCCATCTCTCATAATAGTCATTTAATCATTTGCTTTTTGAATTCAAGTTTGGATCTAATAATCAGTATCCTAGTTCAGACACATAACCTTACTTAGACTATTGAAATATCCTCCTAATTGATCTCTTGCCTTCCACTCTAAAACAGCCCCCAATCCACCCTTCAAATGGCTCCTGAATAATCTTCCTAAGGCAGAAGTCTATGTCCCTCTTCTGCCCAAGATGTTTCAAGAGTTTCCCATTGCTTCTAGGGTAAAATAGAGATTCCTTAGTTTGGCACTTGAAGGCTTCTTCAATTTATCTTCAACCTATCTCTCTTGACTTCTTTATATACCAGTCAAACTGACCTACTTACTATTTCCTAATTTTGTCATTCTATTTCTGATTTCTGTTTTCACTCACATTATCCTCAATATTTGTAATGCATTCTCACTTTAACTCTCCCTAGCTTCCTTCAAGGTCCAGTTTAGGTGTCACTTCCTACTAAAACCAGATTGCCCCTTTCCTTCCTCCCATTTAATGATTAGCACTTTTTTCCTCTTTAAATTGTCTTGTATTTACTTATCTCTACACTTGTATCTCCCCTCTCCTCAATAAATGCTTGTCAAATTAATTTAAGAGATACAGATCTTTTAATGAGTGTGGAAGCTAGAATTCAGTATATATTGCACATGAAGCAATAGTAAAAAATTTAGTGAGAAAAACCATCAGAGGGGTGGCTAGGTGGTGCAGTGAATAGAACACCAGCCCTGGAGTCAGGAGGACCTGAGTTCAAATCCAGTCACAGACACGTAACACTTACTAGCCATTCGACCTTTGGCAAATCACTTAAACCCAATTACCCTGCCCTCCCCTCTCCCAAAAGCAAAAAAAAAAAAAAAAAAGAAAAAAAAAGAAAGAAAGAAAAAAGAAAAGAAAAGAAAAGAAGGAAGGAAGGAAGAAAGAAAGACCATCACACTCATCATGAAAAACAACTCTAGTTCTGCAACATTATTTTAGTGCACTTTAAAGAATATTGGGTTTAAAGTTGGGGAACCTGAGTTCAAATTCTTGTCCTTCACCTGTATGAATTTGGACAAGGCCCTTAATCTCTCTGAATGTTTCCTTATCTATAAAATGAGAGGGTTGGGCCAGATGATTTCTGAGGTTTTTTCAAAATCTATGAACATTGTGAAAAACATGGCACGGATAGGTTGCCATCTTTTAACTAGTGAAGTTACTTTCCATTAAGGCTCTTCCCCATTCCCACCTCCCCAAAGCTTTGTAGACTACTAGAAAGTTATAGTTTTTTCCTGTCTTGTCCTTAAAACTTTCAACTTTTTGAGTATGTGTGTATATGGATATACATATACATCTATATGAATTTGGGTGGGTTTAAAAATATTGGAATATTCCCTTTCTATTGCTTCAGCCTCTCTCTACTGGGGCCCACTACACATTTTTCTCCACTCCATCTTTTTACCTGTGTCCTTTTTCTTCTTAGTTAATTCTCCTCCAAAATATTGTATTGTGAGTCAGGAGATCTCCATTCTGGGCCAATTCTGACAGCAGGTAGGTGTGTGGTATTGATTGAGCAAGTCACTGTACCTTTTGAGGCTTCTAAGAGGATCCCTCAGCTCCTCCAACTCTAGGTCCTACCATCTTCTGTTTAAAGATCTGGCAGTGAAACCATTATGTTTTCAGGTATTGTAATAATTTGGGGGTAAAATATTCTTTGAAAAAGATCCGACAAGTAAAATGTTACTTTTGCTTGAACTATCTGTCTTGTAAATCTGTTCCTTACAGACTCTTTAACAGCTCTTAGAACAAGAGGAAAATTGTCAGTTGGTGCATTTAGAGTACACCCCTGGTGT
The DNA here is from genome assembly GCA_011680675.1 of Gymnobelideus leadbeateri. Lineage (NCBI taxonomy): Eukaryota > Metazoa > Chordata > Mammalia > Diprotodontia > Petauridae > Gymnobelideus > Gymnobelideus leadbeateri. The sequence goes on from WOXC01000260.1 coordinate 41,884, forward strand.
AACAACATTACAAAATTACTGAATGCTAGAGGAACTGCCCTCTTGTAGATAAGCTCCTCTTACGGGTACAATCTGTTTGACATCCTGAAGAATAAAATGTCTCTGGAGCAGCTTGGCCAGGAAGTACCACGTTAGCAGCTCTTGCGGACGATTATCTTCCATGCACAGTCTAAGCCGGTTTATGTCAAATATGATTTCGAATAATCCTCAACGTGCTTGGACAGGCAGGCAGCTGAAACAGCGGTGGGTAGCTGCTAAATTCAGAGACTGAAAAGAGATTGGTTTGGGTGTAAGGTGTGTGCCTGATTTGGGAGAGGGAAGGAAGATGGCATCTAATGATTACACTGTCTACTCTCAAACTGTGACCCTCACCTGGTTTTAAAACCCAGTGAAGTGTATGTTGGGAATCCCACTAGGAGAGAGGCTAAGAAAAGGAGGGAGGAGGAGGAGGAGATACTTATTTAGCAAGCTGAATCTCATGTCTCAGCCCCTTCAGCTCCTCCAAAGGATCCAGGTCCTGTCCCCATGGGGTTCTATCAGTGATCCGGTCAGTTGCAAAAAAGCGGCAGCAGCGCTAGGCTGGCTGCCCCGCGGGAAAGCCTGTCCTGCGCGATCCCTCCTCGCCTTCCTCCCTCCTGTCCCAACAGCTCAGCGTAGCTTCCCGGGCGCTAGTGACGGTGGAGCGGGTTGCTTTCGGTTCCACGCCATATATGGAATGACAGCAGGGTCACGTGTGACTCCGGGAGGCCGCTGCGGCTCGGGAGCCCTGGAGGAAGGAGCGAGAGGGAGGGGAGCCCGCGAGCCTGGCAGCCAGCTCCGGGAGGGAGGGAGGAGGAGGAGGAGGAAAGGGAGGGAGGAGGAGGAGGATTCTCCGTCCGTGGGAGGCAGCGGCGGCAGGACTGGGAGAGCTGGAGGAGCCTCGGGGAGGAAGAAGAGCAGGATAGAAGGAAAAGCACGGGAAGGGGGTGGGTGGGGGGTGGGATCGGGGGCCCGGAGAGAGCAGCTCAGTGGAAGAAAAGCAAATAGCCAGGAAAGCGGGTCACTTGTCCCGGACGGTAGCCGGTGGAGACGGCGGGCGGAGGCAGCAGCAGCAACAGCAGCAACAGCTGCAGCAGGAGGAAGAGCAGGGAAAGAAACGACGTCCAGAGCAGTGGCCAGAGCAGCCACAATCCCCGCAGGTCAGCTTGCCTCGCCTCGCCTCGCCTCGCTTCGCCGGGACGCAAGCATTGGCTGCCCCTGGCAAGGTAGCGATCCCTGCCGGCGGACTGGAGCCGGCTGGATGTGATGGAGCCACAGCACGTGTATTCCTCTTACAGCTCCCGCAGCCCGGTATGGGAGGAACTGGTGGGTACGATATGCAATGCGCAGGCAAGGCCCCCCACCCCCACCCCCACCCCAGCTCCCGCCGCCAAGCGCGTGCCTCGTCTTACCTTGATCCTCTTTCTTTCTTCCCTCCTCCTCTGGTCGGGGCAGCGCGTTTCGTTCAGGAAATGGCCGAAGATGAGGTCCCCAGCTGCTCCCCCACCCAATTTCAGCGCTTCCTCCTTCGTCCCTCCTGGTCAGTTAGTGTGAGGTTTTCTTCCCCTCTCCTGGTTGTCCGTAGCCCCTTTGTCCGAGGCTTAGTTTTAAGGATACATCCCCAGCTTGATGGGCAGGAAATTGCTGGGATTTCCCCCCCTTCTCTCGAGTAGTGTGTGATACAATTGTGCTAAGCTGCCTGTCTTATTGAAAATTTCATTTTGGAAAATAAGGGAAGGGTGATAGGAACTTAGGTTATGTGGGACGTTAATTTGGCTGTGAGAATGAGCGGGTATTCTGATCTGAAACTGCTCTTCAAATCTATCTGAAGCTCCCGAGTTTCCTGAAAGCAACCACTCACTCACTACCTCGGCGGTGGAGAAAGAGGAGTAAATTGGAATCGGTGTCAGGTATCCTTCCTTATCATCCTTCAAAAAGCACTGAGCTCTCATAGTGTTCAAGGCTTTCGCTGGAGATGAAGCGGGAAGGGAGCTGTAGCTTAGTCCAGGATTTGGCTGTACATGAAACACGGATGTTGGATAATTTTAGTGTCCAAGAGTAGTTGGTAATGTGTGTATGTCCTTAAAGGGGAGGAGACCGGGAAGGGTGGGGGGGGGGGGGAAAGAAGTGAAAGGGGGAGGGGTGGGCTTTTCATTTCATTTAGAATACTCTTCCTCTTGCCTCATTTCTTTATCAGATAGCATGAACCACCTCTGAACTATTTTCTGGGACTCAGTCTGAGAATCATCACCCCAAGAACCCTTGGTTCGCCCCTTTTGCCCCCCCCCCAGTTTAATTTCTGCCCAGCCTGTAGTTGAAAAGCCTAGACAAAGTCTTGGGGGAAGGTCATCAAAATTTGTGTTCAGAGTGTGATCTTGGATTAAACTCTCTATAAGGGACCATTTCTATGAACCTCAGTTTCTTCATCTGCAAAATGAAGATAATTAGCACCTGTACAATCCATGGCACAGGATTGTCGTGAGGATCAGATGAGATAATCTAAAACATCATTATTACTGCTAATATATTTACCTGATGTCATGTTTCATGGGAGGCCTGGTAGTAGGGGTAAATCTACAGTGTGATGTAGCTAGAAGTCCGTTTCAATATACAGGTGGCAGCTTCCTGTCTATTTTTCTTCTTTCCCGGTGTCATTTGCTTCCCACTCCTTTGCCCAGTATAATTTTTCCTGCCTTCTGCTAGCCATCTTTTCAGAAGAATTCTTCCACACCCATCCATCTGTAATTTCAGCTGTCTATGCTTATTTCAAAAGTAGCATGCACCTATTTGCTCATTTTACTTTTACTATTGCTATTTATAGAGTTTAAATTAAAATTAAGATTAAAGTATCAGAGTCCAATTTTTAATTTGGAGAGTGTAAAAAGAGATGGACAAATCCAAGGTAGATTTACTGTTAGTAGCAAGTATTAAGGCAGCTAGGTGGCATTATAGTGGATGGTGTTGGACTTGGAGTGAGGAAGACCTGAGTTCAAATACCACCTGAGAGACCTGTTAGCTTCCTAACCCTGGGCAGATCTCTTAACTTCTCTCAGTTTCTTCCTCTGTAAAAAGAGAATAATAATAGCACTGATCTCCCAGGGTTGTGATAAAATAAGATAACATATATACAGCAAGTACCTTATAGTGTGCTTTTATTTTTAAAGAGTTCTGTTCAGGGTCACTTTTGAATCCTGTGGTTTCTGTAATTAATCACAAAAGGGATTTTTTTAATGATAGGGGAAAAGCTCTCTGTTTTAATTAGGTCATTGATGTCAATATTATTTAATACCTAGCAAAGGGTACTTTTCATTTCTTTGTCTTAAGACATGTTTTAAGCATGATAGGGACTAAAAGTTCATCTGACTCCCATAAAATATATTTCATTCACTAATGATCCTATGATCATTCTCTTTTGGGGTGTTTACTAAGATATTTGTGTGAAATGTGTAGAGGAAAGGTGAAAGTTTATATACCGAGAGCTCCAATTTAAATAATCAAGTTTTCTCCAGAAGACACTTTTTATCAATCCAAATACAGTGTTTCCTTTTAAAATATGTTAACAATTCATTTCCTTGATTCCTTAAAAATATACAAACACCAGTCTTTAAACAGTTTACGGATACATGGCATAAATGATAGTCACTGTTCTGCAGCCCTGTGGTTATACCTATGTGCCAAGGACCCATTTAACTTCTACTATGCTAATATGGGCTTTGCTAGTTCAGTAATTCAAAAAGGAAGTAGAACTGAATAGTCACTCACATTATTAGAAGTAGGGCAGATATCATGGTGGGGTGGGAAAGGGAAGCAAAATGTCTGTTGAGAGTATTTGATTTGGTTGTCAAATTATTTGGAGATTGGGAGTGATGGAGAAAAACCTTGTGACTCTGAACAACTTATACCCTCCCTTTAAATTGTATAGCTTCAGAGAACATGAGCTGGTAAAATATATTCAAATACAGTTCATTTTAGTAGTTTTTTATGAAATTCATTAATTTATATTAAAACATGTAGGTAAGAATATTCAAGATTGTCCATATCTTTAATGGAGGAAGTTTACATTTTAGGGAGGCTTTTCTTGTATTATCTGTAATTTGTAATGGCTGGCAATGACTGTCCCACTGATTCAACAGTACCTCTAAACTGAGAAGTTCAAATATCATATCATATTAATCAACATGCATTTATTAAGGACTATGTGCTAGGCACTAGCCTTAGTTGGGGGAAGGGGAGAAGAAAGAACAGAAAACACTTCCTGCCCTCAAGAAGCTTACCTTTAATGAGGAAGATAAGATATAAAAGATAATTTACAGAGTAGATGGAATAGACAGTCTTTAGAGAGGAAGGCTCTAGGAGATGGAGGCCTGATGTAGGACCTCCTAGACATAAACCCAGTGCCTTGCTTAATACCTAATATCTTTGATAATTAATAATATATGAATACTACTTTCAAGATGAATACTACCAGGTATAAAGCAGAAAGGCAGCAGCTATAATTTTGACATTTATTTAGTAAAGGAAGACATTTAATTAAGGGAGGGGGAGGGGTAGCTAAAAGATGATTGAGTTGGAATTAATTTTGCTATATAGAATGGACTTAAGTAAAATCCACTGGAAATAGAGTGTTCTAAAAGTCTTAAATGGGTTTTAAGCATCACTACTTAACTTACTGAGTTTTTTTTTAAAGATATAGGGGTATATTTAGCTACCATTTCCACCTTTAATGTTTCTGCTATAAAATAGGGATATGTAGTCAGAAATCTAGACAATGATTATAAAAGTAGTTTGGGAGTGGTGTTTTAATTACAAAAGTTCTCTGCTCAATATCACATTTTCACTATTGTTTTCCTCCTCAAATAACTTAATCCTTACAGGTTCAATGAAACCACCAAGAAGTGATAGAATGTGATAGAAGTGATAGAATGTGGAAACAGTAAGCAAAAATTTTCTGAGGAAAATTGGCCTTAAAAGAATACTCAAAACACTAAGATGGTTAGCTGTCTAGTATATGGAAAATACAGAGGGGCAGCTAGGTGGCGCTGTGAATAGAGCACCAGCTCTGGAGTCAGGTGGATGTGAGTTCAAATCTGCTGTGACCTTGGGCAAGTCACTTAACCCCAACTGCCCAGCCTTCCCCTCCAAAAAGAAAGAATGAAAAAAGAAAATACAGAAACACATCAAGTGTATTCAGGTCTATGTTGATGCTGAACCTAAAACATGATTTTCAAGTCAAGTATAAATTATATAGAATCATTTATTCTCCAAATTGGAATTTAAGTTGTTTGATCAATTTGGAAAATATTAAATTCTAGGAACAATATTTGGAAGGCTTACCAAAGCTATAATAATGACATTTTACCTTTTGTGGTGCTTTCAGGTTTTCCTAGAATATAGTAGTTGAAGGAGTGCTCTCCTACCAACAACCCTGGAAAATAGATAGTTGTAATGACTGCAATGTCCTAAGGGTTTGTAGTTGTAGGAGTGTCTGACTTTTTAAAATCAGGAATTATAGACACTAGACAGAAGTGTATTTTGGATGTGTGAGTATCCAAATTTTTTAAAAAAGGTATAATTCTAACAAATTTCTTATTTGGGAAAGTCAGTCTATGCAGATTCCAAGTCAGAAGGGACTAGAGAGGTCATACAGTTTGACCCTCCCATTTTGCAGGACAGGAAACTAAAAGCAAGAGAGTTTTAAAGGATTTGTCCAACTTAATAAGTTGGCAAAGTCTCTACTCAAACCTGTGTCCCCTGATTTCAAAAATACCTTCTTCCTTCCATTGGTCACCATTGTATCCATTGAGAATGAAACCATTTAGACTTATATACTGATTCATTATTTAGATCTGGTTGTAATGAACCAACAAGCCAACAAGCATTTATTAAGTGCCTACTATATGCCAGGCATTATGCTAGGTGTTAGGAATACCGTCCATTAACAAGCTTGCATTAAATTGTTACTATGTGTCAGAAAAGAAGAAAGTTGAAAAGTCCCTAATCTTCAGTTTACAGTCTGGTTGGGGGAGACAAGACCTACATATGTGCGAAATATAGTCAAAATAAATTTGGGTGGAACAAGCTAGCACGGGAAGGGAGAAGGGGGGAAGATTTCATGGTGGCACTTGATTCGTTTTGTAGTTTATGCTATCACTTATCTATAAAAATAGACATCACTTTGACTTAGTGAACCATAAGGACAATGATTCTTTCTTGATATGTACCTATATTAGCTCAGTAGTAGATTTGCCTGGTGGTGGAGTTTCCTAGTGCTTAGCACAGTGCTGGGGCATATCTTAAGAGCCTACAAAATGCTTGTGGACTAACTAGATGAACTCTTCTGAGTGCCAGGTATGGGTTGTAAATTTGTTTGCTTTCAACAGGTTAAACTCCAAATTTGCTAATTTCAAAGTAACCACGTTAAAAAAAAATCTTCCAAGATGTTAAAAAAAATAATTCAAATAGGCAGCTGAAAGTTTGGAAGTTAATAAAAGAAAACATGTACATTTAATGTAAAATGAAATGGATTTACAAGTTGTTTTCCACTTCTGATATACTGAAATATTAATATACAAACAGTACATTTCAATTGCTTATCAATTTGGGGGAAAATAATCTACAAGAATAATATTAAACATACATGAAAGTATTCATCCTGGAAGCTTCTAGCTTACAAGTGTGTGACCCAGCAAGTAACTAGAGAGAGAGCTCTGAGCATGCTCTGGTTGTAGCTTTTTCTCCCAAGAGAATACTGAAGTTCTGTGTAAACATCAACAACTATTATTGTTTATAATGAAGGGTAGATTTTTGTTTAGGCTTTCTGGGGAAGTGATGGTAGACTGGCTTTCCTTTAGGATCCTCTCTTCTTTTGTCACATTATTCCTGCTCTGAAAGTATAGTATCACAAGGGAAAGTCAACAATAAGAAATCCATACTTATTTGGGAAGGGAAAACTCACAACCAAGTTTGTAAATAGAGACTAAAATGCAAATCTTGTGGTAAGATTAGGTCTCAGTGGGGTAATGCATACACTTCCTTTGATGTACTAATTGCTCAACTATTGCACATAAAACTGTTTAAAATTATCTTTAAACATCTAATTTTTGTGATAAAAGAGAGGGGATATATTTGATCCTTTTATTTTCTTACTTAACTCCATTAGGTCCAGAGAAATGTGCCCGAAACTTGTAGGGAAGGCAAACAAGTGACAAATACTAAGGCATGCATTGCAGTGTATTTGTGACTGTTAGGTTAGGATATTTTATTCTAAAGTGTGATTGGAAATACAACTCAACATAACAATGAACACATCTGATTTTAATTAAAATTTTGTTTTGCTTGAGCTTTATTAGAACTTCAAGATAAAAATACATATATTAGGAGACAGAACGGGAAATTTCCCTCTTGCTGTGCTACAAGCATGCTATTTTTTGGGAAGGCAGTAATTGACAAAGAAATAACCAAATAGAAGATGAGTTTTACTTTAGCTAAGTAAAGCATATTTGCAAAAACACAGGATTCATACTTTCCATTTAGGTATTAATGTATTTGTAAAAAAAATTATTCTATTTTCACAGATCCCATGTTTTACTTCATTAAGAATAGCAATAGTCAATCTTGTTAAATTAGTTTTCATTCCTATTTGACTTCCAAGCATCAAGGAAACTTTTTAGCCAAGAACAGATCATTGTTCTAAAAAATATAAAGTATCTTTAGTATTCCCATTAAAGAGGAGGTATTAATCATCATAAGAGCATAGGTCTTTGAATGTGATCTTACTTTACAGATGAGGAAACAGGCTCAGAGAGATGAGTGAATTGTCCAAGGTCACACAGATAGTAAGTAGCAGAGATCAGATTCAAATAGAATTGCTGGGACTACAAGCAGACTAGATGGCCTGTAAAGTCGATTCCAGTTCCAAGTCCTCATATACTTATATACTTTCTGTAGTAGATTATAATACTTTAGAGTAAGTCCCTTATTTTATTTTATTCATTTTTTTTCTGAAAACAGCTAGTGCTTTACCAAAGTGCTACAGGATCTTAGAAAATTTGCTATCAAAAATATTTTACATTTAGATGGATTTATGTACAATCTGTTACAGTAGTTATATTGGTTTTGCATCAAGGGGCGGGGAGGGAAGGGAAACCTAACTATTAACTGCCAGCTGTGCCAACTGAGTCAATCAATGTTGAAACTATCGAGGGCAATGTTGCATTTTAAAGTCAATTGAAAAAATATCTCCCTTTCCCATCCCCTCCCTGTGAGCACAGATGGTTATAAATGTTCCGAGGGGGGACAAGAGTGGTGGAAAGATATCCCTACAGTCTGGCAGGAAGTATTTGACTTACTTAAAAAACACAGTGAACACTACCGTCTGGAGTTCAGCTCTTGGAATGAGCAAAAAAACATTTGTGACTTGGAGAATCCTGGATAGTATTCCCCTCCTTCTCTTCCTCCCGCTCCCCCCCCCCAGTATTTTCCATCCCTCTGACAGTGGGGTGTGTATTTTAGTATGCGGCTTACTTCTGAACAGAGCGTGCAGTCACCACCTGAGGCTCCAGTTCCCCTAGGTGCCAGATGTAAGGCAAAGGGTTGCTGTAGCTTGCAGATCACATTTCTTCTAGTTCTAGCCAGGGGGTAGGGAGTGGCTGTCCTAGTACTTCTGATATTGGCATCCTTGGGCGCTTGATGGAGGTGGATTCTTTTGTGGGCACACAGTCCAGGTTAAGGCTGCTGCCACAGTGACGCTTTACGTTCTGCCGCTGTCTTAGGCTGCGCTTTTGTCTGCTTATATATACTCTCCGCACCCTTCCCAGTTTCCTGTTAGTTTAACTGATCGCTGTCTTTCTGAACGAATAATTCTGAGCCGAGTCCAAGCCTCCCGGAAAATGCTCTGCTCTAAACACAGGCGGGGATCAGCCTAGCCCTTCCCTTCCGTGTGCACTCTCTGGAGGCGGGGGTGAGGGGGTAGTCAAGAAAGACAACATCTCACCAAAGAGAGCCACTTGTTGGGGCCGAGAGGGCGAGGACAGTGGGAGCAGGAAGAGATAAAGGTAGGAGTCGATGGGCATTTAAGAAGCAGGGGCTAGAGGAATCCTTGGGTTCCAGGGCACTGGCCGAACTCGCTGGGTGGGAGAGAACGTTCCTTAGAGAGATGGGCTCTGCTCGCTAGCCAGAACAGCCTACCGTGGGACAAGCGCAAATCAAAGAGGGGAAGCTGGTGCGGGGCCGGAGTTAAAGCAGGAAGGGAGAAATCACTCCCGGGAAAGGGAGGGGAAACAGAGAATGCTTCTCCCAGGCTGCTGGGAACCGGAGGGAGGGAAAACACCGCCGCCACAGAGGGCTACTCCTCGGCCCCGGCGCTACGGAGGTTGGCTTTCTCCCTCCCTCTTGCCCACAGTCCAGCGTCCGTCCTGCAGCCCTGGTCCACCGGGAAGAAGGAAGAGGAGGTGGAGGGAGAATTCCCGCCACCTCTGCCCCTCCCTTCCCGGTAAGCTGTCCGGAGACTTAGGTCGTCCTTTGTAGTGCAACTAACGCATATCAGTCCATCCGTACGTCCCGGGCCGGTAGTCGGGGAGGCCGTACAGGGGAGGTGTGGGGTCCGGCCACATCTGCTGCTTCTGGGCCCGGCTCCAACGCAGGAAGCAGCAGGGATCCATCCTGTAGGGAGCGGGCCTGGATCTCGTGGGGAGCGGGAATGGTCGAAAGGGGAAGGGACTCGGCGGTGTCCAGTCTCCCCTCCCTGGGCAGTTGCGGGGGCGGGTGGGGAGTTGAACATGGCGGCGGCGGTGGGGCTCCCTCGGGGCCCGGGGCGCCCTCTGACCGGCCGCCGCCCCCACCGGGCGGTACTATGTCCCCGCAGGAGTCGGAAAGGATGGCTGGGGCCGGAGTCCAGCACCACCCCCCGGGAGCTGCCGGAGCCACCACGGCCGCCTCTACCGCAGCTACGGCAGCCTCAGCTACAGTCGCCGCCGCTGCCGGCTCCGCCGGCCCGGGAGACGAGTCGTCGGACAGCGAGGCGGAGCACGAGGGGCCGCAGAAACTGATACGGAAAGTGTCCACGTCGGGGCAGATCCGGAGCAAGGTGAGGGTGCGTGTTTGCACGTTCTTTGAGCGCGTGCTTGCGGGCGAGGGCGCTGGGGGCAGGGAAGGGGGTATAGAGAAAGGGGTTCAGGGGCCGAGCTGGCCAGGGCCCCGGGCATCTGCGGTGTGGGCCTGGCCCGCGGGCTCCGGAGCATCTGCGCCTGAGAGCTTGGAGGCAGCTGGAAAGTAGGAGGGGGAGGGCACCCTAGCACTTGGAGGACCTGGGACTGGGAAAAAAAAGAAAAGAGGAGGAGACCTGGGGGAAAGGCCAGGGGAGGGGCGTGTGCGTAAAGAGGGGGCGAGCTCCGAGGGGCGGGGTTGGCAGCCTCGGGGAAAGACCGAAGTAAAGGGGCGTGGGAAAAAAAAAGTTAGCGCTCTGCGGCATATTCCCACTTTGGACTGAACAGCTTGCATTTTTCCACGTGTGCGAGGCCAGCAGTCTAACGTCGACTAAGTTGGTGATGCTGTGGCTCTGTGCGAGTAGCAGAGAACAGCAGAGCGAAGGACAGCAGCAGCAAAGTCCATCTCCCCTTTTTCTACCCAGACTAGGCTTTACCCCCTTCTCCCCCGCAGGGAGGGGTAAGATTCACTCTCTGGCCCCTTTTGATCGCTGCAGCCTCTTGGGATCGAGCCACAGCAGGGACTGGCCGGTGGTAAAGGCTCTTAGCAGTTAAAACGGAAACCTGCGGTAAAAGCAGCTGGCCTCGCTTTTTGTCCCATGGATTTCAGAGTATTGAAACGAAGGGAGCATCTGTCCCACTAAACCTGTAAAAAACAGCTAGTTCTTTATGCTGCATGGGGTGTAGGTGTGTCTTCTGCTCTGTTCACCCATTTTGAAGTCACCATTCAGGGATGTATGAGGATTGTTTGCTTTGAAGATGCCTGAAACATTTATTGAAAGTTGACTCAGTTTCAGGGTTTGTTCGTAAAGGGGAAAGCCAGTGTGGTGTATGCTTGTGTTATGTATGTATGAAATTTAGTCTGGAAGATTGTCTCAGTTTCTTTTATCCGATGGGTGAGACCATCTTTGGAACAATAACACCTTTAACAAAAGGCAGCCAATTGATGCTGGGTGGAGATTGTTGTGTAAATTGGTGCTTAAACTGAGTAGACTAGAGCCATAAAATAGTGTGCACTGTGTTAGCCCTCTTATATTTTCCTCAAAAATTAATAATTTAATTTTGATATAATTATTATATTAATAATATAAATGAATACATTAAAAAGTTAATTGTGACGTTGCATTTGTTAAACGATCAAAAACATTTTACACATTATTTATTCTTACCCATTTGTTCGTGTTAATATCTTGTGATAATTTGTAATTGTTTGATATTTGACATTTTGAGAGGCAGCCTGCCTTAGTGGATCTAAGGGTGACCTTGAAATCAGGAAAAGTCTAATTCACTTCTTGCCTGATACATATTAGATGTGTGATGGTGGGCCAGTAACTTAAGCTCCTTGCCCCAGGCAATTCTCTAACATTTTATTCCTGACCTTCCAGTTGGGAGTTTACACACTGAATTTCCTGTACCTAGATGACTTGCTGAAATTCACAAGTCTTACTCTCAGTTTTGGATAATTTTGATTATTTTTAAGGTTTACTGGTAGGATTTTGAACTTTAGGTATAAATTAGGAAGGAATGTTTCACAGCAAAATGAATTCTGTTAAAAATGAAAATGTTTAAACTATTAAGGTTAAGCAAAATGACCTTCCTTAAATTGAGAATTTACATATTTAATAAATATATATTTATAACAACTTATGTAGTTATGTTTATTTTGGAATATAGAGTCAAATTTTAAATATACTTATGGAGAAAACAAATCTACATTATTAGATAAAGAAGTGTTGGAGTTTATGTAAACATGTAGTATATATTTATGTAAACGTAGTATATATTTATACACGCTTATGTACATACATTGCATGCCTGCACACACATCACATATGTGTGGTATTAGATAGTGTTGGACTTGGAATCAGGAGACCTGAGTTCAGATCATGCTTGGATAGATAAATCACTTCTGTTTCAAAGACTGTTTCTTTGTAATCTCTTACATGGACATAATGCTCCATTCCAGGTTGTTTATAAGGAAAGCACTTTGCAAATCTTTAAACATTATATAAACGAGTCATTATAATACTTATAGTTAGCTATATGTGTACTCATGTATATGAATAAAAATGTGTTGTCCCCAAATCATCAGATATCAAGATTAACCTATACTTTGAAAGGAAACTTAGAGTGATACAAACATCAAGGTCTTTAGCTTCAGTAAAATTTAACAGGTCTGTTTAACTGGTACCTGTGAGATGTGGAGATTTTGAGAACTGTATAAGCATGTTTCTTGAACATAGTAGGTGCTTTAGAAATTATATCAAATATGAGACTAGAAAACTAATATTGATTTTAGGATATTAATTGGGCATTTGTCCTAGAGGAATATTCATGAATTATCCTAGAGGATAATTCAAAACTTAAACCCTTTGTTAATAATCTCAGAAGGGCTGCAAAGGATCCCTTAGAAAAGATGCTGAGAGTTTGAATGCTACAGTAGACCCCAGTTGTGTGACCCTTGGCAAGACAGTTAATCTCTTTCAACCTCAGCTGTTATGATCTATAAAATTGTGGTAAATAATAGCTTCCACCTTACCAGGTTTTTGTGAAGTTCCATTTAAGATAACATCTAAAGCACTTAGCAAACCTTAAAAATTCTTTAGAAATGATGGCTATTGTGCTGACTAGTCATGGTTACCTACCTCCTGTATTCTGGAGGAGCTGTCCTAGAGGAAGAGCTGGCTCCAGGACATACCCCACATTCCACAGTTTCAACAGAAGCTTAATTCCCTCCTATTACAATAGAACCCCAAAGATACAAGAAGTCATTACCAGCTCTGCAAAGGTTAGAATACCTCCGAAACTTTTAATTCCCTGAATTCCCTGTTCTGGGGGAATGGACAACATTTTAACAAACATTTGCTGCATACTGGGAAGCTGTCAAAAGATTTGTTTTGACATTGACACTAATCCCTATTGTGAAGTGAGGAGGAATTTATTCTTCAACTTGTTTTGACATGAACTTGCTTTTGCTTGACCTTGTTACAAAATATCTCTGCTGTCCTCTTCCCAACCCCAGTTTCTTTTAGCAGTGAGCAGGTGAAAAGCAAGTCAGTTTGAGTTCAGTGCTTCAATAATACATTGTATGTTTGAGGATTAGTTTGGTTTTCTTTTTTATGAGCTGTAAATCTCTATTTTCTTTATGTCTGAAGTAGTTTAAAATAATTTATTTCAAGAATTTCCGGGCTATTTTTTTCTTTTTAAGAAACAGAAGTGTTAGTGATAATCAAATAGTATTTTTGCTTTCTTTTGGACTATAGGTTTGCAAAGCCTCATTGGTGTCTAGTTTAGATAGCCTGAGAGCAAAATTTAAAAGCCTGAGACTCCCAATTATTAACTTGTTTGAAGTGTAAGCAAATGTGTGTATTTGTGTATAATTTTTAATGTACTAATTATTCTCTGGAATTGACAATAATAATACCAATTTTATGCAAATCTTTAAAATTTAGAACTTTTTTTTTCTCAAGGCAACCTTTTGAGGGAGGTAATATAAATATTATAGTTGGCAGAGGAGGAAACTGAGGTTTTGGTTGTGTGCCCCAAAGCCTGGTCCTGGATTTTTCTCTAGCCTGTGAATGGTGTAATTTGGACATGAGTGAAGAACACAGTGAATTATAACATTTTTGCACTGGGTGTGACTGCTGTCTTTTTAGTAAAGGCCTGGGGAGGAGATCTGGTATGATTTTAAAGTTAACAAGGAATTATATGATCCTGAATCACATTTCTCTCTCTCTCTCTCTTCTCTCTCAGACGCACACACACACATACAGACACACACACACACACAGACACACACACACACACACTCACACACATCCATTCTCTTCTCTACAATACCCTAGTCATAGGGCAATAGGACCATAGATTTAGAGCTGGAACAGATCGGAATGATCATAAGAATATGACCCCCTCATTTTACGAGTAAGCAAACTGAGACCCTGGCAGGTTAAGTTATTTATTTGCCCAAGTAGCTAATAAATGTCTTTTTTGTTGGTTTTTTTTTTTTTTTTTGGAGGGCAGTTGGGGTTAAGTAACTTGCCCAAGGTCACACAGCTAGGTTTTTTTGTTTGTGTGTGTTAAAGTGTCTGAGGCCGAATACAAACTCAGGTCCTTCTGACTCCAGGACCTGCGCTCTACTCACTGCGCCACCTAGCTGCCCCGTAGCTAATAAATGTCAGAGTTCAGAATCAAACCCAGGTCTTCTGACACCAAATCCAGTATTCTTTGCATTGGGCCCAATCTTTCCTTCCTTCATCTACATAGTTTTTTCCTCTTCGTTTTCTCTCTCTCCCATTCACTCTTCCTCTCCCCCCGCCAATGATTTTTGATTGTAAACTGATGTTTATGGTACAGTTGTATATCCAGCCCTACTGTCAACAAACAGTGCTCAGGAATTCGGATAAGTAGAATCTCAGGAAGTCACATCAGAGATCCAGGATACAAACAACAGATAGTCTTCCAGCTGCCTCAGCTCTTGGATTATGTGACAATTTCCCACAGAGAGAAAAAGAAATCAGCCACTGAGCTGGAAGGTGATGAGAGAGCTGCTAATTTAGGGAACCTAACATGGGGCAGTTAAGATGATTGCTGATCAGGTCCTCTCTTCTTCCTTCATCTTTTAATAGCTATTCTTGTCTTCTCTGTTTCCTGTGGTAGGACTTTCCTGACCCTTCATCTTTTAGAAGGTCTATTATTAATTTTAAGTTCCTCTCATTTTATAGATAACTTCATAGAGATATACTAGAGAGAAATCCTTTAGAATAATGTTGAAATTAACCCATTGTTCTGCACTTGTTTTCCTTTAGATGTGCAGAGTAATCAGGCTTCTCCCCTAACATTGTTTGTTGGTCAAATACAAATACAGGTGGATTTGTGTTCTGTGTTGTAATTAATGTACTGAAATCTGCCCATTTACAGACATGTTCCTGTCTTTGGATGATTGGATAGCTTTAAAAAAAAAAAAAGACTGCATAAATCTGAAGACCTTTTAGGGCTGTCCAAAAGCATCACAGACTTTAGCTCAGCCAAATAATATAAATGATGTTTTCCCCATGGAATTTCAATTCACTTTCTCTGTTTCTCAGTCATCAAAGACCCTTGAGACAAAGTTTTCTTTCTTTCTTTTTTTTTAATTTATTAATTTAGTTTCAGTTAACAAGATTCAATTCCATAGTTCCTTGATTTTCAAATTTCCTTTTCTTCCCTCCCCCCTCCCCTCACGACAGCATATAGTACAGTATAGGATCTGCAAATGCATTCATATTAGACATTATTCCAATTACAAAGGCATATTGTACTAGGTGAGATGAAAGATGGTAAGGAAGAAATAAAACCAAACAATGAAAAGAACAAGATCATTTAGTTTGCTTCCATCAGGATTCAGGCTCAGTTCTTAATAGTTATATCTCTGGATGGCGCATTTCTCACTTTCTTGAGTCATTTGGGATTAACTTATATCACTGCATTGCTGAAAAGAGTCCAGTCTGTCATAGTTGGTCATCACAGATATGGTATGTCTGTGATTGTATACAGATTTCTTCTGATTCTACTCTTCTCACTCAGCATCAGTTTGTATAAGTCTCTCCAGGTAATTATGAAATCCGTCATCTCCTCGTTTCTTATAGCACAATAAAATTCCATTACATTCATATACCACAACTTGTTTAGCCATTCCCCAATTGATGGGCACCCCTTTAGTTTCCAATTCTTTGCAACCACTAAAAGGGCTGCTAAAAATATTTTTGTACATATGGGTCTTCCTCCCACTTCTATGATCTCTTTGGGATATAACCCTAGAAGTGGTATGGCTGGGTCAAAGGGTATGAAATTATTTATAATCCTTTGGACGTAATTCCAGATTGCTCTCCAGAATGGTTGGATAAGTTCACAACTCCACCAGCAATGTATTAGTGTTCCAATTTGTCCACATCCTCTCCAGCATTTGTCACTTTCTTGTTTTGTCATCTTAGCCAATCTGACTGAGAGATGTGGTATCTCAGAGTTGTTTTGATTTGCATTTCTCTAATTAATAGTGATTTAGAGCATTTCTTCATATGCTTATAGATATCTTTAATTTCTTTCTCTGAAAACTTCCTGTTCATATCCTTTGACCACTTATCAATTTGGGAATGACTTGTATTCATATAGATTTGGCTCAATTCTCTATAAATTTTAGAAATGAGTCCTTTATCAGAGACACAAGTTGTAAAAATTCTTTCCCAATTTCCCACCTCCCTCTTGATCTTGGTTATATTGGCTTTGTTTGTACAGAAACTTTTCAATTTAATGTAATCAAAATTATCCATTTTGCATTTTATAATGCTCTCTAATTCTTGTTTGGTCCTAAAATCTTCCCCTCTCCACAGATCTGTCAGGTAAGCTATTCCTTGCTTTCCCAAATTGCTTACAGTATCATCCTTTACACCTAGATCATGTACCCATTTAGACTTAATTTTGGTATATGGTGTTAGATAGTGATCTATGCCCAGTTTCTGCCATACTGTATTCCAGTTTTCCCAGCAGTTTTTGTCAAATAGTGCATTCTTATCCCAAAAACTGGGGTCTTTGGGTTTATCGAACAATAGATTACCATATTCATTAACTGCTGGGTCTCCTGCACCTAATCTATTCCATTGATCCACTACTCTACACCTCTGCCAGTACCAAGCAGTTTTGATGACTGCTGCTGTATAATACAGATTAAGATCTGGCATAGCTAGTCCACCTTCCCTAGCATTTCTTTTCATTAATTCCCTTGATATTCTAGACCGTTTGTTTTTCCAAATAAATTTTGTTATTATTTTGTCTAACTCTACAAAGTAGTTTTTTGGTAAATTGATTGGTATGGCACTAAATATATAGTTTAGTTTGGGTAAAATTGTCATTTTTATTATATTAGCTCGACCCAGCCATGAGCAATTGATATTTTT
The DNA here is from genome assembly GCA_011680675.1 of Gymnobelideus leadbeateri. NCBI lineage: Eukaryota > Metazoa > Chordata > Mammalia > Diprotodontia > Petauridae > Gymnobelideus > Gymnobelideus leadbeateri. The sequence continues at coordinate 59,036 of WOXC01000260.1, forward strand.
CTAACTATTTAGATCTGCTTTTATTTGTGTGAGAAGTGTTTTGTAGTTGTGATCATATAGATTCTGGGTTTGTTTTGGCAAGTAGATTCCCAAATATTTTATAATGTCTACAGTGACTTTAAATGGGATTTCTCTTTCTATCTCTTGCTGTTGAGTTTCATTAGAGATGTACAGGAATGCTGAGGATTTATGTGGGTTTATTTTATATCCTGCAACTTTGCCAAATTTATTTATTGTCTCAAGTAGTTTTTTACTTGATTCTCTAGGATTCTCTAAGTATATCATCATATCATCTGCAAAGAGTGACAGCTTGGTCACTTCTTTGCCTAATTTGATTCCTTTGATTTCTTTTTCTTCTCTAATTGCTACTGCTAACGTTTCTAGTACCAGATTGAATGAGAGGGGTGATAGTGGACACCCTTGTTTCACTCCTAGTCTTATTGGAAAGGCTTCTAGTTTATCCCCATTGCATATAATACTTGCTGATGGTTTTAAATAGATGCTAGCAACTATTTTAAGGAAAGCTCCACTTATTCCTATACTTTCTAGTGTTTTTAATAGGAATGGATGTTGTACTTTGTCAAAAGCCTTTTCTGCATCTATTGAGATGATCATGTGGTTTCTGCTAGTTTTATTGTTGATATGCTCAATTATACTGATGGTTTTCCTAATATTAAACCATCCTTGTATTCCTGGAATGAATCCTACCTGATCAGAGTGTATTATTTTTGTGATAAGTTGTTGGAGTCTTTTGGCTAATATTTTATTTAGAATTTTTGCATCTAAATTCATGAGGGAGATTGGTCTATAATTTTCTTTCTCTGTTTTATCTCTTCCTGATTTAGGAATCAGTACCATATTTGTGTCATAGAAAGAGTTTGGTAGGACTCCTTCTTCACTAATTTTCCCAAATAGTTTGTAGAGTATTGGAATCAATTGTTCTTTAAATGTTTGATAGAATTCACTAGTGAACCCATCTGGCTCTGGAGATTTTTTCCTAGGGAGTTCATTGATGGCTTGTTTGATTTCTTTTTCTGAGATGGGGTTCTTTAGGTAATTCACTTCCTCTTCAGTTAATCTGGGCATTTTGTGATTTTGTAAATATTCATCCATTTCACTAAGATTGTCATATTTATGTGTATACAATTGGGAAAAATAATTCCTCATTATTATTTTGATTTTCTCTTCATTAGAGGTAGATTCCCCCTTTTTATTTTTGATACTCATAATTTGGTTTTCTTCTTTCTTTTTTTTATCATATTGACTAAGGGTCTATCAATTTTGTTGATTTTTTCATAAAACCAGCTCTTAGTTTTATTTATTAATTCAATAGTTTTCTTAATTTCAATTTTATTAATCTCTCCCTTGGTTTTCAATATTTCTAATTTAGTACTAAATTGGGGATTTTCAATTTGTTCTTTTTCTAACTTTTTCAACTGCATGTCCAATTCATTGACCTCCCTTCTCTCTGCTTTAATTAAGTATGCACTCAGGGATATAAAACTTCCCCTGAGAACTGCCTTTAGTGCATCCCACAAATTTTGGTATGTTGTCTCATTATTATCATTCTCTTGAATGAAATTATTGATTGTTTCTGTAATTTCTTGTTTGACCCACCAATTTTTTAGGATTAAATTGTTTAATTTCCAATTAGTTTTTAGTCTATCTTTCCCTGGCCCTTTATTGCAAATAATTTTTATTGCATCATGATCTGAGAATGATGCACTTAAGATTTCTGCCTTTCTGCACTGGATTGTGAGGTTTTTATGCCCTAGTACATGGTCTATTTTTGAGTGTGTACCATGCACTGCTGAAAAGAAAGTAAATTCCTTTTTATCCCCATTCAGTTTTCTCCAGAGATCCATCATATCTAGTCTCTCTAAGATTCTATTCACCTCCTTAACCTCTTTCTTGTTTATTTTGAGGTTAGATTTATCGAGTTCAGACAGGGGGAGATTAAGGTCCCCCACTAGTGTAGTTTTGCTATCTATTTCTTCCTCTAATTCCTTTAACTTCTCCTCTAGGAATTTGGATGCTATACCACTTGGTGCATATATATATATATATATATATATATATATATATATATATTAAGTAGTGATATTGCTTCATTCTCAATGGTGCCTTTTAGTAGGATATGGTTTCCTTCCTTATCTCTTTTAATTAGATCTATTTTTGCTTTTGCTTTATCTGAGATAAGTATTGCTACCCCTGCTTTTTTTACTTTAGCTGAGGCATAATAAATTTTACTCCAACCTTTTACCTTTACCCTGTGGGTATCCCTTTGTTTCAAATGTGTTTCTTGAAGACAGCATATTGTAGGATTATGGTTTTTAATCCATTCTGCTATCCGCCTCTGTTTTATGGGAGAGTTCATCCCATTCACATTCACAGTAATGATGACTATCTGTCTCTTCCCTTCCATCCTATTCCCTCCCCTGTTTATGTTTTTGTTTCTTCCTTCTCCCTTCCCCTCCTTGAAGTTTTCCCTTTTGACCACCCCCTCCCTCAGTGTTCCCACCCAGTGACCCCCCTTCTTAACCTACCCTCTCCCCTTACTACTATTTCCCTCCCTTCTAATCCCTCCCTTTAGTCTCCTCCTTTTCACCCCCCCCTTACCCTCCCACTATCTATAGGACACAAAAAATTTTTATACTTATCAGAGTAAATTACTCCCCATTTGATTCCAAACCAATGAGAGTAAATTTCAAACAGTGCTCCTCTCCCTCCCTCCTTTTCCTCTATTTAATGAATTTATGTGTCTATTCACGTTAGAATCTTAAACTTCACTGATTAATTTGATCCTTCTTTGGACCAGAACCAGTGAGAATAGTGTTTAAATGATGATCTTCTCCCTCTTTTTTTCCCCTCTTCTATAGTGTGTTTTGATGCCTCTTCAGATGGCATATTTTACCTTTTCCTAGCTCATCCTTTCCTTTTTCCCATTACAGTACCTTTGATCCCCTTAATAGTCTTTTTTTTTTAGACTCCATGTTAGCGCATTCATACCCACACCCTCTAAGTATAACCCTTTTGAAGGTCATGATAATCATAAAGATTTCGAATATTGACAGTTATCAGCTCCACATATAGGGATGTGAACATTTTGCTCTTGTTGCATCCCAAGTAATGAGCGTGTGTTTGTGGGTGTGGGTGTGTGCAGTTCTGCATGTGTGAGTCTATGTTACCCTTGTTTACCTTTTTATGTCCTTCTGGAGTCGTGTAATTGGAGATCAAATTTTCCATTGAGCTCTGGCTTTTTCATCAGGAAAGTCTGGAAGTCCCTTACTTCATTAAATGTCCATCTCCTTGCCTGAAAGATTATGCTCAGTTTTGCTGGGTAGTTAATCCTTGGTTGTAGTCCTAGCTCTCTTGCCCTACAAAATATCAAATTCCAGTCCCTCCGCTCTTTTAATGTAGAAGCTGCTAGGTCCTGTGTGATCCTAACTGTAGTTCCTAAATATTTGAATTGTTTCTTTTTTGGCTGCTTGTAGAATTTTTTCTTTAATCTTGTAATTCTGGAATTTGGCTACTATATTTCTTGGAGTTTTCAGTTTGGGATCTCTTTCAGGAGGAGTCCGGTGAATTCTATCGATAGCTATTTTATCTTCTGATTCCAGGACCTCAGGACAGTTTTCTTTGATAATCTCTTGGAGGATGTTGTCTAGACTGCTTTTTTCATCATGACTTTCTGGTAGACCAATGATTTTTAAGTTGTCTCTCCTGGATCTGTTCTCTAGGTCAGTTATTTTTCCAGTGAGATATTTTACATTTTCTTCCAATTTTTCGATTGTTTTGTTTTTTTTGATTGACTCCTGCTGCATCATAGAGTTCTGAGTTTCAGTTTGATTGTATCTAATTTTTAGCGAATTATGGTCTTCAGTTAGTTTTTGAAGTTCCTTTTTTAGGGAGGTATTTTCTTTTTCCAAGTTGGTCACTGCCTCCCTGGTTTGGTCTTTAAAATTTTTCTTAAGCTCCTCCAGGAATGCTATTTGGGTTTGAGACCAGATCATGTTTCCTTCTGTGGTCTCTGGTGTGGGCAGAGAGTCTATATTGTCCTGTGTGTTTTGTTGTTCTTGCCCTGCATAGTATGCTCGAATAGACTTTCTTGCCTTCCCCTTCTCCTTTTCAGCTTCCTTCCTTCCCATTGTGACTTCCTGTTTCTTAGTGTCTCAGGCTATGAGTTTGGGGCCTGATCCTTGACTTTGAATACCTCTGGGTGGCTAGTTTATGGCTAAGTCAGGGAAGTCAGTGAGGAATGTAGATGTGTAGGTGGGGATGAGTCTGACCACTTCAGATTTCTGCCTCTATACCCCTGGGCTATAAGTAGGCTTTTGTTGGTGAGGTGAGGTGGGGCTTGTTGGGTCCCCTCCCTCTCTTCTCTTCAGATTCCTGGCTGTCTCAGTTACACCCCTTCTTGGAGATTCTCAAGCCTGAGGCTATTTCCATTAACTTGGGATTTCAATCTGGGTGGGAGACTTATCTTTGAGTTTTCTGCTTCATGAAGGAGGGATGGGAGGATCTGAGCAGCTAGAATTTACTTTGCCATTCCAGCCCCTGTATTATACAGGCAGGCAGTTTCTAAACTTCCAGCCTGGGGGCTGAATGCAGCCTGAGAAGCCACTCTCTCCACTGGGGGGTCCGACTCTCCCACCTGGCTCCAATGATCAGTTCCCTCTGAGAGATGACTGCAATTCGTCTTTGGTAAGTCTGCAGGCTGGGGCTTTTTCTCTCTCTGGTGTAGTCTGCTTGCCTGCTCTTAGGTCTGAGCTGTGCAGACCCCAAGCGCTCTGCGCTCGACCTGTGTGGACACACTGGGCAACCTCCTGGGCTGGATTCTGCCACGCTCTGTCTTCCAGTGGGCTCTGTCACTCCGGAATCCGCTCAGATTCACCCTTTGAGACTTAGTCCAAAGTTTTCTAAGTATACACAATTCATAAGTAACATCTAAAAGCTGATTATGTTTTATATAAATCAAAGAAGATGTAACTTAAACTTTAACTCTTCTTCAAAAAGTATTGATACTTCAGGTCTTTTAAAATGACCCCAAATGGCTCTTCAAATATGGTTATGCTTTAATATTAAGCTTTGTAAGAATATGGAAAAATGTGTAATTACCAGTATAAAAGGATATATTGCAATAGGATTTCTTTTGGCTGACAACAGTCACAGAGCATTATTCCAAGTGCTTTAAAGAGCTAAGTAAATATACTATTTATTTAAGATCAAAGTCCATCTTTTTTTTTTTGCTTTTTTTTTTGGAGGGCAATTGGGGTTAAGTAACTTGCCCAAGGCCACATGGCTAGGTTTTTATTTGTGTGTGCATTAAGTGTCTGAGGCCGGATCTGAACTCAGTCCTTCTGACTCCAGGGCCAATGCTCTACTCACTGCACCACCTAGCTGCCCCTAAAGTCCATCTCTTAAGAAGCATATTAGAGCAGTGGTTCTCAGAGTAGACCCCAAGACCTTTTTAGACAGTTGATAAGTTCAAAACTATTTTCATAGTAATACTAAGATGTTATTTGCCTTAAAAACCCTAGTTTTTCCTTTTCCAACTATATATCAGTGTGAGGTAGGATTTTCTTCATATATGTCATTTGAAACAACATATCTCAGGACAGCTTGAATGCAGAAGCATATATGAGGATCCGGTTTATCACTATTAAGCCCGATTTTGTAAAGAGATGTGCAAAAATATGTAAAACAGTGCCACTCTTCTCACTGAATATTTTTTGTTTTGTTTTGGAAAATAGCTTTTGTGAAAATCTATTATTTGTATTAACAGGTGACAACTAATTATATTTTAGTCTGCATTTGTAAATGCCTTATTGACATTCAAAAATGCGTTTGAATTTGGCTAAAATCTGTATATACCATAGTTAAAATCCAAATAAGGAATATTCTTAACACTAAAAAACAATGGGTATATCCATAAATTAATCAAAGCAAGCATTTATCTAGTATGTATCATAAGCTTTACAAATATAATTTCATTTGATTCTTGAAACAACTTTGAGAGGCGATACTATTACTATTTCCATCTTATAGTTGAGAAAACTGAGGCAAACAGATAAAGTGACTTGTCCAAGAGCACACAGCTAGTAAGTGTCTAAGGCCAGACTTGTACTCATATCTTCCTGATTCTAAGTTCAGCCTTCAGAGGGAGAGACCAATATGTAAAATGAGACACACAATTTTGGACCTGGCCAACATGACAAATTGTATTGCTTGATTGAACATATTTATTGCAAGGGTTCTCTGAGTTCCCCCTACCCCCCATGTGAGTTGGGGAAAAGGAGGAAGGGAAAAAAAGATTGATAATTGAAAAAAAAAAAGAATTAGGGTCCTATTTGTTATTATAGTAGGAAATATAATCTAATCATATTAAAACCCTGAGCCTTTATTATGTCAGCATGTAGAAAATGTTGATTTAGTTTCTGTCCTAAAGGTAAAATGTATGTGCAGTAATTTAAATGTTCAGAATTCAGATATTTTCTGTTGATGACTAGTGAAGTGATGCTGTCTGACAAAAAACAGTGAAGGTACAGAAATGAAAGGATTTGTCTAGAAATAGACTGGGGCAGGAAGGCTAAAAAGTACAGCAATAGACAAAAGTAGTTAGATCTGGGACTATCGTAGACACTTAGTTTGAAGTTGAGAGCAGTTTGAAAGGGGGAAATCCTCATTCAAGAAGGTTCTTGTTGCTTTGTGAGAAACATGAAGGGTTGTCAAGAAAAAAAATGTAATCTTTTGTGCCTTTAAGAACACCTAGTGATACTGTTGGTAGAGAGGGATTAAAGTGGAGGGGGAAGGAAGGGGTAAAGAAAGGTGGGGGAGAAAGGGGAGAAAGGCCACTGGCCATTTATTTAGTTCTATCAGTATATCAACCCTTACTAAATTTTTTAAATGCTTTCCTGCTAATCTTCATCTTTCTTAGGACGATGATACTTCATTTTTCTAACATCACTGGGGAAAAAGATGTTATTACATAATTGAGTTATTTAAAGGGCAAAATAAAACAAAATTTAACTCCTTTTGATGGAAACTACTATAAAATGTGATATACATCTAACTATTCTCATAAACAATGTGTTGAACATAATTCAACTTTCAGGTTCTGATAACTATCAGTTGTACATATATACATGCATACATACACATACATGTACACACACATGCACACACACTAACACACACCCTATAGTTTTTATTTCCTGCTTTATTTTTTTTTAATTTTTATTTTTTGAGGACAATTGGGGTTAAGTGACTTACCTAAAGTCACATGGCTAGTAAGTGTGTCAAGTGTCTGAGGATGGATTTGAATTCAGGTCCTCCTTACTCCAGGTTCATTGTGTCACCTAGCTGCCCCTATTTCCTACTTTAAGTTGTTATTTCTGGTGGTATTACTATTACAAGTCATCCTTTTCTCTTTTAATAGCTACTAATACAAATTTGTCTGTAGTTTGAGGAATCAGATAACCATATTGTTAAAATTGCATGTGCATAAAACTGTATGTACATTAAGGCAGCTCTGGACCTGGAGTCTGAACATCTAAGCCCGAGTACAGTTCAAAACCTCTAGCTAGCTGTATGACACTGGGCAAGACACTTAAACCTCTGTTTGAATCAGTTTCATCTTTAAAATGGGGATAAAAATGGCACATACCTCCAAGGGTTGTTATGAGGATCAAATGAGATATAGCATTTGTAAAATACTTTGCAAACCTTCCATTTCTACATAAATTCTAATTATATCCTTATCCTTATTATTATAAAGAAATAAGCTTTTGACTTGACTATAAGGGCCTCTACTTCAGAGCAAGATGCTAAATGTTAATTAATTGGCTCCCTGAAGGATTTAAATAACCTGCAGACTTCTTTTGCCGCCTTGCCCAGTTCTACTAAGGCAGAAAATTTACCTCCTCAGTGAATGGTGATGTTGTATTTTTTGAGCCTCTCCAGGACCCTAGGTGTTGAATAGCAGAACCAAATATAATGTAGGCCTTGGTTTTAGGGCTCTAAATACAATTTCAAATTCCTTTAAAAAAAAAAACTTTAGTCTTTACAGAACATTTATTTTTAACTTGGTTTACGTATTTGCTTCTGTTGTGTGAACTAAATTTAGACTGGGAACTATAGTCCTTGATGCATAATATATAGCATATTATGTTTATGAAACCTAGATTATTTCCATGTTGGTTACAAATTAAAAGTGATCTCTACACTATAATTAAAGATTAGAGCCCTGCTAAATTATTAAGCCTTCATTTTGTATATAAGCCAACACATTATTTCAAGCTGTCTAAATTTAGACAGCCATTTTCATTTTCCTTCAATGTTTTTCTATGTTTGTTGTTAAAGTGGAAACTATAAGAAAACAATATGGTAAAAGAACACCAGAGATCTCTTCTGATGGCTTTCAGGTAGAACCTTTCATTCATATTGGACTTCACTTACACTGTGAATGTTTTTATAGGTCCACCTATAAAAAATTAATAGATGGATTTTCCAAGAATAGATCCATGACAAAGACCTTGCTGTGAAGCTTCAATGAAATTTTACAAACCTGATAGGGCTGTCAGTTATTATTATTATTTTACAGTTATTATTATAGTTTTCTCAACTCAAATTCCACTTTATGTAAGTGAGGTAAGAGGCCTTGGCTGTTCTTCCTTCTTTCCCCTCTATGCTAGTGCCTCTCCTCTGTAATTACCCTTCATTGACTCTCTATATGTTGTGTATACAGTTGTTTGTAAATTTTCTCTTCTATTAGAGTGGGCACTTCTTGGGGGCAAGGATGTATTTTTTACTTTTCTTTGTATCCTTAGCACCTTTAATTTTTTGCTTTTCTTTGTATCTTTAGCACCTTTAATGGTCCTTAATAAATACTTGGTGTTGATTGATTCCATAGGCAAATTTGTAATTAGTTGTTGATTACTAAGAGTTTTCCTCTCCTCTGTGGCTATTTACATAATTAGTTTAAATACACTTTTGTTTTGATACTTTGACTTTAAAATCTAGTAATCATTGTTGATAATGTTTATATTTAGTCCACTATACAATTATATATGTCCTTCTTGACATATATAATTAAACACTGATTAGAAAATACTCTTTGTTGGAATTGCTGGGATTTGTTTCCATACAGTGTGCTTTTAGTAAGGATTTTACAAGCTACAGTTAACTCTAACTTTTCTGAATGGGCTGTGTTCCACATGTTCATGCATGCCAGTTATTTGAGATTTGAAAGGCAATGTCCCATAAAACAATATTATCCGTAGGGGTTAAGTTCTCAAGTCAGCATCTCTGAAAAGTCTTTATAACTCATTATTATGGTTCAATTGTTTTTCAGTCATGTCTGAGTCTTCATGACCCCTTTTGGAGTTTTCTTGACAAAGATACTGGGGTTTTTCCTTCTTCAACTCATTTTACAGATGCGGAAAGGGTTAAGTGACTTGCCTAGGGTCACACAGATAGTAAGTTTCTGAGGCCAGATTTGAACACAGAAAGATGAGTCTTCCTGACTCTGGGCCTGGTGCTTTATCACTTAACTGCCCATATGACTCATGGCACATTTAAAATATAACAGTGTGCCAATCTGAACCAAAGAATATAACTTAGTGTGTAATAAATGTTCATTTAGGGTTCCAGTTTTGGACACTATAGCTTCATATCTTTAAGTCCTGGATTGAGATCAGGGACTCCCTCTAAGCTTCCTTGTGCTGGAAAATGGAGGCAATCACTAGAAAGTCTAAATCACTAATGATGTAGCACCTGAGGACGGTAAAACAGGGCTTTCAGTGGAAAAGGGATTAGGGGTATGGTGAGGGTTATGGAGGGAAGATTGAATGAAGGATCATAAGAGCATCAATTTAAAGGTATCGGGGACTTTCAGGTTTATCTAGGCCAATCTCCTCATTTTTATAGAAGAGGAAACTAAGGCCTAGAAAAGTTAAGTGACTGCTCAAGGTCACACTGAAAAAAGCAAGTAGCAGTGTCAACCTTTCAGTCTGGGTCCTCTGACTTCAATCCAGGACTCTTTACGGTGGACCCTTCTTCCCCAAAGTAAAGAACTTTGAGGGAAATAGGGCCTCCTGCTGCTATAAATGCATAGAAATACTTAACAATCCCTAGGTTAGAACTAGATTGTGAAGGGCTTAGAATGATGAAGAGAGGAGGTGTATTTTATCCTAGAGGCAACCCTCCCATCCCAGACCCCCAAACAAACAAACAAAAAAAAACCAAGCAGAAGTTGATAAAGATGGAGGATGGGGGAAAGTGACATGGTCATACTTTATATTTTAGGAATATTGGTTTGGCATCTGTGTGGAGGATAAATATAGAGACTAGAGGCAGAGAGACCAATTAGGAGGCTATTATAATCTAGATAATAGGTTCTGAGAGTCTGAATCAGGCTGGTGATATAGAGAAAGGACATGGATGTGAGAGGTGTTATGGAAGTTAAATTGACCAAACTTGGCAAATTGATTGATATAGGGGGTTAGAAAGTGAAGGGGATGATTCTGAGATTGTGAATTTGGATGAAGGGAAGAATTGTGGTGCCCACTGCAGAAATAAGCAAGTTAGGAAGAGAAATTGGTTTTGAGAGGAAGATGATAGTTTACTTTTTGGCCATGCTGAGTTCAAGGTATCTATTGTGAAAGTCCAGATAGACGTGTACAGCAGCTGGTGATGTAGGAATGGCAATCTGGAGGGAGGTAAGGTTTGGATATATTGATTTGGGAATCATCTGCATTAAGATAATTGAATCTACAGGAACTGGTGAGACTATCGAGTGACAGTAGAGAGAAAAGATGAAAAGTCCTGGAGATTCAAGTCTAAACCCTGGGGTACACTCATGTCTAGAGGAGAGAATGAGATTATGATCCAGCATAGGAGACTGAGAAGCTTTAGTTAGGACAAAAGGTTGGAGGGTAAACAGGTGAGAGCAATGTCCCTAAAACTCACGGAGGAGATGGTTTTTAGTGGAAATAGGTAGCCAACAATGTCAAAAACTTTAAAGAAGCCAAGGAGAATGAAGTTGAAGAAAAGGCCGTTGGATCTTGGAGTTAAGAATTCATTGTTAACTTTGGTTTAAATCTAGTGGTAGGGTTGGAGGCTTGGGGATTGGAAGTTGGAGTAAGAGGTTCATAAGAGAATAGGATTTGAGGAAGGGAAGCCAGCTAGTATTGAAAACTTTCCCCAGCAGTTTGACAGTGAAAGAGAAGACAGGTGTAGGATAACAACTTTTGAGGAAATGGAAGAATCAGGGGACCTTTTTAGAAATGGTGGAAATCTGGGCATGTTTGTAGGTAATAGGAAAGGAGTCAAATAGTTAAAAGAAAGATTGAATATTAGAAAGAGGTCCATTGGAAGGGCAAGCTTCCTTGCCATTGAGATGGCAGGTTACTACTAGAAGAAGAGCCCCTCTGACAATCTTCAAAGACCCCCTCTTTGTCAGAGACTGGAGCAAAGGAAGAGAGAATGGGAGATGATGTTGAGGTTATTTGAGACATAGAATTAGGGACAAGAGGGAGCGTATAGCTTCAACTTTTATATAGCTTCAGTTTTCCCAGTGAAGTATGATCCAAGGTTCTCTGTTCAGATGAAGGAATTTTTAATCATTTTTTGGTGAAGCCTATGGCCCCTTACTCAGACTGTTTTTTTAATATGCACAATAAAATGCATAGGATCCCAAAGAAAGCAAGTTATATTGAAATAATACCTATACCATGTCTTATACACGTACATGTTTTCTCCTTGACAAAATGTAAGTTCTTTGAGAGCTGCCTTTTTTTTTTTTTTTGTCTTTGTATCTGAAGTGCTGGGCCCATAGGAGGTCCTTAATAAATACTTGATTGATTGATTCCTGTGTATACCTGTATCATAGGTAAGGTATAGATTATGGAAGCTGAAATCCTGCTGAAGCATCATTATTTGTAGGGATTTCTACATGTAAGTTGAAGTTTGTAAATATAAAGTTGGGTGTTGGGGAGGAGAGGAAGACTATTATACAAGTACTGTACTCCTTAAGAAAAGAGGGAGAGTGGTCTAGGTGCCAACTGAGAATAGCCACCAGGACCTAGAATATCTTAAAATGGAAACATCAAAGGAGTAAAAGTTGCTAAATGAGGGTGAATGGGAAGAGTCTGGAAGTGACACTGAGAAGGAGAATGCTTACTCCTCTCCTTGGTCCACTCTGTCTTATGGCAGGTATTGGTGATGGTTTAGGGGAAAGAATGAGTATATCCAATGTTGTAGGTTTCAGTGTCTTCTGGAGGCAGCCAGGGGTTCATCAAAAGGAATGCCAGGAAAACAGTTTTGATATAGGGGAATTTGTTAATGGAATGGGATTCCCAAAAGAAAGGCACAAGGAAAGGGTAGGATAGAGTTTGGTAGGAACTTTAGAGGGCCATTCCTGATACGGATTGACATTAAGAGAAGGAACAATGGTGACGGGGGACGGGAACTTTGGCCTCAGGAGAATGACAGGCTGATCACAGGGATTCTGGGTAGAGCCCCTAGTTGTAGATTATCAAGCCCTTAATGATAAAAGGGGAATAATAAAGAAACTATCAATTATCAATTGTATTTGGAGAATTAATTGTAGTACTTGCTTGAAAACTGGTCTATATTTTCATGTTGGCAAGTTTAAAATGCCTGATTTTCTTTAGTATTGTGCCCTCTTGTGTTTGTGAAAACATTCACATGTACCTATCAGGATATTTCATTTATTGCATAAATTTGCCTTTGTTGGTTCAGTAATTTTCAAAACTTTAAATCTTGCTTTTCTAGTCTTTGGAAGTAATAGTTCTTGTTTTGAAAAGGGATACTTGGTATGAAAATATTGGCTGTAATTTTAGAGGAAAAGAAAGCCAGCTAAGACATTTTAGGCTCAGAAAGTACTTGTTTGAATATGGGGGAAAAAATCCTTTTAGGCAGCTAGCTCTTGTAAGTTAGCTTTTCAAAGAAATTTCTTACCTCCACTTTTGTATGGTGAGATTATTGTATTTAAAAGGTCAACTAGTATATTTTGCAAATGTGTGTAAGTAATTTTTCCACTTTGCCTGTTAAACCATATTTGACAAAAGAAAGAGTTTGAGTTAATTTTATTTTTAGCTAGTCAAAGAATGAAAATGATAGCTTTCCCCATAGCACTACAATAAGGGTTTTTTATTTATATGATAAAAACAGGAGAGGGAAGTGAATGAATGAGAAAGGATGTCCTTTACATTTATATTCACTTTAGGATGTCATTTTGGGAGAATGAAGGACAACAACCAAACCAAACAACCAACCAGCACTTTAGGAAACATCTGACATTTTTAGACAGATTTCTGCAATTCAGTTTGGTCAGTCATTTGGCAATTACTAATTCTCATTCTATGGTCTTAAAGGATTAGAAAGTCATTTGACAATGACAAATCAACCACTCCATCCCACTTTTTTTCTTTTTTTTGCTTTTTGGAAGGCAATTGAGGTTAACGACTTGCCCAAGTTCACACAGCTAGTTTTTTGTGTTAAGTGTCTGAGGTCTGATTTGAACTCGGGTCCTCCTGACTCCAGGGCTGGTGCTCTATTCACTGTGCCACCTAGCCACCCCTATCCCACTTTTCCTATTGTGGCAACAGAGGAAGTAAAAAATTTAGTCTACTGGGCCAAAAGAGGGAATTTTGCTGTGAGGTATATAACCTGTTGGTGGAGGGAGGTGGGTGGATGAAAGAAATGAGATAAATGAAAGAAAAGGAGGAAGAAACAATTTGGTTATCTTTAACAGGCTTTTGCTAACAAAGTTACCATTGCTAATCTTGGGATTTTCCATTCAAGTTTTGGGAAAAACTTCTAATATTTATTCATTTTGAGCTTTCTCTAATAATTAAGTTGGAAATAGATTTTGAGTTTCTGGGACAAAGTAAAAAAAAACAAAACTGAGAGACAGTTTCTGCTTAATTAATGAGCAATTAACTAATTAATTGCTAAAATAATAATTTCTCTCAGTTTCTCTGATAACTAAATTGAAAGTAGAAATATCTTTGCATTTAGTTTCCAAGGTATGCTTATTTCTCTTGTAAGGGCAACATTTTGATGGTCCTTACAGGTTCCTCCCACCCTAGTTATTAACACAGTGCCTGGCACATAGTCAGCCTTAATAAATTTTTTTTTCATTCATTACTATCCCTCAAGCTTAGCACAAAACCCTGCACACAGTAGGTGCTTTATATAATGCTGTACATGGCCTCATTCTGGCTCTCTTGTTCTCTTCCCCCTCCCCTAACCAGCAATCCTTTCTCTCCTTTAAGGAAGTAAGCAAACTGCTAGGTTTAGCCATGCCTAGGAAAAACCTGCCCAGGCAAAAATCAAAATATGTACTGACTAATTGTTGATTTTGGTTTCTGTAAGTTCCTGCTTATGCAATCCCTGAGGGCTAGGAGTGTGGCTTGCCTTTATATGCTGATGCTTTGCCCCTGCTGGCTGCTGATTTGGGGTCTGGCCCCAAGCAGTCACGTGGCATCAATAAAGAGTCCACTTCTAAACTGTCACTTGGGTCTTGTCTGTTTATGGTACAACAAAGGTTTGTCAAGGTAAATTAAATTGTAAACTTTCTCTAACTAGAATTGTAATCTCAAAGAAAATTTAATAAAGTAAAGCTTTAGGATTAAAAAAAAATGCCTGTGTGGGCCCACATAAAGTTAACTGTTTTGGTCATTCCCAAATGAGAAATAAGCTCTACTGTTTGGGACTGATGGTGAATATGTCTAAAAGGTCCTTTAGTCTGGGAATAAAATAAATCAGCCAATACTTATCCAATTCCTTTAAAAAGACAGCTGTTACACTAGCTGTCAGGAGCAGGAGGGAGCCAGGAATCACTCTTTCTAGTTATTGATATTACTTTCCTGTTCAGTAAAATCCAGTGTCTGTCTCCCTATTACCTCCAAATAAAATATGAAATCCTCTATGTGACTTTAAAAGCCCTTCATAACCTGGCCCCTTTCTACCCGTCCATTATTCTTAGCCCTTACTTCCCCTTTCCTATTCTGCTATCCAGTGACACTTTTTGCTATTCTTTGCATAGATGCTCTTATCTCCTGATTCTGAGTGTAGAATTTTCACTGTCTGTCCCCCATATCTAGAATTCTCTCCCTTCTCCTGACTTCCCTGGCTTCATTTCTCTCAGCTAAAATCCTACATTCTGCAAGAAGCTGTTCCCATCCCCCTTAATGTTATGCCTTCCCTCTGCAATGACCTCTTATTCATCTGGTATATATCTTGTTTTTATGTAGTTGTTTGCATACTATCTTCCTTCTTGTTCCCCTTTCTCTCTCTACCTGCTCCTCCCCTTACCATCATAGTGAGCTCTTTGAGGGCAGGGGCTGTTTTGGACTTTCTTTGTAGTCCTCATCACTTAGCATAATGCCTGCATACGGTAGGCACTTAATAAATGCTTGTTGACTTGACAACCTCTCAGAACAGTAGGATGGTGGTCTGTCATTTGGTTAGGGCCAGATCTAAGTTTAATCTTGTCCAACATATCATATTCTGTTTGGATCACTCTTGTCAATATATTAGCCAGTTCAAATAGTAATGTGTGCATTCCAAAAACTGTGCGAAACAGAAATCCTTACCCAAATAATACTCAGAGGTTTCTCAAGGTAGGAAGCAGAAAAGAATGGTTTATTATGATCTTGAGAAAGGTCAAATTGTCAGGGAGGAGAAGCAATTTACAAAAGGAAATGGTGAAATTATAAAGCCCTAACTTGGAATTCTCCCCCACCCCCTTCCTGACCCTTTTCTTCCATTGGCTGGATATTAGGTATATAATCTAAGAGCAGCAATCTGCCTCAAGTATCAGAACAAAGAAACAGTAGATCACCCAATGTACATTTGAGAAAGCACTTCTGTCCTTACTTGGACTGAGGAGGCACTGGGGAGGGTCTCCATTGCTCTAAGTCCCAGATTCCTGCAAGGTCAGGTGACTTCTAAACTTGGGCCTAGTGGACGCTGAAGCCACTCAAGATTTTATTTTTCAGAATGGGGAAACTTCACTGCAAATTATCCCTCCCAGCAACAACCTTTGTTCTGCTTGTGACTGCATAATATTGTTGTTGATTTCTTAAGCCATTAATTTACATTTATCTCTTTTGTGTTATCTGGTTAATGAAGAATTTTATAGTTTTATATTCCTGATGGTTGAATATCACCATATTTGTACTTAATCATTTTGTCTGCTATCTTTAAAACACTTAGTTTTTCAGAGTGATTTATAATTCTTGTATAATCATGATGGGGGGGTGCTATAAGTGTGATAGGAAGGCATCTTTCAGAGCATCTAAACCAACCCCTTCATTTTACAGGTAAGGAGACTGAAGTCCTGAGAGATTCAGTAATTTATTTAGGCCAGTACATATGTGAGTGGCAGAGCAGGGGGTCAAACCCAGTACTCTGACCCCATATTTAGGTTGTTTTTCTAAAAACTATATCATGTTATATTCTGTTTTTTGGATACCGCCATGGGATCAGAGCTTGAGGACCACAGAGGTCCTCTTGTCCAATTAATGAAGTGTTAATGTTCAGGCATTTGTGCAAAGCTGAAATGAAAATAAATACAAAATTTTACATATTTATTTAGGTGTCAGCTTTGTGTCCGAGCACCTTTCTTTTAAAATATTTAATTATCACCTTGCCCTAATGGCAAAGTTGAAGGGGATATGGGAGAAGATATGGGAGAGAGCAGATTGGAGGAGGGGATATTCAGTGGGACTGCTATTCTGGGGTGGTGGGTAGGGAAAAAATGGGGAAAAATTGTAACTCAAAATCTGGCAGAAATGAATGATATAAACCAGAAGTTAATAAAGCATTTGTTAAAAAAATATTTAATTAGCAGAAGCCACAAAGAGGAATCTGGTTGAAATAAATTTACAGATGTATTTGGGAGAGCCAGTTTACAGCTAGAAAGACCTCTGTTCAAGTCTAGTCAGGGCTGTGTGACCCAGGGCAAGTGTTTAATCTTTCCATGCTCCAGGCAACTAATAAGACTGTTGAGAGCTAGTACTGAACTGCCTTAGTAGAGAGGGTTTGTTTAGCCAGGAGTTCCAGACCCATGAGATCACAGGACTATTCCCTGACTCAATTGTTATTGTTGTTGTTATTATTATTGTTAACTTTGAAGAGGGGTGGGATTTTTTTTTACGGGCATAGAAATATATATACAGTATTAGGTAAAATTTTAGTCTGTAAATGTAGGTATACTTTTTGTGTTTCTCTTTGAACCTTTGTGAATGCAAAATTGGACTTTATAACAATATTTTCCAATATTTGTTTCTTTGAATTAAAAACAAACAACCCAGCCTAAATTGAAACTTGAAAATCAAGTGATTGGAGAAACTTCCTTCAGTAATGATTAGACTTCAATGAATTGGGACTTTCATATTAATTAAGCTACCAACAGCCTAAGTGTTAATCTAGTTAAATAACATTGAAAAATTAAACAAATTATACATGGAATTTGGGTGATTCTTGGACTCCCTTGTTTTATGCTTTATTGATAGTTCTTTGATCCATTCAATTTGACTCGTTTATTTTTCTGTACATAATTCTGTACATCTCATGTATAAAATTTCAGTAACATACGTTAAATTACTGAAGGTATGTTTATTTGGCAGTTTTTTCAGTTATCCTTTTGTTTTAAATGTCAGAATGACCTACTACAAATTCAAAACAAGATATATTAAATACTTTTTATGGTGTGCCATGTTTTGTCAATCATCTTGTCCTGTAACTGTCATGAGGGAAATGCATGAATTAAGTTCATTTCAACATTTATAAAGTGCCAGTACATGCAGGGAACTATGGCAGGCACTAAATATACAAAGAAGAAGACTATATGATCCTTGCCTTTAAGGATCATTATAATCTATTTGGGAAAATAAAATTTTCACACAAATTGCTCCAAATGATCCATATTAGAATGTGACAACACTCAAGTACTTATTTGAGAAATCTGAGGAAGGAGAGAGTGGCATAGAGTAATGGGGGTTGTAGATTTCATAGTCATAGATTTCAACAGGTAGAATCACAGAATTGTAGAAGTTTATAGCTTGATGAATGGTTCCTGAATGGGAGGAGATCTGGACTATGGTAATGGAAGAGATGTCAGGATGGAGGCCTTTAAGGATAGGAAGAGCATTCCAAGCATCAACAATATGAACTAAGTCATCAAGAGAGTGTTCTGTGGAGAGAGGGCTAGACTTGGAAGAAGGAAGATCTCAGTTTTAATCCTGCTTCTGACACCCTGGGATTCTGGGTAAGTCACTTCATCTCAATGAACCTCAGGGTTCTCATCTTTAAAATGAGAGAACTGGACTAGATGGTCTCTACAGCACTTTCTGGCTCTAACTTTACCAACCTTCGATGACATAGGATGGATATGAGGTACTTTAGTAGCTTAGTTTGCCTGGAATATTCACAGAAGGGAATCAGATGGAATAAGCCCGGAAAGGTAAGATGGTACCAGATCATGAAGGGCCTTAAATGCCAGGCTAAGAAATTTGAACTTTATTCATTATGTAGCTATGGAAGGGTTGGAGCAGAGGAATGCTATGATCAGACCTATTCATGAAGAAGATGGACGTGATTGCAGTGTAAAGGCTAGCTTGGAGGGTGGGAGAATAGATGTTATTGCAGTAGTACATGCAGGTATTGTTGAGGTCCTGGTGGCATTAGGAATGGCAAGGAGATACGGCAAGGATTATTGCCAACCATTCATTAAGTGCTTCCCATATGTAGATGCTACAATAGGTGATAGGGATAGAAAGGTAAAAATGAAACCACTTCCACCATCAAAAAGTTTTTTAGGCCAGGGACCATCACAGATAATAATACAAAAGACATGTCTAGTAAGGAACAGGGATAGGAACAGTAATTCCCTTGGTATAGGGAGCTCTTAGTGAGGAACTTCCTCTTCCAGTGAAGGTCAACACCTTCTCTACAACTCACTATCTGTTTGAGTCACCTAGAACGATGAGAGGTTATATGACTTGACCTAGATCACGCAGTTGGCTAGTTCTTTATCCCCTGTGCCATACTGCTTCTTCAGGAAATATGAAGTCATTCTTTGAGGTAGCTCCTGGAGGAAGGTCAGAGAAGGCTTCATGTGGGAGGTGGCATTTGGGCTAAGATTTAAAGGGAACTAGGGTTTCTAAGAGGCAAAAATGAGTGAGTGCAAGCAAGGGGGCCAGCCATTGAAAAGGAGAAGAGTGATGGGTAATGGAATGTTACATATGAGGAAGTAGACTCTGCTCTGTGGTTTCAATTGTTTTGCAGTTGGTCATAATGAATGGAAGAAGCTACTATAGAAACATAGTTGTTGCAGACATAAAATCTACAACAAGACATTACTGAAGGGAGTCAAAACATCTGATCCAAGAATTAGGCTGGTTCTAGATAAGTTAGGGCTTTCCAGAGGACAGTCCTAAGTGCCCAGTCCCGGTGTTCCCATTGATGCAGCTGTAAATCAGAGCCTGCCGATATCCTGAGATCCAGGGCTGTGCCCTGTTCTGGAATTCTAGCCAGAAGGTGTTAGCTCTCCCATACATTTTAGATACTATATTCTTATGGCTTGGAAAATCATCAAGGCCATGATTATCTTGAAGGCCTAATCGACATCACTCTCTGGCATCTTGAAATTGAACAAAGCAGTATTAGAAAACTAAGTGACCTATAATTACCTTCTTTGTTTCATTACTCTATAAAAACCTTGCTCCTGGTATTAATAAATGGATTGCATGGATGATTTCGCCTGGACCACGATTACAAATCACACTTTCTCAGGCTAGTGTGTCAGTTTAGAGCTGGCTTAAGAAACCACTCAAGTTATCTCTACACATTACAATACCACGCGCTTAATCAGAAATCAGATTATATTGGTTTACTTAGGGAGTTTGAGTGCAAGCTCTCGTGGCCTTTCCCAATGGGACATTCCTTAGCTTTGTGTTTGACCAGCAGTGATCTCAGCCAAAGTTTGTTTTTGTTGACAGTTCTTTCTCCAACCTCCTCCCACCCTTCAGTCACACAAATAGTTCCACTAGTGAAATAATTTCCCTTAGGTCCTAGTGCCCTATTATAGCCTCTAACCTTCCCAGTGCTTCCCATTCCCATTCAGCATTCTGCATGTTTTTCTTAAACCCTGACTTCCCTCTCTCTCAGCCTCCCATGGGCTTACTTGGGCAGCTAGGTGACAGTGAATAAAGTGCTAGACTTGGCATCAGAAATACCTAAGTTTGGGGTGGCTAGGTGGCACAGTGAATAGAGTACCAGCCCTGGAGTCAGGAGGACCTGAGTTCAAATCTGGCCTCAGACACTTAACATAAAAACTAGCCATGTGACCTTAGGCAAGTCACTTAACCCCAATTGCCCTCCAAAAAAAAAAGGCAAAAAAAAAACCCCAAAACAGAAATACCTAAGTTTGAATCCAGTCTCAAATACTTACTAGTTGTGTGGTCTTAGATGAATCACTTAAGCTCCTTGTGCCTCAATTTTCTCATCTATAAAATGGGGAAAATATTAGCACCTACTTCACAGAGTTGTTGTGAAGATCAGGTTGATATTATATATAGCACTTTATAAACCTTAAAGCATTATATAAATATTATTGTTATTATAAATATTATATAAACATTAATATCATTATCCTATCTTTATCATAAGGCTATACTTCACAAGTTTTCAATGCTGCCCTAGTACAACAGATATTTTGTAATAATTGCATTTATTCCTTTCTTCATCAGAGCAATGTTTAAACTCATTATTTCACTGTTTGTCTTTAAATTAAAAATAAAAAACAACCTTTTAAAGAAAAACTAAAACATGACAAATACCAACAAACACGAACATTTCTTTCTGCCAAGAACAGAAAAAGATTATATATGACATTTTGAATTTCTGTTATGTACAACTTGTTTTTATTATTATATAGTAAACTTAAAACCACCAGTTAAATTTTAAAGAACAAGGGAGTAGTGCTCTTCCAAAGTGAATAAGAAGTATAGAAACTAATGATGATGCCATTTGAGTAGCTATAAATTAGAAGGAAGCTTAGAAAAATATTTATTTCAAGCTAGACTTCAGTTTAAGAAATTTATTTTAAAAATTTAATCAAGATACTTCTTATTTTACCATAAAAATAAGATCCTGGATTGAAAATATGTGTAAATCCAAGATATAATGAATATGACAGTTTTAAAAATGCATTAGAAACTGAGTCTAACCTATTCAGCAATGATCTCCAAAATGTTTTTAATTTTCAGTTAGGTTACTATTTTATATTTCATGCCAGTTTCAATTAAATGAAAACAAATGAAGTAAATTACATTATCTTCCCTGTCCTTGATAATTCAAGATTGCTGTCAGAAGCTTTTTCTCAAAGCAGGAGTCATGAGCACGTGTGGGCCTCATCCCTGTGGGTGGTTGAGGTCAAGTCAAGATATAATTTGTAGTATATGAACTGGAAGTCTAGATTGTTCAAAGGAACATCAGTATGCATATTGAAGCCCCAGAGTATGACAAGTTGGGGTAGAGAGAAAACTATGAGAGCCAGGTATCCAATTCCTTGAAAAAGAAGAGGAAACGTCTTATGGACTGGTTTACAAATCACTTTAGTGATATTGCAACAAAGATCTAGCTGTATGAATGGAGAGAACTCGGAATGGAGGAGAGATGTTTGGATGATGATGGCCAAGGGCTGGTCTGAGATTGGAAGTCTAGTATCAAGTTGTGTGTATTGATTTCTTCCTTTGGTCCAATATGTCAGGGAGAATGACAAGGGGGGCACTTAACTTTGGAGAGGGCTGGCCAAGAATGCCACGTCTTCTGGAGGGAGCTAAGTTTTTATGAGTGCCAGAAGACATAGAGTATAAGATTAAGGTTAGGAGATCTAGGTAAAATAGGAGTTCCTAAACAATTGACTAAGATTCCAGAGGGCACAATGGAAAGGGTAGGAGAGTAACTGACTGGGATGAAAGCATGAGGGGAAATAGCATTGGGGAAGGACAAAGGAAGGTAGAAGACTATGCATGAGAAATTTGGAATCAAGTACTCACTTGTTTTTGTATAATGCCATTTATTTAAAATTCAGTTTCTCAGATGTTAGGCTACTTGAGGGCAGGGACTGTTTTACTTACTGTGTATTTCTCTTTAGAATCTTTCTCAAAGCAGATGCACAACCAGTATTTGCTAAATTGAATTTATTTACTTGAAAAATAAGTAGAAATAATTCTTTATTGCTTTGTATAGATGTGGAGAGGTATGTGCTATATGCTTTATTTAGATGAATCTTTTCACTTCGGTCTAAACATAAAAGTGAAAATTAGTTCACTTAAAAACAGACCTTTCCCTTCATATTTTTGGATGCATCATCTAAGTGTTTGTCTATTTTGGTGTTATTTTAAATTTAGATTCTAAGCTAATGATAAGGTTTTTGCATTCAGTTTTTGTTCAATGTGATGCTCTCTCTGTGCTTGTGAGTATATAATATATGTAGTGGGGACGTGAATCTTTAACATTGTGCAGTATTGTAACTCTGCTCCCACTTTTGTGTCCCAGGAGCCCACATAGGAAAAAAGTTAACTCTGGCTTCTCTCTCACTTTATTTCCCATGCTTTTTCAGTCTGAGAAGCAATGGGTAATTTTCATGGCTTGGCTCAGTTGCCACAGAAGAGGTGGGAAATAAATGATGTGGAAATGTGAAACACTTGCCAAAACCCAGCCTGGGTTTACCCCTACCTCCTGTCTTTTCCATTGCTATTCAAATACTACTTTATGACGGAGGAGAAATCATAAAAAGATGATGAATTTAATGCAAATGCATATTATCTCATCTCACCTCCTATTATCTCATCTCATCTGGGTGCTGACTTCTGTATGGAAATCTTTTTTATGATTATACTCCCCTCAGTGGCTATTTAAATCTTCTCTCTTTTCTTATGCCTCTAATATTGTCCCCTCCTGGTCCTCATCAGCAGAAGATCACAACTCCTATTTTACTGAGAAAACAGAAGTCAGCCTTCCCTACCATTTTCATTAGCTCCTTTACTCTTTTATGCCTCAAAGGTTCTCTTCATTATTTCTCATTCTCTCCTTTGCTCCAGTTGCTAAGGAAGAGATGGCCCTTCTTGCCAACACCAGCCCTTGGTATGTGCCCTTAACCCTGTGACCTCCTGTCTTCTCTTGGAACTTGCTTCTTCAGTTATCTCACTGATATCTTTAATATCTATCTACTGCTTTCCTAATTTTTTTTACAAACATGTTCAGGTTTCACTCATCATTTAAAAATATTTCTATTCTGAATTTAAACACCAAAATAAGAGAGAATACCTCCATATGCACAGTACAACACAAAAAGATTGTATATTAAACTGTGAATTATTTCATGCACTTGCTCTAAAAAAGAATTCCATTCTGCTTATCTGTCTTGTTGTAGATTTTACTTCTGCAACAACTATGTTTCTATAGCAGCTTCTAACATTCATTATGACCAACTGCAAAACAATTGAAACCACTGAGCAGAGCTTATCAGAATTGTAATTCTGGATCTGAATTGCAATCCAGATTGTAATTCCTTGGTATTTGAATTGCTTCTTTCTAATTGGTTGCAACATTTTTAATTTGATAGAAGAGTTCTGGATTTTGACTATGCCTTTCCTGGGACTTTTCCTTTAGGGATTTATATGACAAAAATCTAGAAGAGAGGCAATCTTTGGGTGACGGAATTGGGCTCCAAAAATATCTTGAAGGAAATCTTTCAGGTTTCCTTCCATTTCCTCTTGTGCATTAAAAACAACTGTTTCAATGACTTTCTTTTTGATAGCATTCCTATTACTGCCCATTCATTTAAAACTGGAAGAAAAGGAAGCCTTGTAACAAATAGGCTTAATCGACCAAAGTGAATCTACATAGTAACTGTGTCCAAAAATATTTATCTTTTCCTATACCTTGAATCTATCACCTCTCTGGCAAAGATAGGTAATCTGCTTCACCTTATGTTCTCTGAGACGTGGTGGATCATTGCAATGATCAGATTTCTCTAGTCTTTCAGAGTTGTTTTTCTTTGCAGTGTTGCTATCTTTCTCTTGGTTATTCTCATTTTATTCTATATAAGCTCATATAGCTCATGGTTGACTAAAATTATCTCTTTTGTTTTATGGCATGACAACATTCTATTACATTCATATATCATATGTCAAAATTTGTTCAACCATTCTCCAATTGTGTAAGATTTAACGCACCCCATTAGATTCTGGTTCTTTTCTTCCCTGCTCCCCTCTATTCTTTCTTCAGGACTAGGAAGCTTGTTTTGCTTGTTACTTTTCTTCAGGGTATTATAATTTAGAGCCTAGACTGTACCCCATCCACTCCACTTCTTTCCCTATTGAGTCTGATGTATCTCTACACCAAACTGTGTGTCTTCTATAAACAGCAAGTCCCCCTTCTTTTCCTCTCTTACATTAGTTTGTGTTTCCTTCCTTTATTTCCCCTTCTTTAAATTATCATAATAGATCATTTCACCCCCTAGGACTTCTGATTTTCTTATTCAACTCCCTTATTATGCTTGGAAGATATTAAGATTCTGAAGGAATACTTGTTTCTCCTCCCCCTTTTAGATGTTATCATTACATCATCATAAGTTCTTTCCAATTGCTTAAATAAATTTGCCTTTCTAGATTTCTTACTCAACTCTAGTTTTGTTTTCAGAGATGCTTGAAATTCCATTAAAGATATGCCGCCTCCCCTCCCCAGCCTCCCACTGTAGATAATACTCAGTGTTGTAGGGTAAAGTTATTCTTGGTTGTAAGCCTATATCCTTTGCCTTTTGGAATATTATAGTCCTGGAGCACTTGGGTAGCTAGGTGGCACAGTGGATAGAGTGTTGAGCCTGGAGTCAGGAGTCATTCTCCTGAGTTCAAATCTAGGTCAGACACTTACTAGTTGTGTGACCCTGGGTAAGTTACTTAACCTTGTTAGCCTCAGTTTCCTTACATAAAAATGAGCCAGAGAAGGAAATGATAGATATTCCAGTATCTTTGCCAGCAACACCCCAAATGCTGTCACAAAGAGTGGGACATGACTGAAAAATGACTGAACTCCTAGAACTCCTCTTGTTTTAGTAAAAGCTGCCAAATCTTGCATGGTCCAGATTGTAATTCCTTGGTATTTGAATTGCTTCTTTCTGAGTGGTTGCAGCATTTTTAATTGGATAGAGGAGTTCTGGATTTTGACTATGCCTTTCCTGGGACTTTCCTTTAGGGATTTATATGACATAAATCTAGAAGGGAGAGGCCTACCTTTGGGTGACAGAATTGGGCTCCAAAAATATCCCAATAGGCTAAAATGATTGGATCAATCTAATAAGATGAATTTTAACAAGGGTTAACATAAAGTCGTGTGCCTAGATTTCAGAAATCAGCTGCACAATCTGAGGATGGGATAAGTGTAGTTTCTCCCATAATAGTTCATTTGTAAAAGACCTGTAGATTTTAGTGAAATACAAGGTTTGTGTGAATCAAATATAACTTGGAAGCCAGAAGAGTTAATGTGATCCTTTTGTAAAAAAATCCATTTTCAGAATTTATTTATTTATTTACTTTAATCCTTTTCTATTTAAACTTTGAGTTGCAGATTCTCTCTTCTACCTTTCCCCTCCCCCACCCACTGAGAAGACAATATGATATCAATTATACATGTGAAATCATGCAAGACATATTTCCATATTAGCCATATTTTTAAAGCAAGAAAAATAAAGAAAGTAGGAAAATTGTACTTCAGTTTACATTCACAGCTCATCAGTTTTCTCTCTGGAGATGGATAGCACTTTTTCATTATTAGTCCTTTGGAATTGACTTGGATTGTTTCATTGATCAGAGTAGCCAGGGCTTTTATGGTTGATAATCATCACAGCATTGCTGTTACTGTGCACAATGATCTCCTCACTCTTCTCACACCCTCGTCATTTTCCACAGCACATCACAATCATATGCCACAGCTTGTTCAGCCATTCTCCAACTGATGAACATTCCCTCAATTTCCAGTCCTTTGCCATAAAAAAAAGAGATACAGTAAATATTTGTGTATGTGTAGTTCCTTTTTCTTTGATATCTTTGGAATATTGACCTAGTAGTGGTATTACTGGATTAAAAGGTTTGCACATTTTTGTAGCCTTTTGGGTGTAAGTACCAAATTGTTCTCCAGAATGATTGGACCAGATCACTACTCCACCAACAATTCATTCAGACTTTTCTTGTGCTGTTGTTTTCAGAGCTAGTTCTGGGCATCTGTAAGTTTTTGGCATTTCTAAGGTGGTAGATCCTGGGAGAGGGTCACTGCTCTTCTGGTCTGTGTTCTGGTATTTACCCAAGAAGAGTCCCAGGGTCTCCTGCAGCCACAAGCACCAACACTCTTGCTTTGGAACTGAGACCAGGAACCCCTGCTCCCTTGTGACTAATCCCTAGCACTCCTCTCCACCCTGGAACTGCAGCTCAGAACTGTGTATGGGAAGTAGAATTTCTAGTCAGTGCCAGCTGCACCTAGTGCCTTTCTTATCTGACCCCCTTACCATCTATGGACTGAGAACTCCTGAAGCTGCTGCAGCTGCAGCCACTGATGCTGCTACCATGGGTGTGAGCTCCAGACAGACCTCCACCCTGGTGTAATATATATACTTCTCCCATTGACCTCCTAAGTTTTCTTAGGCCAGAAAAATGTCTCGCTCTGATCTTCTGTTGGCTCTGTCACTCCAAATTTGATTTGAGGTGTTGTAGTTTAGAAGATAATGTTGAGAGAGTTCATCTGGGTTGCCTCTAATCCAACATCTTAGCTCCCCTTCATTTCATCTTACTGTGAATTAATGGAACCACAATTTCTAGAACCAGAAGATGGTTGTCTATTATACTCTGCCCTGGTCAGACCGTAGCTGGAGCATTGTGCCACGTTTTGTGAAGCACCATGTAGGAAGGACATTGACAGATCAAAGCACATCTGGAAGATAAGCAGTATCATTATGGGGCTCAGCAATTATATCATATTAAACTTACCTTTGAATTTTAAAGAATCTTTTTTATTTGTTTTCTTTTTAGTAGAGAATATAATGGATCCATCACCTTCCCTGTTTTAGAAGGCTACTGTTAATACAAACTAAAACCAAATTAACATTTCTGGCTGCCATGTCCTACTGTTGACTTGGTCGTTTACAGATTGTCTAGTTTCTAATCTACAAATCATACTTCTGGAGTGGCTAGATGAAGCAGTGAATATAGCTGAGGACCTGAGTCAGGAGGACCTGAGTTTGAATTTGACTTCAGATTACCATGTGATTAGCCATGTGACCTTGAGCAAATCACTTAATCCCAATTGCCCTACCTTCCCTCCTCCAAAAAGGAAAAAAAGGAAAAAAGGAGCCCCTAAAAAAAAAAGAATCATACTTCCTATACTCTAATAAGATCATTTATTTGACTTTGCCTGGTCTATTGGTTGCACAGGGAGACTTGAGCTCTTGATATTTTAAAAAATCATTAGCATGTTGTCTTAGACTTTTAATAAATTGTTTTAAAATGACCTTCAGGTTTACTGAAGACCTTAAGAATTCTGCCTTTTAGATTTTGGCTTTCTAATGTTTGCATTTTGTTATAATTCTCTTTTCTAAAATCGAATAATCAATTTTTTTGTTACATATAAAAGGTAAAGTTACAAGCATGATGAGTTCCAAAAATTCATTTGTCAATCTTCCCTGTCCTCTTTTAAAACTTGGATCATTTGTTCCCACTTAAATAATGTTATTAATGGTAGCTAATTACTCAAGCTAGTTCACAAAACCTTTTTAGTCATAATGCAATTAAATTATTATCCATTGCAGGGAAGAATAGTTGATACTGTTATTAGCACTGAAGAAACCTTAGTACTGTAACTTTAAAAAGAAAGTGAAATTAAATAATAATAACTTTAAAAGTTATATTAGATGTTCAAAGAATAGCTGATTCAGTTACAGAAGAATGGGATGGTACATGCACATTCTAAAGGGAATATAGTACACTTTTAAAAAAGATTCAGTGGTTAATGAACTAGTTCTGTAATATGTGTAATTTTATTGAAAAACTTATTCCTCATAATCTGCTGGGGAGACAGTATGCAAATAACTACGCACAAGCAAGCTAAACATAAGATAAATAATCTTAATAAAAAAATAATCAGCAGAGAGAGGGCAAGAGAATTAAGAGAAACTGTGAAAGACTTCTTGCAGAAGGTGGGCTTCCAGCTGGGAATTAAAGGAAGCCGGGATGAAGAAATAAGGAGGGGGATTATTCTAGGGTTAGGCAAAGGAAATGCCAGGAGCCAAGAGATGGAGGGTGTTGTTAGAGGAACAGCCAGAAAGCCAGTGAAACTGGATCAGAAAATTCCTGGAGGAGGGAGGTGAGGGGGATGGGGTACATGCATTCTCCTGAAACATTGATTGGATGAAATAATACAATAACATTTGAAAAATAAGTCTCTGAGTCATATTTCTGATGATTTTGTAGTTCCTTACCACATTGTACGTCTCATATGCACCATATTATTATTTTGCACCATAGTTTTATATTAGTTTGACTAGACATTAAGCTCTATCATGTAGATATAAAGATATGTGAAAGAGCTGTTTTTTATCTAAACTCTGCTTTCTTGGGAGTTTAGTACACTGCTTGACACACAGGAGGCTCTTAATAAGTATTTGTTTAAATGAATTGACTGGTTTTCTTTAACTATTGTGACCCCTGGAAATAAAAATGATCCTTCACTTCTTTGTAGAGGTGGGGGACTATGAATGTGAACCCACTGCATATAATATCATGCTTTTTAAATGTTAGTTTTGCTGAACTCTCTTTTTAAAAAAATTCTTTATCATAAGGTATGGTATTCTGGGAGCAGGATACAGAGTGAAAAATGTAGGTCATATATAAATAAAAGAAATTAATGAAAAATTTTCTAATTAAGTAAATATGGTCCTTAAGAGTAATTTTAGCCTCTGGAGTAAAAGTAAGTTAACTCTATGTCTATTCAAATATTATGAGGCAGCTAGGTGGTACAGTAGATAGAACTCCAAGTCTGGAGTCAGGAAGACTCATCTTCCTGAGTTCAAATCTGGCCTCATACACTTACTAGCTGTGTGACCCTGGGCCCTTTAATGCTGTTTGCCTCAGTTTCCAAATCTGCAAAATGAGATGGAGAAGGAAATGGCAGACCACTCCAGTATCTGTCAAGAAAACACCAAATGGGGTCAGGATGAGTCAGACATGACTGAAACTCCTGAGCAACAGCAACATTCAAGTTTTACTTTGCTCCTTCATTGTGAGGTGGAGACAACCCTGAAGTCTTCAAGACTTTGTCTGAGAATGCAACCTGTTGTCCCTACCTAAAAAGGCTTTGAGTAGATACACAGAAGCAGAATTTTGTCTGAGGAGCAGCCTAGCTAACTTGAGCAAAATTCATCTCTGCTAGTCTGGTCCTGGGAAATAACTTTCTCAGCTCTTGTAACTCACAAAGCCCATTCACCTATTCAAATTTAGGATGACTTGTGATTTCCATTGTTGGAGGGAGTATCCACATGATGGAGTCATGGTTCCTTGAAATGTTGCAGTGAGCTCAGATTAAAGAGAGATTATAGAACATTTTTGTAAGCATTGTCTCCCTCTTTAAAATGTTAGGTCTTTGAGAACAAGATTGCTTTTTTCTTTTTATTTTCTTTTATATTTTCAGAGCTTGTGGCTTGCACATAGTAAATGTGTAATAAATGCTTGTTGATTGACTAATAGTGACACCACACATAAATATGTATAATATTCTAAAAACATAGAAAATATGAAATTGCTTATGGCCTGTGACCTAGTGCTAGGCTGAAACATCTATGACACATTTTACTATAGCTGATAGTCCAGTGTGAACTTAAAATATAGAAATTTCAAAAAATTACTAAATGATATAAACTCTTTTCAAAATTTTATTTTTAAGGCAAAATTAATTCTTCTACTTTGTAATAAATTCTAAAAGGCCTCTGCTTTTCTTTAAAGAGTGAAAAATAATAAGTCTTTCTTTTGAATCCCATGACATTTTTTGCTCATATAGTTGTTTACTGAAGTTTAACTTTGAATATGCCCCAAGGAACTCAACAAATATTTATGAAGCAATTAAATTAAGTGAACATTTATGGAATCTGTTCTGTACTAGGCACTGTTCTAGGCTCTGGAGGTATAAATAAGGAAAATGACACAGGGATTGCTGTCAGGGGACTCTCAGTCCAGTAGGTGATTAAATACCCATCAGGTTCGGTATAGGTGTACCAGGGAAGGGGTACAAAAAGAATTCGAAATGTACTCCTTGATTTCAAGGTTTCATTTGGTCAGCCAGGATTTCTTGGGATTAAAAACTTGGCTTACACGTGTCTATATGTCTGTTATAATATTTCTTTATTACTTAAAAGTCTATAATTTCACTAATGTGGGTGCTCCCTCTTACAAAGAGGATTGAAAACCATTCATGTCTTCTCCTATTAGAGTTTTGTCCACTCTCTATGGAAAATATACTGAGTCTGCTGGAGACTTTTTGTGAGTCTTTTAACATTAAGAGGATGCTGATTGCAGCACATCAACTGACCGTTTGTTTTCTTTATTCTTGCTATATGACCAGCCCACTTCCCTTTTTGGTCATACTTTAAAAAAAATATCTTTTACCAGAAGAAATACACTGCCGCCATTTATGCCTGCTAGAGGCAGCTAGGTGGTGCAGTGGATAGATCATTGAGTCTGGAGTCGGGAATACTTGACTTCGAATCCAGCCTCAGACACTTAATAGCTGTGTGACCCTGAACAAGTTGCTTAACTTCTGGCTGCTTCAGTTCCCATAACTGTAAAGTGAGGATAATAATAACATCTTTCTCAAAGGGTTGATTTGAGGATAAAAGGAGATGATATTTGTAAGGTATTTAACACAGTGCCTGGTCCATAGTAGACTCTTAATAAATGTTTATTGACTGACTGATAATCACATAAAATCAGTTTTAAATGTCATTAAATTCTGTTGTCTGTAACTTATTTGATGGGCAAAATTGGAATTTTTTGATTTGACTTTTTTTTTAAGTGGTATGATGGAAAAAGCGCTGGCCTCTAATCACCCACCACTATGGTCACTGAGATTGAAAGGGAAGAAGACAATTAACCCCACTCTCAAGTCCCCCACTCCCCCCATAAGTTTCTACCAAACCCAAGAGGGCATTAGTATTTGGAGACAAACCGGATGCTAATAGATGATTCTTGTTAAATGAGCAAGAATTCTGAATGAATGGAGTACAAGGTAATGCTATCCATAGCATGGCAGTGGCTATTCAATTGGAGTAGTTTCAGGGTAGACTAGAAAACAAGACTGACCTATGCTGGGGCATAAAAACATGTCTGTGCTGATACTGAGAAGGAAGGCCCATAGGTCTGTAGCCAGTGATATTCTCTCACCAGTCATAAAGTCCATGTTTGTTTGTTTATTTTGGGTATCTTGTAAATCAGTCCCTCAATGTTTCAAAAGTATGTTGCCTCCTACATAGGACTTTTCTGCATATACTTGATCTGGTCCTACTTCTTTTTTCTTTAGAGTCATTTCTATTTCCTCAAGCAGTTATCATCATGGATTGTGATATTAGAACCCAATATGGTAGTTCTACTTTCATTGATAGAGAAAATTGTTTGTTACAGACATCTTGACAGATCTTTCCCCCTTTTTATGTATTGGTTGTCCTCCTTCCAGTTTTACTCTTTTTTTTGTTTGTTTTTGTTTTTTGGAAGGGCATTTGGGGTTAAGTGATTTGCCCAAGGTTACATGGCTAGTAAGTGTTAAGTGTCTGAGGACAGGATTTGAACTCAGGCCCTCCTGACTCCAGGGCCGGTGCTCTATTCACTGTGCCACCTAGCTGCCTTGAGTTTTACTCTTAAAATGCTCTTGGGATAACCTGGCTTACTTAGGTCTCAGGCTAAGTTTTCTGCAAACTTATTGTTTCCCTGTATCACTCTTTACTG
Organism: Gymnobelideus leadbeateri; assembly: GCA_011680675.1. NCBI lineage: Eukaryota > Metazoa > Chordata > Mammalia > Diprotodontia > Petauridae > Gymnobelideus > Gymnobelideus leadbeateri. The sequence continues at coordinate 91,114 of WOXC01000260.1, forward strand.
TTTTATGAAGTGACCCTCATCATCCCTCTCCCCTTTTTTATAAATTTTTGTCTTCATATTACAATAATTTCTTGAAAAGAAAAAAATACTCCTCCCCCCATCTCCAGTTGAACTGTCTTTTTTTTTTTAAACAAAGAAATAATAAAGTGACAGCATTGGACAAAATTCTGGCCTAAGCCCGCTGCTTTTCTATTCCTTCCCAAAATTTTACAAATGAGAGCATATTCCAACCCACTGCTGCCTCTGACTGCTGTAGCTTTTTGTTTGTTGGGAGAGTTTCTAGACTCTTCCTCACTGTGGTAATCTCTTGACATAGGTAAACTTTTTTTTCTTGTCGTCTGTTCCATTATCCCTTTCTCATTTTTTTAATGATAACTCACTGGATTAGGATGTATCGGAACACCATCTTTTATTGCATATCCTTTTTTTGTTATTTCTGTCCTTATAATTTGATCTTTAACAAGTTGAAAGCCTGATGACAGACACACAGCTGATTCAGAAATGACTGCCATATTAGTAAATGGTTATAGTAGAGTCCATTTCATTTTTTGTATGTAATGTTATTGAACAGTCACATACAGTATTTCTTGTTCTCTTCTTAAAGAATGTTTCTTATATATAGATGGAAGTCTTTTGTGTAGGGTTCAGGCCTTTGCCCTGCTTCATTTCTTCATTTCTTTGTCCAGAGTTGTATTTTCCAATGTATTTTCACTGTCTTCTCAATGCCGAACTTTGTGTTGAGGTCATATTATCAGATATATACTGATTTGATTTGGAAGTTTTCATGGAATTTAATCCTCATCCTCTGCAACATTTGCTGTATAAGCTACATGGTGATCTTTTTGCTTATGATCATTCTAAGCACTTCAAGGGGAAATAAACCAATTGTCCTATGAAATAATGTTTACTGTTGCCTTTGGACACATGATGAAGTAACTGCCAACTCCTTTGTCTTGTCAGGGAGAACCTATGAGCCATCCTTCCACTTAGCAGCAACTTCCTTATCCTTTTTTTGGTTTTGCTTATAGTGAGAATATCAATATTGATGTGATTCAGTTCCTCTAGCACAGGAGTTTTAAATGCCTTTTTGTGTCATGCACCAAGTTAGCAGTCTGGTGGTGAAGCCTGTGGACACTTAACAATAATTTTTTAAAAATACACAAAATACATTGAATGACAAAGGAAATCAATTATGTTGAAATATAAACTCCTTGAAATCTATCCATGGACCCTCTGAGGGGGTCTGTGACTTTAGGTTAAGAACCCTTGCTTTAAAAATATTCCTCTTAGGTTTTCAATGAATAAGTCTAGAATTAGAGCTGAAGATCAAGAATAACTGTTTCCTGCCCCCAAAGAAGTATAAAGAATATCTGACTAGTGACTCCATGTATGTATGAGTGTGAAGAACAAGGATGTTTTCTTGGTAGCCTGCTGGCATTGGTTGGCACAGGGCATCATGCTGAATTTGGGAAAGATGGTACCCTGGTATGATTTTTATAGACTACATTTTTAACTAGGAAGAGAATGTAGTAGGCATTTGGTAGGACTTCCTCACTTTCTCCTCTCCTTTATTTGGTTAAGCCCCTCTCTTTGTTCATAGGGGGCGTCTTGGAGTGCAGACATGAAGGGATTTACTTTCAGATATAAGAGGGAATACAAACACTATGAGAAAGATATGGAGATGCCAAGCTGTTTTCAGAACCTGAAAGAGCCCTATATGAGTCCATCGAGGAGCTGACTCTAGAGGGATATGCTTAAACAGTCATTGGCTTACTATGGGGAGAAGCAAACTCACAGACTTTTGGCCTTGCTTGTACTAGAGAGATCTCTGCATCAGGGAGGCAAGTATACCAAGGAAGAACAAGGCACAGAGCTATAATAAGGAGGAATAAGTCCTTTAGTGTACCCTTTCCCATATAAGAGAAATCACCTCTGCAAGGAACCAAGAGCCAAAAATAAATGAGAATGGAATGAATGAAAAAAAAAACCATTTATTAAGCATTTATGAAATACTAATCTCTGTGCTAAATACTAGGTATGCAAATAGAAAAACAGACAGTTAATGCCCTCAAGGAACTCCTACCCTAATTGAGAGATCTAACACATGAAAGAAAGTTCAGCAGCAGGGGATTCTTGTATTACATTAATAGGTCAGATAATAGGGGTCTATAGGGAATACAGTAAGGGGAGATGGTAATATCTGGAGGACTTTAGGATGAAGTGATAGGGCTAATAGAAAGGCCTGGTGGTCCTTCACCTCAACAGAAGGAAGAGAGTTGGTGACTTCCATCTTATCAAAACCACTTGAGCACTAAAGCATACTGGATGGGTTCTGAGCTGGCACGGATGGGGGAAAATTGAGGCAGTCGGGGAAGAGTATCCTTAGACCTTGTCTTTGTACTGCTATTGTGAGTTGTACAGACTATGTAGGTCTTGAGAAAAGGTGAAACCCACTACAGGGGAGGGCTGCTTCATGCCTTCCAGAAAAAGAGAAGAGAGATTTCTTAGCAGTAGAGTTTAGACATAAGTTCATTCTGTATTTTGTATAGTGTTAAATACAACCTTTTTTTTTTTTTTTTTGTATTTGAGATTCCACTAGCTTAAGTACTTAACAGGGGAACTAAAAAACTATTTTATGAGAGCAAAATGAGACAGATACTGATGTTCCTAATGCTTCCCTGCCTGGTGGCATAAGTCAGAATTAGTGAGGTCGTATCAAGGGTTGGGACTCAAAATTACAGTTTGTCCCTTTCTTTGGTTTTAATAAGCTTTATGTAATGTTCCTCTTAGAGGGGAGTCTACAAAGTCCAACACACTCTAGTCTATAGAGATTCACCAAGTATAATCCCTTTGATGAGATTCAGGACCTCTGGGCTTTGCCTTCTATCACTGTGCCTTAAGGACTCCTGGACCTTTCTAGTTACCTAGCAGCTGACCCTCCTTTGTATATTAGATTCCCAGGTAGAATGTAAGCTCATTTGATAGGCAAGGATTATCACCTTTTAGCAACTAATGGTGTAGTGGATAGAACCCTGGTCCTGGAGTCAGGAAGACTCAACTTTCTGAGTTCAAATCTGACTTCAGATACTTACTAGCTGTGACCCTGCCCCCCTCCAAGCAAGTCACAACCCTGTGTACCTCAGTTTTCTTATCTGTAAAAGAACTGGAGAAGTAATGGCAAATCACTCTCGTATCCTGGTCAATAAAACCCCAGGTAAGGTCATGAAGAGTCAGACGTGACTGAACAACCATCACCAACCAACCACTTCTTTTTTAAACAAATGCTTTATTAACTTCTGTTTTACATCATTCATTTCCGCCAGATTTTGAGTTACAATCATTTTCCCCCCATTATTCCCCTACCCAACCTCCCAGAACAGTAATCCCACAAGATATAGCTTCCTCCAATCTGCTCTCTCCCATACCTTCTCCCATACCCCCTTCGACTTTTCCATTAGAGGAAGGTGAATCTTTGTGTCCCAATGCCTGCACATCTTATCTCCCAATTATAAGCAAAAGAGTATTAATAATAGTATTTATATATATTTGAAACATTTAATCTTAAGACCTCGAATTTCAGATCCATTTCCTTCCTCCCTTGTCACCCATTTCCTCTGGGGAGAGAAGTAATTCAGTATATGTTGTACATGTCTAGCTATGCAAAACATTATCATAGTAGATATATTGTACAAGGCTGCTTATAATTCCCTCCCACTCATCCCACCCCCACCTGGTCCATTCCTTACATGATCCTGTCCCTCTTCTATAGTGGGTACTTCCAACCTCCCCTCCCCCCAAGGATGCCCTCCCATCCATCATCTCTCCTCTTATCCCCCTTCCCCCTATCCTGTTGCAGGTTGAGATATCCCATTTAGTATGTATGTCATTTTCTCCCTGAACCAAATTCAATGTGAATGTGGTTTTGCCTTTTTAGCCTTCCTTATTCTCCCCTCTTTTGCAACCACTTCCCCTTGCTTCTTCTGCATGTGATAGTTTACACTACCCTGTCTCTCCCCATCTCCTCTTGCCACTTTCCTCTCTCACCTCATAATTTCATCCCTTGAGTATTCTCCCTTCCCAACTAATTCAACTTATGCCCTCTATCCATATATAACTGTAACCATATACACACACATTCACATATGTATTCATATGACCACACCCCCTTCTTCCATTATTTTCATAGAGAGAAAGATATCATCAGTCACAGTTATTGCTTTTCCATATAGGAATGTAAATAGTTCAACTTTGATAAGTTCCTTTTGATTTCTTTTCCCTGATTACCTTCTCAGGCATCTCTTCCTTCTTGTGTCTGGATGTCAAATTTTCTATTCAATTCTGGTTTTTTTCCTCAGGAATGCTTGAAAGTCCTCTATTCCACTGAATGACCATATTTTCCCCTGAAACAAAATACTCAGTTTTGCTGGGTAGGTGACCCTTGGGTTCATTCCCAGTTCTTTTGCCCTCTGGAATATCATATTCCATGCCCTTTGATCCCTCAGTGTAGAAGCTGCCAGGTCCTAGGCTATTTGGATTGTGTTTCCACAATATTGAAATTGTTTCTTCCTGGCTGCTTGAAGTATTTTCTCCTTGATCTGGGGATTCTGGAACCTGGCTATAATATTCCTGGGAGTTTTCTTTTGGGGGTCTTTTTCAGGAGGTGATCTGTGGATTCTTTCAACCTCTATTTTGCCTTCTGGATCTAAAACATCAGGGCAGTTTTCCTTGAGAATTTCTTGAAGGGTGATTTCTAGGTTCTTTCCTTGATCATGGCTTTCAGGTAGTCCAATAATTTTTAAATTGTCTCTCCTGGATCTATTTTCCAGGTCAGTGGTTTTCCCATGAGATATTTCACATTGCCTTCTAATCTTTCATTTGTTTGGATCTGCTTAACAGCATCTTGATTTCTCATAAAGTCATTAGCTTCCATTTGCTCCAGTCTAACTCTGAAGGAATGAATCTCCTCAGTGAGCTTTTGAGATTCTTTTTCCATCTGGCAAATTCGACTTTTTAAGGCATTCTTCTCCTCATTGCCCTTTTGGGCCTCCTTTGCCATTTGAGTTAGTCTATTTTTTAAGGTGTTGTTTTCCTCAGTCAGGCTGTTGACCCTCATTTCATACTTTTCCTGCATCCTTCTCATTTCTCTTCCCAATTTTTCCTCCACTTCTCTTATTTGATTTTTAAAGTCCTTCTTAAGGTCCTCTATGGCCTGCAACCCGCTCATGTTTTCCCCTGGGGCTTTTGGAACAGGACTTCTGACCTCACAGTCCTTTTCCCGCTCTATGCCCCCAAAATAGGAGTCTAGGGTTGCATTTTTTCTGTTTCCTTTGCCTTGGCATGTTGCCACTTAATTACTTGACTTTTGGGCTTGTTGCCACACTATGGCTTTAAGGCCAGATAGAGGAATTTTCATCCCAAATGTGTGGGGGGCAACTTCCGTTTCTGGCAAGCTGTAAACCCACCCACGACTTCCACCCTAGATCACAATCCAGATCCAGGGAGGTTAAAGCAAGAGCGATTACCCCCCAAGACTGATCGCTGGATCTCCCTACAAATTTGCAGGCTGGGAGCGGGAGCTGCCTCTGAAAACTACAAAATGGCGTTTGTCCTCAGCGGCTTCTAGCCCCCAGGGGAGGGAGCCGACGCATTCCCTAATACCAGTCCCAAAGTCCATAGGACACTAACCTCTTACTTTGTCCCAGGCAAGTCTATGTTGATAATTCTGGAGTCGCCACAGCTCCTGGTGTTCTGGGGTTCCTCCAGCTGGCTGCTGGCCCTGCCGCCCTGGGGCTAAAACCTCGGCTCATGCTGACCTGGGCTCAGCTTGGCTCCTGCGCTCTGCCTGCTGCACGCTGCCAGGTCCCAGACCACTGCGCTGGTCCTTCCTGCAGGGCTGCTGGGCTGTCCTCAGCGGGAGTTTAGCTTCTCTGTGTCGTTCTGTGGGTGCTGGGGCTCCAGAAGTTGTTCAGAGTCCCCTTTTACATCGTTTGGGGAGAATGTGGGGGCAGAGTGGCTTGGATGAGCTGTTTCTACTCCGCCATCTTGGCTCCGCCCCCCAACCAACCACTTCTTAATTCTCTGTGCTTCACAAAGTGCTTGGGACAGAGTGAACTCTTAATAAGTGCTTTTGCATTCATGCATTCATACTCACTGGGAGTTTCTCATCTTCCTTGTCAATCATCCTTCAGAACTTCCCCGTGATTGTTCAAAACTCGATGTTCAGTCATATTCATCCATGTCTAACTTTTCAAGACTTCATGGACCATAGCGTGCCAGGCCCTTCTGTCCTCTACCCATCTGAGGGGCTCATCTTCTGAAGTTGTCTTTTAGCATTTTAATACTATCTGTGGGGCTTTCTTAGTAAAGATAATGGAGTGGTTTGCCATTTACTTCCCCAGTGGGCCACTTTGTCAGAACTCTCCACTATGACTTGTCCATCTTGGGTAACCCTGCATGGCATAGCTCATAGTTTCATTGAGCTACACAAGCCTCTGCCACAATAACACAGTGATCCAGGAGGGGGGCGGGGTCTTCAAAATTATGTACAATCTAACTATTGGAGAACTAAGACGAGGAGAATGCCTTTGGTGATGAACATGATAAAGAAAGAGGTGCTCATTCATAATGCTGACTGTATTTTGTTCTTCATAGTAATCAAATTTGTTTAGAAAACATCAGCTTTCTGTCTCATAAAACTGTAAAATTTTCAGATAATAGATGCCTGTACAAAATGAGGATAATAAGAATACCTACCTCTCAGGGTTATTGTGAAAAGTCATTGGAAAGCCCTTTGCAAATCTTAAAGTACTATATAAATGTTAGTTATTGTTATTATTAATAAATTTAATTTTATTGATTGCATTTTTATTTCCGGCTTCATAATATATTTGAGCTTTAGAAATTAATGATAATGAATTCTGAAGTATATGGCAGCATTAGTATTTTTTCTATAGAAAACTCCGTGAGGTGATTTAATAAAAGAATATTAAAAATACTTATGGACTTGCTTCTAAATGACAAAAACTATTTTTTTTTTCTGAGAGGAAATGAGTGATGAATGTCCTTTTCATAAAATTAGTTGACAGATTTAGGGTTAAATATTGAGATATTGAAACACAAACATTCTAAATAAAACCCTTAGTTTTGTGGCTCTTTTTTACAATTCCGGTGCAGAGGAGAAGTCCGTGAAATATGCTATGACAGATCTGAGGGTTCAGGGCAGCCTTTTAGGAGGGGGTGGTGACTGAGTTGGAGGGAAGGAAGGAAACAAACATTACTCAAGTGCCTAATGTGTGCCAGGCACTGTGATAAGGGTTTGTTTTTTTTTTTACACAAATTTTGTTTTGTTTTGTTCTTTTTCTTTTTGGAGGAGGGAAGGCTGGGCAGTTGGGGTTAAATGACTTGCTCAAGATCACACGACTAGTAAGTGTTAAATGTCTGAGGCCAGATTTGAACTCAGGTCCTCCTGACTCCAGGGCCAGCGTTCCATTCGATGTGCTACCTAGCCACCCCTTTTTTACACAAATTTTATCTCTTTTGATCAGCACTGTAATGCTGGGAGGTAGGTGCCTTATTATTCCCACTTTACAGTTGAGGAAACTGAGGCAGAAAGAGGTTAAGTGACTTGCCCAGGGTCACAAAGCTAGTAAGTGTCTTGGGCTTGAACTCAGGTCTTCCTGACTCCAGGAACTCATTATCCATTGCACCACCTAGCTGCCTCTATGTTGGCTTTGAAGAAAGAGAAGGCTATCAACAGGTGATCATGAGAGGGATATCCATTCTAGTCATGGAGTCAGGCATATGAGGAAGTACAGGGCAGTAATATAAAGGGGCTGGAGAGTAGTCTAGTTTTGGTATAACACAGAGTAGATAGGAGTCAGATTTAGGAGCATCTTGATCAGCGCTATCAGTACTTTATCCTTTATTTGGTAGGGAACAAGGAGGGGCTGAAGGTTTTTGAATAGAGGACAGATGTGATCAGAGTTGTGGTTTATTTAGGCATATTCCTCTGGCAGAGGTTTGAAGTGCAGATCAGAGAAGGGATAAGCTGGAATCAGGAAGATTTTTTTTTTGAAGTTATTAAAATGGCCCTTCCAGTATTTACTAGGATGGTTGAAGTAGTAATTGTGAGGAACTGGTGACTGGATGTGAGGGGGAAAGAGGATGGGAAGAGTTAAGTATGTTGCTGCAGTTGGCAAGGGTAGGATGATTTTGCTTTTGGACATTTTGCTTCTGAGAGGTTGAGGGGTATCCAGGTGAAGGTTTCCAGAAGGTGTTCAGAATAAAAGATGGCAGCCCTGGGAGGATATTGAATGAGGATGGAGAGAGATATTTGGGAGTCATTTCAATAGAAGTGCTAATGAAATCCATTGTAATCTGTGAGGTCAACAAAGAAGAAATTGTAGAAAGAAAAGAGGGAAGGAGGGAAGATAGAATTTTAATAGAACCTCTTCAATTAAGGACTGGGAAGATGATGAGTAACCAACCAGTAAAGGAAGCAAAGTTAATGAGACTATGATTTCACAGGAGCCTAAGCAAGGGGCAGGAACTAATGTAAGGTGCAAGGGAAATGCAAGGAAGATGGATAGAGCTCATTAACTAAGCCTTGGATTAGTTAATAATGAGGTCATCAATAACTTTAGAGAGAATCATAGTGATTGAATTCAGATTGCAGGAGGCTGGATGGTGAGATGCTATTATCATCTCCATTATACAGTTGAGGAAACCGAAGCAAACCAGAGTTAAGTGACTTGCCAGTGGTCACACAGTTAGTAAGTGTCTGTGTCAAATTCGAACCCAGATCTTGAACTGCCTCCAGGCCCATCCCCTCTATCCACTGTCCCACCAGCTGCCAAAAGTTAAAGCTGTTATTGAAAAAAATGTTACTAATGTTTCTGAATCAGCAGCTACTATTGGTGAATATCATCTTTATTGCTTGACTTGCTTTTGCAAAAGCAAATATTATAAACATTCAATGTTATAAACATTGAAAGAGGGTACATTGTCCAATGTCAGGAAGTGAGAACTCCCAGATAAGTTACTAATGACTGATTTAGGGTCCAGAAGGAAACAGATGGTGTAGAATAGAGTTCATGATGACAGTTGACTGTTTATATGAATCTTGTGGAATGACTAGGTCACAGATATTTCATGACATTTAGGGTTAAATTTAAATGAAAAGTTTTAGAATAAAATTGCTAATTAGAAATGAAATTTTTTGTTTGACCAAAGGCCATTTACTGGGTGGTGGGATTAAGCTACTTTTTCCCCTTCAATTTATTATTTATTTTTGGTTTTCAACATTCACTTCCATAAGTTTTTTTCTCCCCCTCCCTCCCCAATACGGCATACATGATATAGACTCTACACATATATTCCTACTAAATACTTTATTGCATATGGAAAATATAGAAAAAGAATTGCTAAAATGAGAACATTTTAAAGAGTGAATCCTGTTTTTCTTTTGGGCCCAGCATTAATAATACATTCTAGGAAAAAATAAACCTTCAGTTTCTAGTAAGCACACAAGCATTTCCTGCTGTGGGGCCGATGACTTTTAGGAAGATTTAATCTCACCTTCATTCTAAAATCCCAGATTGTACTAAGATTTTCCTCTGTGGATAATGTATGAATTTTTATATCCTAGACAGCCAAAGAACAGATTTTTCATTAATCATTTCCTTGCAGAATTGTCACAGTTTAGGTAAGACGAAGGCAGCACAAATTTACCAAAATGCCACCCTAGGACATTTGCTGTTTTGAGGAAGTGAACTTTACTTCCTGTTCAATTGAATGTGTCCATTGCTGAGGCTAATTAAGTAATATATTAAATGATAACCGAAAACAAACAGTTATAGCAAATGGATGGGTTTGGAACTGGCCATCACTATGTCACTGGGGAACTCTCCCTGCTGCTAATCCCATCAGTTTCTCGTTACCTCTGTTAGTTAAAGGTTGACCAAATTATGAATCCATAAGTATTTTTGCTTTTGTCTTCTTTAAAAATAAGGCCTGTTTCTGTGATTTGGAATGATGAATCAATTTTTTAAAAACTCCCTTTCAAAATGAAATAGCATTCAAAATGACAAGGTACTTATGTTCAAAGCCAGAAAAATGGTATATCTCAAAAATTCTCTAGATTTCCATTTAACCTCACAACATCCTTCTGAGACAGGTGGGTGCATGGTAGAGGGATTTTGGAGTGATGGTGGTAGAGGGAGAATCTGGAAGTGTCAGTGGGAAGCAGGGAATTTTGAGATTCCTTTATCATATTCATTGATTTTGGAGGTATGACTAAAATTGCAAACAGTACTAGAAAAGGTGACCAGTAAGCCTGTGTCATCGGGAGGGAGCCATGTCTCACAGTGAGAGCTGGAAGATTGAAGGGTTAGAAAGGAAAAGACTTAGGATGAAAGGAAGTCTGCTAATTATGGAACAGGCATTCCAAAAAGTGCAGTAGAAAGGATCATGAAATTTGGAATGGGACAGTGTGTGTGTGTGTGTGTGTGTGTGTGTGTGTGTGTGTGGTGGGCTGTGGAAGTGGAAATGTGGGGGTACAAAGTTGGAGATAGGGAATGGGGTTTGTATTTCAATAGCTGGGGGTTCAGATTTACTGGAATGAAGATGGAAGCCTAGAAGCAAGTGGTGGGGTCCTGGGAATGGCTCCTCCAGCTCTGGAGAGACAGAAATCAGAAGGGTTATTTTCTCATTGCAAATCTCATGTTCTTTCTCGTTCACTATGCTTACCACAGTTCTAGCTTAAACATTAGCCCCAGGGGAACACCACCTGTAGGTCTAACCTATTCCTCTTGCTGAGCTCCTACTAGTTAATAATTGCATTCAGTCACCTGGCTATTTGTAACTGAGGGTTTGGCAGAGTTATGTCTAACAGTGTTGCAGTTGGTTATCTGTTTCCCTAGGGTAAGAATTAACGACCTCTTTCACAGTGAGTGCTACCATTGGAGAAAAACGTGTCTTCTGGGCCACTAGCAGACCCCGGGAAGAAGGGAAGAAGGAAGAAGAAAGTAGTGGGTGTGAGCTTTTTTTAGAGGGGGTAATGGAAAACGGTTTCTTTGACATCTGTGTTGTTAGTTTTATTGTACTGGGCAAGAGCAATATGACATAAATGATACCCTCATAATGTGGAAGGCACTTTTGGTGTAATTATAACATTGCTTGCAGTAGATTTCTCAGGTAAAGGACAGACATCCAAGATATGTAGGCCATTTCCAGCCCATACTGCCTGCATTCTAGCCCTTCTCTGCTGCCCAGCAGAACCTACAGTCTTGCCCTGGGACACTGGGACCCTCTGATCCTAGGACAGTGGGCTCTGATAGGTGAGCTTTCATCTTGCTTTTCCTGGGACCAGCCCACTACTTCTTAGCCATCTCCACACTGCCTTGGTAGCAGCCCTTTCTCCCACTGAAACTTAGACTTCTGCCCTATGACCCTCAGTTTGATAGGTGAGGCAGCTAGGTGGTGCAGTGTATAGAACAATGGCCCTGGAGTCTAGAGCGCAAATCCAGCCACAGATGCTTACTAGCTTTGTGACCCTAAGCAAATCATTTAACTTCTGTCTGCCTTAGTTTTTTCAGCTGTAAAATTGTATATTATAATAGCGCCTACTTCCCAGGGTTGTTGTGAGTCTCAAAGGAGGTAATATTTATAAAGCACTTAGCGGAGTGCCAGGCATACAATGGGTACTTAATAGTTGTTTTCCCCCATTCCCTCCTTCTTACCTTATTTTGCCCAGAACCTGGCCACCACATCCCTCCTAACCATCTCTAAACCATGACATCCAACCAACCTCCATCCCTTCCAATTCTGGCTCCACTATATGTCTTGTCTTGACTTAATATAATGTAAAAAAATAGGGCAGGTATTATGGTAATTTTGTCCCTAGTTTTTAGCATTACTTGGCACATAAACGCTTAATAAATTCTTGTTTTTTCTTTTAAAAAATACAGCTATCTAGGAACAAGAATCATTCCTTAGTAAATAGTCAAAGGATATAAATAGTTTTCAGAAGAAGAAATGCAAACAATCTAAAGCCACATAAAAAGTGCTGCAAATCACTAATAAGAGAAACACAAATTAAACAACTCTAAAGTTTTATCTAACATCAGTTGATCTGGCAAAAAAGGCAAATGACAATTTTTAGAGGGATACTGGAAGATGAGCACAGCAGTGTACTGTTGATGGACTAATGAATTGGTCCATCCATTCTAGAAGAAAAATTTGTAAAGATTTCCTAAATGTACACATACATGTAACATTTATTGTCTTCGTGGCTAGTGGTCATGTGTTACATGTGATTCAGAACATGACAGAATGTACTTTGTCTGTTTGAAGAATATAGTCTGATAAAAGCAACGAAAATCACGTGTGTAGAGGCAGTATCTTTCTAATGTATTTTGGGTTGTTGTGCTAAGATTGTACTGTTCTTTTACTGAGTTATCTTTAGGATCCATTGATTGACATGTGAGTCCCCAGGATTTATTAAAGTAAACCAACTTGGTGATTTTGTATTTCTTTGTGTTTTGATGTATAAATAGAATCAAAAGATTAGTAATGAAATTGAACCCATCCCATCAACCAACAAATATTTATTATGTCTTCTCTGTTAGGCTAGTCACTTGTAAGATGTAAGAGAAATATAGAAAGTTATCTTTTCTCAGGGTATTTGATTTTTATGTGTGTTTCATCTTACAATTACAGTGATAGACTATATTTGTGTTAAATTTCACAGTCTAGCATTTAATTTCTGAAAAGAGGCTGCATGGCTTCATATGTAAAAGACTAACCTTGGGTTCAGAAAGACTGGGTTCAAGTCCTGCCTTTGAGAAATGCTTGTTCTGTAAGGGACAAGTCATTTGCCTGGTATACTGAAAAATTAACTACTTAATGAGTTGCCAGTCTCTGCAATCTTGGAATTTCCAAGACAAGATTTTCAGACAACGATGAAATCATAATTCTGAATAACCCTCCCCCTAAATGAAAGTGCTAAAGTTATTTGGAGAAGAAACGACTTGACTTAGGCTAGGATGGATTAGATATACTACATGGAGTAAGTAAGACACAGGTGTTGGAAGCTGGGAAGAATTTAGGTAGAGGAAGTGATACTAAGGGGAGGTAAAACATCTTGAATAAAGACACAGAGAATAGATAGGGAGAAACAGAGTGACAAGAAGAGAAAGTTCATATTGGGGAAGAGTGTGAAATTAGCTTATTGTGTAGGGCGGGGCCAGATTATGGAGGGTCTAAAAAGACATATACAAAATTGCATAATTTAAATTTAAGTTGCTGTTATTACCAGGTTTAAAGTTGCTATGATAGAATGGAGGGTGCCATTTTAAGTTTAGATTGGGAAAAATAAGCATTTATTTAGGGCTTACTATGGTCTGGGCACGGTGCCAAGTTCTTTTACAAATATTATCTTATTTCCAAGACAAGATTTTCAGACAACGATGAAATCATAATTCTGAACAACCCTCCCCCTAAATGAAAGTCCAATAACCTTAGGATACAGGTACCAGCCAGTAAGTGTCTGAGATCAGATTTGAACTCAGGTCTTCCTGACTTTAGGCTCAGCACTCTATCCACTGCTCCACCAGCTGCCTCCGTGCTCTTGAATATGGGACTGGCATTTATAAAGCAGCATAAAAGGAGACCTAAAAATCATAGCGCTTTTCCTAAAATATCAGCTATTTCTAATTTAGGTGCTAGCATAGAAATCTCGTAAGAATGGACTTTGTGGGGCAGCTCTCTTATGCAGTGAGTAGAGCACTGGCCCTGGAGTCAGGAGGACCTGAGTTCAAATCTGGCCTCAGACACTTAGCTTGGGCAAGTCACTTAACCCCAATTGCCCTGCCTTCCCCCCTCCCAAGAAGAAAAAAAATAACAGACTTTCTCATGTTGCTTCATGGTTTTATTTAGAGTGTATGTCATAGGTGAAAGTTCTCTAGATGAGGAATTAGAAGGTCTGGATTCTAGTCCTACTTCTGCTTCAGAGCAGCTGTGTGCCCTTGTTCTGTAGCCTCATTAGACCTCAATTTTCTCTTTTCCAGGCTAAACATTATTAGCTTCTCACACCCTTCCTCTCATGATGTGGTTTTACAATATCTCACCATCTTGGTCATTCTCTTCTGGAAGTGCTTTAGTATATAATGTTCTTTGGAATTGAACATAACAATCCATACATTGTCTGACTAGCAGAGAATGCAGCAAGAGTATTACAGACTTTAGTTAGAACATTATATTTTTGGTAGTATAACCTATGGTATTAATTTTTTCCCAAGTATATCATGTTTTCCTTTGCTATTGCATTTTCAGACAACTCAGTGGGATAAGCCACTTTTCCCTCTTTTTGCCTTTATGAAGTTGATCTTTTGCATCTCAATAGAGGACTTTACATTTATTTGCTAAACTTCATTTTATATGCTTTTTAATAATAGTTCTAGTCAACTTCCACTCAGAGTCTTTGGTGGATACTGATTCTGTCATCTGATGAAAAAATTCTCTCTCCCCATTTTTCTCCAAATATGTAAATAGTGGAGGTGTAGAAGGTTTATCCATTAAAGTCATTGATAAAAATATAAAAAATATAAAAATAAAAAATATAAAAAATAAAAAAAAATAGGATAGGTTATTCTATGGGATACTCCTGGAGACCTCCCTCTAGGTAGGCATTGATTGATTCATCAGCACACTGTTGGTATATTCAATAAGTTATGCGTCCATATAATGCTTTCATTTGTTGCCAGATTCTCCATTTTTGTTCATAAGAGTATTATGAAAGATTTTATCAAATTCCTTACTGAAATAGGAATATTTTCTGGCTACACTATTTCCTTGATCAGTCAATAAGCTTATTATTAAATGAAGTTATTTAGAATAATTTATTCCTTCGTGAGTACACAGGAAGCTCTTGCTTCTTGCTTCCTTACTTGCTTGGAACCCATTTGTTTAGGATTTTGATGGGGTTTAAAACTAATCTTATAGGCTGTGTTTTCTGAAACATCCTTTGTGGAAAGTCAAGACACTATTTTTCTGTGCTTTACTTCCTTATGCCTCTTTCCTTCACTCCAGCTCCTTAAAGATTCCTGACAGTTAGTTGTTCAGTTGTCTTCATGATTTTCAGTATTGTAGTAAACATTTTTTCTGACCCTGGAAATAAGCTCATTTAAAGCAGATAGAGGCTCTCTTATTTTTCATGTATACTGTAGGGTTCATATCCTTAACCATGTTCCCTGCCCCACCCCACCCCCAGCCTTTCTGGTCTTATGATTATTCTTCATGAAAGAAAAGACAGGAGAAAACTAGTAAATGAGGTACCCAACTCTTTGTTACTCATGAACATTATGGCACCTGGCCCCACAGTGCATCTTTTTTCCCTTTTTCTGCTCGTTCTGAACATGTTTTTTAGAAAAGCAAAACAAAATTATTTTATCTTCGGAAGCATTTTTTATGATCATAAAATCCTTGGATTCCTGTCATTTTCATTTCATTAATTTGTTTTTCCTTGTTAGATTTTAGTTTAGAGCATCGGTCCTTCTCCTTGTTTCCTTAGCCTTCTGAGAGATGAAATCATCAGTAAGGTGGGTAAGCAATTGTTCAGATGCTCTGGCTTTATCAGAAGGTTTCCAACAGAGGTCCAGAAAATTCATCTCCACTATTATATATTCTAACTTCCAATTCGGTGCTTTGTGGCATATTGCTCTAATGACATAATTTTTGTTTCTCTAGACCTTTACCTCTTCTCATTTTCTTCCTATGATGCTTCTACCATTGTGTCCATGAATTTCTATGCATGGGTTTATCTTCATATGGTGCTACTTTGCTATCTCACATTTATTTGTAAAGAATGTTTTACCCTTTCATTTTCCCAGTCATGCAGTCCATTCTGCCAGCTCCTGGCAATAACTGTGGCAGTATATGTGCCTATGTGGGTTGAAATTTCACATTGAGTTGATTGATTATATGTTTCTTCTGGAGGCATTATGAATTTCCTCCTGAGTCAGCAGAAATGGATTTGATTTGTCCTGGGGGTTTGCTGTCCCATCTTGAATACATATGGCAGGAAGGCAGCACACCTGATTAATCATATAGCATGTATAACTGTTTCCATTTCCCTCAGACTGGAGACACCAACTACCATGACACATCTTTTTCCCTTTGGGACAGTAAAGCTTTCTTATACCTCATATATCTTATGAGTCAACCTTATTGTTCTGTGGAGGCTGGGAAATTATTACTTTTGCAGAAAGCCATTATTTGCTCATTGTATAGTAGAGTGACTGTTTCTTCCTTTGTTTCTCCTCCATCACATATTTCAACTTGCCCACTCTGGAAGCTAGGTTTGTTTTCCTTCTGTCTTCAGAATATTTTTTTTCTTCTTAGATTCCTTTATTATATTTCTGTCCTGTCGAGGACTACTTTGTCCTCTCCAATAAGTCAGGACAATGAGAGATCTCAAGTCCTTTTACCTTTTTCTATAGCAAAGAAATTTATTTGCACAGTCCCTATTTCCCCCCTCCCCCGCCAGCTAATCAATGCCTTAATAAGATGAATACTTGGGTCACTGGAATAGTTTCCTTCCTTTCAGTGTCTTAGGGATCTCAAGTGTTGCTGGCTTTCTAAATCCATTCACCTACTGGCCATGCTGCTGGCCTTCTGGCTGAGTAGGGATTTTTGGGAAGATTATCTTTAAGTTGGGATGTCAACTCCCGTTTTTGTTCCTTACTGGCTTCTGTTATTCTCAGCTATTAACAATGACCATTAGTTTTCACAGTTAAGCTTTCAGTTTAGCCTCCTTAAGAAATTACAGTCATTGAACTCAGAATCAGAACATTTCCATAATCTACCTACTTCAAATACCTCACAGAGTTCTTATGAGAAAAATGCTTTGTAAACAGTAAAACACAATGTAAAGCATGACTTATTCTCTTGTTAATCTTCTAGTTACTGGTCTCACTTAAACACTTAGAGAAATTATATTTTTGCCTTGTTTATTTTGGATTCTGGACCACACTCTATATCACCCAGGCTGAAAGTGCAGTGGCCACTCATTGGCCAGTACCATTACTGATCGTCTCAGGGACTTTAATCTGCTCTGTTTCTATGTGTGTTCTGGACCCCCCCCCCCCACAGACACATATACTCGCACATACTATAAACAAATAAGCACACATACACACATGTATACATATATGTATAGGTGTATATATGTGTGTGTATGTGCATGTATATATGTGTATATAGCTATATTGAAATACACATACATATTGGAGATTGGGGACAGAGACACATCTCCCAGAGACCTGGAGTTTCCTGAGTTTGGGAGTTGGTGGCTTTAAAAACACATTGTCCCAGTTGACTATAACCCTGGATAGGCAAAGGTAGAAGGTAGTGAATGGACAGAGGACTAATGGTTTCAGGATGGGGAGGCAGATAAGGGGTGTGGCAGTGGGGTGATAGAGGTTGTAAATGCTGGTGATAGAGAGTGGGCCCTATAAGGTGAGTCAGGCCCTCTTGGTACACTTACACATCACCACCTTTGTACCCTTCACAGGAGATGGAGGTAGGTGACTCATCATACTCCATTTGCTTTAGTCAGTCTGTCTGAGGGTTCAAAGCAGAGAGAGGCAGCTTTGGGACTTCTGATACCATAAACATTTTTTAAGTGTCTCCTGTGTGCCAGGCACTGTCTTAAGCTCTGGGGAATTTAGAAAAAAAAAAAGAGATGGTCCCTGTGTTCTAGAAGCACATACTCTAATAGGGAAAGCCAGAACAAAAAAGGAAGCGGAAAAGAAAGGTGGAGCACCAGAGGTGCAGGGGCAAGATGAAGATGACCTGGAGTCGAAACCAAGCAGAACAACTTGTAGCAAAAGAATAGAAGGCTATGATTTTGAATCCCTTATAATGGAAGGCTATGGGAGGTGTTTTTGACTCCACCCTCCACTTCTCTAATTAGACTGAGGGGACTGAAGAGGTGTGAGTAGGAAAGCTGAGGCCATCCTCATGATAAGTTTCCTGGTGATGAGCTTATCTTTAGCAGGGCATGATGAAGATGATGTTGGAGTTGAAACCAGGCAGGGCAGCTGGTGGCAGTTGGGTCTCCAGTTGGGTCCAGTCATACTAGGCAACTCCCAAGAAGAAGTGAGGCATGGTTTGATGTTATCTAGGACCACTGTGTTTTACTCTCTCACTTGGTGACCTCATCAGTTTCCAGACCGGAGTACCAAGCTGTAGTCTCTCTCTTGACCATCATTCCCTCATCAGATGCCAGTTAGACATTACAAACTGGATTACCATAGACATCTCAGACTCAACATACTCAAAATGAAACCCATTATCTCCTCTCCCCTCACAAACCCACTCTTCTTTAGAGCTTCTGTGTTACTGCCGATGGTGCCACTATCCTTCTAGCCATTCCAATTGGAAACCCATCTCATTCTCAACTCTTCCTTCTTACTTATGTCATATATCCAACCAGTTGTCAAATCTTATCATTTCTATCTCTATTACATCTTTCCTAAATGCCTCCTTCTCTGTATTTACACAGCCACAATCCTTAATTGAGGCTGATATCACTTATTGCCCAGACCATAAACTCCTAATTGGTCTCCCTGTATCAAGTCTTTCTTCAGTCCATTCTTCTATGCAGCTGTCTAAAGCACAGGTCTGGCCAGAATATCTTTCTATTGAATAAATTCCTGTGCCTCCCAGTGTGATAAAAAAATACAAACTAACACTTAAAGCTCTTTACAACCTGCCTCCATCCTCCTTTTCTTTTTTTTTATTTTAAACAAGAAGTTTATTTAAACAAAAATGTGTTTGACTTGAAGGGAAAACTATCTAGGATCAATTTCTTTATAGTAATTTATCCCTACTGAGAGACAGAGATTGCCCTACATGTAACAGCTACATACAAAAAAGTTATAAAATCGTCCTCGGTTTTACAATGATAAAAGAAAAACATTGAAATTATCCAATCAAACAAGGTATGCAAGGATTTTTTTTTTGTTAAACAGTGAGAGCAAAATAACTTACTGGAATACAAAGATAAAAGTTGAATGAGCATGCCACTAATGGAGAAAAGGGATATTTTCACAGAACCAGTTTGTTTTTTCCCTTCCCCATCTCCATTTGATGTTGATCAAAACATACCATCGGCCATTTAGTTAAAAAAAATACACATTATGCCTGTGCACATACACCAGTTACTTTATGTACAATAAAGGAATGGGGAAGGGAATCAAAGAAGAGAGAAAACTATACTGCAGTAGTCACGAAGTGGATGAACCAAATCTTGGTTTTCTAATTGTGAATGTATTGTTTTCCTTGGGAGCACAGTTCTGGAGCATAGTTGTAGATTCTCTTTTTAGTAAGGGCCTCCTGCCTGCTGCTGGAATACATCCATTGTATCTTCATCCTCCATTTCCAACTGGGCAGGTGTGTCTGTTTCATTGATTGGTTGCCCATCAAATCAGAATCTGATCTGCCTCATTGACAAGCCCTGTTGTTCACAATAGGCTTTCATTAGTTTACTAAGTGGTGTGTGCCTCTTAATCTTAAATTGCACCACCAAACCATCTTGACCTGTCACCTTCAAATTAATGAGATCGTTGTTTTCAGTCTTGACTCCTTCCTGCTACTTTTCGTTGGCCATAGCGAGTCCCGGGGTCTCCTCAGCCACTGCTTCACAAAAGAGGCATCAGGGTGGTCTGCTCCAAGGGAATGGAGGGAGAAGCAGCAGCGGCAGGAGCAGGAGGAGGAGGAGGAGGAGGAAGATGATGGTGGTGATGATGAGGAAGAGGAGGAGCAGGAGGAGGAGGAGGAGGAGGAAGATGAGGAGGAGGAAGAGCTCCATCTTCCTTTTCTAACCCACTTACACATCCTTCCTCCCCATGCATTCAATGGTCCAGCCATACTGACCTTTTTGCTGTTCTTCACACATGCCATCCCACTTCCTATTTCTGGGTATTTAAACTATCTGTCCAGTATTCTGGGAAGGCTCTTGTTCCCCACCTTCACCTCTTAATATCCCTGGCTTCCTTCGACACTTAGTTTAAATCCCATATTTTCTCCAAGGTTTTCCCCAATTCTTTTTTTTTTTTTTTAAAGCAATTGGGGTTAAAGTAACTTGCTCAAGGTTACACGGCTAGTCATTATTTATGCGTGGGTGCTCATTTTCTGAGGCCGGATCTGATCTCGGGTCATCCAAACTCCGAGGCCGGCGCTCTTACTCACTGCGCCACCTAGTCGTTCCTCCCCAATTCTTTCAGCTTCTGGTGCCTTTCCTTCCAAGATCACCTTGGATCTGTTTTGCATGTATTATTTATATACCTATAAATGTTCATGTTGTCTCTCTGATAGAATATAAGGTCTTTAAGGGCAACCTTGAGGGCAAGGAGTGTCTTCCTTTTGTCACTGTAGCCCTACAGCCCAGCATAGTGTCTGGCACATAGTAGGCACCTGATAAATACTTGATTTGTTCTCTTGAGTTTTTTTCTGACTCAATAACAGGGCTAAACAATATGGTATCTATCTTGCTTTCTGTCCCATAAATAATACCCATTTTGCCAATGGTTACCATGGCTTTGTTGTTATTACAAGCTTTTAGAACTTTTTCATCTTCCAGTTTTCAGTAGGACATCTACTTGGTGGTAGCCCACCCATTCTTTGACATTTTAGCATTTATCCAGCATTATGTATTCCCAGCCTGAGGTCCTTGATGCTTCTAGTTTTAAAAGAACTCAACAATTTTTGAATCTTTAAAAACAACCTGTACATTAATATTAGACAATCTAGGGGCAGCCAGGTGGCACAATGAATAGAGCACTGGCCCTGGAGTCAGGAGTACCTGAGTTCAAAGCCAGCTTCAGACACTTAACACTATACGAGCTGTGTGAGCTTGGGCACATCACTTAACCACAATTGCCCAGCCTCCCCCCCTCCAAAAAGCTATATATACATATATATGTATATATGTATATATGTATATATATATTAGACAATCTAGCATAAGACAACTCATTTAATAAATATAATTATCTCTGCATCATGATTTCCAATTAAACCATTTTCTATTTTGAAACACAGTGTGATTTCAGAATGTTGCTGTTTCCTATAAATTTGAAAATCCATTAGCTGGGGATAACTACATTCCTAAAAATAGGAACCTGGTAAATAATCCCTTAAAATTCAGAGCTCATTAAAAATAAATTTCATGTCACTCTCTTCTCCTTGAGTACTCAGGTAATGCATTAACATAGATAGTAATTCTTCCTTACTTGCTAAGTATTGAATTGTTACTCCTGCCATTGTCAGGAATAGTCTAAAAGTGTGTATTTATCATACTGCACTAGCTAGGTTAAAGGGTAAATGAATGTTGTTTGTCACAGAGATTTCAGGGTGCATTTAGGTGTCACATTTAGAAGTATATTCTCCATGGAAACAGGTATTTTACTATTGTGAATCATATATTTAACAAAGAGTTTCTAAGTTGACTTTTCCCCTGATGATTGAGTGAAGGGAATAAAGAGCTATCTAGCCTTTCATGTATTTGATTGAGGACTTCATAGTTTATGACATGTGTTTTAAGTATGAGAGTTTACAGGGTTTTGGGGTGTGCTGTGCCTTGCTTAAATAACAGATCAGCATGACCCCTATTGTTACTTTCTATTTTCCAGGCAACTCACACTTAATGTTACCCATCTCCTGAGACTGGCTGTGTACATCCTTACTCTCCTGGTTTCCTGATTTTCTAGCTCATTTCTCTGTACCCTCTGAAACTATCACTCAGTTCTTTTTTTTTATTTTGAGTTTAAACAGCAAAGAATTATATTTTTATATCACAGCAGAAAGCAAAAAGATGATTCTGTGTGAAACCGAATCTCCATTTCATGCCACTTGCTTTAAAACTATCCATATATAAATTTTATACATTACTTTCAAAAATTCCCCTGCTTGTCTGTATTTCTTCCCAAATGTGCAACAATTCTCTTCTGTATATATTAAAAAAATTACAGTGGCCTTTTAATTTACATTTCTATTGCTAGCCTTACCTTCTCTAACCTCCTCCTTAATTATAAACCTAAAGAAAGGACAAAAAACCCCAACCTTTTTAACAAGTGGTTGTAGCCATGCAAGCAAAATGAACCCACCTAGGAGTCATGTACAGAAGCATTTATCTCCTTCTGTTACCTTGTTTATGTGTCTTCTCTGTGAAAAGATGAGTAGCATATGTCATCACAATCTATGGTTGGTCATGAGTAGCGTATGTCATCACATCTATAGTTGGTCATGGAATTAATTAACTTAAATCTTTCAAAGTTGTTTTTCTTTAAAGCAGTGCTTCTGTTGTATAAATTGTTCTCCTTCTCCTCCTCACTTCACTCTATATCAGTTCATATTACTTAGGGTTGTCTGAGATTGTCTCTCTTAGCGTTTATTTGGCACAGTGACATTCCAGGCTTTGTTTCCTTCATCTATAATCTAAGGGGCTTTGACTAGATCATCTTGAAGGTCCTTTCTAGATCCAATTGGTCTTATCGAGTCTGGCCTGACCTTCTTTAATTGAAGTAGAGCCACTAACAGCAAAGGTCACTAGAGAAATATTTATACATGATCAGTTACCTCCAAGAAAAGTTATGATGATATACTTTCTCTTCTCCCCTAATTTATTACTTATTTATTTTAAACATTCTCTTCTTTTTAAATTTTGAATTCCAAATTCTCTTTCTCCTTCCCACCCCCTCTGTCACTCACTAGAAAAGCAAGCAATATGATGCCAGTTATACATGTGAAATTGTACAAGACATTTCCATAATAGTCATATTCCAAAAAAAGGAAGAAAATTATATTTCAGTTTGCACTCAGAGTTTATCACTTTCCTCTCTGGAGGTGGATAGCATTTTTCATTATTTTTATTGTTGTTCGGTGTAAAGCCAAGCATGAGCAGCTTTTCAGAAGAATGTTACTATGAACTGCTTTTCAAGGTTCTGATTACATGGTATAATAAACACTCTATTTATTCAATAACAAATCAGAGCAAAACATTCACAGATAATCAAGGTACAGCTTTCACAATGTTACAACTTATCACAGATAATCAAAATACAGCATTCATACCAACTTATCACAGAAAATAGCCACATAGTTTTCACCACAGTGGTCACAAAGTTTTGAACAAAGAACAATCATTTAGTAACTCAGTCATTCAATCATCTCAATCATTTAATCATCCTTAAGGAGGTTTGCCTCTCCCTCCTTAAAGGACACAAAATATAATAGTCAAAGTTCTCCACTAATGTGGTACACTAAGTTAACTCATTCAGTCACTTATCAATTATCATTCACTATTCAATCATCAGAAAATACATAAGCCTTCCACCCCTAGGTCACTAGAAAATTACAATTTTTAAAAAATTACAGTACACAGTATCCACGTAAAGTCTTCTTTCAGCTTGATTCAGGGTGGTCTCTCAGATTCCCTGTATCTCTTTCCATGGTCCCAGCTCCTACCTGGATTCACCACTGTCACCTGGGTTCAAAGGCAGACAGCTCCCAGGTCCTTGTCCAGCTTTCCATGCACTTCCTATTCCACGCTGAAGCTCACAGTGTCAAGTCCACCTTAAATCCTTCACAGTCTCTGTTCCTGGGAAGTTAAGGCTTAACAAAGCCACAAATGGGTTCATACAAAGTACGAGCCTCACAGTCATGCTTCCTCAGTCTGTGTCAGCTCCAGCTGGCCCTTGGATGTCTTTGGAAGCTCCCAGAAGCTCTGGTGGCTCTTGGACTCAGCAGCATCTCAGCAGAAGCTCCAGCTGGTTCCAGAATTAAAATCACTTCACCAAGGTTCCCAAAATCAAAATCATTCTCTCCAGCCTTGGGGGCCTTTCCTCTTTAGCTTCCCTAGCAGCAATAGCTTCTGCCTCCATGGAAGCTTGTTCCAAGATCTGACTCTCCCTCTCTGGGGCTTTTCCTTATATACAGTATTGCTCCCCCCTATTTGGCCCCTTCCTGTTACATCAGCAACAGGAATTCATACCTTCTGTTTGTTTGACACAGGCTTAATTTGAAACTAGGTGCTAAGTACCTTTCAGCTTAGCAATACAAAAAGACCTTCAAATTTCATTACTATTACATTCAGTCATGTCCAACTCTTTGTGACCCTATTTGGGGTTTCCTTGGCAAAGATATTAGAGTATTTTGCCATTTCCTTCTCCAGCTCATTTTATAGATGAGAAAACTGAGGTAAACAGGGTGAAGTGACTTGCCCAAGGTTGAATGGCTATTAAGTATCTGAGGCTGGATTTGAACTTAGGTCTTCCTGACTCCAAGCTTGGTGTTTTATCTACTGTGCCTCTGGAATTGTTTTAGATCATTGTATTGATTAGAGTAGCCAAGTTGTTTGAAATTAATCCTCTTCATAATATTGCTGTTACTCTGCACAATGATCTCCCATTGTTTCTCACTTTACTTTGCATTAATTCATATAGGTCATGTCATGTTTTTCTGAAACCATCCCTCCTCCATGTCATTCTCCACAGTACAATAATACATTGATATGTAACAACCTGTTCGGGCATCCCCCAAATGATGAGCGTCCCCCCCAATTTCCATTTTTTGCCACCTCAAAAAGAGCTGCTATGAATATTTTTGTACATATATAGTTCCTTTTTCATTTTTCTTTGATCTCTTTGTGATATAGATCTACTAGTGGTATTGCTGGGTTAAAGGGTACATACATTTTTATAGCTCACTGGACCTAGTTTCAAATTATTCTCCAGAATGGTGTCCAATTAAGGGGGTTCAGAATTTGTGTAAACAGAATGCTTGGCACTCAAAGACCCAAGGCAATTACTTTAGAATATTTATTCAGAATATATGTATATATAGGCAAGTGAGAAAGAAACTGGAGATAACAGAAGAAGAGGCTTAAAGATAGTGGAATAAGAGCAACTATGATTAATAGTGAATATATATTTACATATTTACAAGCATCACTCTTTCGGGGAAGCACCAACACCTGACCACACAAGCTGGGGAATCCTGGTACAGCCATCAGGGTCCTTCATGGGAGGGTCCCAGGCAGAGCATCCTCTCCATGGGTGAGATTCCAATTTGGGGTCTGAATCTTACAGTTTAAGTAGTGCTGAGAACAAAGAAGGTGTTTTTTTTTTTTTAGCAAGCATCAGTATCTTGTATGAGGCTGGGGAGGGAGGCCAGTCCTTCCAAGGCCATCCCAAGAGCAATGTTTCCTTGGAGTGGCTAGTTCCAGGAGTTGGGCAGTTATCATATCTCTTCTCAAGGACCCGGCCAGGGTCCCAGGAGAGGAGCAGCCCTCGAATTCTCAGGATCCCTGTTCCCAAACAACTCAGAGTAATAGCAAGGTCATACTGAGTTGGGGCCTTGGTTTCTATAATCTTATTCCTCACAGAGGGGCTTACCTTGCCCCTACAAATGGTTGGACCAGTTCACTGCTCCACCAACAGTTCATTAGTATACCTGCTTCCTCTTGTCCCCTCCAGCATCTGTCATTTCTAATAGGTGTGAGGTGGTTCCTTAGAATTGTTTTGATTTGCATTGCTCTTCTCCGTAGTGATTTAGAGCCTTTTTTTTCATATGACTATAGATAGCTTTGATTTCTTCTGAAAACTGCCTGTTCACATCCTTTGATTATTTGTCAACTGGGGGAATGGCTCTTATTTTTATAAATTTCACTTAATTCTCTCTGTATTTGAGAAGTGAGGCCTTCATCAGAGAAATTGACTGTAAACATTTTAAATATAATTTCATTATCTTTGGTATCTTTTTGCAAGATATAGCTTTCTTGATTATCTCTTTTAATTAGGTCTACTGTTGCTTTTGTCAGTCATGATTGCTCCCCTTGCCCTCTTCACTTTAAGCTGGCATATTTGATTCTGCTCCAGTCCTTTAACTCTGCTCTTTACCCACGAAGAGATCCTCTTCCCTTGCAGCCCCAAGCACTTGACCCTGGAACTCTCTCCAGGTCTCCTGTTCCCTTGTTGCAAGTGCTAATGCTCCTCTTGGTGCTAGAACTGTGATCAGGTACCCTGTTCCGTTGTATCAGGAGCTTTCTTCTCTGCCCTGGAACTGTGACCCAGAGCTGCCTTTGGGCCAATCATTGTCAGCCATACCCAGAGCCAGCAGCAGGTCCCCTGTAATCTCTCTCTGCCCAGTTGTCTGACTCCCTTATCATCTCTGGATTAAGAGCTTCCAACTGCTTGCTCTGGCTCCTGTTGCTGCCATGTTGTGTTTGGATAGGCCTCCACCCTGCTGCTATAGACCTCTTCTGCATACCTCCCAAGTTTTCTTAGGCCAGAAATTGTCTCACTTTGACCTTTGTTTGGCTCTGCCATTCCAAACTTTGATTGAGGTATTATGTTAAATTAAATGGTCTTTTGGTATTATGAGGTATTATGTTTGGATTAGAATGTAGAGAGCATTCAACTAGGTTGCTACCTCTAATTTGCCATCTTGGCTCTGCTGTAGGTAACCTTTTGATGATATACCTTTTTTGTGGAGGGGAGAAGACAGGGCAATTGGAGTTAAGTGACTTGCCCAAGGTCACACAGGTAGTAAGTGTGTCAAGTGTCTTGAGGCCAGATTTGAACTCGGTTTCTCCTGACTCCAGGGCCAGTGCTCTATTCACTGTGCCACCTAGCTGCCCTGATGATATACTTTCTTATAAAGAGCAGCTCTATATAGACAAACAAATGAATGTTTAGGGGATGTACATACCCAGGTAAGTATAGTAAAATGAGGAGATATTTCTTTTTCCCTGTTTATTCATAAGTATTTCATGGAAGAACTTAGTCTGCTGTTCATGTTGCTACTGTCCAAACAAAAGCAGTACAATCTGTTCCTTTTTTTCTTGATAGAACATAGTAGGAAATGATTCCATCTGCTATTCAGTCTTGTATATAGGAATGCTTGTGTGTTTTTAGTTTAGGTGTAAATATTTAAAACGACCAGAATTTTTCCAGGAAGTTATTCATAATAGCATTATTTATCTTTAAAAGTTTGACAGTAAAATACTAATTATATTAACCATGTAAACACAAAATGCATTTATTTTAGAATAAAACAACCATTTAGTATCAAACATAATATACTTAGGATCAAATGTAGAAGGTTATTGATTTTTTTTTAAAAAGCCAAACAAACATATCTTATAAACTAACACCTCATTTAATTAGAATGCTTGAGGAAATGTTTTGCTTTTAAAAAATATATTGGTTTTGAATTGATTTTACTTTGAATTGAATTTTCTTTCAATTGAATTGACTTTTCTATTGATTTTATTGAATATGATTGGGGTAAGATTTCAGAGACTTACAACCTTAAATATTCTTTGTTCCACTTCACTTTGTACATTCAAGCTTTGGTTAAGCTGCCTAATTCTCCACTTTTTTTTTTCTTTTTGGAGGGCAATTGGGGTTAAGTAACTTGCCCAAGGTCACATGGCTAGGTTTTTGTTTGTGTGTTTTAAGTGTCTGAGGCCGGATCCGAACTCAGGTCCTTCTGACTCCAGGGCCGACGCTCTACTCACTGCGCCACCTAGCCGCCCCCACTTTTTAAATTATATGCAGAATTATGACACATTAGGAAAATGAAGCAATCCATTAAAGAAGGGGTGTCTATATGGCTTTGACCTCCCCCTCCAAGTAGTGGTCTTTTGCTTCTTTTGTTATCCTCCATAACTTTCCCTTACTTTCATTTTCTTTATGTTTTTTTCTACAATCTAGGTTGATTGATTAGATTCCTCTACATCAGTCTCTTTCAACGATTTCTTCTTTTCTTCCTCAATGAAATCATTTGTATATGATCAGTTTTGTTCTTGAGAGTGTTTTCATGCCCTTAAGATTTCTCTTGCAGAAGAATCCAAGGCCAATCCTTTTTCTGAACTCTTAGTAATCTAATGTCTCTGAAATTGACTTTAGACTATACCCAGCTTTTTTATCTTTATGCTAAAAGATGGTGTCACTTCCTCCCAAAGTTTCTGTTGTTTTTATCTACATAACCAGTTCCTTCTTATTAATCTGAATTAAGTCTAGAATTTCCTTTTCCCTTTAAAGAATGAAATTATCAAGTCAAATTGAAAAGTTACCAGTTATTCTCCTTGTGACTGAAAGATAGGTCCAAAAGGTATCCAATGTTTGAAGTCTCTAATTTAATTATTCACTTCTGGAGTTCATTGCCTTTCCCCCACCTCTTGTTCCAGTAAGGTAGTCTGTGGCTTTTAATGCAATCTTGCTTTTGTTCCTTATTCCATTCATCCTCACTCAAATCATCTTCTCATTTCAGTTCTTGGATTTCCTCACAGGCATATATTTTCTTGATTTTTCATATGACCTCATTGCTCCTTTTATTCCAAATCTTTTTAGTTTTAAAAGCACCCATTTTAATATTACAGGCATGAGTCCCACTAAGTTTCAGTGATATCCTTGAAGTTCTAATTTACTTTTTAAAAATGATTAATACTCTTTGCATTTTATGTAGCAAAGACTTTTAACCTCAGGTCCATAAACTCTCGAAGGGTTCCTGGTCCATGGAGTGATTTCATGGGGCCTATGAAAATGGATGGGAAAAATATATCTTTATTTTCACCAACCTCTTCTAAAATTCAGCATGTCCATCAAGTATTTTAAACATTCTGAAAAAGGGTCTATATAAAGGCTTAACTGAACTGCCAAGAGGATTCATGACCCAAAGAAGGTTAGAACACTTAATATATAGACATTTAAGGCCAAGAATATTATCACTATCCAAGGAAACTTGGATATTATCTCAAATAACTTCTACTGTTTGAGATTACTAGTATAGTAGTTGCACATGGGCAGTTTTCTCTCCTTCATTTTCCATTTAAATTCTTTCTGATTAGATCTGTAAAGCTCTGGAGCCATACACATATATTCATTCAAATCTACACAAAAACAAAAATGAGCTAGATTTTTATTCATTTTAATTTTTAAAAAAGAGAATATAAAATTCACAAATTTTTAAAATTCAGAACATAGACTTTAAAAAACCACAACTAGGTGGTGGCCAGGTGGTGCAGTGAGTAGAGCACTGGCCCTGGAGTCAGGAGGACCTGAGCTCAAATCCGACCTCAGACTCTTGACACAAAAACTAGCTATGTGACCTTGGGCAAGTTACTTAACCCCAGTTGCCCTCCAAAAAGCAAACAACAACAAAAAACCCACAACTAAAATTATATTTTATTTTTTATTATGATTGGTTAAAGGAAAAAAGTTGGAGCCAGAGGGAAGAGAATAGGAAGAAAAAGAGAAGGTGGAGACAGAAGGAGAGTGGTAAAGAGATGGATAGAGACAGACAGGGTTGTTGGAAAAGTTTAAGGACTGAGATAAAAAATGGAGAGGGTGTGATCTACACATACAAAGGGAAAGGAAGACATGAAGAGGAAGAAGGGAAAGACATACAAAAAAAGTACAGAAAAGAGGTGAAATCCATGGGTTCTGAGTTGGATCTTAGAGATAAATTGCTTTTTGACATACCCTGCTGTTCTCTTGAGCCACAGGCTTCAGAGCAAGTTAAGACTTGCTATTCCTGGTCTTGAAAGTCGATTAGCTGATTCCTTCTTTTTCACAGCTCAAAGACTTTCTCTGAATAGTATATCCATAGCAGCTTGTAGGAGGGAAATTATTCTTTGGGCTGCTATAGATATTGCCAGAGGAATATTACTTCTAAGGATCCTAGATAAAGTTTAGATGAAATCAAAGTCATGGCCAGATTCAGCCTCTAGGTCTAATAGCTTCTTATCATCAGGGCAATCATCACTAAGTATGGAGCACAGATTAATGTCCTGAATAAGAAAAACTAAAAAATCCTTGGGAAATGACAGATTTGAAAAAAAAATGAACCTTAAGCACACACACGTATATAAACGGAGGCACTTAGGTGGCTTAGTGCATAGAGTGCTGGGTCTGGAATCCAAATCCAGCTTCAGACACTTAATAACTATGTGACTCTGGGCAAGTCACTTAACTCCGTTTGCCTCAGTTTCCTCATCTGTAAAATGAGCTGGAGAAGGAAATGGCAAACCATCCTAGGATCTTTGCCAAGAAAACCCCAAATGGGGTCATGAAGAGTCCAACATGACTGAAATGACTACGTGACATTACTCTTTGCTTATTATATTTACTAAATGTTTTATGCTTTAGTAACTTTTGTTCTGATATATACATTAATATGGATGAGTTTAGCAGATTTTTTTATTTGTCAGGAAAGATTCTTGGTACTTGAGATATTGCTAGAGATTAGTAGGAGAGGAAGAAAAGGAAGAGAGTTCAAAGAAAGCTAAAAAAACACAACAGAAAGGAGAAATGAGAATCTACAGATGCAAAGTTTAACATTTATCTAGAGTTGAGCCTGTAGAACATCTTCCTAGTGTAGTCCTTTTACCCATCATAAGTTCTTGATGAACATTTATTTATTTGTTTTTTTTAAGCTTTATTTTAGACTGAAGGGCCGGAACATGAATAGAGAAAAGAAACAAAAACATGTCATAAACTTAAGTATTGGAACTTAAATACAAAGAAAGGGCGGGGGGGGAAGCATGTCATGTGCATAGCAGAACATAAGAGAGGAATCAAAATATGTAACAATAAATTTTCATTTCAAGAAACCCATATGATAAATAATACATGTTGTATTGAGAATTGTCCTTCTTTGCTTCCTTGTAAGTTTTCTTTTGTTCTCTACTGTGCACTTTTGTACTTTCTTCTCACCTCCCCCTGCCCCTGAAGGCTACAATAAAGTTTAGATATGTTTCTCTATAGCTATACATATATACATACACATACATATATAGACATACACTTTCCCAAACATAATCTATATGGTCTTGTGTAATTCTAATTGTGGCATCATCCTATTTAAATTGTTTTAATCTTGGATGTTTTTAATTTTTTTCCTTGTTTTTATGTTTGTGCATACCTTTTGTTTCCTATCCCTCCTGCCTTCCTCTATTTTATTTCTACCCATTACCTTGCCCTTCTATTACTTGCCTACCCCTCTCCAAGAATCTCTCCCTTATCCTCCCATTCCCATAAATCCAAACACCTTTCTATACCCCTATTTTACCTATTCCCTCACCCTCCCCTCTAAAGATCCCTTCCTTGTTCTCTTCCCCTTCCCTATACCCCTACCATTTTATTTCTACTGAATTTAGAAAAATTTTGTACTCTTCTAAATATATATGTATTGTTCCCTCTTAAACTCATTCCCAATGAAAGTAGGTTACCAGAACTTCCAACCTTCCTCCCCCATCTAATTCCTCTGTATCAATCCTTTCTTCCTTGCACCTTATTTGTATAAAATAATTACTCTTTTTAGCAGTTTCTAAATGGTTTTTACTTTTTAAATTCATATCATACTCAGGTTTACCCCAGTCTTTCTTGTGAGCTACCCAATTATTAATAAAATCTTAGGCATACATTTTTCATATGTAAAAAGTAAATAGTCTGTCCTTATGAATCTCTAATAATCAGTCTTTGTTATGTGTCTTATATTTCCCTTGGTTCTTGTATGTCAAATCTTCTATTAAGTTTAGGATTTTTTTTTTTTTACAAAGTCTTGAAAGTCTGAGAGTTTATCAGATGTCCATGTTTTTTTCATTCAGGGTAATACTTAGCTTTGCAGGGTATAATATTTTCATCCACAGTCCCAGTACTTTTGCTCTTTGATATATTGCGTTCCAAGACTTGTGGTCCTTTAATGTCTCGGTTGCTAGGTCTTGTGTGATTCTAATTGTGGCACCATCATATTTAAACTATTTT
Organism: Gymnobelideus leadbeateri; assembly: GCA_011680675.1. Lineage (NCBI taxonomy): Eukaryota > Metazoa > Chordata > Mammalia > Diprotodontia > Petauridae > Gymnobelideus > Gymnobelideus leadbeateri. The sequence goes on from WOXC01000260.1 coordinate 122,943, forward strand.
AATCTTGATGTTTTAAATTTCCCCCCCCCTGAACTAAGGGTTTTGGAATCTGACTATGATATTCCTATGAGTTTTCCTCATAGGATCTCTTTTAAGTGGTGATTGATGAATATTTTCTATTTCAGCTTTCCCCCCTTGTTCTAATGCTTCAGGACAATTTTCTTTAATTATTTCTTACATTATTGTATCAAGATTCTTTTTTTTATTGTAACTTTCAGTTAGTCTGATATATTTTCTCTTCTTGATCTATTCTCCAAATCTGTTGTTTTTCTTATGTTTCACTTTCTCTTCTATTTTTTCATTATTCACATTTTGTTTAATTATTTCTTGATCTCTTATAATTCCACTGGTTTCACTTTGCCCAATTCTAATTTTCAAGGTGTCATTTTCTTCTTTAAGATTCTGGAATTCCTTTTCTAATTGGTTGGCTTTTCTTTCATATCCTTCTTGTTTCTCTTGGTTTATTCATATTCTTTTTTAAAAAAAGTTTTTCCTCCATCTCTGTCATTTGATTTTTAAAGTCTTTTTAAAGATCTTCTATGAATTATTTTTATGCAGGTGTCCATTTGACCTTATTCTTTGGGGTTTTCTTTACTTCAATATCCTCCTCTGAAGATGAACCCTGGCCATCTCTATTCCCATAATAGCTTTCCAGGAGATTCTTTCTCCTATGCCTGTGCATTTTTTTTTGTGTGTGTGGTAATAGCTTAATTTTTGTAATCACCTCTAGCCCTGGGGTATGGGAAATGGTGTCTTTTGCCCCAGATCTTCAGTTCTCCCCTCTAGCATGAAACCAAAGCCAAACCTCCAATTTCCTGTAAGTGCCCACAGCCATGGTTTTTCTGGGCCACTGCTTCTATACTCACCAGGTGTGTTCTGGTTCCTTCTCACCTCTGCACAGCACAGCTGGGTCTGGTATTCCTTGTCAGCAGAGGTTCCCTCAATCTTCCTGGGCTGAGATGCCCAACTCTCCTCACTATTCCAAGTTGAGACAGCCTCTTAAATCAACTAACCCCAGGACTTGCTGTTAAAACAGAACTTAGCCTGGAGGTGTTTACTTTTCACTGGGACTAAACATAGGATTTTTCTTCTGATCTTCTCAAATTGTCCCAGGAAGACACTGTTGTGCCCCTATTTTTATTTATCTCCACCCATACTTTGTTCACCCTAAGGTGCTATTTTAACCCTTTTGTGGGGGGAAATCTTGAGAGCTTGGAATTTTCTGACCTACCCTGCCATCTTCCCAGAATCCTTTCTCTGGTAATTTGGTTTTAAAAAAAAATCAATCTACTGCAATGTAGGGGAGGTTGAGAATTCAAAAAGAAATTAGGAAAACAAATTTAATAAGCTGAAGGGAATTTGTCATATCGAAACTAGGGAGTGACATTATAGGAGTGTTTTTCAGGTTTATGCCATTTATTTGGATTTATAAATTACTGGTGATTAGTAGTGTTTTTCTTCTTTTTAGTCACAAGCTATCTTCCTTCATTGCTTCCCACTTGTTAATGAAAGGCTAAAGAAACCTCTTTTCTCAGATAATAATGCAACACTTTAGTAAGAAAATTAATTATATATTATTATATATGTTTTTATTTGTTGGTAGATGATACACACTTAACACTTTATCTTTTTTCTTTTATATAACCATTAACTGGGTAATGGTATAACTGCCATAGTTGAATTACTATTACCATCTGGTTTTGTTTTTGTTTAACTAGCTGATGTTTATGTGTGTGTGTGTATGCATGCACATGCGTGTTTTAGTATTTTGGCTTTAACATTTCTGTAGCAAAACACCACTGAAATTATGTAATGAGAAGAATGGTGTTATAGTAATGGACTCTAATGTCTGTTTTTAGTAAATATTGTAACTATACTATCAGGGTTTTTTTTTTTAAACCACTATTAAAATATAATTATTCTTGTATTTTAAACACTAACATCTGAAATACTTTGAAGATCCCTGCTTTTTATGAGTTGTCTCCTGACCATACTTGGAGAACCACCACTGTAGATGAGAATTCAAAAAAGAAATCAGGGGGAAAAACAAACTTGGGCCATGATCCTTTGTACTTTGGGGAAAAAAAAAGACAAGTTACAGCCAATATTTTCCTTGAGATTTTTGGTATATTACTGCTCTCATGTACTTCAAATGATGGAATGAAATTTTGTAGTTGGTTAAATCATGCAGGATCTGTTTGCATGTTTATATGCTTGCAAAAGTGCTTTACTTAAATAGTAAAACAAGTGTGTATTATGTCTTAACTGTGAGTAAAATAACACAACATTGACAAACATTTTCTACAAGGCAGTTCTCTAGCTTCCATGTTCAAAGTCTCCTCTAGAATACTAATTTTTATTCCCTATGCATAAACAGTATGTTCTAAAGCAGACCTACACAACATACCGCCCACCAAAGAATTTGGGGTGGCTGTCATGGGACTCAGGGCAACCAAACATAGTCAGTCTGTCTCTAGTCTAACTTATCTGCTGCCAAAGAAGTTTACAAGTTGTGCAGTTCTGTTCTAAAGTATAAGGCAAATTTAAATTTAAAAAATATTTTATTAAATATTTCCCAATTACAGGTAAGTTTTTTTAACATTATTTTTTTTTAATTGAGTTCCAAATTTTCTCCTTCCCTCCTGTCCTTCATCTACCCCTTGAAAAGGCAAGCAATATGATTTCAGTTATACATATGAAGTCATGCAAAACATATTTCTACATTAGCTGTGTTAAAAAAGAAAACATACACAAAACAACCCAAAGAAAAAATGAATTAAAAAAAAAGTATGCTTTGGTCTGCACTCAGAGTTCATCAGTTCTCTTTCTGGAGGTGGATAATATTTTTCAAACTGGGTCCTTTGGAATTGTCTTGGATCATTGTCTTGATTAGAGAAGCTAAATCACAGTTGATCATCCTTACAAAATTACTGTTAGGATGTATGGTGTTCTCCTGGTTCTGCTCACTTCACTTTGCATCAATTCATATAAGGCTTCTGAGGTTTTTCTGAAATTATCCTGTATGTCATTTCTTATAGTGCAATAGCATTCTATCACAATAATTTACCCCAGCTTGTTCAACCATTCCCCTGAGCAATAAGGGGAGTTTTTCAAAGGACTTACTGTCTTATTAGGGAAGCAATGTATACCTATGAAACTGTCCAAAAAATACTATTTGGAACAAAGTAACAAAATATATGATGCAGAAGAACAAGTTAAGTAAGGAATAGACTGGGAAAGCTTCTATTCAAACATAAATGCAAGTTAAGGCATCATTTTATAGAACTACTCTTATTAATTCTCCACTTTTTCTAATGGCACAATTATTATCAAGTTAGAAAATTTAGACTCCTTTCACCCTTTTCTTCATTTTCTACATTCAGTTTATCAGTTCTTTCCACCATTTTTATGCCCACTCTTTAAGATTTTATTCATTCTTCCACCTGTTTTATGAGCCTCTCAGTTGGTTTATCTGCTTGTGAACTGGTTTCACAACCCAGTTTTCCCCCTTAGACCTTTGGTCTTTCAGTATTTTTCTTCAATTCCTAGTCACTTGTCTCTGGTTTCTTGGTTCACTCTTTGGCCCTACACCCTTCTGTTGTAGCACAGATCCTTCTCTGTCCCCCCTTGTTCTTCACCCTCAGGTTGGGTCTCTTTTCTAGGAGTTAGGGCCCTTATCCTAATTCTCTGGCCAGAATAAATTTGTGGGAGGGTGGGGCAAGGAGGAGACTGGCCCTACCTGGATTTTGAGTCCCCTTTTTTTGGTCAGAAACAGAAACTCTTTCTTCTTTAGCCAGCTGTGCCCATTTATTGTGTCTTCACTGAGCTGCCCTGCAATGCACCCACAGTTGCTCTCTCTTTCTTTTATATGGTGGCTTGAACCAATGATTGACACTTTTTGTGGATATAAGGAGGGTGGGGTTGAGTCTGAGACACTTCTGTAGGGAAGAGGGCATGGGACTGTGTTGGAATACTCACAGCCACACTCTGAAGGCCAAAACTTATACAATCCTAATGCCTGTGCTCAATATTGTTTGAGTTATGGATACACTTAGTGGGAGCTCAGAGTATTTGTTCTCCAATGTTACTTCCTGAGGCTTTAACCTTGTGTGGTGTTTGTTTTCTTATCTTGTGAGTTCATCTCTTGTTATTCTGTAATGTGATACACAAATTTGTAATGTTTTTTAATATATTTTTTAAACAAATGCTTTATTAACTTCTGTTTTACATCATTCATTTCTGCCAGATTTTGAGTTACAATTTTTCCCCTGTTTTTTCCCCTACCCACCATCCCTGAATAGCAGTCCCACAAGATATCGCTTCCTCCAATCTGCTCTCTCCCATATCTTCTTCCATAACCCCTTCGACTTTTCCATTAGAGCAAGGTGAATCTCTGTGCCCCAATGCCTGCCATATTATCTCCCAATTACATGCAAAAGAGTATTAATAATAGTATTTCTATATATTTGAAACATTTAATTTTAAGACCTCGAATTTCAGATCCATTCCCTTCCTCCCTTGTCACCCATTCCCTCTGGGAGGATAAGTAATCCAGTATATGTTGTACATGTCTAGCTATGCAAAACATTACCACAGTAGATATATTGTACAATACTGCTTATAATTCTCTCGCACCCATCCCACCCTTCACCTGATCCATTCCCTATTTGATCCTGCCCCTCTTCTAAAGTGGGTACTTCCAACCTCACCTCCCCCCAAGAATGGCCTCCCATCCATCATCCCTCCTCTCATCTCCCTTCCCCCTATTCTGCTGCAGGTTGAGATATCCCATTTAGTATGTATGTCATTCTCTCCCTGAACCAAATTCAATGAGAATGTGGTTTTGCCTTTTTTGCCTTCCTAATCTCCCCCTCCCTTGCAACCACTTCCCCTTGCTTCTTCTACATGAGATAGTTTACCCTACCCTGTCTCTCCCCATCTCCTCTTGCCACTTTCCTCTCTCACCTCATAATTTCATCCCTTGAGTATTCTCCCTTCCCAACAGATTCAACCTATGCTCTCTATCCATATATAACTGTAACCATATACACACACATTCACATATGTATTCATATGACCACACCCCCTTCTTCCATTATTTTCATAGTGAGAAAGATATCATCAGTCACAGTTATTGCTTTTCCATATAGGAATGTAAATAGTTCAACTTTGATAAGTTCCTTTTGATTTCTTTTCCCTGATTACCTTCTCAGGCATCTCTTCCTTCTTGTGTCTGGATGTCAAATTTTCTATTCAATTCTGGTTTTTCCTCAAGAATGCTTGAAAGTCCTCTATTCCACTGAATGACCATATTTTCCCCTGAAACAAAATACTCAGTTTTGCTGGGTAGGTGACCCTTGGGTTCATTCCCAGCTCTTTTGCCCTCTGGAATATCATATTCCATGCCCTTCGATCCCTCAGTGTAGAAGCTGCCAGGTCCTGGGCTATTCTGATTGTGTTTCCACAATATTGAAATTGTTTCTTCCTGGCTGCTTGTAGTATTTTCTCCTTGATCTGGGGATTCTGGAACCTGGCTATAATATTCCTGGGAGTTTTCTTTTGGGGATCTTTTTCAGGAGGTGATCTGTGGATTCTTTCAACCTCTATTTTGCCCTCTGGATCTAAAACATCAGGGCAATTTTCCTTGAGAATTTCTTGAAGGGTGATTTCTAGGTTCTTTCTTTGATCATGGCTTTCAGGTAGTCCAATAATTTTTAAATTGTCTCTCCTGGATCTATTTTCCAGGTCAGTGGTTTTTCCCATGAGATATTTCACATTGCCTTCTAATCTTTCATTTGTTTGGATCTGCTTAACAGCATCTTGATTTCTCATAAAGTCATTAGCTTCCATTTGCTCCAGTCTAACTCTGAAGGAATGAATCTCCTCAGTGAACTTTTGAGATTCTTTTTCCATCTGGCAAATTCGACTTTTAAGGCATTCTTCTCCTCATTGCCCTTTTGGGCCTCCTTTGCCATTTGAGTTAGTCTATTTTTTAAGGTGTTGTTTTCCTCAGTCAGGCTGTTGACTGTCATTTCATGCTTTTCTTGCATCTTTATCATTTCTCTTCCCAATTTTTCCCCCACTTCTCTTATCTGCTTCTTAAGGTCCTCTATGGCCTGTAGCCAGCTTGTATTTTCATTTGGGGCTTTTGGTGCAGGAGTTCTGACTTCACAGTCCTCCTCCATGCTTTGATCCTCTTTGCCCCTAAAATAGGAGTCCAATGTTGAACTTTTGTGTTTATTTTTTTTTCATTTACCTAGGCATGTTGCCACTTAATTACTTGATTTTTGGGCTTGTTGCCACAGTAGGACTCTGCCACCAGACAGGGGAGCTTCTGCCCAAACGTGGGGTCTTCACAACTTCCAGAGGTTGGGTGGCTTCTGTAAAGCCTCCACCCACTTTGGCAAATTGGATACCCACCCCAAACTTACCCCCCAGACCACAATGCAGATCCAAGCAGTTTAAAGCAAGAGCGATTAACCCCCAGACTGATTGCTAGATCTCCCTACAGTTTACAGACCAGGAACTAGAGCCACCACTGACGATGCAAAATGGCTTCTGTGCCGTGTTTCTTCAGCAGCTTTTCGCCCCCAGGGGAGGAAGCCACGTGTTCCCCAAATACTGGTCCCAAAGTCCATAGGGCACTAACCTCTCACTTTGTCCTAGGCATATCTGTGCTGATAATTCTGGAATCACCACAATTGCTGGTGTTCTGGGGTCCCTCCAGCTGGCTGAAGGCCCGGCCGCCCTGGGGCTAAAACCTCGGACCTGGGCTCAGCTCTGCGTGATGCGCTGTCGGTTCCCAGCACACTGTGTTGCCTACTCTCAGAGTGCTTCGCTGGCTGCTTCCTGCAGGGCTGCTGGGCTGTCCTCAGCAGGAGGTTAGCTTCTCTGTGCTGTTCTGTGGGTGCTGTGGCTCCAGAAGTTGTTCGGAGTCCCCTTTCACATTGTTTGAAATTTGTGTGGGGCAGAGCACATTGGAAATGCTGTTTCTACTGGTAGAATTCTTTGGTAGCTTCAGCAGACCAGCTAGTAAATCTTTGGCCCTACATGGAGGATAGGAGGCTTGGTGGTCAAGAGGTAGAAAGCAGAAGCCGATGCATGGGGGCCTGCAGGCTCTCTGCTTCTGGTTCTAACACACACACTGCTTTGGTATTACTTAGGTTACATTACTGTAAACAATCTGTATATTGTTGAAGATTCAAATTCTATATTGTGCACATATGTGCAAAGGGATAAATTTGCAGGACGATTTTACTTTCCTCACCAACAATATTCATTTGGAAACTTTTGTGGACATGTGGGCAATAGAAATAAAATGTATTTTCTGTCTGACTGGGAATATATTCAAAAGACTCAAGAGCGTTTTCAAAGCAGTGCAATTAGGATACAATTTTACAAAGTCCTAAGAGGGTGTTGATAGCGGGATAATCAGAAAGGGATGGACTTAATCAGTATGATTACCTGGATAAAGCATCTTTGAGCTGTGGGTTGAAAATGAGTGGCTGATTTATAGGACTCTAATCTAGAGGATTTACTTGGGATGACATCTGTAAAGGCGTTGATGTAGATAGAACTAAGTCATGTGTGAGTTGATTTACTGATAGGAAAAGTGTCAGATTAATATAAGACTTCATGTTAGTGAAAAGGGGGAATGGTGGAATAGAATTCATGGGAGTCCTTTAATACACAGCAGAGGTGTGTAGAGTCATTACATTGTGTACATTGTGTCATTAGGGAACCACTGTGGGTTCTTAAGTAGGTAATGGTATGATGAATATAAATATCCAGGAAGATTATTCTGGCATTCAATTTGGGATGTAAGATTAGAGTGAGGAGATTAACGTTATTATCTTATTGAAATATTAAATAGAAAACTCCATACATCCCACAATCATTTTCCATTCTAGGTGTGGACAGCTTGATTTTGTTTCATTTAAATTAAGTTACATATGCACTGATTCATTATAGCACTTAAAGGAGGTGAGTCTTCTTTCCTAAAAAACAAAGCAAAACAAAACAAAATTCTTAGTCTTTAATGATTTAACCTAAAAAGGAAATGAAATACATTCTAGCATTATCATATCTCCACCACCACCTTGTGGTAATTAGCTGCAGTTCATTACATTTTATGAAAATGCTTTTCCAAATACTCCTTTGACAAAACTACCATTGTAGTACATACAAATACTGTATTTTTTTCCTTTTGAAGCATTCATATTAGTGATTAGGACAAGTCTCTGTTGAAAAATCTAGTGGTTGAACTAGCTTAAAATTCATAAAACAACTATTTCCCTAGGGAAAATGTTATATGATTTTACTTTAAATTACAAAATCAGCAAAAGACAATGAAAAAATTTAGTGTTACATTTTGGTGATTTGTGTCAATGGAAATGGATTAATGGCTTGGACAATCCCAAATTATGTTTTACTTTGAAATGCATTGTATTTATATTGAATATACATAGGCATGCCTAATGTTAGAAAAATTTATTATTTCTGATATAATTATGACAAATAAATTTTATTTATGAATAAATGTTTATTATGACACAAAAGTGTTTATCATAATTAAAATTTTAGGGTGGCTAGATGGTGCAGTGAATAGAACCCTGGAGTAAGGAGGATCTGAGTTTAAATCTGTCCCTAGACACTTAGCTGTGTGACCTTGGACAAGTCACTTATCCCCAATTACCCTGCCTTTCCACTTCAAAAAGCAAAAAAAAAAATTTTAAACCAATAATTATATCATTTTTCTTAAAAAACAAAATGGGAAATATTGTAAGTTTAAAAAGTTACGTATCACGTTGTCTTTGTTTATAACTAATAGAAATCTTAGGAGTGGCTAGGTGGCGCAGTGAATAGAGTGATGGCCCTGGAGTCAGAAGGACTGGAGTTTGGAGCTGGCCTCAGACCCTTAATCCACACAAACAAAAACCTAGCCGAGTAACCTTGGGCAAGTTACTTAACCCCAATTGCCCTAAAGGGGCGGCTAGGTGGCGCAGTGAGTAAGAGCTCGGGCCTCGGAGTTTGGATGACCCGAGATCAGATCCGGCCTCAGAAAATGAGCACCCACGCATAAATAATGACTAGCCGTGTAACCTTGAGCAAGTCACTTAACCCCAATTGCTTTGAAAAAAAAATAAATCTTGGAGATAATCTATTCCAACCCCTTTATATTGCAGAGGCAATACTTGAAGCAGAAGAGGTAATTTAGGTTACATCTCTGAGGTAATGAAGCAAATCAGTGGCAGAACTAAAGCTAAAATAAAAGTCTCCTGACCTTAGGCTATGCTGCCTTCCTTCTTATATAGCTTTAATAGAGATATCCCAGAACTTTCAAACAAGTTTTTAGGTATCTAGCTGCCCTACTTCCAAGATGAGTTGAAGAGAAAAAAGGAACATATGAGTTCCCTGTTACTGGAAGGCATTTGCCAAGAGATACTGTATAAGTAAAATCCCCCTTCTCTCCTCTTCTTTTTCCAACTCCTTGACAGTATTTCCTAGTCTTTATCCTCCTTTACTATGGTTCCTGATGATAAAATACTTCTTCTCACCAAGCCCAAAACCATCATTGATTGCATCCTCTCTGTTTTCTCCAGCACATTGTTCTGCCTTTTCAGCATACACTCTTTCCTTCTAATCTTTTTTTCTTTCTTAAAACAAACAAATGAAACCCTCCTTATTCTTTCTTAATTTTTTCTAAACTTAACCGATACAACATAAAACAACATTTCTATATTTAAAGTAAAACAAAAAAATATTTAAATTTTTTTATTAATTTTACTTTTTACTGAAAATTCTGATTGAGATTTTGAGGTTAGCAAATTAAGAACCTCTTTCTAATGTGGCATAGTTCTTCCAGTTTGTGAAAGCATATGGAGCTGTTTCTGAAATAATGTGACTTTTGTAAAATTTGCTTGTATACCTACATTTCCTACTATAGCAAATAGTATCTGCAATCAGGGGAAACAGTAGAGCCAGAACTGGAAGAAGCTGACCAGATGTGATGGTAGGGAATGTTTAAGAGAACTTGTGAATAATCAGTGAGCTGTGGTCAATTTATAGAGTAAGAGTATTTTTATTCTAAATGTATTCAAAATTTGATGGAAAAGTTAGATGCAAAAGGAACAACATGATATTTAATTGAGAAACTTACAAAGCCTAGCACATTCACTGGTCCATGGTGGACCCTCAGTGAATGCTTGTTGATCTGTATTTATTGCTGGAAAAAATAAAGTTTAAAAGTTACTATTAATATACTTTACCAAGAAAGTTAGTAATCGGGATGGTAAGTCCTTGTGATCTCTGCATCTTTTGAAGATTCTTTGTATTCTTTTGTATGCTTTTAAAAAGCAACCAAACAATACAACACTCTTAATTCTCCCTAAGGGGAAAGTCAATCCAAATGAGTAAAATCTACATTATAAACTTTTTTTTTGTGGGGTGGGGGAAGCAATGTTTTAATTTTATGTACATTAGTACAACTAACAAGGGTAGAGGAAAAAGGAGCTATAATCCCTGGAGAATTTTTAAAGTACTTTAATGACTAAATAAATGTTTAAATTAGCACATTTATGTTTGCTAGTCAGATTTTAAAGTGGCTAAGTGCTTCAGAATGCTTTGTTGGCTTTCTTTCGGATATAGGCTAAACATTTGCTTGAGAAACCCTTTCAACCAGTCCAATTTATCTATATTATAGTGAAACTTCATTAGTTTGGGTAATTCAGAATTTTCAGTAATTTAATCTTGGCTATAGCCTACCTTTCTACTGATTATTTTTAAAGTATTTGCTAAGCAAATTAAACAAGATGGGAGTAGGGGTAGGAGGGGACATGGAAAATATATGCAAGACAACCTGATATAACAAGAACTATTTATTAAATTCATAAAATTCTTAAGTTTGAAAAGAGGCTAGAGACTGTCTCATTTGATCCTTATATTAGCCATGTGAAGTAGAAAAGGAAGGTCTTATATTGACAGATGAGTAAATGAAAGTTCAGAGAATCTAATGTCAATCAAAGTTAGAACAGAAGTACCTTGATGCCCAGGTTTTTTTTTATTAGTCCAGTGTTTTCAAGTTCCAAATTTCTTATTCATTTTCAACATAAATCTTTGTTTTACTTCACAAATGACTTGTGTCAAGCATATATTTCTCTGAACGAAAGAGACAAAAAACTGCCCATATACCACTGGAAACTATCGGTATTCATATGTGAGCCGAGGTTTTTAGATTCCCATGCTAGGATCTCCTGCCTTTCTGAATGTCAAGAAATACATTTAAATTCATGTTTGTAAACCTTGTTTAAACTTGAATGAAATGTTTTGCTGGTGTCCTGGCTCTAGCACCAAGGAAAAACAAGATCTACATTTGTTTCTCCACATCATGATTGTTTCTTGCTCTTCCTTGAGCTAGAAACTCAATATAGACTAGGAATCCTACTCTTTTCTCCAGGAAATTTGGTCCAGCAACTCTTTCCCTTCTTTCCAAGAGGTTTTAGCTCCTTTCCAATTCTGAGATCCTATAATTTCTGCTAAAATGCTTATGGCAAAAATATCTTCAAGCGTAACTTCTATTTTTCTGCCCACAGCTGAAGATGGACTCAGTGCTAAATACCATTTCGAAGCACATAAGTTTGTCTTCAATGCTTTTAGAATTCTCTTTTATTTTATGTCTTTAGTGGCAGATAGATGGAGAGATTGACAGATGATAGATCAGTGATACATGATAAATGGGTAGATAGAGCATTAATTAAGCTCTTATTATATATCAGACAGTATTCTCATTGATTGGCACACAAATGTATTGAAATAAGACATATAATGGGTTCTTGAAGGAATGGGAACCTGGAGGGGGGGGAGAGTGGTGAGCTTGCATAAGGGACATAGTGAGGAGACAGCTGGAAAATGTTATGAAGGCTTAGACCCCAGCAAGATATGGCAAAATCTCTCTTAGGGCTGGGGGACTCAGGAACAAAGTCTAAGGTTCTACTGGGAAGGGATGAGAATGATAGGTGGTGAGCAAAGAACAGGTGAAGAGATGGTTGGGAAGTGAGCAGTGGTGACCAGTGACCAAGTGTCATATTTGGATCCTTTGTTCATTTTTCATTACACGCTTGCGACTCAGTGTTTTGTTTTTGTTTTTGCTTTTTTGGAAAGGGGAAGGCAGGGCAATTGGGATTAAGTGACTTGCCCAAGGTCCCACGGCTAGTAAGTGTTAAGTGTCTGAGGCTGGATTTGAACTCAGGTCCTCCTGACTCCAGGGCTGGTGCTCTATTCACTGGGCAACCTAGTTGCCCCCCAGTTTTGTTTTTTAAACTGCTAAAGAAGCTTCTTGCTTTACTTTGTCTCTGCCCCCCAAATTTTCGAAAAGTCAAACTAGACATAAAGCAGACAGTAAGACAAAGGTATCAGACTCCTATAACTAGTTCTTTGTAATTAGAAAGAGCTTACCACTTTATAGAAAAAAAATGCAATGACTATGTTACCACAGTGATATCAAGATTTAATGATAAAGAAATGTAGGAAAAGTGATAGCTATTCCATGAGCTTCACTGTAACACTTCACAAAAGGATTATCAAGATTCTCTCCAGGACAGTCAGATTACCCAAATATGTAAAACTAGCAGTGCTTGGATCTTTATTCCACAGACACATGTAAAACCAATCTATTATCTCAGAAAGAACAGACCAGCATGGATTAGTGACCTGAAGTATCTTGTCTCCCTTATTGCTTATTACTGCACAAACAGGCTTCTTTACATTGAGATAGTTTTAGAGTTCTCATGTGCTGGTCTATTAATTGGTTATAGGATTATATTTGTTAAAGCTGTTTGCCATTCACCATTTAAGATGTTGTTCTTTTCCTAAGAAGTTAATTCTCCAGGTATATGCATAGGAAGTTATCAGGAGATTCAGGTTTTTTGTGTGAAAAACCACAGCTTCAATTTAGTTTAGCAATGTTTCTTCAACACCTACTGTGTAACATTGTATAATGACTCCTGAGTAGGAAAGACAGCTTTCTTAAAGATTGTATGAATTACATAGTCATATATTTTAGCGAGTAGATTGTAGGAAGTAACAATGGTATATAATGGTAATAGAGAAAAGACACCAAAGAACATTTCCTTTTTTGAGATTACCTTTAAGTGTGTGATAATCTCAAAATTGAGATAGATATCAAATATGATATGAATCATATTTCTTGGGTTTTGCAGATAAAATTTTTCTGGTTGCTTCTCATAAATGACCAAGCAGAGAATATAGTAATTTACTTCTAGATGATGTTAAATAAGGGGGACTGTGTCTAGTTTTCATTCTATTCATGGAAAGTGTCTGCCTGATTTCTTATTCCTTCTCTTACTAAAAGAGAAACCCAGCATTTTCCTTTACATTTTTATTCACAAAAATGTGTTAATTCTCCCAGATGTTTTCTGTCTTAAGCCTTTTATCTAATTGTGGAATAAAAAAAACTTTGTCTCTTAATAAAATATATTTGGGTTATAGTTAGCAAGCTGGAATGTATTTTATTAGGAGATGAAACTTTTTAATAACATGTATTTTAACAAAATACATTTGGGTTATAGTAGGCAGGCTGTGGGAGAAGCTAGGTGGCACAGTGGATAGAGCACAGGGAGTGGAGTCAAGAAGATATGAGTTCAAATCTGGCCTCAGATACTTATTAACTGTGTGATCCTGGGTTCCTTTAAGGCTCAGTTTCCTCATCTGTAAAATGAGCAGGAGAAGGAAATGGTAAACCACTCCAGTATCTTTCCAAGAAAACTGCAAATGGGGTCACGAAGCTGAAATGACTGAACAAGAAGCAGAGAAATTTTGTAGGGGGTGAACAAATATTTTCTTAGCCCTGAAATTCTAATATAGATTAGAGTCTACCCTGAAGGGACCTCTGCTTTAATTTTACCCTTTTAGGGGACTTGGCAGTGCTGGGTTAGGAGTGGTGGGAGAGTGCTTAAGCTGGTACCTTCCCATTTCCATCTCTTAACCCTTAGTAATAATAACTGACAATTACTAAGTGCTTAAAGTTTACTAAGCATTCAATATAGATTATATCTAGCACAAGAAGAAGATAGGAGAAATATGGTTGGAGAATAATTCTTGTTAGTCAGCAAGCAATTATTAAACACTTACTATATGCCAAACACTATGCTAAATTCTGGGGATACAAAGAAAGACAAAAATAGGGTCTTTGCCTTCAAAGAGTTAAAATTCAAGTTGGGGAAAACTGTATTCAAACAACCATGCACATATATGACTCAACTTCCCACCACACATTCTATAATCCACTGATAATGATCTCCACAATGATCTCCACAGTGTTCTTCCCATACTATATACAGTCTGCTTTTTACTACTTATGTCCCATGCCTGAGTGTTCTCCTTCATCCCCGTTGCCTTCTGCTTCTCTGACTTCCTTCAAGACTCTTCTCAAATTCTACTTCCTGCAAAGAGGTCTTATCTGGTACCCTCCACTCCCCTCACTTCTAGTACCTTTACTCCAAGATTGCCTTTCCTTTACACTGGGTGATCCTGGCAATGACCCTTTTGCCCTCTGGACAGGTATCCTACAGTCTAATGATCCCAAAATGTGACTCCAGTCAGGTTCAGGGAAGGAAACAAGAACTCTTTGAGTTGGGGAACAGGAAAAAGCATAGAAATGCTCTGGTGTAATAGGGGAAAATGGACAAAGCCCTCAGGAAATTATCTGTGAAGCATGAAAGGAAACTCAGCCTTTAGGAAATAAGATTCAAAGCCTTTTTCTTTGAATATGTGTGTTGATGATTATAGTGAGTGATTAAGTGGTAAATAGTATGAAGTAAAATGGTTTTTTTTTTTTTTAGTTTTAAACATTCACTTTTATAAGATTTTGAGTTCTAATTTTTTTTCTGCCTCCCTTCTTCTCCTCCCCAAGATGGCAAGCAATCTGATATAGGCTATATGTGTTCAGTCATATTTCCATGTTAGTCATGCTGTGAAAGAATCAAAACAAAAGGGAAAAACCATGAGAAAGAAAAAGAGAGAGAGAGAGAGAGAGAGAGAGAGAGAGAGAGAGAGAGAGAGAGAGAGAGAGAGAGAGAGAAAATAGTATGCTTCCATCTGCATTCAGACTCCCTAGTTCTTTCTCTGGATGTGGATAGCATTTTCCATCATGAGTCTTTTGGAACTCTCTTAGATCATTGTATTACCAAGCTAAGTCTATCAAAGTTGGTCATTACACAATGTGCCTGTGTTCTCCTGGTTCTGCTTACTTCATTCAGAAGCAGTTTATTAGAAGTCTTTCCAGTTTCTTCTGAAATCTGCCTGCTCACCATTTCTTAGTAGTATTCCATTACATTCATATACCATAGTTTGTTTAGCCATTCCCCATCTGATGGGCATCCCTTCAATTTCCAATTCTTTTACACCACAAAAAGAACTGTTATAAACATTTTTGTTATGTGTGGGCCATTTTCCATTTTTATGACGTTTTTGGGGATACAGATCTAGAAGTGGTATTTCTGGATCAAAGGGTAAGCACAATTTTATAGCCCTTTGGGCATAGTTCCAAATTGATCTCCAGAATGGTTGGATCAGTTTACAACTCCACCAATGGTGCATTAATGTTCCAATTTTTCCCACATCTCCAATATGTGTCATTTTGAGAATTCTTGACATTGATAATGGTAATAAATACTGGAAAATTAACAAAGTGAGAAAAGCAAAACTACTTATTTGGGTTTAGCTATGTAAAAGTAATACTAATTACAGACATTTATATTAACTTCTTATGATTTATGTATGATTGCCTCCTTATACAACAAAAATTATATGTCAAATATGAATCATATTAACATTATTGTGTTTTGTTTGGTTAAAACACTAAAGTCTGTGTATACTTATTTTCATAGTTTGTTGCCAATGTAGTCTGGGTCATCTGTTCATGCTACCATTGTTTTGTGACCTCATGGGTGATGGTTATTGATTTTATTTTTATAAATCCCAATTCATCTATCCTTTCTCATCTTGTATGATCCTTGTCCAAGTGTTCCCCTAGATGCCCTTCATAGGCTATCGTGTGGCAAAATCCTGTAGGTAATGCTGAATTTTCTTCACATTAGTACAGCATTCAGTCTACTTCCTTATTCTTGCTGTCTGCTTCTAACTTTAAAATTTTTTGAAGCAGCGTTGTTCTTTACCTTATGGAATTTACTGAAATTTAGAACTCATTTTACTGAAATGTGGCCATGAGAGAAAGACTTCTGACCACTGTATTATCCCATTTCAAAAGACATGTTTACTGGATAATGAGGATTTATCACATCCATGAGTCCTTGCAGCTTTTTCTCAGTGCCAGACTGGGGCAGCATAAACCACAAAACCCCAGCTCAGCATCAGCTTTCTTTGGCTCTTTACCTATGAAGAAGAGATACAGATACACCCTGGCAGGTCCATAACAATTTTATAAATTGTACCAAGAGAAAGATTTATATCAGAGCCTATTCTTAAAGGCCAAACTTTATTGTTCTGTTATATGAGGTAAGCTCATTTAAAAGGAATGCTCTATGTATAATAAAGACTTGTTTGTTCTTAATTGCTTATTAAGTACTTGCTAGCAGTTAGAGCTTGTCAAAAATTAAAAGGGCAGCTTTTAGTGTCCTGTAAGCATAGGCTTAGTACAGTGCCTGGAACAGAGAAAGCACTTACTTCTTAAGTTCCTTGACCAGATTTGACTTGACTTGCATTGAGAGGTCAATCTTTGCAATCTTAAAGTGGTAGGTAACTTAGATTGCTTCTTTGGTGGTAGTGGTGGTAGTGGGGGATATAGCGAAAGAGGATTATGTTTCATGGAGGAGATTGTGATAATGTTACCTGGAAGGCAGCTTCCTACTCTGAGATGCCAGCCACCATTCACTTGTCTTGCACATGACCAGGCCTTTGCCTCACTTCCTGACCACCAGCTCAAAACCATGCTTCCTCCACCCTCCATGATCCCCACCTCCTCTCCACTGGTACTTTCAACTATTCCTGCAATTCCTGAGCTCTAATAGGAGAGGAT
This sequence comes from Gymnobelideus leadbeateri, assembly GCA_011680675.1. Classification (NCBI taxonomy): domain Eukaryota; kingdom Metazoa; phylum Chordata; class Mammalia; order Diprotodontia; family Petauridae; genus Gymnobelideus; species Gymnobelideus leadbeateri. The sequence continues at coordinate 139,996 of WOXC01000260.1, forward strand.
TCACTATATTTTAGAAGAAACTGGGCCCCTCTCTTACCTCCTGGTAACCAACTCCAAACCATGCCACTTCCACTCCATGTATGTGTACCTCATGATGCTGTTTTAAGTTAGTTCCTCTAGGGAAGAGATTGTCTTGCTCTTTTGTATTTGTTTTCCCAGTACGTAGCACAATGTCTTACATACAGCAATCATTTAACAAATCCTTTATGACTGTCTCTGCCTGTCTGCACCTATTATTTCTACTTTCATTGCATTACTGTTACTCTGGAATTTTTCTCCATTTACTGTGTTTATCTATGAAATGTCTCCTTAATTACATTTTGAGTTACCCGAGGGCAGGCAGCTAGGATACTAGTTCAATTCTCATTACCTCCTATATTACCTCTTCTCTGAATGATTACAGTATCCTATTTATTGCCTTCCCAGCCTCAAGTCCTCTCCAGGATATCCTCTGCAGTTTCCAAGAATTTCCTAAAGCCTGAACATGCCATTCCCCTACTCAAACAACTTCATTTTCTCCTTTTTCCCTCTAGGATAAAATATAATCTCCTCTCTTTGGAGGAGATTTCTAGTCTTTCATAATCAGGCCATATTGTAATAATCATAATTATAATAAAGGCCAGCCTTTCTGGATTTTTTTCACATTATTCCCTCTTTATGCCCTCTCTGGTCCAGTCAGACTTACCTACCTGCTGCTCCTCATATATAACACTTCATCTTCCATCTTCTTTTTTTTTCATGTACTTCTCATGTCTAGATAACACTTTATTATGTTAAATTCAGAAATAATATATGGACAATTACAGTAACTGCAGAGGAATCCTGGCATACCTAATTTGACCCAAAATCCTAATGTGGAGCCTAATATGAACCCAAACATCAACAATTTGTAAGTATTCTGATGGTAATAAGCTTTGTTCACTACAAATTTGATTATATAGTTACTGGCTCTAGGAATTAGAATCTAAATAAGATAAAGAAATGAAATTTCCTTTTCCTCAAATCAGTCTAAGAAAGTTGTTTTGTGGGTTTCATGTCATAATAAGAAGTAATACTTACTGACATTTCCCCCCCAACAAGATCAATTCTGTTTTCTTGGTATCTTTTTCTTTTAGCTGTCTATGAGATCTATGCCACCACCCCCCCCCCCCCACACCAAAGTTATTCATACTTTTTCTTATTGTCCTGAATTGTTATTCAAATTTTTAAGAGCAGGCTAGAAGAAACCTGACTAGATTAATAGTTTAGGGGCTATAGTGGATGGCAAGTTCAGTGTGGATCAGTAGTGTGGTGTAGGTATTGTTATGGAAATGGGAATTTAAGATCTTCCCTGCCCCTTGGCCCTTTGATAGGCTTATGTGCACCTGGAGCCTGTGGTGGAAGGCTTGGTTTTCAGGAATGCCCACACTTGGTACTTTGTGATTGGACAGTGGGTCAAGAGGGTTGTGACATTCTTTGAACCTAGAGAAGGCTATATATAACCTGATGTGAGATTTTGTTTGGGGGGCTCACTATGAGAAGTGTTGTGTGATTTGACCAGACAAGACTCTGGGCAGCTGTTGAGAGCCTCCCGGCTTTGAAAACCCAGATGTTGATGCTTCCCTCTCTGGTAACTGACTAAGTATGGATGTAATGGTCAGATGGTTGGAGGCCTGTCTGCTGAAATGTTTCCCGGTCTTGTAACTTCTGTCTGTATACTCTGAAGTTCAGGGTGCTGACTTTTCCCCCTGAGCTAGGTAAATGATATGTTTGATTGATTAAAGCAAGATTGTTAACCTATTTTGAGTTGCCTTCCTTTAGAAAAGCAGATCAGTGTTGACAGCCACCCTGGGCATGCTGGGGTGCTTGCTGCAACAGGAATGAAAAAACTAATATGCTCTTAAGTTGCATTAATGGTGAATTTAGTATTGAGAATATGCAATATAGTCTTCACTGATCTGATCACTTTTGGAAAATTATGTTCTGTTCTAGGTGCCCCAGCCAACAGGCAGTTCAATTCAGCATATGTTAAGTATTTGATATGTATTTAGCACTGTGCTAGGGGATTGGGACACAAAAGAAAAAGTGAAACATTTTCTAGCCAGAAGCAGCTTATATTCTTTTTTTTTTAAGCAATTGGGGTTAAGTAACTTGCTCAAGGTTACACAGCCAGTCATTATTTACGCGTGGGTGCTCATTTTCTGAGACTGGATCTGATCCCGGGTCATCCCAACTCCAGGGCTGGCACTCTTACTCATTGTGCCACCTAGCTGCCCCAGCAGCTTATTTTCTTTTAGAGACATATGATATGTAAAGTAAATACAAATTATTTATAAAGTTAAACAAAGTGAGTTCTAGAGGCAGAGTGCTCTAACAGCTGGGTGGGTGGAGGAGATCAGGGCAGGGCATATTTAATAAATGGCTTCTAGATTATTTTTGTTTTTTTGCTTTTTCTGGGGGAGGGCAGTTGGGGTTAAGTGACTTGCCCAAGGTCACATGGCTAGTTTTTGTGTTAAGTGTCTGAGGCTGGATTTGAATTCAGGTCCTCCTGACTCCAGGGCCAGTGCTCTATTCACTGTGCCCCCTAGCTGCCCCTAGACTATTCTTTTAGGAAGAATTCTGAGGGCTGAAGATAAAGAGAGAGCTCATTCTAAATGCAAGGTACTATCCCTTTTGTAGGTGAACAGTTTGGTTGATGAAAAGAGCAGAAAGAACATTTATGATAAAATCAGCTTGTGAAGAACCACAGTCTCTTAAATAAAATGTTGAGGAGAGACACAGATTGTTCCTCACACAAGCCTCAGCATACTTTAAGTCTCAGATAAGATCACACCATCTTCAAGAAACCTTTTGAAGTCTCTCAGCCTTGAAGACTAATGCTAAATGAATTTCCTCTGAGATGTTCCTTCCATTTACACTATAAATATATCATTCATGTTCAGTTTTATTGTGTTGTATTTCCCATTAGAATGTAAGCTTGTTGAGGGTAGAAACTGTGTTCTGAGAGGGATTATGGCTGGTTATGTATTATTTTCTATTGTAATTTTCTGTTTACCTGCCATTTTACCATTAAACTATATGATCCAAAAGGCTAGAGACTATGTCTTGTCTAAAATTTGTTTTCTTCTCAGTACCTTGGATAGCTCTATGCCACACTATAGTCTTAGCCAATGTTATATCAGATTAAATTTATGAAATTTCTGACATTGCTTCAATTAGACTTTTATAATTTAGCTTTTTTGTGATGAAAGAATAATCTTGCCAGTCTCTCAAACTGACTTTCTCATTTCTTTAGCATTTGTAATCTTAATATTGAAAAGAATTTTGTTCAGTAGAACTTTGTTATTTGAACTGCTGAAACTTCACTGAAGTTTACCCGATCTGATGTAAATAAATATTGTGCTAGCAAGTTCTTGTCCTATTAGGTAAATTTGTGGAAAACCTTTTAAAATTATTAACACTTTGCCTTTTGTTGCTATACTGTTCTTTTTTCGTAATAACCAAACTTTAGAGGCAGTGTGGCACAGTGTAGAGAGCTGGCTTTTAGGGCTGGAAGATCTGAGTTTGAGTCTTTGCTTTTATTACATATAGAATATGTGTCACCTAACTTCTCAGTTCCAGTCTGTAACTAGTTGTTTTTTGATTTTGTTTTTTTTTTTAACTAGGCATGCCTTATACTGATGAAATCACAGGTCTCATCAAAAGCAACCAAACTTAAGAAACCTAAATGAATCTTTACTTCAGGATTCATTGGTATATTTCATCACTAATTAGTAATTAATTTTGCTCACTGAATCTTTAACATTTCAAATTTTGAAAAGTTGGAATTTCAGGTTTACTGAGGATTGTATCATAAATTGATAATTGAGGATTATATCATATTCACCATTTTCTTACACAGTGAGCACTTGTTCTCCATATGTAGCATGGGTATTTCTTTGTGTGACTCTAAAGAGGCAGAATAGGTATCTCTAGTCCCCTTTCTGACCACATTTCTCTAAGAGACTTTAATTGCTGCTAGGGCAGAAAGTAAGAGATTAGGGCTAGAAGTTTAGCCACTATGCTCTCCTCAGATAGGAGACACCAATATAGAATTATATCTATCTGCTCTCTTAAATATTGTTAGTCTAGGGGATGTTGTTTTCAGGTTGAAGCTAATTTCTGATTATTGTTTCATTAATGGGAGAAAGCAGAACTGCAAGCTTTATATCCAAGGCTTAATTCCCTTACCACCAAATAAAAGTTCCATAATGAACATACAGAGGAAGTATCAAAAAAATCCATATATACAAATCAGTAGCAAAATAGAAGTCAGATTATACACGAGAACACACACACACACACGATAATACAAGAGTGAAGGAGCTCTGCCATTCGTAACTAGGGAACTCAGCTTAATCAAGAGAGAGAGTCATAGATCTCACCCAAGGAGGAATTCCCCAGAGTCCCTAGTGTAGAAAGCTGGGCAAAAGTTCATGATGGAGACCGGCAGCTTCTATTATGGAGCACCTTCCCAGAACCTTTTCCTTCAGCAATCTGAAGTAGGGTTGGCATTTTCCATCTTCTCTCTCAAATCTGGAAGCCAGAAGAACCAGAAGTGACTACAGAGCCCAAAGAGACCAGAAACAGGACCAAAGACTTGAAGAGAGTAGAAGAGATTAATGCTCTCCTCTCTGCTGCTTTCACCAAATCTTCCCTGCCCCTCATGCAGGCACAGGGCATTGATTTTCACCAATGAGAAGACTCCCATACAATAGACTTTGAGACTTTGGTTATACTTGTATTTAAATCATCAGTAATCCTAATAAAATAGATTGTGGGAAAGGCTTATAACTGTACCTTAATAATGATAGGTATCTTGTAATAATCAGAATAAAGGTGCTTCAGTTTGTAATATGTTTAGGCTATGTACACCCACCATGCCATGTTACCTTTCTGTTGCACTCAGGGTGACAGTCATTTCAGTTCTTCAGAGACTATAGTCATCTATCCTTCACATTTATAAACAACTGAAGAGTAGTGATGTTGGGTGATTTTGAGTGTTGGAGACTCTACAGTGTTCTCATGTCTGATGCAATCAGCATAATGCCATCCACAAAGAGGATCGTCTGGAGGGCTTCACCATCTTAAGGAATTCTTGTTTAACTTGAATTGTCCACTAGAGCTTCTCTCAAACAGTGGCAAACATTTTTATCAAGCATGTATCTCTCTCTTTTAGAGCTTACTGGATATTAATGATCAGAGAGTGCACGAACAGGGTATTTTCTGTTGTTCTGTCTTTAAAGGAATCTGTATATCTGTATAATCTATGTAGTAATCTGTACACATTTGACATATGCATATATATATATATATATACATATATGTATTTATAGCAAAAACCTTGCAATTATCCTGCTTATCCAAATACTGCAATACACTGTCATTTAAAGTTTCCAAAGATATAATTTGTTTCCAAGAGATGATAAAACTCATATTTGTTTTGTTAAAAAATAGAAAAATACATAATGCAATGCACTATTATTAACATGGTATTTTAGTTTAAATGTTGTTATTGTTGTTGTGTTGTTTCAGTCATGTATGACACTTTGTTGCCCCACCTGGGGTTTCTTGGCAAAGATACCAGAGTGGTTTGCCATTTCCTTCTACAACTCATTTTGCAGATGAGGAAACTGAGGCAAACAGGGTTGAGTGACTTGCCGTGGGTCATATAGCTAGTAAGTGTCTGAGGCAGAATTTGATCTCAGGTCTTCCTGACTCCAGACCCAACACTCTAATCCACTGTACCACCTGCTTTCCCCTTTAGTTAAAATCGACATTGTTAATTATTGTTCTTAAATTACAAATATTAAAAAAAAAATTTTTTTTGCTTTTTTATCAGAGATACTAAAAGTGCATGTAATTACTTTGTAGTATTTCTCTATCTTTTGGAGGACCAGTGTCAATAAAATATGGTTTTCCCACAAATATCCTCTCTTTTTTTCTCTTTCCCCTTTTGTTCCCCACAGTGAACAACAGAACTTAAAAACAAGGAAAAATGATTCTGAGGGAAAAGTTTGTCATTTAGATCTCTTTACCTCTCTTTCTTCTTAAGATTATTTGTGTCTCTCATCTTTTATTTTGAGTATCATTGATTTGTCAATTTTTTGATCGAAAAATAACCTATCATACAAGTTAATAAGTGAGTACATGTATTTCTTATCACAAGTATAATAAACAGGGGGACATTCTACTGTGTATTACTAGAGTACTTAGAGTTATAAAAATATACTCCTTTAGTGATACATATGATGTAGTAGATAGAATCATAGGATTCTTGACTTAGAGCTGGAAGGGGCTTTAGGGCTATAGAGTCTAACTCCCTACATTTTACAGATAAGGAAATTGAGGTCCAAAAAGGTTAAATGACTTGCCCAAAGTTATCCAGAAAATAAGTAGTGGACCTAGGTCCTCCTGACTTGAAGTTCAGGGTCCTATCCACTATTCTATACTGCCTCCAGAAGATCTGACTTAAAATCTTAGCTCTGCTGGTTACTCCTTATATGACCTTGGACAAGTTACTTCCAGGAATCAATTTCTCCTCTGTAAAATGGAGGACTTATGATAACAGCTGCTAAGGTACCTTCTACCTTGAAATACACAATTCTATGATCTTTTTTGTTTGTTACAGAGTAGGTTTTATTTTTATTAAAGCAATTGGGCTTAAGTAACTTGCCCAAGGTTACAAGGCCAGTTTTTTTGTGTGGCTGTTAAGTATCTGAGGCTGGAACCAATCCTGGGTCCTCCTGACTCCAGGGCTGGGGCACTCTTACTCATTGCGCCACCTACCTGCCCTGAGAATAGGTTTTTTTAAAAAAAATCATTCATTCATCTATTTACTTTTAGTTTTTAAGATTCATTTTTATAAGACTTTGAATTCTAAATGTTTTCCTCTCTTTCCCCAAGACAGCATGCAATCTAATATAGGCTATACATGTATAACCATAGTCAATATATTTCCACATTAGTCATGTTATGAAAGAGTCAGAACAAAAGGGAAAAACCTTGAGAAAGAAAAATAAAAGAGAAAATAGTATGCTTCGATCTGTATTCAGACGCCATCGTTTTTTCTCTGGATGTGGATAGTATTTTTCATCATAAGTCTTAGGTCATTGTATTGGTGAGAAGATATAAGTTAATCAAAGATGGTCATTGCATAATGTTGGTGTTATTATGTACAACATTCTCCTTGTTCTGCTCACTTTAGAATAGGTTCTTTGGGTCAAAACTTGATTCATTCTTTGTTTTGGTGTTTCTCCTGCATCTGTCTCTGTCTCTTGTTCTCTCTGTCTCTCTCTCTCTCTCTCCCTCTCATTCAATCACTTAAACTTTAAAATGTGGCTTTCATTATGTGGCAAAACAAAATCCAAGTAGCCCAAGAGAACTATATAATCTTTTTCTATAGAATAACTACCCATGATGGAGGGGTTTGATAAAAATGAAGTTATTTTTCAGTTTAGTATATTCCTTTTTAAAAAGTTGTTATCTTTTGGACATTTTAACAATCAAATAATAAAAATACTGCCCCCCCACCTGCAATAGCTACTTTGCTTTAATTTTGTGTAACTTGTCTTGAAGTTCATCAGCAATTTTTTTATCATAAGTTGTTTTACTTTTAAATAGATTATGAATTTTTTTAGCCTTCTAAAATATTTATTATGTGTTGGGGACATTTTTTCCTCCTTATATAAATGCATCCCCAATTTGAAGTGAAAGTCAATATTCAAACAGACTATAAATGCCTAGAAGAATCACAGGGTTTTTTTTTTAATATGGAAGGAACTTTAGGGAATTTTCATTCCATTCTCCTTGTTTTACAGAAGAGAAAATCAAGGCCCAGTAGATTAAGTGGCTTATCCAAAATTATGCAATTAGTAGTAGAGTTTAGTGGAACTTAGGTCCCTGGATTCCTTGCCGAGGAGTTTTTCCACAAGATCTTGCAAAGAATATAGTAAACTGACAGATAACTTTTAAGTTAATTGTGAAATGCCCATTTTTCTCAAATCAGCTTATATTTTCATGTTTTAGAGTATTTAGCATATTTTATAGAATTGCACATGAACTGAAGAAAATGTTCTTTAAAATTTCAAACCCTTAAATTTTTAATAATTAAAAAATCCCCCTTTCTTTGTTAAATTTTAACAATGTGTAGTCTGGTGCTTTCAAAGGGAAAGGGACCCTCATTTGTAATCACAAATTCCTTGGAATCCACAATGTACCTGTGTTGGGTGAAAGAAGCATTTTCAGACAGGCAGTAACTTATGTGGGTTGTGACTTTGATAATTTCCTGGTAGGGATTGTTTGATTCTTTATTTTTATTTCCCCAGAGCCAGCTTGGAAACCGTAATAAATACTTGACCGATTGATTCTTTGGAATCAGCATAGAAAAATGTCAGAATGTAAGGGCATAAGAATGTAAGGGCATAAGCAACGAAAATGTTAACTGGGGAGATATTTGGGGCCTGAACTTTGACTAACCTAGGAGAACTGCATGGTCTGGAAGATCCTTGAGTAAAGGAACATTGGCCCCGGGATTGTTTTCTTGTGTTTAAAAATCCTCACATGTAAATTGACACCAGTTTACAGAAAGGAAAATCAGGCAAGTTGGATCACAATTTAGATCATATCCTGCTATGGCAAAATTTAAAATGAGTAGACTCTCTCCCTCACCTTCCCCCCCCCCCATAAGTTTTTTGCTATAGTCTACTGTATTATAATCCATATGGTGAGAGTCAAATTGTTACCTTTCTTCTATTAGTGTGACCTAGGATAACATTAGCATTTTTAGCCACCACTTTTTACCTCTAATGTTTATATAGCATAATGAACTGGTCACTTCAGGCCATCAGGTCCTTTTCCGTCAAATTATATCCATATCACATCTCCCTTACTCTGTAATTTGACGTTTGAGTTTTTAAGCTAACAGTAGAATTTTCTATTTGTCTGTGGTCCATTTCATCTTGTTAGTTTTGGCTCCCTTTCTAGCCTATTAATGTCTTTTTGAATCCTGATTCAGCATGCTTCCTCTGCCTTCCGACTTTATGTCATCTTAAGATGTGAACAAACACTCCCTCTCTGACCTTATTGACATTATTGTCATAGAATATTAAAGCCAAATTGGGTGAGACGGTATGGGATTTAAATTCTCATCACTGTGTGCCACTTGCATGACTTCAGCAAGATATTTAACTACTCTAGCCTCTGTTTCCTCATCTGTAAAATGATGGTTTTATGCTATCCATCCCCAGAGAAAGAACTGATGGAGTCTGAATGCTGATTGAAGCATACTTTTTCTTTACTTTCCTTATTTTTCTTGGGGGTCTTTTTGTTTATCTTTTCTCTCACAACATGACTAACATGGAAATATGTTTTGCATGACTACACATGTATAATCTATATCAAATTGCTGACTTTCTTAATGTGGGGGGAGGGAGAGATTCTGGAACTCAAAAATAAAAAAAAAGAATGTTAAGAATTGTTTTTATATGTAATTGGTGAAAAAATAAAATATTAAATTAGAAAACTAAAAACACGGTTTTAAAAAGTCTAAATAATTTTAAGGTCTTTAGTTTTCATGATCTTATGACTTCATTGATAGAAGTATTAAAGTAGGATGTAGATACAGATGCACACACAGACTCACATACACTCTAGTGGGTGTGTTGCAGTAGAATCTGGATCTGGAGTCAGAGAGCATCTATGTGTTTGAATCCTAACTTTGCCACTAAATGTATGGCCTTGGTAAGTCACTTACCCTCTCTATGACTTAATTTCCTCATCTGATGAGGTTGGATTAGATGGCTTCTAATGTTACTTCTAGTGTACAATTCATTAATTCGCTAATCTTTTTGGATAGGATAGTGAACTCACCAAATTGTATGTTCATCCAGATTTGGTATCAGTAAGAATCCTGGATTTGAAGGCAGGATTTTATACTTTATAAGTTGAGTGACTTAAGCCCACCAATCAGTCAGTAAATCAACAAGCATTTGTTAAGTACCTGCTGTGTACCAGATAGGAACTGACATCTAAAGGAAAAGAAAAATAAAACACAACCTGCCCTAACAGAGCTTATATTTTATTTGGGAAGACAAAATATGCATATATGTGTGTATACTATGTGTATGTATCTACACTGAAGTAGCTATGACTAGTAGAGCAAAATGCTTTAAAAATTTTCCCAGCAACACTGTAGAAATGAACCTTTTAAAGCAGAATAATAATAATATGTCTTATTGGATAAAATACTCATGTGGTGGTGTTCATCATTTCACTTTTATTATTTTGTTTACATCCCCAGACGAGTATTAAGGAAGGATTACTCTTGAAGCAGACCAGTTCCTTTCAAAGGTGGAAGAAACGTTACTTCAAACTTCGAGGTCGCACACTTTATTATGCCAAGGACTCAAAGGTAAGAAGTTACAAAGCTCGTGGCAAATCACTGGAAAGTAAACATGGTTGTTTGTGAAAGTAAGTTTAATTTTTTTTCCCTTAGAAATTTATTTAGAAAATTATAACACTATTTTCTTTGGAATGAGGTAAGCCCAAATTCAATTAGTATTGCCTTTCCCCAGCTCTGCACCATCCAAGGTGTATGGGGATGAAATTAGTGATCTGAATATGAAAATGATCTAGCCAGAAGTCAACTTCTGCCAAACAAGTTAGTCCCACAAATATGTACCTTAAGGCTAGTTTTGTAATAAGCATTCAGTGTAATTCCATTTTTATTATACAAATTAAATTAGAGTTTAACTTTATTTCTGTGTAAAACAAAGATTAGCTTAATCACTATGAAAACAAATTTGAGGTTTTTGTCTATGTTTTAATTCTTTTCTAATTTTCTTAATTCTTTAAATTTTATGAACCACAAATAGACATAGACTGATGATGAGGAAGTCAAACTTTAGCTTTAAATTGAGTTAAAACTCATTGGAGAATACTTGACAGAATCTAAGATTTAATCTGTCAGTTGTCAAATAGGCATGTAAAACTAGTATTCTTGTACTACTCATCAGTATGCAGTGTGAGAAATCTCTTGCTACTATTAAGTGCTAGTTAATTGTTATTATGGTTATTTGTGCTGTTGATACAATGGGTAATGCTATTCAAAAGCAGAAGGAAGAATATTTAGGGTCTTAATTTATTCATCAATAAACTTAACAATATACTTCTAGTTTGGGACAATACTTAAGATATCACATACTTAAATATTTTGATTGATCTGTGATCTCAACAATATAAATACTTCCACCAATGGAGCAGATCATAATCTGTCCATATAGTACAACTTTCATCCATATCTTCCCATAAATTCTTGAGAGGGAAGCTGCCTGGGTTCTGTAATCTTTCTCTAGATCTCTTGACAATTGATAGCCAATAAATGAGAATGAAAGCCATCAATCAATTTTTGCTACATGGTTGCTGTATCTATATCTATACCTATATATACATACATACATATCCTTTCTGTTGCTTTTGTAGAATTCCATATTCTAATATATTGCAGTTTTGCATCTTCTTCTTTCTCTTTGTGTGACCATACACTTAAATTCTTCCAAGAATGTAATATGCCATGTTAGTGTCACCAGAAGAATATTGATGTTCAAAGAATGGAGATTTGTTTCAGGGAGAAGCTTAGAGTCATTAAAAATCATGCACAATTTCACAAGGACAATCTGGTTTATTCCCCTTTTCCTGCTCAGTAATGGGCCCAAGCTCATTCTCTTTTCATAAGTATCTATCTAAGAGGACATTTCTGTGGATATCTATCCTATTACATATCACAGTGTGGACAGTAGGTCCTCCTCATTTCCTTTCTTGAGCTCTTATGTGTCTCCTTCAGGAAGCTCTGTGGGCTAGATACAAACAGTATGATAGCATTTGCACAAAGGAGAATCTGGAGGACCTCAGCAGTCTAGAGAGAATCCCTATTCCATCTGTACTCTGTGCCACACAAATTCTGTGATGGTAGTAAACAACTTTGGCAAGCGTATACGTGTGTATATCCATGTCCTCTCTGTCTCTCTGTCTCTGTCTCTCTCTGTCTGTCTCTGTCTCTCTGTCTCTGTCTCTGTCTCTCTCTGTCTTTCCCTCCCTCCCTATATCTATCTGCATATGTGTACCACAAACAATACAGTGGAATCTTGTATTCTTTCCACCTTTTAGTCAATTGTATTACTTTAAAGATTCATTCTGCTTTTTGAATATCGTTTGCAAAAAGTCACTATTCACTTCTCATAATGTTTATTTTGTTTCCTTTGCCTAGGCATATTGCCACTTAATTACTTGATTTTTGGGCTTGTTGCCATAGTAGGACTCTGCCACCAGACAGGAGAGCTTCCGCCCAAACGTGGGGTCTTCACAACTTCCAGAGGTTGGGTGGCCTCTGTAAAGCCTCCACCCACTCTGGCAAATTGGATACCCACCCCAGACCTCCCCCCAGGACCACAATCCAGATCCAAGCAGGTTAAAGCAAGAGCGATTAACCCCCAGACTGATTGCTGGATCTCTCTACAGATCGCAGACCAGGAGCTGGATCTGTTACTGATGCTGCAAAATGGCCTCTGAGTTTCCTCAGCAGCTTTTCGCCCCCAGGGGAGGAAGCTGACACGTTTCCCAAATACTGGTCCCAAAGTCCATAGGGCACTAACCTCTCAATTTGTTCTAGGCATATCTGTGCTTATAATTCTGGAATCACCACAATTGCTGGTGTTCTGGGGTCCCTCCAGCCGGCTGAAGGCCTGGCCGCCCTGGGGTAAAACTGCAACTCACATGGGCTTGGGCTCAGCTCCCAGAGCTGCTCTGGTGTTGCCTGCTCTTGCTGTGCTGGCCGCTCCCTGCAGGGCTGCTGGGCTGTCCTCAGCAGGAGGTTAGCTTCTCTGTGTTGTTTTGTGGGTGCTGGGGCTCTAGAAATCTTATTGTTAGGTTTGGGATCAGGCAGAACTAATTTCTAGCCCCACCTATGCACATGCTTGCTCTGTTTCCTTGGGCAAACTATTTAAATCCTAAGAGCTTTGGATTACCCTGCAAAACTCTGAGATATGGAGGGGTTATGATTGGTTTTCCTCACAAAATCAGAGGTGCTGACATATGGAAATCTTGACAGATATCCAACTTTTCTTATCTCTTTCCTTCCTTCTTCATTTTATTTTATTTTTTTTTTCTTTTGTTAATATTTTATTTTTTCCAATTAAATGTAAAAACAATTTTTAACATTCATTTTTATAAGATTTTGAGTTCCAAATTTTCTCCTTCCCTCCCTTACAACAATCCCTCCTCTCCCTCCCTCTCTAAAATGGTAAGTAATTTGATATAATCTATGTGTGTGCAATCATGTAAAACACATTTCCATATTAATCATGTTGTGAAATAAGTTGTTTCATCTTTCAATAACCTTAGGATGATCTGGCTTAGTTCGGTATCTTGCCAAGCTTTCAGTAAACTTGCTTTTCCCTCTACTATACATGATTGTTTTATGAAGCAATATTACGCATAATCTTCCATGATGCACTCGCCTATAGTGTCTTACAAAGAGGTTCTTATTCTAAAGTAGTACAGTTTTGGGCGCTGTCCATCTGCTCACCAAGAACATCATATGTTTTCTGCCTGAAGCAGTGTGGAGATCTTTTTGTTGCAATTGCTTATATCATTTAAACTTCTTTAGGAAATTGTGTTAGAGTATGTCAATATCTTTTTTTTTAAACCAGTCTCACATTTCTCAATAGCTTCATTTAATAGGTTGGAGGTACATACCTCAGTTGTGCAACATAACTTTTTAAAAAATTATTTTCTAATTTTGTATTGAATGCAATTTTTTTTCTCTGCCGTATTGGCAGTCTGATTCTCCAAAGCCTGGTAATCCTGAAATGACTAGTCCTTTGGTAACCAGCCATTTCATCTCTACAAAACAATAATTAGTTTAATTTGTTGATGTTTCTGATTCTTGCCATACCCTGTGCTTCCCAATTTGCTTCTCAAAGAAAGAAATCATGATTTATAGATACAAGACTTCTGTATAGTCTACATTCACTAACCATACTCATTTATTATACCTAAACTATATTTTCTAATGACAGTTTTACTCTCCTCTGTGCCTACCTTTCCACTGAAGTAACCAAGCATTAAAAGCACTAATATCTAGTTTGATTTAATTCAGAGGGTTGAATCCTCTATAGAATTTTTTTTAACTCTTTACCTCTTCACTCTCTGCAACAGGTGGGAACATAATTACTTTCAAGGAAGTTTTGTCTTTGCTTTTGCCTTTTTGGGTAAATATTTATCTTCAACAATGCAGTACAAGATGACCAAAATGTTTAAAATATAATAAATATAAAATATTTCTTGTTGCATTTGAACCCATGATAAAATCAACTCTGCTAACCTCTTTATTTGTGTTTCTAAGAAGAAAAAATGAATCATCCTTCCATTTAATTGCAACTTCCTCTTCTGATTTCATTTTTAGCAAAAATGTCAATATTGACATGATGCAGTTTTTTTTATTTGTCTATTTGTCACTGTATAGGGATCTCACATTTAAAGTACCAACAACTAAAGTAATGTTTATACATTTGAAAATTGTCTTGTTATTCTTAACAAACTATGTTGTCATTTCTGCTTCTCTGTCATTATCCTCACGGGAAGAAAAGTGGTCTGTATACGAATGAGGGCAGTTTTATATTTTTCTTTGTTTCATTGGCTGCTGTGGTCAAATAATTCGTCACTAAGTTGAAAAATTTAAGAGTTTCTCCGTACGTGATTAAACAGGCTGTCTGAAAACAGATTTAATCTCTTTCTGGGACCATGCCTAAAGCTTTCTCTTCTTGATAGGACTTGCCTGCACTTGTGTTCCACTAACATAGCTTTTGAGAACAAAAGATTGCCTCCATATTACCATAATTCTTTGGAGCATGACTCAGTAAAGGAAGAGATAGCTTTCTATTAAACATTTGTAATTGATATCCCAAACTCTGGTAATGATCAAAAGTAATTTCTGTTTGGAAAAAAAATGTGAGACTTTATTTGTCTCAGGGAACAAGAGATTAAATGAAAATTAGGTGACCATGTGATTAATGTTGTTGAAAACTTTATTAATACAAGTTAAATTTGTTTTCACTAAAATATTATGAGACCTAAAGTTCCCTTGAAATAAAGTTTTGTGTTTTCCTATGGGAAGAGATTGTTGAAAGAAGAGTTTTCTCTTCTCCATCTATCTAGAGAATGTGGCATCTCATTTTGCAAATTGAGGCATAAGTAGAGAAGTTGTGAATAAAAATTAAACATGGTATTTGGAAGCACTAATGGAAAGATATGTTTGCATCAAATGAAGTGAAATTCCTATTGTGAGATTCATTGTCTCTTGCCTGGAGTATTATGTTTAGTTGCAGCTGCCATATTTTTAGAGGAACACTGCTTGCTGGAGGAGATCCAGGGAAAGTGATCTGGAATGGTTATGGAATAACCAACCATGCCATACAATCTGTTGAATCTATTTCAGTTGGGCTTAGTGTCAGGATTGAAGAATTGAGCCCCAGGTAAATAAAATTATGTAACTGTAGTCAGTAGAAAGAACCCTGGATTTGGAGCCAATATACTGGGGTTCAAATTCAGCTTCTTCTACTTACTACCTGTGTGATCTTAGACAAATCAAACCATCTCTCTATCTCAGTTTCCTCATTTGTAAGATGAGGGGTTGGACTAAGTGACCTCTGGAAGTACTCCCAACTCTGAAACTATAATCTTGTGATAAGAGAAGATTGGGGAAGACACATATTTGTCTTCAAATATTTGAAAAGTTATCATATGAAATAAGGATAATAGTTATTCTGAATAAACTCTCTAGAGAAAAGAACTTATGCCATTAAATGGACATTATCAATAGAGAGAGTTCAATTCAAAATAAGAAAATATTTTATAATCAGAATTGACCAAAAATGGATTAAACTGGCTCATTAGGTTGTTTCTTGTTCATGTAGATGTTCTATGATTATTTTTTAGGGCTAGTATAGATGGTGTTCGCTTATTAGCTAAGTGGTTGGACTGGATGACCTTTAATGTCCCTCTTAACTCAAAAAGCCTATGATTCTATAAGAATTAAACTGTATAGAGAGTAGGAATGGATGAGAGCAAGATAGGCAAATGTTAGATAGAGCACTAGAATTGGAGTCAGGAAGACAGAAATGAATTTGGCTGTCATCTCAAACTCTTGCTAGCTTTATGACCCAGTATCCTCATCCTTAAAATATGGATAATAAGGGCACCTATTTTACAGGATTGTTGTCAAAATTAAATGAAATAATATCTCTAAAGTGATTGCAAACCTTAAAGTGCTGTATTAATGTTACCTATTATTTATTGGATTTTCTTGTTTCATTTTTAGCATTGAGAATTTGATTTGTTTTTATAACCACTGAAACATTTTGTTCAAATCAATATTTAAGTATATACTCCAAAAGATCTCTGATCTTGTTGATTTGAGACTTCCCTCCAACAATGTAGATTGTTATTACACCCATACCTTCCCTTCTGTGCAATTCATGTGCATTTACTCCCCAAAGATGGCCACTCAGTTTACTGTAGACCTTCTTTGCTTCCTTATCATATCCAAATGGTACCACTGAAGCATTCTGGCTATCTACTTCTCAACTTTCACTCTTGTCATATGACTAGCCCATATTTTCTCCCTTTTTTATAATTCCTTGATGACACCCTTTATCCATCCACCCTCTGCTTACCCCCATACCTCCCCACGCCCATTTTCCCTGTAGTTTCTTGTTGGTTATTTATTGCAGAAGCTTACACCTACCATATACCTCTCTCTAGTTCTCTTTCTGATACTTAAGTTCTTCAGAGAGAGTAGTGTTCCACATCTTGAGATATCACAATAGCAATGAAACACTAGTATTGAAAAGATAAACTGTGAGTATATATTTAGTTTTCCGTGCCATTAGGATTGCTTGACAGAATAGTGGATTTCTTCAAGCTCAGTACCTGTGATTTTCCCACAGCCAGGTAAAGGATATACAGGGGAGTGTGGACAAGGCTTATTGCATAGGCCCAATAGGCCCAACTTAGTGAATTCTCAGTTTCACTGTCATATGATTGTTTATAATAGTATTTGATAATTCTCTTTATTTTGTCTCTGTTGTAAAGCTGTTATTTTTATTTTTGTAATTTGATTTTCCTCCCTTTTTAAAAGAAATTATAGAAGGCATGGGTTTATATTGTTAGAGGGATACCCATATTGATGAACTCTATTAATTTTATTAAAACATCCCAATAGCAAAAGTATTTCTATTCCAAAATAGAGTCTAGAGATAAGGGTTTTTTTTAAAGCATTATAAGTTTGTGGATGATGATTGCTCTTTGTTGCTTACTCACTAATGATTTTATTTTATGAATTCTTTCAAAAGAGAAGTTACTGAGTTATCTCTACAGAACAACTTTTCCTACATCTTCTTCCTCATTCCTTAAGTTGCAGTGATAAGAATGATATTGTAACACAAAGGTAGCTAATCGTATCACTTTTCAGATTTGTATATAATGTGTTTGTTTTCTTTTTTATTTACAGTCTCTAATATTTGATGAAGTCGACCTCTCGGACGCCAGTGTAGCTGAATCAAGCACAAAAAATGTCAACAACAGTTTCACGGTATGTTGTGATTCTGATAAGTCTAGCCTAAAACAATCCAAAGACTTTTTACTGATGCTATCAAGAATTCACTTATTAAAATTGTTCATCACTTGTACTTATTGAGGAATTTATAAACTGAATAAACTCTAACTATCTAGCATCATTAAATTAGGTACTCTAACACTGTTCCTATCATGTCCTTTTTTATATGTAAACTTTGATTTCAATGGATTTCAATTATGAAATAGACCTTTCCTTTTGATTTTGTTGCTTTTATGTATTTCCTTTAAATTCAACACTTTATTCTATTGATCTTGCAGAGGCATATTCTATGAATTTCTCATTTGTCTTATTTTTAATTGGACAGTTACTTTTGTGAGGATGAAAGTTTTAGGCATGAAAAAATTTTAATTTTTTATTTAGGCAATTGAAAGAATGTACATGATTATTATTAGCTTTTGTTTGCATGCTCTGAAAAAACTTTTAATTTTCTAGGTAGTGTGGATGGAAATGAAGGGATAGAATTTAGATGATTTGCATGGTATTACACAGCAAAGAATACCTAATCTTTCATATTCAGTATCTTCCTTTTCTTCTGACTTCCCCCACTCCTGCCTACAAAGACAACCATATCTTTTCCTATGCTTAAAAAAAGAGCCTTCCTCTAATCCTGGTATCCTCTCAATCTATTATTTATTTCACTTCCCCTTTCAGTTAGGAGGATTGAATTCAGAAGAATGACTGAGAAAGATGGACAACAGGCCCAACTACTTGAATTCTCAGTATCATTGTCATAAAAATTTTATAATCGTTTCTGATAATTCTCTTTATTATGACTCTGTTGCAAAACTGTTAATTTTTATTTTTGTAATTTGATTTTTCTTATTTTTTTTATCAAGTTAACTAGTTTTTTTAAAAAAAAATAACTTTCTGTGTTAAGAAAAAACACAACAGCTTTTAGTTTTGCTTATCACTTCTGTAGTTGTTCTGATCATGTTTCTCTATTTCACCTTTGCAAAGGTCCTTAGTCCTTCTCATTACTTTAAAACTATAGATCTCATCCAACCCCACTGGTCCAAGAAAATACAAAGAACGGACAGTAATGGCTTGGGAAAAGGCACAACGACAGTGGGCCTATAGGAGGGAAGGAAGTGGTGGTAAGACATACATTTGTAATAAGTACACCACAGAAAAGTCATCAGAGTGATTGATAGTGACAGCTGTATACTGGCCGAGGAAGATAAATAAATGGAACATTCGAGGAAATGAGCCATCTCAAATGGCTGAGAAAAAATACTTCACAGCAAGTGGGGAGTCAGTGTGGTGCAATGGAAAAGGTTGCTGAATTTGGAGTCAGAGGACATGGGTCAGATCTGTTTCATTATTTATTACCTCTGTGAACTTCAACAAGTTGCTTAATCTCTCTGGGTCTCAATTTACCAATATGAAAAATTGGATCATTAGATTTGATGGACTCTAGGGATCCTTCCAGCTTTAGGTAATATGATCCTGTGATTAAATGATAGTACTAGTTAAATGAGGACCAAAACTAGAGCTCCTAAAGAAGGATTAAGTAAACCTAATTATAGATTACAGAATTTAGAAGAAAATTTGGAGACCTGCTCCATAACAGTAAATTATCAAAAATAGTATACTAAGTATAATGCAAAAATACAGAGATGAAGGAAAATGAATAAAATGAATTTGAAAAAAAATAGGATGTACAAGACTGTTATAAACCAAGAATAATGAAATTGAAGGTAGACTATAAAGAAGAAATTTAAGAACTATGGATCTTTCCAAACTCATAAAAAAAGTAAATGTGAATATTTTACTTCAAGAAGTTATATAAGAAATTGTGATAATATATATTATCATATATAATATATAAATACACATAAAATATAAATATTATATATAAATGCACAGTTGAAACAGTGAATTTTTAAATATATATTATAATATATTATTATTATTATAATATATATTATTATTATTATATATATTAAGCTGGTGGCAAAGTAGAAACTAAGGAAATCCACATAACAACAAAAGAAAACCCAAGTGTAACTCACTAATACATGTCCTGATCAAACTTTAGAACTATACATTAATATATAAATTTTGCAGTCCACAAGATTAAAAACTTTCATATTTCAAGGAAAAATCACTTAGATTGTGATTATCACAGGATTATTCTGTATAAAATGGGAAAGGAAAAATGAGTTATGACATTTCAAAGAGGAATGATTGTTTGGTACTTGGAAATGATAAATCCTCCAAACATGAACTTAAGCATTAAAGACAATAATTGAATGTTCAATAAAGGGAAAAGCTTTTTTCATTCCTTCAGAAGAATCTGAAGATTATTTAGTATGCAAATTTGCCAAATTGAAGAATATTAAATACTTTCACTAGCAATGAAAGACTAAGAAATGAAATGTGTGTTTTCTTGCTAGTATGACTAAATAAGAACATGGGGGAATTTTCTTTTTATTTGTTTTAATTTTTCAAAAAATATTTACACATTGAAAAACTTTGAGAAGTCAAAGAACATCAATGGTCTAGCAAAATCCAAGAAACAAAAGATTCATCATGATAAAATCAAGTAGAGAATAGGCAGAAGAAGTGATTTAATGTTTCAGGAAGGAAAACTCATCCTGTCATTAGTAAATTCATTAATTAATTAGTAAAGAGTAATTTATTAGTAATTATTATCAAGTAGTCATATTAATTAGTAATTAGTGAATTAATTATAGCTGACATCATTGAATATATTGTTTTCCTGGCTTCACTTAATTTACTTTGATCACTTCATTTAAGTCTTTCCATGCATCTCAGTATTGCTCATACCTTTACCTTTCTTACAACACGGTACTATTCCATTCTATTCATGTACCATAAGTTTCTTCGCAGTTCCTCAATCCATCAACATCTGCTTTATTTCCACTTTTTTTTGCTAGCACAAAAAGTCCTGCTGTAGATGTTTTGGTGTATGGGAAGCTTTTCTTTTTTGTCAACGACCTCCTTGGAGTACATGCCTGGTAGGGGAGTCTCTAGGTCAAAGGATAAGGTCATTTTATTCACTTTATTTCCAAAATTCCAGATCGATTTCCAAAATATTGTAAAGAATACGACTGATTCACAGCTCCAGCAATAATGCAGTGGTGTTCATGCTCTCCCTACATGCAACATTGACTATTACCATCTTTTCTCATATTTGCCAATTTGCAAGGTGTGAGGTAAAACCTTGGGGTTTTTTCAATGTAAATTTCTCTTATTATTAGTGATTTGGAGTATTTTTCATATGATTATTAGTCTGCAGTTCTTCTTTTTGATGCTTCTCATACCCTTTGACCACTGCTTGAATCCCTTCTTCCTTTGAACTTTTCTACTTCTTATCCTTTCTATTGTTCATCTGTTGCTCAATCAATCAATATTTATTAAGTGCCTGCTGTCGGATCAACTTTTAACTCTCAAAGAGCTAGTATTTAAGGATTCCTGGAAAGATCAACCTGTATCGGTTGAAACAGTGCATTTTTAAAAATCCTAATATAAAAAATAGAGATAGGATAACAATTTTTTTACTTCAGAATAAAAGCATTGTAAAGTTTTTGTGTGTGTCTGGGGCGGCTAGGTGGCGCAGTGAATAGAGCACTAGCCCTGGAGTCAGAAGCACCTGAATTCAAATCCTGACCTCAGACACTTAACACTTACTAGCTGTGTGACCTTGGGCAAGTCACTTAACCCCAATTGTCTCTCCAAAAAGCAAAAAAAAAAAATTTTGTCAATTGATGCATCTTTTTACCATTTAAAACATCATTTTGTGATTTATCAGGGCAGGGGCTCAATTTTGTATTACTGGTAAATAGCTCAAAGACCTCCTTATATAGAATAGTCATTCAATAAATGTTTGGTAGTGATTTTGTGCCCATAGCACTCCCTGTCTTCCATTAGCAGCATGTTTAATTTTTGTTAAAGTTCATGTGGAGAATTTTCCCATTATCTTACTCCTTCCTATGAATTTTCATTCTCTTTTTGAATTTGTTGTTCCACTAGTGTTTATTCTCTTTCTCTATTTTCCATTATGTGTTTCAGCCACAATAGTAGTTGACATAGCAAGAGTATTGCTGGTACACACAAGTTGTCATTTTGAGAATAGAGAGAAACTTGGTGGCCTGAAAGCTTTTTACTTTTGTTTCATTGTCATCACTTTGATTTCAACCCAGGTGTTGAAGTTAATGGGCAAGCTAACTTCAGATTAGAAGTAAACATGCTTTTAAAAGAAACAATCCACTAAGGTCTGACTGTCCAGCATTATGTATTTATTTTACACCAGGCAAAAGCAGTGTTAGTGTTGAAAGCCAAGAAGCTTTGCATCTTATGTGGCTTTAGGTATCAGTGCTGTGATTGAGACTAATGGAAAAAGCTGACCCTTGAGAGGCTGACCTTAGTGTAGGTTGTTTTAAAAGCCTTTCAGTTCATTGGCACTATTGATTTATTTTGGAATGTTAGCTGCACATTTGTGTTCTAATAATGACTTTGGATCTGAAGAATGTTATTTTTCCAAAAACTTTTCAGCTACCCATCTTTAATAGTCAAGTAAGATTCAGTCAGTCAACTAGCATTTATTAAGAGTTCCTACTTTGTGCCACGCACTGTGATGAGTTCTGGGGATACAAAGAAAGGCAGAAAGCAGTTCTTACATTTGTAAATTGGTTTATGCTTTTCTTTTCTTTTCTTTTCTTTTCTTTTCTTTTCTTTTCTTTTCTTTTCTTTTCTTTTCTTTTCTTTTCTTTTCTTTTCTTTTCTTTTTTTGGAGGGGGGAGGCAGGGCAATTGGCGTTAAGTGAGTTGCCTAAGGTCACATGGCTAGTTAAGTGTTTTAAGTGTCTGAGACCGGATTTGAACTCAGGGCCTCCTGACTCCAAGGCCAGTGCTTGCTCTATTCACTGAGCCACCTAGCTGCCCCTATACTTTTTTTTTTCTTTTCATAACGTGTTTGTGCTCTTTCTCACTTTAGTCTCAATATCTCTGTGAGATAGGTGGGGCTTAAGTGATTATTTCCATCTTATAGACTTGGAGACTTGTAGCCCTCAGAGGTTAAATGGCTTTCCCAAAGTCACATTAGTTAATAATAGAATAGCAATTGGAACCCAGAACTTCTGATTCCTAGTGCAGAGGTCTTATTAGCTTTGACAATTTCCTCTTTATATAGTTCCCCCACCTTTTTTGATCTTACTGCTTTCCTATTAGTCTTGATGTCCCTTCATCTCCCAATTCTTAAAAAAAATTCAACTCCCCATGGTAGCAAAATTCCAAAGAAATTAGTTCCATTAATTCCTACATAGTTTATCATCACTGTGTACCACAACCTTACCAATGGTAGCAAACTCTTTGATGCTTTAGTTGTATAGAATATTCTATTTAATGAGTATGAGTTAGATCTATTATGAAAAGCCCTTCATTTCTTTACTTCAAAGAGGTATTATGATGATTGGTTTTTATTATAATTTACTCTTTATGAAGTGACTACAGTTTTAGTTGGAAAGGTGATTTTTATAAAAATGTAAATGGTAATCCTATTTTGTCACCTAAATTCTATGCCTGAAGAAGAGAACTTTTTGGATGATCAAAGGACAGTTATAAGGTAAATATTAATTTTTCAAAACTTTTTGATGGGAATAATTGTTTTCCTTAAATTTTAATGAAGATTTTGCTTAGTTTTTAAAACTGGTGGTCAGTTTTAAAAATTAATGGCAATGACACTGTTTGAAGTATCTTTTGTGTATATAGAGAATATTTTATGTAAATAAAGTCACTGTGTTAAATAAATACAAATTTAGTTTGTTTGGTTTAATATAAAAACCCTGCTAACATTCTTAACGATTGGTCTACAACTGAGTATGCAATCCCATGGTTACTGAAAATTCACTCTGGCTTAGTGGATGCTATGAATTGAAGAGACACCACTTGATAGCCCCTATTTTTAGTATTAAATGATGTTTGGAATGAAAGTGTAATTTTAGTTAGATTTTAGTTAGTAATTTAGATTTTACCTTGCTAGATGTTGGCCATACAAAGATAAAAGGGAAAAAAAGTCTCCCAACTTGTCCCCCAGTCTTATGTTTTCTGGGTGTGGGTGATGCGGGTGACAACTTGTACACAGAGATGATAGTTTGAGATAATTTGAGTAGGAAGAAGACACAACTGGATCCGAAAAGACTTCCCTTAGGAGATACTACCTGAGATAGGTCTTACAGGAAGTAAGTTAAAGGGGAGGGATGTGTGCAGTGAGGGGGGAAAATTTTAGAACTCAACATCTTAAGAAGTTAAAGAAGTGGAGGGTAGGGCTGAGGATTGAAGGTGTAAGGGGTGGGAGGGGGAGGAGTGCATTCCAGATGTTTGACAAAACTTGTACAGGCAAAGTGGCAAGAGGAGGAATACCAACAGAAAGCAAAACCAAGTAGCTTTCTTGGCTCGAATATAAAATGTGTGAAGTGAAGTAATCTGGAGTAATCTGGCAAAGCTGGAGCCTGTGATGCCAATCTGTAAAGGGCTTTAAATGCCTTATAATGTAAGGAGTCTGTATTTTGTCCTGGAAACAATGAGGAACCACAGAATATTCTTGAACTACAAAGTGTCATGTAATATTAATTTGCCAGCTGATAGGTGAGAGATGAAGCAGAGAAGCCAATTGCAAAGCTTTGCTAATATTACAGATGAGTGATAATGAGGGCTAGAAATAGAGTGGAGACGGCATGTATAGAGAGAGGGATCAATGCAAGAGGTGCTGTGGAGGTAAGAAGCAGCAACACTTGGTAACTAAGGATTTAGGGGATAAGGGAGACTGAAGAGATAAGGTTGACTCAGTGGTTGCAGACCTGTGTGGTGACCTTATTTAAATAAGGGAAATTTGGAGGAGGGGTAGGTTTAAAGGGATAAAATATGTCATACTTGGACATGTGAGATGCCTGTAAGATTCCCAAATGTAGAAGCCCTGCAGATAGCTGGTAATGTGGCACTGCAGCTACAGAGAGAGTTTGTATATAGAGATGGTTGTTTAAGAACTGATGAGATCATTAAGAGGATAGAGAGGAAGGGGGGGAGAGAGAGAGAGAGAGAGAGAGAGAGAGAGAGAGAGAGAGAGAGAGAGAGAGAGAAAGAGAGAGAGAGAGAGAGAGAGAGAGAGAGAGAGAGAGAGAGCAGAAAATGGGGTAAAGGTCTGGGATAGAGCTTTGGTGACTTCCCACAATGAAAGGGTGGGAAATGATCTACAAAGAAGGAGAGGTCAGATTGGTAGAAACAGAACCCGGAAAAAGCAGGGTCATGAAAGTCAAGGGAAGAGAGAGTGTGAGGAGGAATGAGTAATAGCATAAGAAGCCACAGAGAGACCAAAAAGGCTAAGGCCTGAAATCTGGCAATGAAGATTCTATCTATTCTTTGCTTTACCCCCTGATTACCTGCTTATCCTTCATTTTTAAAAACAGCCTTACTCATGATGGAAAATGCTATCCACATCCAGAGAAAGAACTAGGGGGTCTGAATGTAGATTGAAACATACTATTTTCTCTCTCTTTTTTGGATTTTTTTTTCTTTCTGATGCTTTTTTCCCTTTTGTTTTGATTCTTTTCTCATAACGTGACTAACGTGGAAATATGTTTACTATGATCATGAATGTATAGTCTCTATTAGATTTCATGCCTTTTTGGGGAGGGATGTGTGCAGTGAGGGGGGAAATTTTTAGAACTTAACATCTTATAAAAGTGAATGTTGAAAACCAAAAATAAATTTAAAAAATTTTAAAGTCCTATACTATCAAGAGAACTTTCCATTTGCCACCAGTCCTCCATTGTGAGAATTGTGTCTCTAAGCAAATCTAAGACTGTGATGTTAGAATCCAAATGAACTGGTTCTACTTAGTACTTAATGGTCACTTAGTCAATAACATTTATTAAGTCTATGTGCCAGGCACTGTACTAAGGTATCGTTCTCTGTAAAGATCTTAGAAATGAGTTTCTGTTCAATATACTGATGTTTTCCAATTTTCTACTGCCATTTCCCTAATTGATCCTAAGATTTTACAATGCTATGTGATAAGAGAGTTAAGGCTTCTGGTCCTCATTAGCGTACATCATTTGTTTTTCCAAAACCCATTGTAAGGGGATATCCCTCAACATGTCTTTAATGATGTCTTCCAACCCCATAATTATTCCTTTAGAAAGTAGCAATAAACATAAATAAGCTTTAAATTAAAATCAATCACGCTCAGTTTCTGTAAAGACATTAATATAACATTGTGTCACTAAAACTCCCCCATTTATTGGTTCCTGATTCATCTAGTTCTTTCAAGTAATTCCCCTTTTCATTAGTCTGTGCAGTTTCCTTCAGCATTTCCTTTTTCAGGTTACATTTAAAAAACACCCTGAGCAAACAACTAAAATACCAAATTAATTTGATCCAACATCAAGAAATGGAACAGAAGCCACAGAGGCAATTAGTGTTGAAGCCTGGAGCCATATTTATGAAGCATTTAGATTTTTATCCCACTGTAATTCTTTTCTTCATTTTCAAGCTGACACAAAGAGTTTTGATGAAAATAACATTCTGAATAATGTTCTCTTTTAATATTTGACTATTGATAGGAAGTTTGACTATTACTTGACTTTGTAGGCTAGATTTGGTCAAAAGCCCTAGCCACCTCTCTTACTTATCCATTATTTTTACAGGAATTTTGTGCCGTGTCTTAGAAGAGGCCTAAAATATGTCTAAGGAAACAGGAAATGAAAATGCATAGCTAATTTCAGTGGAACTCATACACTGTGTTTTTTCCACTAGAAAGGAATCCTATACACTTAAAAATCATAGGATGCTTGTATTTGAATTTTTCATGGTAACAGTTTCTTATTTTCCCCTCATTTTGATGGTTTGATAAATAGCCTCTTTTTTTTATGTTTTTGTTATGTTGCTTTGAAACTGAACACATATAAAATTACTCAAGCATTAGAAAAAGAATATATTAGTTTGGGTTAAACATATGCTTTATTATCTAATTCTGTCATATTCAAAGCCATGTTGAAATCTAGAATACACAATTGGCATTGTCTTTAATTGGAGTATTTGATTACATAAATAATAATAATATGGTCATCTAGTTATTTCATATGTAATTTTCTATCATTTTCATTCTTTTATATGGTTCTAATATTTCTAGAGTTAGAGTAACTTATTATGTTGACTACAAGATTGGCTGTTTGCTTCTGAGTGTCATTTCCTGATTAGGTCTTGAAAGGCAGCCCAGTGTTTGGTGAATACTTTTTCTAGTAATCCAGTAGCATCATAGTAAGGAGTCTGGTGGGAGAGCTGAGGGGAAGGTGCCAGAAAGACACTCTTCATATATTTTATTTTACTTGAATATGGTTTGTACTATTTTTCTGGGAGGAAAAAATCATTGGCCATGGAAACTACTGGAAGCCTTGTTACTAACCTTATTGTTAGGATTTGGGTTAACCAAAGTCCATAGAACCATGTATGTTTGATTCATATTCCAAATGTTGTGGCAAGAATTCAGTTCAATCCAATAGGCACTGCGGTAAGTACTTTGCCTAGTAAAAGTGAAAACGGTGCGTGCACTCAAAGAGCTTACATTCTTCTGGGAGGATATAAGATCTAAACAGATCAGTGGGCACATGATCAATTGAGGATGGAAGGAACACTGATCAGAACTCCCTAATCAGTTAGGGTAACTGGCTTATGTGCCTCCTCCTAATCCTCGAGAGAAGTTACATATTCTAAGAAAGGGAAGGAAGGACAGAGGGTGTTCCAGGCATGAAGGTAAGCCTGTACAAAGGCATCTAGTCGGGGGAAGGGAGATTAAGTACAGGGAATAGCAAGTAGGTAGGTCTGACCATATTTAAAAGTCCATGAAGGTGCCTGTGGAATAAGACCGGAAAGTTGGTTGTGAAGGCTAAGATATTTTCCCACTCTGGGAGTCAGTTTCTTCATTTGTAAAATGAGAGAGTTGAACTGGATGGACTCCCATGTTCCCTTATGTTTCCAAATTTATGATCTCATACTCAGCAGACTTCAGCCTGGCAAGATTGTCTTTAATTTCTGACAAAATTCTAGGACATATTGCTAAAGGGACAACTCGTGAACATTAAATAATCATCACTGTTCTTCCTCAAGAGCATCGTTTGTCCATCATTGTATTAAGAAAACAGTGAATGGTACTAATGATTCATTCAATCCCCATTTATTCAGTGAACACTTACTAAAGACCCATGATAGTGTATGTTAGGTACTATGCTAGCCATTGGGGATACAAGACAAAAACAAATTCTTCCTGTAAATTTTGCTACAGTCGTGTAAGGAAAAGATGTATAGCTCATATAGCAGTCATCATTGCTCTTACTGCATTTCTTTTTGGCTTGCTTAGCCCTGTTACTTTATTTTGATAAGATAGCAACTATCGAAGAGAAAAAAAGAGGAGGATGGTACTTATGGAACAGCTACTAGGTCAATCAATATATTTGACTGTAAATTGAAAACCACATTACATGGACCATGGGTTTGGAGCTTGGAAGGGACCTTGGAGATCAGCTAACCCAACCCTTTTTTTTTTCTATAGATGATGAGAACTTAAGTGACTTGCCCAAGATCACACAAATAATCTTCCCTTTTCTCACCCCAAAGAATATCTTCTAGTGCTTTCCTCAAGTCCCTGTTAGATGACTAAGTAGCTACACTCAAAATATTTGAAAGAACCTTAAAGGTCATCTGGTCCAGCCCCTTCACTTTATGGATGAGAAAGGTGAGATCCCATTTGGGGTTTTCTTGGTAGAGATACTGGAGTGGTTTGTTATTTCATTTTACAGATGAGGAAACTGAGGCCAACAGGGTTAAGTGACTTGCTCAAGATTACACAACTAGTGAGTGTTTGAGGGCAGATTTGAACTCAAGATGAGTCTTCCTGACTCCAGACCTGGTACTTTATCCAATTAGCTGCCCCTAAGGTTACAAAAGAATTATGAGGCAGAACAAGGTTCAAATTCAGGTTTTCTGACTTGAAGTGTAATATTCTTTCTCATTTCATACACCATACTGCCTCCCCAAGGGATGACCAATGCTGGGAATTTCAGGGACTGTAGCTGGCTAGTGGGGAAGATAACTTTGGGCAGATGAACTTTACTATAACCCCCTCTTATCACCCCTCCTTACTTTGTTGTTTATTTCGACAACTCATATGGCCTTCTCTGCCAAGCAGTCTGTATATACTTATATTTAAGAAAAGAACAAACCAAAAGCCACCCCTAACCCAATATTTACTTCAATTGAACAAACTCTTTTGTACTTATAAATGGACTGATTATTAGAAGTTAGTGTGCACTGCTTTTGAGGGATAATCAAAAGACCTGCCTGGCTTCATATCCTGGATCTGGGTGTATAAATTTGGATGCATCACTTTTTATCTCTTGGCTTCAGTTTTCTTAAGTGTAAGTTCAAGAGGTTTGACGAGATGTCGTATCTTTCCAGGTCTGTCTCTGTCTGTCTTTGTCTCTCCCTCTTGACTTACAATCACTTGCAAACCCTGAAGTGCTAGACACTATTATTATTGTTATATGATACTGAGTTGTGATAGACTCTTCATATTCAGTTCCCAACATTGTGATCTAAAAGTTCTTTTTTTTTTTTTTTGCATTTTTGGAGGGGGGAAGGAAGGCCAATTGGGATTAAGTGACTTGCCCAAAGTCACATAGCTAGTAAGTGTTTTCTTTATTAATATTTTTTTTTCTTTTTGGAGGGGAGAAGGCAAGGCAGTTGGTGTTAAATGACTTGCCCAAGATTGCATAGCTAGTAAGCGTTAAGTTTCAAGGTCAGATTTGAACTCAGGTCCTCCTGATTCCAGGGCCAGTGCTCTCTTCACTTTGCCACCTAGCTCCCCAATGGCTAGTAAGTGTTAAGTGTTGGAGGCTAAATTTGACATAAGGTCCTCCTGACTCCAGGGAATAGATTAGGTACACAAGGCACAGTAGTTAATGAGTACAGTAATCTACTGTTTGATAAACCCAAAGACTCTAGCTTCTGGGAAAAGAACTCACTATTTGACAAAAACTGCTAGGAAAACTGGAAAATAGTATGGCAGAAACTGGGCATAGACCAATATCTTACACCATATACCAAAATAAAGTCTAAATGGGTGCACAATCTAGATATAAAGGCTGATACTGTAAGCTATCTGGGAGAAGGAATAGTTTTCCTATCATATTTATGGAGAAGGGAAGAATTTATGACCAAACAAGAGATAGAGAGCATTACAAAATGCAAAATGAATAACTTTGATTACATTAAACTGAAAAGTTTTTGTATAAATAAAGCCAATGTAACCAAGATTAGGAGGGAAGTAGAAAATAGGGAAACAATTTTTACAACAGTATCTCTGATAAAGGCCTCATATCTAAAATATACAGAGAACCGAGTCACATTTATAAGAATATAAGTTATTCCCCAATTGATAAATGGTCAAAGGATACAGAGAGTTTTCATAGAAAGAAATTAAAGGTTTCTATAAGCATTTTAAAAAATGCTCTAAGTCACTATTGATTAGAGAAATGCAAATGAAAATGACTCTGATGTATCACATCTCACCAGTCAGATTGGTTAAGATGACAAAACAGGAAAATGATAAATGCTGGAGAAGTTGTTGGAACACTAGTGCATTGTTGGTGGAGTTTTGAACTGATCCAACCATCCTGGAGAGCAATTTGGAACTATGCCCAAAGGGCTATAAAAAGGTGCATACCCTTTGACCCAGCAATAACACTTCTAGGGCTGTATTCTAAAGAGATCATACAAGTGGGAGGAGAACCTGTATGCACAAAAATATTTATATCAGCTCTTTCTGTGGTAGCAAAGAATTGGAAATCTAGGGGATGCCCATCAACTGGGGAATGGTTAAACAAGTTGTGTTATATGAATGTATGGAATACAATACAGGGTTTAATATGCTGTAAGAAATGAGTAGCAGCCAGACTTCATAATAATTTGGAGGGATTTATATAAACTGATGCTGAGTGAGGAGAGCAGAACCAGGAGAACATTGTATACAATTACAGACACATTGTATCTATGATCACTGACTTGGTAGACTGGGCTCTGTTCAGCAATGCAAGGTTATAAGAAAGCTCTAAGGGGTGGCTAGGTGGTGCAGTGAGTAGAGCGTCAGCCCTGGAGTTAGAAGGACCTGAGTTCGGATCCGGCCTCAGACACTTAAGGCACTCACAAACAAAAACCTAGCTGTGTGACCTTGGGCAAGTTACTTAACCCCAGTTGCCCTCCAAAAAAAAAAAGATAAGACAGCTCTGAAGGATTCATGATGGAAAAGGCTATCCACATCCAGAGAAAGAACTACCATGAATTAAGAAATTGTACGGAACTATTGATACCATTGTTTGCTTTCTGATTTTACCTGCTTCACCAAGTCTTCTTGGAAGTATTGAAATTTAGATATCTTTCTATTTTAGTTAATGTTGCCATGGATGATAGGACAATTACATATAATTTCACTTACCATGCCTATTTACTGATTAAATTTTTTCCTAGATTGTATTGGAATTTTTTTCAAAAGTTCATTAAATTTGTTTATGGAAATATATTTTTGTGAGGTAGCTTATATGCCACTTTGAGAAACCATCTGAGTGTTTTCAAATTTTTCTTTCCTATATTTTTCCAGTTTTTCTCTGCCAAAAGTTGATCCCAAATTTTAATATCCCAATTCAAGAAGTCAAAAGTAACCAAGTAGGTACTATGAACCTAGTGGCTATAATGAGCTTAGCACTGTAGGGTCCTACGAAAGAAGCATTTGACATAGTATCAATACACTTAAAAAAAAATCCAAACCTATGACTTCATCTGTGTGAGGAATTCCCACTATGGAAACTCCCTGCACCTATGCTGATTGGCAGCCATAGTCTCACAGGTGAAGTGACTTAGGGTCGACATTTAGAGCCCCTCATTTTGGCACTGAAATTAAGCAACTTGCAGATTGCCATCTGCAGATACCACCTACCATGTATGAGAGTATCAGAGGAAAGACTTGAACCCAGTTCTTGGTTAATCCAGAGCCTAGAATCTAAGTATTACATTTTGCTAATTAGTGTCCTTAAGAAACATAATTTAGAAATAAGATAAAGTATACACATGAAAAAACCAGTGTATAATGAAGTGCCAAAACCATGTGTCAAAATATATGTATGGTGTTGACAAATACATTGTGGCTCTTGGAACTCAAAAGGCAGGGACATTTATTGCTCCCTCTTGCAATTCTTTTAATTTAGAAATTAAAGTGTTTATTGGATTATGAGTCCTCACAATCCAGTTTTGCTCTTTCCTGTTAAGATCATTAAGCAAATGTTTTAAAAGTTTAAAATATTACATAGCTACTTAAATTGGGGAAACAAAGTTGTCCAATTAAGAACTCTTTGCCTTTTGAGGGGAGGAATTTCAAAGCATATAGTTTGAATATAGCAAAACAAATGTCTGATTCTGAAAACTGAGTTGTAATCATCTTTACTACTGTATGTATTCCTTTCTCAAACAACTGTTTGTTGGCCACTCACTCTGTCACTATTTTTGCTCCTAGGGAAGAAAAAGATAACATCTCTACCTAGGTGCCCATTGCTGCTTCAGGTTCAACATGTTCAAAATTGAGTTTACCATCTCTCTGTTAAACCTGCTCTCTTTCTCCTGCACCTATCACTCACATCCTGATTTCATTATTTTTGTCTTTAGCTTCATCCTTCATTGGATCATAGAATTTAGAGCTGGTTAGGTTTTTTTTGTTTGTTTTTTTTGCAGAGGAAGCTGGTGTGGTGCTCACTAGGGACACACCCACATAGATACAGGAGCAAGAGTGAGGGTCTACAGTTCAGTCCTTCCTGGTTTGCTTAGGGTTACAAATTCTTCAAATTCCTTACTTTATTTCCCTCTCTATATTTTACATTCCCTTTCTCTCTCTCTCTCTATATATATAGTCACATTCCTCAAAGGTTAGTCAAATTCCTCAAATTCCTCACTTTATTTCCCTCTATATATTCTACATTCCCTCTCTATATGCTGATTATATGCATGGTGAATTCTTTAAACTGCTGCCACAATAATCTTTCTGATGTGTAGATCTAGTTATGTCAGAAGTTTTCCATGGCTCCCTATTACCTCCATAGTAGAGTTGAGACATCTTTGGCACATAAGACCTGGCACATAAGACTCTCCATAATCTGATGTTATGCTGTTATTTTAGCCCTATTTATTATCATTACCTTCTATATATTCTTCCTTCAGACCAGCCTGGTCCACTCTTTTTCTGTGAACATGCCATGTACTCTTTCACTTCGATGCTTTTGTTTTGTTTTCAGTATCTAGAATGCTTTTCCTCCCCTTCTTTTTTTCCTGTTTGCCCATTAAAGCCAGAATGCCTCCTCTTTTATGAAGCTCTTCCTGACTTAACCACTTTGTAATGTCTTTCTCTACTAAACTTCAAATAGCTTCTTAATTTTGGTTTGCCGTAATTCACCTTTTAAATGTGATGTATATCATCTCCTTCCTAAAAACTCTATGAGAGTTTGTCTTATCTCAACCTTTGTATTTTCCTTAGTGCCCCAAACAGTGCTCTGTGCAACATCTTTTTTTTTTTTGTTTTGTTTTTTTGCTTTTTGGAGGGGGGAAGGCAGGGCAGTTGGGGTTAAGTGACTTGTCCAAGGTCACACAGCTAGTAAGTGTTAAGTGTCTGAGGCCAAATTTGAACTCAGGTTCTCCTGACTACAGGGTTGGTGCTTTATTCACTGTGCCACCTAGCTGCCCCTGGCAAAATCCATTCTTAATGAATACTTGTTGGCTGAACTAATGAATGGGATAAGATCCTTTCCCTCCCAGAATTTATAATCTGTTATGGGAAATAAAATGTATACAGTCAAAGTGATATAAGGCATGGTATGATGTTTATATGAAAGATACAAAACCTTGGCAATGGCTCTTCTAGATGTGATTTTTGTTTTTAATCTGCAGAACTATTGTGGAAAATTACATAGATATTGAATTTCTTATTTTCTGTCTGATTAATCTTTCTCATTTTGCCTTCTAGTCTGGTGGGAAAGCAAGTTACACTTCCTGGTTTCTTCTTTATTTTAATTTTCTTCTATGCTTAATTATTGTGTTTGCTTTGTTAATTTTAATTTTATCCTTTCGTTTCTTAATCTATGCCCATCATGCTAAAATCAATGTTAACTTTGTATTTGCCTCATATACTTACTATAAGGTCTTTTGTGATGTCTTAGGAACCTTAAACATTCTATTTAAGAACTTAAAAGTAATATACATGGTATTATTTTCACAGATTATTTTGGGCTCTTCAGGAATGTCAGCTATTTCCCAGCCTCTCACTTGTTATCTAAGAGTAATGGAAAATAGTTTTTGGAATATATTTCAACTTTGTGGTGATCAACACAAAGAAAATAATTTCTTTCCTTTGAAATTGCCAGTTGTGTCCTTTGCACAACAATTTACTGTTATTAAACTAGAAGAGTCTGTGCCAAGGGAATATTGCTAATGTTTTTTTCAATCTATCTGGTACAGACTGAAAATCTTAACTATAATGGTAATATTCTTAAAGTTTCCATTAACTGCTGCTTGTGTGTTGCTCAATTACAATGGAAGATGATGTGACAATCTACATAAATAATTGATCAGTTCATTGTGATCCTTTTTATTGTAATTAATATTAAAAGAGAACATTAATTTCCATAGACAGCATAACCAGTGTAATGTTTAAGGATATACCAAATTCCATATGACTATGTATTATGAATATTTTGTTCCCAGAGTTTTAATATGATTGGAAAAATATGGGACTGGAAGTCAGGCTCTTAATTTGCTATGCAGTAAGGGGGCAAATCACTTAATACTCCTAGACCTCAGCTATAAAATAGGTAGGGGGTACACTAAATTACCTAACATTTTTATAGCTCTTAAGAATCTGTGATTTTACATGTTGATTAGATTGGATGATCCAAGATCTTTTATAGCTTCAAAGTCCTTTGAAAAATCACCCTATTAGCAGAGAATCTACTTGAGTTACTGAAAAAATTATTTTTCATAACCGGTGTAGTCTAATCAACTTTCTTGATATTTTTATGGCTTTGTGATCTTATTGACATGGGTACCCATTCAAGCATGTGTTTTGGAAGCCATGAATATCTCTTAATCCAGTGCATATTTCTCAAGTACATTTTCCATAGAATATCAAACCAGTGAACTGAGGATCTTCCTATCTGCTGGCATTACATTGATGACAATGGAACATATGGACTTTCCATATTTTTTGCAGGTCATACATCTCTTTCATAATATCTTTTATACTTCTTGTATAAAATTCTTCACTATTATTATTCCTCAACTTATTTATGTCTGCCATATATTCCTCATTTTTCTTTGGATGACCTACAACCCTAATTCTTCTCTGACTCATAGACAGAACCAATAAAAGAAATGGAGACTTTTGTTTCATGAAGATGCTTGGGTTCATTAAAAGTCATGAAGTAATTTCTCAGGTAAAGTTCAGCTTGTTCCCTTCTTCCTATTCAATTTTGGTTTCTGATTTGTTGTCCATCTGTAGTGTATTTCTAAGTATATTCTTATGGACTAGCTCTATGCGCTGTCCATTCAACTTCATGTCATTATGTGGAAACCAAGCATTCTATACCCTTTGGGTTTTTCCTGTGTAGATATTAAGATGAATTCTAAGTTGAGATTCAAGCCCAGACCTCCTGATTTCAAGTTTCCCACCCTTCTTCCAATTTCACCCTTAAATACTTTCAGTATTATCTGACGCTATGGTGTATTAGAAAGAAACTGGACTTGGAATGAGGGCTTAGATTTGATTCTTAACTCTTATATAATTTATATGACCTATGAAAGATCATTCAATTTCTCTTAGCTTTCATTTCCTGGGCTGTAAAATAGTATAATAATGACACCTACTACAAAGAATTATTGTGAGGGTCAAATGAAATAAATATAAAGCACTTTACAAACTTTAAAGCATTATATAAGATGTTATTATTGTTACATTTTTATTATTCATCTCGCTGACCTTTATAAGCTTGTTTTTCCTTCATCCTGTTCTTATTTTATGAGCTAACATTATTTATAATTTCTCATCATCTTTCTTTGAAAATCTGTGTTGTAAATTATTATTTCCCTTGGTTTCCATCTTTCCATTTGGCAAGGAGATAAAATGTTTACCAACTCTGGTTGTTTCTCTTCCCTTTTGGTCTACACTTTAGAACAACTGATTGGTTAAACTTCCTTACCTAGGGACCAGTGATGATCTGTGTCAATGTCTTATCTTCTATACATTTCCCTTTAAAAATATCAATAGCTTTTTAAACAAGTTGGGTCGAAGCTGTTTTACAATTATATCACATCATCCTTCCACCTTTCTTCTTTCATCTTGTTTGATGTTGATTTTGATCTTTGCACTAAGAAGTTGTTGAACTGTCTATACATAGATACTTGATCTTGAAATTATTATCTTAGTTAAAACAATGATACCCTTTCAATATGTAATCTGTTGGACTTTTTGTGATATTATTTGTTGCCAGGCCTGTCTAATTTCTCCCAGTGCTCTTTTTGGAGAAATAATTTATAACATATATATGGAGTTTCTATGAAGTCTGTTAAACCATTTTCTTTTTTGATATATTTTCCAGTGTATTTTTCATATCCTTTCTATGCCTAGCTTTGTGCCAAAGACAACAAGAAATCAAGATGTTGATTTAATTCAGAGGAATTTCTCTAACCCTCATCCTCTGTAGTAGAGATAATGGCATGTAAGTTTGGGTTACTTTTAAGAAAAGAAATATTAGTTGATTATAATATGGAAGATTAGGGTATGATTATGAGGAAGCAAATTGAAAATTTCATGAAGGCTTTCTGAATGACTCACCAATCTAATTCTAATATTAAGATAATATAATTATAATGTATATATAGATTTGTGGGAGTACAAAAGCCTTGGAGAATGTATTTTGCCTTAAATCAAGGTGACTTTAATTCTGACTTTGTTTAAACCCAACATGCTCAGTTGTCCTGCAAAAGGACAGTCCCGTGCCTTTTTTGGTGTATTGTACACTGTCATCGTGCACTATATGTGATTTGGAGGCATGATACCTGCTAAAATAAGAGTCCCTATGCTCAATAACAGGGATCTCCATGGAGATCTTGAAGGTAGGTCTTCAAGGTAGTTGCAAAGTTTGTTTTGATTCCTAGAATGGAGTAAAGGACAGCCAGATAGCCAGCAAGAGTGTTCTGTGAGCTTTTTACTTCTCTGTCAGCCTCCCCTGCATTTCCTCATGGTCTCCCCCTTTCAAATCTTTGGGAAAATGGAAAGTAGTTCCTTCTCAGCAGAAACCTAAGTACCCTTTATCCTAGAGATAGCCTTGAAAGCATGGCCTCCTTAGGAATTCAAATGCACTTTTTCTGCTTACAAATACATTATGTGGGTATATTTAAGTTTTAACACAGTGCAATAGCTGGATATCAGCTTTCTTCTTCCTGATAAAAAGGTGTATAGGAGAGGTGAGGAGTGAAGTGTTTATTCCAATAAACATTGTGTTAATGGCATATACTCATTACCACTGTATTATAATTTTAGATGGCTTCTACTCACCACCCCTCTCTTCGAACCTAAGTGCCCCTCCCTGGCTACCACCCCTTTGGGTGCATTTTTCCCTTTTAGAATGGAAGCTTCTTGAAGGCAAGGTCCATCTTTGCTTTTGCATTTGCATCTACAATTTAGCGTATAGAGTTTGATTCTTAATAAGCACAATAAATGCTTTTCTTTTCGTCAGTTAACTAATCAATTCTATCATGGCTTCCATCACTTTAGAAGACTTTATATCTTTTATAGTATTCAAAACATATTTTTGTTTTACTCTCGTGATTTCTAAATACATTTGAATTTTCTATTGAAATACTTCCTTCAAGTCTCAGCTAAAGCTACTCCTTCTATAGGGAGCCTTAGTATCTTTCCTCTGAGAGGATCTCAGTTAATCTTCTATATATTTTATTTGTACATTAGTGTTTGCATGTTGTCTCCCTCGTTAAATTGTGAGCTCTTTGAGGGCAGGGACTGTTTAAAATTTTGCAAAACTTAAAAAAAAAAGATCTTAGGATCTTATTTAAAAAACAATTTAATTTGTAAGATACAATGAAATCATTACTGCTGGTTGCACCAGAGGCTGTGTAGATAATTCCCACAAACAGACACCAGAATTTATATTCTGTTCATCACATATATATTTTAAAAACTTACAAAGTCACAACATTCTCAAAATAGAAAAAAATTGGTAAATGGGCTTTCTTTTAAAAACTGTAGTGATTTAGCCCAAGAGTAAAATTTTAGAAATTGGAATAAGAAATCCAATGATACATCCTTTGTAAAATTTCAGTTTCTACCACAAGATTTCTTGTGTCCTTTCATTACCTTGCCTTATCTGATGACCAGCCCATCATTAACCATCATCACAACGGGCTATTTCATCAGCTGATAAATATTACTAACTTATTTGGAATATGACATAAAATAAAAACTTACTGAGCAATAAAGTAAAACAGGTCTTGGTTTTAAATTGCCAGTTTAGTTTTTTGTATATTAGATGATGCTTTCTCTTTCCTATGTGTATTTGCATGTGCCTTCTACTATGTGGATTTTTTTTTTAAGTTAAAACAAGAGAATGATGAGAATTTTAAGACCCAGGTGTTATATGTGTGGCTTTACTCCATTATATTGGTTATCATTATCACCTCCTTTAAAGAGGCAGGTTGGTGTAGTGGATAGAAAACTGGTCAGGATGACTAGCCTTCAAATCCTGCCTGACATCCTGGCTCTGTTGTCACTTTACAACCTCTCAGTCCTGCAGGAAGCTTTCTGCAGCTAGAACTCTCCAGGCAGAGGTCCAGTCCTGATACCCTGTCTATTTCCTTATCTACAATAAGTAATAATAAAGTTCATTTTGTACTTAATTCACAAAGATATTCTAAGGAGCATGCAATGGCACATGTGTGGGATAATTTGGGTGTAATCTTTTCTAAAGTTAGGGAGATTAAATAGCTTCTGGAGATTGATGTATTGATTTATTCCTTACAGGGTGGGATGTTTGTTTGTTTTTTTTGCCAGTGATGAGAGGATTCTATATCTATTAGCAGTTTTCTTGGAGTGGAAAATGGATTTTCTAATTAGAGACCATCATCATTGAAATCTTTTTAATTTTCAATATTTAGAAATTTTCTTGTTATTTCCAAGTAATTACCAAAGTATCATTTACATTTATAAGTAATTCAATCATTTCCAAGTAATTATCAAAATATCATTTATATCAAGTTCAGTTTATTCATTCTTTCCCCTATCATTTGGATTTATAAAGTGTTGTACCTAGAGGAGCAGCTAGGTGGTGTAGCGGATAGAGCACCAATCCTGGAAAACTTCCTGCATTCTTCCTGAGTTCAAATCTGGTCTCAGACATTTACCAGCTATGTGACCCTGTGCAAGTCACTTAACCCTGTTTGCCTCAGTTTTCTCATCTGTCAAATAAGCTGGAGAAGGAAATGGCAAACCACTGTAGTATCTTTGCCAAGAAAACCCGAAAAGGCCTCACAAAGAATCATACACAAATGGAAAACTAAACAACAACAACAAAATTGTACCTATAAAATTTGAATTAATTTAATTTTTTAAAATTTAAAATTTAATTTAATTTAAATTAAATTTAAAGTTTAACATACAGAAGCCCTTAGTGTATGTGTCAATCAGGTATAACCCTAAATAGCATTACCAATACCTTACCACTAATTCATGTGCCTTCTCTTTTATTTTGAAGGTCTGCTCTGTGATACTAAGAGGGCTAGACCTCCTAGTCTTCATTACATAAAGCCTGCCATAGATCAGCTAGCTCTGATTCAGCCTCAATGACTCACCAGTCAGGAAAATGCCAGTCAGCCAAAAGCAAAAAGGACAAAAAGGCTTTCAAGAGATCATCACCTATAGCCAAATAGGACCATTAGCCATATCTGCCAGTGGGCAAGAGCCAGAATGGTTCCAAATAGACTTCTGAAAATTATACATTATTTAGATATTTTTAGGGCAGCCTTGTCAGGTATTGGGCAGAACTTGGTTATTAGCCAAGCAGAATGATCTGGCTCCATGTCCCAGCCCCTGGACTGACTAGTAGTACTCTCTCCTCCCTGTCCTATGACCTCTGTGCCCCCTTACATTATTGTAGCTGGGTAATGGACTACCTAGATTAACAGAGTTCAGGGACAACTTTAACTTGCTAATGACAAGTCTCATATGAAGGATTCTCCATTTATACCACAATCACACCACTTGAGCACTCATCACCTCTCCCCTAGATTATTGTAATAGTCTCCTAATTGTTCTGGCTGAAGTCAGCTCCTCCCCTCCCCTGTCCCATCCTCCAGATTGTCAGATTTCTATTCCTGAAGTACAGCTCTTTGTCACTCCCCTACTCAAGAATCCCCAACTTATTTCCTCTAAGATAAATAGAGACTCCTCTTTTAGATATTTAATGTCCTTCACAATCCTTCTCCCATATCTTTCCAGACTGATTCCACATTGTTCCCCTAAACCTACCTACTTGTGATTTCCTATTCATGACATTTCATCTCCTTCCATGCTTTTGTACAGACTATCCAATGTTCCTGGAGTACTCTCCCTCCTCATCTCCCTAAATTCCTAAATTGGGGCCCTAAATTCCCTTCTGGGCTCAGCTTAAATGCCACCTCTTCCATGAGGTCTTTCCTGATTCCCACAGTCGTTACTGCCCCATCAGTATGTGTTTATTTTCTATCACACCCGTGCTTATTTATCTCTGTACATGTTGTATCCTCCAACAGGATATAATCTTTTTGAAGGTAAGGGCTCTCATTCAAGACTTTGTATTTCCAGTGCTTAGCATAGTACCTGGAGCATAGTAAATACTTAATATCTACTTGTTAAGTTAAATGCAACAGAAAAAGGAAACATGCATATTGTCCTTTGCATTGGCTAGAGTACAACTTGGTACTCAGTTAAATTTAATTCAACAAACACTTTTAGGAGGAGCATTGATAAACTGGAGTTTGTCCAGAAGAAAATGACCCAGAGTAGTGAGGAGACTTGAAATCATTCATATGATGATAAGTTAAAGGAATTGAGGAAGAAATGACTTGTGGCAATGTGGTAGCTGTCTTCGAATATTTTAAGGCCATCATCTAGATGATGGAGTCCACTTATTTTGTGTGTCTCCAGGGGGCAGCACTAGGACCCAAGGTTGAAAGTTGAAGGAAAGACAGTTTTTTTTTCTCATATAAGAATTGACTTCCAATATCAATTATAGTTTTTCTGCTGTTGAATGGTGTGATGCCTTAACAGTCAGTTCTCTGTCACTGGAGAAATTTGAGTCTGATGTCAGAACCTCCTAAAAGATATTCTTACATTGAGTAGAAAGTTGAGAATGAACTCAAAGATCATTTTTGGCCCTGATTCCATTCTTCCAAGTGCACCTTAGTGACTAACTAGGACCTGTTATCAAGGCAAAGAATTAAACCGTTTCATCTCTGCATTATTCAACATAAGCTTGTTTTATTGAGTTTTTCAGCTTGGTCCATGGTGGGCCAAGATTAGGACCAGTAGATAGATGGAAATTACAAGAAAGAAGATTTTTCAATATAAGGAAAAACTAACAATTAAAACCATACAAAACGAGCATTCTCAGTGTTGCTTCAAAATTACAGGTCCTAAATGATGTCTGTCCATCAGGGGTGCTCCAAATGGGAGGCCATGCTTTAGGTAGTGTGTAGATGAATTCTAAGGTTCCTAAAATGTTTCCATCTTGCCTGGGAAGGGCAGAGGAAAGGTAGGGCTTTGTATTGATCAAGAATGCCTGTGCCATGATTTTATTAGGACAGACCCAACATTTCCTAAACTTTAGGGGAAATCTTATCATTCTCTCAAAAGGTGGGGAGATGTCAAAATAAATCTGCTAAATATAGAAGTGGGAGTACTTTTGCAGTCAGGGAAATCCCTTAAAATTTGTGTGGGCATTTTACTGTGCCTTTGTATTTTGTTGTAGTCTACAATCCAAAAAACTGGAGAAAATCCTGAAGGAGTTTAAGAAAGAAGAGTAGGGAGAGATTTTTTGAGGAAATATTCAAGTTTTTGAGAATTTTGAGTCTGGGGACAGTTGATGACTTTAGGAGACCTTTTTTGTTCTAGTTCTCAGTGCCCTCCTAATCAAAGTTAAATTATATTTTCTTTTTATAATTGAACTATAATAAAGAATTTATTATTTATTTATTGTTGATAATATAAAATTATTATTAAGAAATGAATTTATAATAAATTATAATCTATAATTATAAATATACACATCTTATCTGTTAGATTGTAAGCTCCTTCAGGGAAGAAACTTACTTATTTCTTTGTATCTCCAGTGCTTGGCTCACAGTTAGGTAGCAGAATAGCAGATAGTGTTCTGGACCTGGAGTTAAGAAGACCTGAGGAAGAAAGCCAGTCAGTTCCTTTTTGTTTTCACAAATCATGTATTTCAGTTGCTCTTTTCATATTTTCATCTAGATTTTATAGTGATTTTATGTTCTGGGCAGAAAGCCTGTGTAGAATTAGAATCCTTCCCTTCTCAAGCTATTTTGTGTTTCATATCCTAGTTCTTTTGTTTCTCTTCATTTGAAGCCGCAAATGTTAGTTTTATTTTGACATAGACTTTTGTATATGTCATGCCATATTGCCTTGCACCTGTTTTATGTATTAGTGTCATGCCTTACACTAACCAGACTAAGAAGATCTTGAAAACATAAGATTAATTAATATAAACCAGTAGCACTCAAAGTATGGTAGTAGTAAAACAAAGAGACCATGTTTCAGAAACTTCTTAATCAGAGGTATAGCTCTCTGTAAATGATACAGTGAATAGACCACTGGTCTTGGGGTCAGCAACACTTAGCTTCAGAAGCTTACTAGTTATGTGACTCTGGACAAGTCACTTAGCTGCTATCTGACTCAGTTTCCTCAATGTAAAGTGAGAATAATAATAGCACCAACTTCACAAGGTTGTGAAGATTAAGTGAAATTATATTTATAATGCATGTAGCTCATTGCTCAGCACATAGCAAGTTCTTAATAAATGCTTATTTTGTGGGGCAGCTAGGTGGTGCAGTCAATAGTGCACTGGCCCTGGAGTACAGAGGACCTGAGTTCTAATTGAACCTTAGACACTTAACACTTACTAGCTGTGTAACCTTGGGCAAGTCACTTAACCCCAATTGCCCTGCCTTCCCCCCTCCAAAAAAATAAAAAAAATAAATGCTTATTTCTTTCCTTCCTTCTTAGGAAGGAT
This sequence comes from Gymnobelideus leadbeateri, assembly GCA_011680675.1. Taxonomy (NCBI): domain Eukaryota; kingdom Metazoa; phylum Chordata; class Mammalia; order Diprotodontia; family Petauridae; genus Gymnobelideus; species Gymnobelideus leadbeateri. Next base: position 183,108 of record WOXC01000260.1, read on the forward strand.
AGGTGTGTGTGTTCTAAGCTATCAACTAAGAAGGAGGTTACAAGATGAAAAATCATCAATTATAAATTAAAATAATGTCAGATATGAAAGCACACAAGGAGCTTTTGTGGGGTATGGGAACTCAGAATAGTTTTAGGAAGAAGGTTAGGGAGCATAAGGTAGAAGGCCTGCACCCATGATTAAAATAGAAGCTGTATATTTAAGCTTCTTCAGAATACAATTAATTGGGTGGCTAGGTGGTGCAGTGAATAGAGCACTGGCCCTCGAGTCAGGAGGATCTGAGTTCAAATTCAGCCTCAGACACTTAACACAAAAACTAGCCATGTGACCTTGGGCAAGTCACTTAACCCCAACTGCCATCCAAAAAGGAAAAAAAAAGCAGAATACAATTATTTTCCTTTATCTCTTTCCTCCTACTGCCTTAGTACATACACACTGTGCCTAGCCAGTTGGCAACACTTAATACTTTTAAGTATTTGTTTAAATAAATGGGAAGTCTAGAGGGAAGGACCCACCATTAGGCAGGCAGGCTTGTTGCTAAATTAAAGTGGGTCCCTGGCCCTGTTAAAAAAAACACTGACACTTTTCCACTGCTAACATCTCCCAGAAACAGAACTCAAGTAGTCTGTGAGAAAACTTAAAAAATGGAGTGACCCTGTTTTATGGTTATTCTTTTGGATGGGCCCTCACCCCAAACCCTAAATTTGTGATCCTATGATTGTCTTGGAGCCTGCCAAAGAGTGGTTATATGATTTCTTTAGCTCTTCCAAAAATGAAATTCCATTAGAAAGGAGAAAAATCCCTTTCATCATCCCCAACATTGCCACATACCCTCATTCAGTAAACTCTAGTGGCTCCCTATTACCTCCAGGATCAAATATCAGAGTCTCTGTTTGCCTTTTGAATCCCTTCATCACCTTTTTTTCTCCCTCCCTACCTTGCCAATCCTTGAATATCTTCCTCATCCCTGCGTCTGCTTGACAGTGTTAATGGCCTCCTTGCCATTCTTTGAACAGGAGGATCTGTCTCCCTCCTGGGCACTTTTACCGGCTGTCCCCCATTCCTGGAATGTTCCTCTGCGTCACCTCTTCCCCCAGGGTTCCCCAGCTTCCTTCAGGTTCCAGCTAAAACCCCACCAAGAAGTCTTTTCACTACCGCTCAAGTCCAGTGCTTTCCTTGAGATCATCTCTAATTTATCCTGTATTTAAATAGCTTGTCTGAACATAATCGTTTGCTTGTTGTTTTGCACGTTAGATTGTGAACTCCTTGAGAGCAAGAACTATTTCCTGCCTTCCTTTTTATCCCCAGCAGGAAGGTTTAAGTGCCTGGCATATACCACCATTCAGTTATTTTTCAGCTTTGTCTGACTCTTCATGACCTCATTGGGAGTTTTCTTCGGAAAGATACTGGAGTAGTTTGACATTTCTTTTTCTAGCTCATTTCACAGATGAAAAGACCGAGGCAAACAGGGATAAGTGACTTATCCAGGAACTAGTAAATGTCTGAAGACAGAATTGAACTCAGGATAATGAGTCTTTTTGATTCCAAACCCATCACCCTATCCACTATGCCACTTAGCTGCCTCAGTGTTTGGCACATAGTAGGTACTTGACAAGTATGTGTTGACTTCACTTGAACCTATGGTTCAACACTTGGGTGAAAATGAGTTTCACTTCAAATGGAATCTATCAACAAACTCTAAGGAGTTATTATTCCATCTCTAATGGTTTTGCTTGGGATGAAATTGTGGAAGAAGTTCCTGGGGGATGGAGGAAAAAGGTGGAATCTACACTGAGGTGGGGTAAAGGGCACATAAAGGAGGTACCAAGAACAGAAGACAAACTTTAAGAACTTTGTAATTTTGCCATATGTTCACAGAGGATAAACAAAAGGCTTTTTATCGGGTTGCTTTTGTCATATCTGTGAACATAGGTAGCCATCCTTTGTATAATTTAATGTGTTGGGTTTTTTTTTTTTAAACAAGTCTGACTTTCATTGAAAAAAAGAGCTTACTGGCCCTAAAAAAAAGAAGAAAAGCTAGTCTTTAACTTAACCAACAAATTGTTTGTTTCTGGTCAGTTGTTTGGAACTTAAAAGCCATTTTCCCAGAGAAGAACAGGTTTATAGACTCGTCTGCAGATGTCTTTACTGTACCAACAGTTTTGTGGAATCTAATTCTATGAGGTTTCTATGGGAAAATGCATTCCAGATTCCAACTCAAGACACTCAGAATACATCTCCCCCAACCACTCGGGGGAACTAGGATTCTCTCTTTTTCCATCTCTCCAACCCAGTGGCCATTGGGATTGGGAATTCCTCCAGCCCTCAAGCCATCATGGCAAGGGCTTCAAAAGGTTGGGTCTGATGGGTGCCAGTAATTGGGGAGATAGATGGCCTTCAGGGTTCTGGGGGACACTTGTGCCTCACCTATTACTAATCAAATCATTCTTCATCTTTTCTGGCTGTTACCACTGCTTCTAATCAAGGTTTCTCCTCTCTCTTGTTGTCTTAGATACAGCTCTTTTAATATTTCCTAAGGGTTTTATTTATATACTTACCTTTGGTACTAATAAGAGAAAAACCCATGAGAAATAAAAAAAAGACTCCCTTCTAAGCCTCTTCCCTTCATGTTTTTTTTCTCTTTTGACTGGCTGAGGAGAGTGCCAAGGAAGAAAGTCACACATAGATACTAAATGGTGAATCTCTGCACCAACGAGACTGAAAATAAGATTCTTCTACATTTCAGAGGAAAATCACACCAGATTTTCCTAGACTTTCCTTCCCTGGAACTGGCCTTGGGCTCAGAGGTGAAGGCTAAGTCCCAGGCCTTCAGATGGGGGTTGCTTGGAGAGTTAAACAGGGATGGGGATTGGAGATGTTTCTGGGGCCAGGGAGGGTGCAGTGGGACCCTCTCCTCTTCTTTCTCCTTTACTACTTGCCCCCCACCTTGCCACCATAGCCTCCACTCTGGATCTAGCATGGAAGAAGGTGAGAAAAGAATTGATGTCTGGTTGGAAGTGGAGGTAGATAGGGGTAGTGAGCCCAGTCAGCAGCCTTCAAAGGGGGAAGGGATGAAATGACAAGAAATTACAAAAGTAGGTAGCAGCAGGGAATGAAGGATATATCTTATGTCTTCATGCTGTTCCTGGGTAGTACTTTTTAAGGGCAAAACACTGATTTGTCTAATGTGTGTGTGTGTGTGTGTGTGTGTATGTGTGTGTGTATGTATATATGTTTATATATATATATATATATACATATAGTGTGTATGTGTGTGTAGAATACAGAAACTGCCTTTAACTTTATTTATAATATTTATTTTCATATGCAACAAAGTTGTTCAAAATTTGTTTTGTCTTTTATATATCAATCTACTTTTGTAAGGATTGATTTTAAAATGAGTTAACTAAATGTACTTTTTATTGAGTTTTTGTGGAAGGAAACTCCTCCCTCTTCTTTTTTTTTTCTTTTTGGATGGAGGAAGGCAGGACAATTGGGGTTAAGTGACTTGCCCAAGGTCACACATCTAGTAAGTGTTAAGTGTCTGAGGCTAGATTTGAACTCAGTTCCTGACTTCAGGGCCAGTGCTCTATTCGCAGCACCACCTAGCCACCCCCTAAATGCACTTTTCATTTCATGAGAATATAGAGATTATATATACATGGCATATATACATATATAACCATGTTATTACTGAAAAATATCTGTACTATTTGAGCATTAGATCCCATTAAAATGTAAAAACTCTTTAAGAGGAGGGATAATCTCGTCTTTTGTATTTGTTTCTCCAGCATAGAGTATACAGTGGCTTGCACATACATAGTATGCTTAATAAAATGCCTGTTGATTGACTTGAGGCATATGTATAGAGTCATTATTTTAAAGATGCAAGACAAATACATTTTTTCTTATATGATCTTTTTTTGCCATTTAAAAACGGCTTTTTAGGAACAAAGGGAGTAAAACTTAATTAAAACTTTATATGTACATCATACTTTTGCTAGAATTCCACCAATATAATGCAAAAGTCAAGAAGAAAAACTGGTTTATTTTTATGACAAATGTTTATCTTGCTGTATAACAGAGAGAATTCTTGTAGTGATGTCATGTGGGATAAAGAGAAATACATGCTTTTGGAGGTATTTGTTCTGGTAATATCAGTAAGTTCAGTGAAGCCTAGAGATTTCTGGAGCACTCTGTTGGCTCCTGGAGCCAGGACTATATTATGATTTACTGGTTCTCTGTTTCATTTGATGAGCTGTCCTAGGGAAAAAAAAAACATTTTCAAGTAATAAAGTATCCATTTGGCTCCTAAGTAATGAGAGAAGCATTGCTCTTTGCATTAACTATTTATTCAGGAAGAGGAGAGAGCAACTGTTAATGAGCTCTATCAAAAGAGAATAGTAGAAAACTGAAGGAAAGACCAAAGTGAAATGTCTTTCAATTCCATGTGCAGTTAAAAAAAATACCCAAAGCTGAAAGGTTTGAGTTACTTGCCCATGTGACTGGTAGCCTGCTGTACTTGAGGGTCTGGGCAGATATATTAAAGTGCAACTGAGCTTAATGAGTTACTGCTGAGTCCAAATCAACAGCGGAGAAAAGTCCAGCAGGGACTGGGTAAGTGGCTAAGACTGATTGGATCTCTCTCTCTCTCTCTCTCTCTCTCTCTCTCTCTCTCTCTCTCTCTCTCTCTCTCTCTCTCTCTCTCTCTCTCTCTCTCTCAACTTTAAGGTTAATGTACATTTTTTAAAATGACTTTTAGTTTGGCCTTGATGTTTCTCCTTTTATGAATTAATGAAAAATAAAGTCATTTAAAGTGTTTAGTTTTTGTTTTACTTATAGAATTTGTTTGAGGATGAGGTATGAAATATGGAATAAATTAATTTATGACTCTGCAGAGAGATTTTTTGACTAGAGAAGTAATAAATGCTTATTTAAATCGACATGCTTTTAATTTTAGTTGATAATTTAAAGCAATTTCTATTTTAGATTGTGACTTTTTTTTCCTGTTTTTAATTGCTTTTTCCTGAACACATACAGATCCTATAACTGAAATTGATTAATTTTGAATTTCTGAATAAAGTTCAGTGTTGAGGAATCTGGGTTCCTTACAAAGTTGCATGTGCTGTGTGCCACAGCATAAAGTAACCCTGACATTTCTTAATGTCTTTTGTTTACCTTTTATGCTAATGAACCAAGAAAAATTGTGTGTTATTTTACAGTAATTTGGGAAATACAAGGTCTTTTTTACTCAAAGTAGCTGAGCTTTCTTTTTACTATTTCTTCATTGTGCTCCCCACTTGACCTCCAGGGCTTTAATTTCCACAGAATTAAATCCCTACTTAAAATCCAAGTCAGTAGACACCAGATATAACATTGCCACATAATACTATTTCATTACTAACCAAATACTTGCCACTATGGTAAATTCAATAGAAATAAAGTACTAAACAGACTTGATGTTGCTGGCTTTTTTCTCTTTATTAAAATTTATTCCTCAGGTCATTCATAATGTAATTCTTTAGAAAGGTTACAGTTTCTTCAGTATTGTTTTGAATTTTATTTGTCATTCTCTTTATAAAGAAACATGTTTTTTTGCTTCTTAATTTGAGTAGATTGGATTCAAACTGGTATGGTAAATAAGTAATAATGCAACTAAAAAAGAGAGACTCCTTAAGATCAAGAATGAAAGTAATTTCCCCCCAGATAGAAGCTTTATATTTTAAGCATTGCATTATGGTTTGAGATTAAACCTTATGTGTGTTTATAGAGTGCACTTTGTTTTCATCATTAAGGAATGGCAGAGAGGTGGAAAATGGAATTGCCTTGTTAGACATTATCATTTCTTTTTTATCTTTTGGAATCACTAAGTTGAGAAATCTCTTTCAGATAATCACCCCATTCAGGAGGCTGGTATTGTGTGCCGAAAACAGAAAGGAGATGGAAGACTGGATTAGTTTATTGAAATCTGTACAGTCAAGGGAACTTTATGAGGTAATATAAAGTCCTTTTCATTGTATCATGTGGCTATTCCAAAATCAACAATCACAAGATTTCTGTCAGTTTAAATTAATTACATATAGATATGGTTTTTCTCCATTTTTATATCCATTCATATATATAGTTTAAATGAATATACCATAGTTTTTAATATCTATCACTTTTAAATTTAACTTTCCTTTGTGTTGTGTATGCATTTGTATATATATGTGTGTGTGTGTGTGTGTGTGTGTGTGTGTGTGTGTATGTGTGTATATAAATACATATGTGTACACACATATCTCCTAATTATATCATTAGCCATATTCAATACTTACAAATTTGTTTTAACTTCTTCTTTACCAGGCAGCACAGTTTAATGTGGAACATTTCTCAGGGATGCATAACTGGTATGCCTGCTCCCATGCCCGACCCACCTTTTGTAACGTGTGCCGAGAGAGTCTCTCTGGAGTTACTTCCCATGGCCTGTCTTGTGAAGGTAACATATTTAGCCAATGGTTTGTTCTCCCATGTAAGTGTCTCCCAAAGATATAAGGATAAGATGTAAGAGCTAGAAATGCCTCTAACTACTTTGAAATTAAACAGAACTGTTAATGACAGAAAAAAATTCCCTTTGGGTGGAAAAGAAGGTTGAGGCTGTCATAGATTTTATAAAATATTGACTTTAATGGTTTGAGTTTATTTTAGCATCAAGTTGTGCTCCACACCTAGGAATAACTTTGAAATTTATTTGTCTTAAAGAAATATGTGATAGAAATGGGAAAGACTAATGTGTGAAAGAAAAGGTAAATCAAAGTAGGGTGGGGCATTGATCCTCTGAAATTACTGGCAGCCTCTTTTGAGGAAATCTTTTATTTTCCATTTTTATATCAACATTTTATTTTTAAATATGTATATGTATGTATACACTAATGTATACACATACATATATATGTATGTATATACCCAAATTTTTAATTTTTTCAATTATATAGCATTCATTTTTTTCTCCTTCACCCTGGAGGAAGAGGAGAAAAGGAGTGAAGGAAGGAGAGGAAGAAAGGAAGGAAAGGATGGAGAAAAGGAGGAATAAAAGGAGGGGAAGGAAGGAGGAAAGAAAGTAAAGAGGGAAGGAAAGATGGAAGGAGAGAAGAAAGGAAGGATGGAGAAAGCTAGTCCTTCATCATTTAAGCACAGTCAAGCAAAACGAATTCTCATATTGGTTATGTCTAATAATGTATTTCTTATTTTATGTATTAGTTCCTCATCTCTCTGTCATGAGATGTGCAGCATTCTTCTTTGTTAATGTCAGAGTTCTTAAATCTTTTAGAATTGTTCAGTTTTGCAATATTGATGTTATATTACAAAATGTTCTTTTGGTTCTTCTGACTTCATTTGGTTCATCTGACTTGTATCAGTTGATACAAGTCTTTCTGTGTCTCTTTGAAACCATATTTTGTCTCAATTAGCTTAGTCATTCCCTAATGAATTGGCTTCCCCTTAATTTCTAGGGTTTTTTTGCCATCACAAAAAAGAGCATCTATGAATATTTTTATACATATAGGACCTTTCCCTCCTTCTTTGATCTTGTTATATACAGTGGTATTCAATCAATCAATCAATCAACACTTATTATTCCTGGGTCAAAGGACAAGTATGGTTTAATATCTTTTTGTGCAGAATTTCAAGACTGCTTTCCAGAATAGTTGGACCAATTCATAGGTGAATCAATGTGTTTTTTCCCATAACCCTTCCAATATTTATTATTTTCATTTTATTGCCAGCTTTGCCAATTTGATGGATGTGAGGTAGAACCTCAGAATTGTTTTAATTTGCATTTCATTAATAGTTATTTGGAAAATTTTTTCAAAAGGCTATTTTTCTGGTATTATTTGCTTAGTCCTGACTGACTATGCAGTGCACAATATGTTCCCTTAATTATTTTTCCTAGATATTATTTATAGTTTAGAACAGTCCTTACTTTAGTCTCTTTAAAAATTTATATTTAGCTGTAGGAATCTTTAACCTCCTTATTTCCTTTAAACTTTTAAAATCTTTGGCCTGTTTTTCTTTTTTAGAATATATTGTCATCTTTAAAAAAAATATCACCAACATTTCTCTCAGAATCCTTCCTCCATCCTTTTCTCCCGGAGAGCTATGTGCCACACTCATTACCTCCCACCTCTGCAAAGGAATGTGTTGGGAATGTCTTCTCATAGCTCTTCTTTAAATCCATGTTTCTTTTTTTTTTAACTTGCAACATTATTTTTTTGAGTGATTTGTGGTTGTTCTTTTAATTTACATTGTTGTAGCCATAGAGTAGGGGCAGGTAGGCGGTACAGAGGATAGAGAGCTAGTTCTGGAGTCAGGAAGATTCATTTTCCTGAGTGAAAATCCAACATCAGACGCTTATTATCTATGTGACTCTGGGCAAGTCACTTAACCTTGTTTGCCTCAGTTTTCTCATCTTTTAAATGAGCTGGAGAAGGAAATAGTAAATTACTTTAGTATCTTTGCCAAGAAAATCCCAAATGGGATCAGGAAGAGTTGGACATGACTGAAATGAGCCAACAACAGTCATTGCATGTTATTATTTTTTACTCTGATTACCATACCCTATATCAGATTATGTAAATCTTACCATGGTTTTCTGTACTCATCATTTTCAACTTCTCTTACAGCACAATAACATTCTAATGCATTTACATACCACCATTTTTTTCACAATCCCCCAGTCAATAGGCATATATTTTGTTTCCAATTCTTTGCATCACAAAAACTGCTACTATAAATATATTGACCTATATGGAAATTTTTACTTTTGGCTGTCCACTTGGATGGATTTTACTGGAAAGTTTGGTGCTGGGTAAAATATAGGGAAGGGAGAAGCTGCTAACTAAGTTGTATTGATTCCTAGGGAACCAGGGGTCAGCCTCTAGGAAAATGAGAGGAGGTGATACAACTCAGCTGAAGGGTGGCCTGAGGGTATAAATTCTGGTGATCCTCATTGAAAATAGCCTAATTCTTCTGCCACAAATCCCTGGCCATCTTGCTCTGCTTGGAAGCCTTAAGTTGAGTGCCAGTGGGGTCTGATTCTTCTTTCTTTTTCTTTTTTTTTTGGAGGGGGAAGGCAGGGCAATTGGGATTGTGACTTGCCCAAGGTCACATGGCTAGTTAAGTGTTAAGTGTCTGACACTGTATTTGAACTCAGGTCCTTCTGACTCCAGGACTGGTGCTCTGTTCACAGCACCACCTAGCCGCCCCTTATTGTTTTTCTTTCCTTTTTTTTAAGTGGGGTCTGATTCTTAGAGAAGCAGGTACTGGCTCCTAGGGGCAGAGGGGAGCAGGTTCATGGAGGCTTTCAGAGATCTGAGAGCAGAAGACTCAATCTTTTTTTTTTTTCAGTCAAGGAAGGCAGCAGGAGACAGGAGAGTTTCTATACTTCTCCCTACCCCCAGCTCCCTTCTTAGCACCTAAATACAGCTGTCCAATGGGTGTTTTCCTTCCAAATTATTCTCCTTCCCTCAATATCTTTTGGTCATTTTTGCTTTGGTCTTGGCACATGGTTAGCAGACAGTGTGGCCCAGAAGGGGCTCTCTCTGAAGGAATTAGAGTTGCTTCCTATAGATGAGGAACTGAATTGACATAATGATGTCCAGCAGCAGCACACCCAGGCTGCCAATGAGCTTGGGGAGATGATGGAGCTCTTTAGCAGAATGCTCAGCCCATATATGATACATTGTGTAACCCAGATCACCAGGCCAAACAGGAAGTACAGATTCCATGAGGGGGCTTCCTATGGAAATTAACGTAGATCTGGGACAGATAAGACAGCAGGTATAGGAGGCTAGAGATGGAGCCAATTATACAACCAATATTTTCCTGCTTGGTGAAGAATTTTTCAGTGAGTTCCATAGACAAGAAGGTCCTGCCCCTGAAGACCTCCTGTGTGGGGTTCAGGGGTTGGGATTGAGGAAGAGGAGGCCAGCTGACACTGCACCCAAGGAGATGAAAAGGAAGGCTAGGTTGATGGGGGATGATATTAAGGAGCCTTGGTTTTTGTATTTGTAATAGCAGCAAAGGGGCATCATTATGAGGTCAGCTAACATAGAATAAATATCAATGTACATCTACTTGATTGGCAAGGAAAGAGCTGACAAGGTTATAGGAGTCTCTGCCTAGCCAACCCCTCAGGAACCAAATGTATATCATCCGGTACATGTTGTCCATCCTACGGACCTTGTTGTACTGAAAGAGAGCAGCAGCCGTAAAATAGACTATTAAAACCACATGGAGGGTAATGCTGGTCATGTTCCACCTATGTTGGGTATACTCACTGAACCATCTGCCAGATCCAAGGAGAACTTTGGGGGCCAACTGGAGAAGTTCTTGGCAAATACCCTGTGACTGAAGTTCTTCCAGACCATGGGGAGAATGGAAGGGTCAGCTCTACCCTGGAGACTTTCTTCTCATCAATTACCACCTTGGGGTATAAGCTTGGAAGTGGAATCTCTGTCTGAAAAGATATGGACATTTCAGTGACATCTGCATAATTTCAAATTGCTTTTCAGAATAGTTATGCTGATTGACAGTTCCACCAAAAATGTATTAGTGTGTCTATCTTCCCACCACCTCCCCCACGTTGACTTTTCCTATCTCTTTTCGCCTTTGTCAGTTTGCAAGATATGAAGTGAAACCTTAGGATTGTTTTGATTTGTATTTCTCTTATTAGTAGTAATTTGGAACATTCTTTCATATAGTTATTAATAGTGCTTAGTTCTTCTTTTGAGAACTGTTTGTTCATGTCCTTTGACCACTTAGTTATTGATATACCTATATACACACATGTACATATACATATATGTGTATATATGCACACATACATGTTAGTTGTTTATATATCTTGGTTACCACACCCTCATCTGAGAAATACGATACAAAAATTTTTTCTTCCCTTTTCATTTTTGGTTCATTAATTTTGTTTTGTGCAGATCTTTTCAATTTCATGTTATTGGATGTTAACTATTTTATCTTTTGTAATTGCTTCTATCTCTTGTTTGGTTAATACCCGTATCTGTGAAAGGCTTCCCTATGACCTGCCTTTCCTTTTGTTTTTTTAATAATATGATATTTAACATTAAAGCCATATATCCGCTTGGAATTTATTGTGGAATAATATGTAATGTCTTGGTCTAAGCTTAATTTCTGTTAAGCTGCCCTCCAGTTTTCCAGCATTTAAAAAAAATCAAATACTGAGTTCTTACACAAATAATTTGTTTTCTGCTTTATTAAGCACTGGTTTGTTGAGTTCCATTGTTTCTTTATCTCCCTTGTCTAGTTCCATTTATGTATCAATACCAAATGGTTTTTATGACTGTTGTTTCATAATATAGTTTGAGGTCTAGAACTGCTAACCCCTCTTTATTACTATTTCATTACATTATTTTCCTTGACATTCTAGATCTTTGTTTCTCTAGATGAATTTTAATATTCTATCTAGTTCTGTAAAGTATCCCTTTGATAATTTGATCAGTATAGCAGTAAAACTAGTTTGACTTTGGTAGCATTTTCATTTTTTATTTTATTGGTATGGCTTTGGCTTATTTCTTGACTGATGAGTTGGAATTATAATCATAAGTCAAATTTTTCATAGCCCATTGAAGTTTACGAAAGTACTGTACACGTATTTCCTTATTTTATAGTCACAATCACCTTGTGAAGTAGATACTGTTAATTGTCTCCATTTTCTAGCAGAGGAAACCGAGATTTAGATAGATTAAATGACTTGACCAGAGTGAAGCAGTTAGTAAATATTTGAGCTGGGACTTGAAGCCAAGTCCCGTGCTCTCCCCACATTCATTAAAATTTTTAAAATTAAGGTTTTTTTGAAGAAAGCCAATCTTTCTTTTAGAGGCTTTGAATTTTAACCCTAACTCCTCATGGTATTAGTAATAATAATAGTAACATTAACAATAATTGACCTTATATAGTGATTTAATATTTGCCATATACTTTATATATTTATCTCATCTGAAACTCACAACCTTTGGATATGGACACTACAGGTATCATTATCTTCATTTTACAAATGAAGAAACTGAGGCAAAGAGCGTTCTAAGTGAATTTACTGTGGACACATATAGTGAGAGGAGGAAATGAGCCCAGCTTTTCTTGATTCCCAGACTGACTGTCTGCTACACCATGCTGTCTCTCCTTTCACTAATGAGCATATCATACCCCCCTTTACTGTTTTCCTGGAGGACAAAATTATCTCAAGTAGTTTGTAATAGATGGTCCTTTATAATTGAATCATCATGCAGTAATAGACTCATGATTTTAATCATCAGCTGAGTGGTTTTAAATTATTGACTACTGCCTGCATTCCAACATTACCATAGATCTTCCAATCAAATGATTTATTATTACATGTGGGAATTTATAGGAAGACTCTGGCTGTAAACTATTTCCCAGATGAGTTTTATTAAAGTTTTGTACCCTCAAGTTTCATTATGGACCTTCTCACTTTCAAATCAAATTTAGGGGAGGAATTTCTAATCTCCCAAGTGTGTAGGATTTTTTTTTAATTAAAAAAATGTTCTCTTTACATAAAGATGTAGTTTTAAGTTTATTTACCAGTCTAAAAAGTCAGTGTACTTTCTAGGAGGTGAATAATTTATTTCCATCCTGCATCCAAGGCCTTATTTCACTTTCTCATCCCCCAAACTAAAAAAAAAAAAACAATGTACAAGGCCTAATTGTCCTTTCTCACCCTCTCAAACTAAAAAAAATGTATTGACTAGAATACAGTGTGGTACTCTGTTGATGAATTTTGCCCTGTGAATTTTATGAAACTACTTACATTATCCTGAGAGAATTAAGCTTGAAAATAAACTGATTACATAGCTGCTTAAACATTTAAAAATAAAACAAGAAAATTGTTGTGCTGATAAGATCAGGAAATCTAGAACATTCTTTCAATAAGACTGTTATATCTTCCTATAAACAAGAGTCTTCTTAACTACTTGATTTCCAAACTGACTGTCCCCTACACCATGCTGTCTTCCTATAAGATCAGGAAACTTAGAACATTCTTTCAATAAGATTGTTAAGTCTTCCTATAAATAAGAATCTTCTTAACTACTTGATTCCCAAACTGACCGTCCCCTACACCATGCTGTCTCTCCTTTCACTAATGAGCATACCATACCCCCTTTTACTGTTGTAAAAATCAGTCTCCATCGTGACTGGTTTTTGAAGCATTAGCATTCAAGCCACCTCCTTAATGATTTCTGTAGTTTATTTTTAAAAGCTGTGGCATATTGGTTATTAGTATTCTTGGACACTTGGAAAATTTCATCCTACAAGAAATCCTACAAAACACTGAAGTTTATCTTTTGTCAAGGGAGCATTCCTTGCAAGGTGTTCTTGATTCATGAGACCTTTGGAAATTAATTAATGTTTCTTCCTTGGGTCCTACTTGTGGATCTTGCTTATCTGTTTTATTTGGCTAAAATGAAGAATAGAGTTATCATTTTAAAGCTTTCTACATAGTAAGGATTGTGAAAATTATTTATATTAGAGAAAAAATTTCCTGAATAGTCTATCAAGTGAATTGAGAAGATGGTTTACAAAAATGTCAACTTATCAAAGTCTCCTTGTCATGATAGTGGTTTATTTCTTAATCAATATTATGAGTTCAGCCACTGTCAAAAATTTAGGATTATGGTACTATAGATTTAGATATGGAAATGACATTAGAGGTCATCTAGTCCACTCCCTTCCCCTATAGTTTTACATGTAAGGAAACTGATGCCAAGAAAGGGGAAATGACTTTTCAGAGGTCACATAGTAAATGACAGATCTGGGATTGGAAGTCAGGTCCTGTGATTCCATCTCTTTCTGGTGAGTTCTGTTATCACACTGCACCCCTAAGTCATTCATAATGACTTCACACCTTTGTGATTTTATATTTTGTTGCTGTTGTTGAGTTATTTCTGTCATGTCTGACTCTGTGACCCCATCTAGGGTTTTCTTGGCAAAGATACTTACAGATGAAGAACCTGCAGACAGGGTTAAATGACTTGCTCAGGGTCACCCAGCTAGTAAATGTCTGAGGCTATCTGTTATGCTACCTAGCTGCCTGGTTTAATATTTACTGAATGCTAATAATATATGATTTTTATTTTGATTTGATGATTTTGACTTTTTCATTTTTATTTTGTCTGAAAAACATCAACATAGGTTTGAAGAATTATCCTTTTCTAGTCATTCTGTCAATATTTGAATAGATCATGATCTCACTAATGTGGACACTTCCTCTGAGGAGGTAGATGATAACATCCATGACTTTTTGTCTGGTGATTTTTGCCCACATCTTCCAAGAATTCCTCTATAAGCTGTCTGCATAATCTGCTAGAGGCCTTCTTTTTGATCTTTCTAACCCTCTGTGGGTACCAGGAAAGCTCTTTGGCTGTGTATAATCTCTTGCTGTGACTATTTGACCAGTTTACCTTCTTTTCTGATAATGCATTTCTCAGATTGTATTCTTGTACCACTTCTATCAGTGTGTCATAATTAATAATATGGTATGTCCTGTTTATCCCCACCAAGCATCTTGCCATTGCCCTTAGAATCATCAGCTATTTTCCTTCTTCAAAGATTGTGGGGATATGTGATTAACAGCCTTACATCATAATCTGAAGATTAATGATGACAAAAAAGGGAATTTTTGTGTAAAGGATCAGCTAGAGGTTATTTCTTTCTATTACATTTTGAACCCAGGTTATTGTCAAATTCTCGTACTTGTCCAAGGCATGCGTATTTATGGACTAACTCAATGGACTGCCCATCCAATTTTGTAGATGCATTTTTTTTAATATGTGTGTGTGTGTGTAGTGGGGGAGGCAAATGGACTTGGCCATTAATTGGGGAAAAGTTGAACACATTGTAGTAAATGATTGTAATGGAGTGCCATTTATTATGCTATAAGAAATGATGAGCAAGATGGTTTCAGAACAGCCTGGGAAGTCTTATATATGAACCCATGCAAAGTGAAGTGAGCAGAACTAGAACACTGTACACAGAAACAGCAATGATGTAATGATGATAAACTGTGAGTGATTTAGCTACTCTGATCAAGACAATAATCCGACAATTTCTAAAGACCCATGATGAAAAATGCTTCCCACCTCCAGAGAGAGAATTAATGATCTCTGAGTGTATGATCAATATCATATTGCTTGGCTTCCCAAGGGATAGGGGAGGGGCAGGAAAGAGAGAGAGAATTTGGAATTCAGAATTAAAAAAAATAAATGTTAAAAATGTATTTACATATAACTGTGAAATATTTAACAAAGTAAATAAAATATATTTTTTAAAAAGTAAAAAAAAAATACTTCTAAAAGTTGAAAGAAATATTATGGCAAATTTAATTAACTTGCTTTTTAAATTCCATTCCTTAACAGCCAACAATGATCTAATTGGATGCCACCCATTAATATTGTTCTGTTCAGCTTTCAGCTCATGTAGCTTATCATGAGATACTTTCTTTTTGCAAAAACTGACTTGATTTTAATAATCACTATTTTAAATGATGAAAGCACTGAAAGGCTATTGTAAATATTTATTTTTCATCCTCCTTTATTATCTTTCTTGCCCTTTGAATGGAATCTTAGTATCCAGGGGCTAATGATTATGTATTTGTTATTGAATTACTATGTATAAAAGACCAATAACTACTATTTCTGTACATAGAAATCCTAGATGAAAATAGTCATTGATAATAATAGAGTAATCCTATATGTCCTTTCTCATCATCTTTCATTCTCTTCCCTGATCTGGTCTAAGCTGACCATGCCTGGGGTGGTACTGTTTCATTCAAACATCTACAAATTAAGATATTGTTTTCTGCCTAAAACCTATAGGCTAGACAATAAAAGTTGTACAGAATTATGCAGAAATATTAATCACTTGGTTGTATATAGTGTGTTTTCATGAATTTATTGCATTATACCAAAGTAAAGAATTTCTAGGGTTTAAAAAAATTAGACTGGGAGGGGCAGAGCCAAGATGGCAGAGTAAAAGCAGGAACTTGTCTGAGCGTCTGCTCCAACTACCTCCAATACCTGTAAAATCTGACTCTAAACAAATTTTGGAGTTGCAGAACCCGCAAAGTGACAGACAAACTAATCTACCACTGAAGGCAGTCTGGCAGGCCAACAGGAAGGGTCTATCCCACCGAGTGGGGAGCTGAGCACAGTCCTGCATGAGCTGTGTGGGCCCAGACCTGGGGTGGCCCTGATCAGCAGCACAGACCGGCCTGAGCAGACTTCAGGAGAGTGAATCACCAATAGCTGTGGTGGTTTCCAGACTTCTCAACCCATAAATGCCAAAGAAAATGTAAAAGGTCAGTAGGGAACTCTGTTGGAACTGAGTGGAGAAGAGTATGGTCAGGCCTCTGCCCTTGGGGCAAGAGGTGGTGGAGGCATGGCTGCCTCTGGAGCTCCTGGTCTGCAGATTGTAGGGGGACCAACCAGCCATTCAGAGGGTATTTGCTCTTGCTTTAACCTGTTTGGATCTGGATTGTGGTCTTGGTCCTGAGGTGTGTGGCCAGTGTGCCAGAGCTTGTGGGGGCTGTAGGGAGGGTGCCCTCCTAATAGTTCCAGCAACTATGAAAACCCTAGTGATTTGGGACAAAGCTCTCTCCATTCTGGAAGCAGAGTTCTACCGTGGCTAAGAGCTCAAAAATCAAGTAATTGGCTGATAATATGAGCAAGCAGAGCAAGTACAAACAGACCATAGAATCCTTTTTTGGGGAAAAAAAGGATCAAGGCATGGAGTGGGAGAAAGACAACTCAGTCAGAACTCCTGCATCAAAAGCCTCCAAGAAAAATATGAACTGGTTACAGGCCATGGAGGAGCTCAAGAAGGATTTTGAAAATCAAGTAAAGGAAGTGGAGGAAAAATTGGGAAGAGAAATGAGAATGATGCAAGAAAATCATGAAAAGAGTCAACAACCTGACTAAAGATAATAACACCTTAAAAAACAGACTAACTCAAATGGCAATAGAGGCCCAAAAAGGCAATGGGGAGAAGAATGCCTTAAAAAGCCAAATTTGCTAGATGGAAAAAGAATCTCAAAAACTCACTGAAGAGAATCATTCCTTCAGAATTAGATTGGAGCAAATGGAAGCTAGTGACTTTATGAGAAACCAAGATACTATAAAACATATCCAAACAAATGAAAAAATAGGTGGCAATGTGAAATATCTCATTGGAAAACCACTGACCTGGAAAATAGATCCAGGAGAGATCATTTAAAAATTATTGGACCACCTAAAAGCCATGATCATAAAAAAAGCCTAAAAAACTGGACTGCTCCATGAAATAGCAACATGTAATAGAAGTTTTTTTCTAAATACAAGGGAAAAGTAGAAATCTGAGCAGGAATTTTATTTCTATTACATTGATTCGTTCTTTCATTGAAATGTTGTCTGATTATGGTTCACTGACCCTTCAGAAGAGCTTGGCTTATTCTTCAATCTTTTGATCTTTGTATTATTGATTTAGATGGAGGAAGACTAGTGCTGTGTAGCCATCCTGATAGCGCTTTAAGAAAATATTTTGGGGCAGCTAGGTGGCGCAGTGAGTAGAGCGCCGGCCCTGGAGTCAGAAGGACCTGAGTTCGGATCCAGCCTCAGACACTTAACGCACACACAAATAAAAAACCTAGCCGTGTGACCTTGGGCAAGTTACTTAACCCCAACTACCCTCCAAAAAAAAAAAAAAGAAAGAAAATATTTCTCATAGATAAAATGCTAGAAAGAAAACACATCTTCTGAAACATCATAACAATGAAGATTATTAACAACACTAATGGCTCAGGCTGCTCTCTAATATTACAGTGTAAAGTATTTCCTTACCCAGAGTTCCTTATATTCTTGAAATTTCAGATCTGGACCCCCCCTCCAAAAAAAAAAGCATGAGCATATTTTTTCATGTTTCTAGAGCTCCTTACCTTTGTGTACTCATAGTAATTTGTAAAACTTGCTTCTCCTTTAATTAATATGCGGAAACTTTTTGTGTGTTCTGCTCAAATGGGTTAAAAGGATAAAATGAGTTAACATATGCAAAACTCTTGAAAGCTAGATGATGATGATGATGATGATGATGATGATGATGATGATGATGATGGTGATGGTGATGATGGTGATGATGGTGATGGTGATTGCTCAGAAGGATAAATATCCCTTTGTTACTATAATGTATGGTCAAATACAGATGTTTTATGGCCAATTATTTATTTTTTTGTTATATAGAGTATTAGATTGTCTCACCCAACCTACCAATCTCTAGGCAGCTGGGTGGCAAAATGGAGAGAGTTCTAGTCCTGAAGATGTGAGTTCAAATTTGGCCCTAGACACTTACAAGCTTTTTGACCCTGGGCAAGTCACTTAAGCTCTGTCTGCCCCAGTTTCTGTAACTGTAAAATGTGATTAATAATGGCATCTACCTCTTAGGGTTTTGATAAGGATCAAATGAGATATTTGTCAAGCTCTGAGTGCCTGACACATAGTAAGTACTCAATAAATGCTTTATTTCCTTCCTTCCCCTACCCCTAGCCAGAAGCTTCTGTAGTTTCATTTTGTTTTTAAATCATCCCTCACTGATTTGTTCCCAACATACCTTTCTAGCTTAATCTTCCATTATTCTCCTTCAGATACTGCTTTGGGCGAATTCTTCTTATTGTGGTTTACTGGATCTTGCACATAATTTCCTATGTCTGTGCTTTTGCTCTTATTACTCTTTCTTCCTAGAATGCCCTTTTCTTTTCCCTCTCCAGCACACTTGTTCTGCTTCATTGACAGTCTGCCTTCAAGTCCCAACTCAAATGCCATCTAGGCATTCATTAAGTGCTTGCTATATTTCAGGCACCATGTTAAGTGCTGGAGATATGAAAGGCAAAATACAGTGCCTGCTTTTTAGGAGCCTATAGTCTAATGGGAGAGACCACATGGACGCAGCTACTTACAATAAATTATGCCCTTTCCCCCCACCTTTTAAAATTCCATCACAATTTGTACCTTTCTTACTTCACTTTCACATGTTAATGTATTGTAGTTGGCACTCTTGTTCCAGTACTCCTGAGGCTTGCTTACTTAGTCTGAACCACTGGATCTAGGCTCTGATTCCCCCTTAATGCTAATGCCTTCCCTCTATTGATCATTTCCACCTTCAACTGGATCCAGCTAAGTAGTTGTTTGCATGTGGTCTCTCCCATTAGACTCAGAGCTGCTTAAGAGCAGGAACTGCTTTTCCTTTTTTTCTATCCCCAATACTCAGTACAGTTCCTGGAACATAGTAGGCACTTAATAAATGCTTAATGACTGACAACTGACTGATTGCTCCCTCTACCCCCAGGAAGGTATTTTTCTTTCCTTGCC
The DNA here is from genome assembly GCA_011680675.1 of Gymnobelideus leadbeateri. Taxonomy (NCBI): domain Eukaryota; kingdom Metazoa; phylum Chordata; class Mammalia; order Diprotodontia; family Petauridae; genus Gymnobelideus; species Gymnobelideus leadbeateri. The sequence goes on from WOXC01000260.1 coordinate 202,529, forward strand.
AGGTAGTTACCCAATTACCTATACAACATAGAAGAATTAGGACATTTCCCCCAGTGTTCTGCCCCAGAGGAGAGCAATGAAGTCACACACACGTATCAAGAGAGGTGGGGAAAGGGCAGGGAGAGAAGGGAAAGGAGAGACAGGAAGGAAGAGAAAGAAAGAGAGGGAGGGAGAGACAGAAACACAGAGAGAGACAGACACAGATAGTGGTGGGGAAGACTGACTCTAAAAAACCAAAATCCAAACTGATAAATAGATAACCATTAGCCCTGCAAATGCCACAGTAACAGTTTTCCTGGGATTCTTTTAGTCCTAGAAATATACAAAGAATCTCTTCATGTAGGACTATCTTAAATACTTTCCCATGTCTGCAGCTGTTGTCTTCCCCATTTTCTTCCCTCCCCAGAGTTTCTAGCTCCTCTCTGCAGTGAGGGATTCCTCCTTAGTTTCTCAAGGATGATAATTAATAGAAGCGTGATTGGGAGCCAGAAGGAGAGTGTTATAACTTAAACTCATTATTCTGGTATACCTAACTGATAAATGAGACAGGAACAATGATGTAATTCTGCCACCAAATTAATCACAGCAAAGAATCTTACTAGGGCATGATATCCAGTACTATAAGCAAAAATTAAAACCAATCAATCAATCAATATGCATTTTTAAGCACATACAATGGGCCAAGAACTAGGCTGTGTGCTTGGAAAATAAAGAATCCAGCAAAGAGACAACAAGTATGGGGGGTGGGAAGGGGGAGGAGGGGGACTTTGACTGCTGTCCTCACCCAAATCATCTGGGCTATGTAGCTATATGCTTTTCCCCCCCTCCTTATCCTCACAAGGGCTGAGACTGTGTTTGTGTGGAGAGACGGTGTGCTCTAACAGCAAGCTTGATGGACTTTTAAGCTTCAGTCTTGGGTATGCCTCTTACTAGTTCCTGAGCAAGTCATGGTACCTCTCTAGATGTGAGCTTTCTTCTGTAAGCTGGAGAGGGAAGGGAATGTTTGGATTAGATCTTTGGATCTTCACGGTTCCTCTTCTCAGTAATCCTTTATAATTCTGTTCTCTATTTCCCTGATAAACTATAGCATAGTGGAGCTAGCTGGGACATGAACCCATGGAGCAGAATAAGGGAGAAAAGGCAACTTAACAGGGCAAACTCTAGAGAAGGATTCTTCATGCACTTCAAAAGAGTTATTAAATAGCCTGAAGAAATGACATCTTTGGGGCCTGCCTTATGTTTTTAACTCTGCTGAAACCTTACCATGTGCTTCCTATTACCCATAGGATCCAAAACAAACTCCCTTTTTAGTATTTAAAGCCCTCTGCCCCCTAATTTCATCCTACCTTTCCTGCTTTGTTACGCATTGTTTCCTTTCCTATATATACATATACAGTTGTAATGTTAATGGAATTTGAAGATTTTTTCCTTTCCATTAATAGGCACATAGAGCCCTGGCCCAGAGCTAATCAGGTTTGGGCTACGGGGATTTTCAAGCTCCTTGACACTCAGCCAATCATATGCAAAGTCTTTGTTAATTCTAGGAGACTGTCATTTTATTTTGATGGTTTGATTCCCTGGACAGGATTCTAAGTAGTCGTTTGTTAAGAGCCTCCCTCTGTCCCCCCCACCTCCGACTACTCAGAGGTTTGTACTCTCCAGGTCCAGTGGTGTATGTAGGTGGTTGTATTACTTTGTTCAGACAGTAGGAGCCCTGTCTGTTGAATTTCTGTGCTAAATTCTCTGCTTGTATTTTCTACTTATTTGTAATTAAAGAAAGATTGTTGACCCTTTAAAAGTTGTCTTTCCTTTAGCAAAGCAGATCAAAGAACTGTGCTAGCAAGCCATCCTTGGTGTGCTGATACAACAGTACAGTTAGTCAGTCAATTTGCAAGCATTTATTAAGCACCTTGCAATACAAAGTCAAAACTGATTTTTTTCTGAACCTCCCACCTCAACTTCTCTCTCCTCCATGTTTTTGCACAGGCTGTTCCTCCTGCCCTGAATGTATGCCTTCCTTACTCCTGTCTCTCAGAATCCCTAGCTTCCTTCAAGGCTTAGTGTAGCACATTCTACTTGAAGCCCTTTCTGGTCCCTGAAAATGTTGGTGCCTTCCTCTCTAAGTCACCTTGTATCTGTTTTGTTGCTGATAAGTTGTTTTCAGGTTTGTCCAACTCTCTGTGACCCCATTTGGGGTTTTCTTGGCAAAAATACTCAATCGATTTGCCGTTTCCTTCTCTACCTCATTTTATAGATGAGGAAACTGCGGTAAACGGGGTTAAATGATTTACTTAGGGTCATACAATTAGTGCATGTTTGTGGCTAGATTTGAACTCATAAACTCATGAAGATGAATCTTCCTGACTCCAGAACTACCCTTCTATCCATTGTGCTACCACACTACCCCTAAATAAACAAACAAACAAACAAACAAATAAATAAATAAGCATTCACTCCCCTTCTCCCCCCCTCCACATACCTGTTGTCTCTTTGCTGGATTCTTTATTTTCCAAGCATATAGCCTAGTTCTTGGCTCTTTTTAGGTGCTTAAAAATGCATATTGATTGATTGATTGATTGATTGATTTTAGTTTTTGCTTATAGTGCTGGATATCATGCCCTAGTAAGATTCTTTGCAGTGATTAATTTGGTGGCAGAATTACATCATTGTTCCTGTCTCATTTATCAGTTAGGTATACCAGAATAATGAGTTTAAGTTATAACACTCTCCTTCTGGTTCCCAATCATGTTTCTATTAGTTATCATCCTTGAGATTAATTTTTTTCCTGGTATACAAAAAAAATCTTTCCTCAACTTTTCTTACTAATTTATATTTTCTTCACTGTTACTCTTAAAAAAAGTAATCTGGTATTCTTCCCTTCCTTTATCCCAGATAAGATGAGAACTAACTGTGCATTTCTTTTCTATGTCTCCATTAAGGAGTATGGTAGTTGTATATTCTGGTAATAGCTTCCTGAGAAAGGAATCTGATGAAGTAGCAGTAGCATCATATGCATGGAAGTTAGAAGACTTGAGCTGACATTTAGACTTCAATGCTTGCTAGCTGTATGACTTTGAAAAAATCATTTCACTTCTGAGTTTCAGTTTTTTCTCCTGTGAAATGGGAATAATAATACTTGAATTACTCATTTCATATCATCCCTATGTGAGGCTGGATTTTGTAAAGTGTTATATGCATGGGAACAATTAATTTTAAAGGTCTAGGCATGAATACATACATAATATGATGACTGTATGCATATAAAGTGACAAAACTGGAATTAAAGGGTTTTTTGTTTTGTTTTGTTTTGTTTTTGGAAGGGGGAAGGCAGGGCAATTGGGATTAAGTGACTTGCCCAAGGTCATACAGTTAAGTAAGTGTTAAGTGTCTTAGGCCAGATTTGAAGTCAGGTCCTCCTGACTCCAGGGCCAGTGCTCTATTCACTGTGCCACCTAGCTGCCCCTAGAATTAAAGTTTTATATCTGAATTATGTGATTTTATTTTTTTCTGGTGTCTGCTGAAATTAATAACATGGAATAATTTGCATTTGGTACTTTAAAAAAATAAGGAAAGGTTGATATATACATATACTTTTTTTTCCTAGTGTGTAAATTCAAGGCTCACAAAAGATGTGCAGTGAGGGCAACAAATAATTGCAAATGGACTACTCTAGCTTCCATTGGGAAAGACATCATTGAGGATGAAGATGGTGTAAGTTTCTACCTTACTTATTTTAGATGATTCCTATAGCTAGAATTGCATGTTTTCTGCATTGGGGAAATAGAATTCAGAATTAAGTGGGGCTAATAATTACTAGATTCAATAAGAGTCATTTAGTTATCTGAATTCTTTGGGAAACCAATCCTCTTGACTGAGCAATATCTCTGCTTTCATCAAGCCTAAGTTTTGTTCTAGAGTCAGGATGAGGTTATTATTAGTATTAATTTTGAATCTTTTAAGTTCTCCCTGAGCACTGTGAGATCTTGAAGGAAGATTTCTCAGAAAAGTTAGGAAAGAAATGTGTTATGTAGTGGAATAGTAGTATTTGCCCATTTGCTTCTGGCTTGATGGAAAAAAACAAGATAATTTTGCACTGCTTCCTTTTAGCCTGTTTCAGGGATGGATTAGTTCTACCTAGTAGTCCTGGCAGATTCTAAGGATACCAGGCTCCTGGGCAGTGCTGCAAAGGCATGCAGCTTTTGTGGAGGGTATTTCTAGGAATCATTCACAGCCATTGTAGAGGCAAAAGGTTAAAAAAAAAGGAGTTTATAACTAGCTGCCACTGCTTACTCCCAGCTTTTTCTTATTTAGAAATGTGCCAACTAGTGTAGAAACCATGCATTACTAAACATTTACCAATTTCAAGCCCAAGATCAAATGTGAAAATGTTTAAGAAGTACTTTGCAAATCTTAAACAACTAGCTATGCACCAGCTACCTGCATTTATCTACTGGTTATTATCTGTTAGAATTTAATAAATTGAAATAACCACTTTAAAAATATTTAAAATTTAAAGTTTGATTAGTAAAGAAAGCATATGCTCTGGATTGTAAAGATAATTGTATTCATTTTCTTACAGCTCTTGCATTTGCACATATTGCATTTAAATTGAGCTCTTTTAAACAAAAAAGAACTTTAGAAATCTCAGGTTTTCATTTTCAGTACTACTCATTCTATTCTTATAAAAGAGTGGTACTTTTTCCCATGTATTAGGAGGAGTGCATTATCCAGACTTTTTAATTATTTGTCCATATTAAATGATTCTATTTACAAGCACTAATAATGCAGTAGATAACCTACATGACAGCAAAGAATGGCCCCTTTCCTCCTTCTTGTACGTAGAGAGTAAGACTGTCAAATCCTTTCTTCTTTCTGGTAGACATAAGAGCTGATGGTGTGCACATGTGTTTATGTATATCTCTTCACATTCAAAGATAACATTGCTCACTGCAGTGTGTGTGGACATGGATATGAATTAAAAAGACTGGATTAAAAAAAGATTTGCTAGAAATAGTTGGTGTGTAACATACAAAGTAAAGATTGCTTTCTCATGTCTAAAGCCACTATTTATAAATTCTATGGACTTGAATGATACTTCTTAATCTAGATTCAAAGAGGGGGTTATTGTTAATGTGAGTGATTATTAAATTTTGGGTTTGTTTTGTCTGGTTGTGTGCCATCTAATTCAGTCTTCCCTCTTCTCCCTTGGCCCACAGATAGCCATGCCTCATCAATGGCTAGAAGGCAACTTGCCCGTCAGTGCCAAATGCGCAGTCTGTGATAAGACTTGTGGCAGCGTCCTACGTCTCCAAGATTGGAAGTGCCTTTGGTGTAAAGCTATGGTAGGCATTTTTTACTGTGGCATATAAAGTTACTTGGTATCTGTTTTTATTTTTGTATTACTCTTTGAGTTTTGTTTATATATTTTCTCATTTCATCTTGAATATCTTAAAATTTGTAAGCAAGACAAAGAAGCCAGGGCATTGATGAACTGATCATACAGATGCCATTTATATATTATATACACATTTTCTCTTTACTATCTAAAGCCTTTATAAATATGCCTCCCTATAATTATAGATCCTATGTTTCATATGGGCATAGATTATCTTTTTCATTAAGGCATTTTTCCTCTCTTCCAGCTTTGATCTGATAACATATGATGGTATGAGTATAATCCTGGGTTCCCAAAGACCTATACCAATGGGAACACAAATCATACTAGGTGCAATCATCCTGGAAAGACTTAAACTCCCAGGACAGATTGTACTTCTTGTCAGAAAACCATTCTAAATTAGTAGAGAGCTGTTACCTGAATGTGTATATCCAAGTGATGGATATTTTTTTTCCCACAACAATTTCTTTATTTTAATACTATTTTATTTTTTCCAATTATATGTAAAGATAGTTTTCAACATTCATTTTTGTAAAATTTTGAGTTCTATATTTTCCTCCCTCCTTCTCATTTCCCTTTCCCCATGACAGCAAGCAATCTGATACTATAGGTTTTATATGTACAATCATATTAAACATATTTCCACATTACTCATGTTGTACCACAACAATTCTTGAAAAAAATCCACAGAGGCATGAAGGGCTTATGATTTCTGTATCATATATCTTTGCTGTATTGGGAGTTTCCAAGGAATCTTGGAATGATAGCCTGTGCTACAGCAAGATATCATGATTTGCTTTTTTTCAAGCATGCTTTTTAGATTTTAATGTGATACTTTTGAAATACAAAATCTGATGCTAAACTAGATGTAAAAACTATATTTAAAAATCAGGATTACTTTTATTTTTATTATCACAATTTCCCTCAAAATATCCTTTTCTTTATACATCAATTTCTTCTAGTACCCACTGTTATTTTTCAATTTTTTACACCAATTAGAATAAAATGGCATAATATTCCAGGTATATGACACCACAATTATAGCTCTGAGTTGTGGAGACTCCATGTGTATTGCTAATTTGAAAGATTGGTGCAAAATGCTGTGTACATTATTAGAAGCATTTGTTGTATTGAGGGTTTTTGCTTTTTTTTTTCTTTGTTGCAAGGGACAATTCAATCTGAATGTGATGGCAGGGTGGAGGGTGTTTCAAAAAAAGGACAAATGGAGAAATTAAAAAAAAAAACCCAAGACAATATTTTAAAAGGCTACTGCTCTTAGATAGAAACACACACACACACACACACACACCCTTGATCTCAGGGGACCCTGTGTGTGTGTGTGTGTGTGTGTGTGAAAATATATATATATATATACACACACTCCTTTACACTACATAGGTCTTATTAAGTACGTTAGCACTTATCTAGGTATCTAATGCCAGGGTTTAAGTGATTAGAGTTAGTTTTTTGTCTTCATCTCATGAAACATTGCCTCTCTTCTCAGTGTTAGCAGCCACCCTCTAATCCTTTATTTTTTTTCTCTCGGGAATTTTATTAGTGCATTAGATCTTGCAGATCATAAAACTGTGACCTATAGGTTAAGCATCTGGCTTAGCATTATGTAATGAATATATGGGGTGTTCTCAAAGTCTTAGTGAAGTTTTAAGGTAAGTCGTGGGGAGGGGGTGGTTCCTTGTATAGCAGATACTGAAAAAAGGATGCTAATTACCAAATTATTGGTCTTTTAGCAGCTATTATTTGATATTGAGTAGGATGACCTTGAACTAGAAGCTATTACAAATGATTAGTTCTTTTGTGATATGTGCTCACCTATATTTGTAATATATATTATTATTTGTTAGGGAATTGAATTTCTTTCACTTGTATTTATCAAACATCATTTGTTATTAGGTACACACTGCCTGCAAAGATTTGTTTCCTTATAAATGTCCGCTTGACCAATGTAAGGTATCTATCATACCCCCGATTGCACTGAACAGCATAGACTCTGATGGTACGTAATAGTATAAGTTATGAGTGTTCTTAATATATAATTGTTGTGCATATGTATATTTTTGCTTAATCCATACAACTGCTGTTATTCCAGAATTAGTTTCTCTGTCCTTTCATTTAAACCATTGAAGTAGGTTATAGGACTTACCCAGTCACATGGCCAGTATGTGTCAGAAGTAGAACTTGAATCCATGGCTTCCTAATTCTGAGGTTGCTCTCTTTACTATGTACCATGATGCCTATATATACATATACACATACATATACATACATATATACACACATAAAAATATATGTGTGCGCACATATATACATATATATATATATATATATATATAATGTATATCTCTCTCAATCAACCCTATATTACTAGTATAAGACTTTAACTATATCATTATTCTTATTATGTGGCATTGATATGGTGCTTTATATTTTTGAAATCTCATTTTCAAAGAATAAAATTGAACGTATCATATTTAAATATATGCAATCTTAAGCCAGATCATATCAAAGTTCTGTTGAGGTCATTCCAAAGTAAAGAATAGTTATTTAGATGAGGGGTGGAAGTTGAAAAGGAGATAAAAATATTTTATTAAATAATAAATGAATTATTATAGCCTAAACTTAAATCTATACGTTGTGTTTTGAAAAGTCAGCGTTCCTAGAAGAGAACAATTAATATGTCTAAAAATGTATTTAGGGGCGGCTAGGTGGCACAATGGGTAAGAGTGCCAGCCCTGGAGTTGGGAGGACCCGGGATTGAATCTGGCCTCAGAAAATGAGCACCCACACATAAATAATGACTGGCCGTGTACCTTTGAGCAAGTTACTTAACCCCAATTGCTTTATAAAAAATAAAAATAAAAAAAAATTTAAAAATGTATTTAATTGGCCTCTATTTAAAACTACTGATTTTTATCCTTAGTATTTTGAAATTTTTTGTTGCTGAATATTAGAATACAAAAAATCATATATTTTAATGTTAATTATATGCAAACAATAGCCATTAACCATCTTTTAAAATTGAATCAAGGTAGAGCTTATATTGTAGCTTAATTATTTCAGGTCTTCAAATAGTAGATAATATTCAGCTAATAGTCCTTTTTTATGGATTTTAACATTTCTCCTTTCTCTGATTTACTGTTATTTAAACAGGAAAGCCATCTTTACTGATCTTGCCATATGTATTTTTACAGGATTTTGGAAAGCAACAGCTCCACCATGTCGTGCTAGCCCGCTTTTGGTATTTGTCAACTCTAAAAGTGGAGATAATCAGGGAGTAAAGTTTCTCCGTCGATTTAAACAGTTGTTAAATCCTGCTCAGGTGTTTGACTTAATAAATGGAGGACCTCACTTGGGGTAATACACTATGCATTATTCAGAAATCTTCTTTCAATAAAACCTAGTATAAAATAAGAAATTGAGTTTGCATCCCCCTCCACATGCATTTGCCATCACTATTGTAGGTGTATCTAAAAACAGATATAGATAAAGGATTGATTTTTATTTTAAAGAAAATAATTAAATTATATATGTTTTATTACTATTTCAGATATTTATATGGATTAATTAAATTTTAAGTTTTTGATTTTCTCAGAATTTGGTTAACTCTGGAAGAGTTCCATTTAATAGTTATATGCAGTGATGATATGTCAGTTTGCTTGGTTCTAGAAAACATTCATTTATTTCATTATATTTATATATAAATTGTGTATCGTGTACTATTACAATTTGCCTTAGTAGGTAATGATGCTTTCGCAAAAGATCCATTCTAGTATCTCAGTGTTGTATTGTCAAGGTAACCTTGTGCTCCCAAAGGCTATCAGTATAAACCAAGCTGTAGTAGGTTCTTCCATTATGAAAAGATGTTGAGTAGAGTTCTAGCAATAGATTGGCTATTTTCTGAAGATCAGTCTGGCAAAGTATGGAGTGTCTGGGTACTGAGTGATAAGTTTTTGGTCATCAGAACCATGAAACAAAGAAAATTACAAAATGGCCTCTTCTACTTCTGCAGTGGTACTGGCAACTTTCAGAAAAGGTAGCAGAACATGCTAAGAATCTGTTTTCAGACCATCTAGAAACATTAACTTTTCTGTTGTCACTCTAAGTGGGAGTTCTAAGGTCATAGAGGTCACTGAGTTGACTGCTGAGTTGACATGTTACTGAAAGAAAGGAATCATTTCAGTATTGACATTCTCACCATTGAATGTAAGGATAACCATTGTATTCTCCTTAGAGAGGCAAACATGGAAGGTGGCAGAGTTGATTTTTATCCTGCAGCCAAAGCCAAGAACTAAAAATCTTATGGCCCAGTTGGTTCTCTTTAAGGTACTTATAATAGCATAAGCAAAAACAATATCATGATCAGGGAAAGGTGTGAATAGAGGAAGATGGTAAAAAATAGTTGGAAAATATGGTAGAGTAGAAATAGAGTTGGATTTATAGTGAAAGAACCTGGGTTTAAATCTTAACTGTTATTTGCTTCTTCTGTGACCTTGTGCAAGTAATTTCTCCTGTTTTGGCCTCACTTTCCTCATCAGTAAAAAGAAGAGATCGAGTTAGCTGATGCATATCTATAGATTATGAATACTTTATTCAAGAAGAACGTTGGAATAATAGATATGACATTCACCAAGTAACACCACAAAAAAAAAATGAAATAACTTAACAAATGGGAAGCAACCACAGATACAAAAAGTTCCTAATGTGAAAGTCCTTTTTTTTTTTGGAGGGGCGGGGAAGGCAGGTTAATTGGGGTTAAGTGACTTGCCCGAGGTCACACAGCTAGTAAGTGTGTGAAGTGTTGGAGATCAGATTTGAACTCAGGTCTTCCTGACTCCAGGGCTGGAGTTCTATTCACTGTGCCACCTAGCTGTCTTGAAAGTCCTTTCTGAATCAGCTATCTGTATGTATATAATTGGTTTGTTAGAGTGGAGATCAGAACTAACAACAGACTGGAAGATAAAATTGAATTTTATCATGCATTTAAAATAGCTCCAACCCAACCTATATAAACAAGCTATTAATGCCCTCAAATGGGAAATGGATAGAGGAAGAAAAATCAAGATGCACTATTACCATTTCATATGAAATGTCAGCATAAATGTAAATAGTTGGTATGACAGGAGAACAAGTCTTTAGAAACCACTCAACCAATAAACAACTGATATTTTTACCAAATGGAGAGATATGGCAACTAATAATAATATCCATTTAGAATGTAAATGTATTTACAATGTATTATGACCAGTTTTGTCTCATAGTACTCCTAGATGTGGTGGAAAGAAAAACGAGGTCATAGAAAACTTGATATGTGATCCAATTATGTTAAATCATCTCAAAAGCATTTAAGGATGAAACCAGGAAAACAACCATGGGAGGGGAAATGGAAAAGAACATTCAAGATTTCTAACACAAGATGTTTTCTCCATCAATGAGAATGAAATTACTACATTTGAACTATAATGGATCTGTTTTTTTCTCAGTAAGTCAAAGAGGGGCAATAGAGCACCGTCCCTGGAGTCAGGAGGACCTGAGTTTAAATCCAGCCTCAGACACTTAACACTTATTAGCTGTGTTGGTCTTGGACAAGTCACTTAACCCCAATTGCCCTGCCCTCCCCCCTCCAAAAAGAAAAAAAAAGTCAAAGTGGGGGATTAGGAGCTAGACCAGAAGAACTGCATAGAGAGAGAAAATTTAGACTGGAATTAACATAATTTTAAAGGTATTATGGAATCAATTCTCAAGATATTTGAGAAAAGGAAAGACCTCATATGATTAGAAAAATATCATACCTGTTATTATAGAAAAAAATGTGATGGAAAAGAAATCAATAACCACAGACTCACACACGTACCTTCTCATCACTCTCAAGTCTAGAAGAGATTGTTTTACACACATTTCAGTTCAATTCAGCAAACATTAAGTGTCTACTGTAGGCAAAACACTGTTGAGGCTACCAAGATAAAAAGTAAAGTAGTTCATACCCAGAGGAAGTTACATTCTACTGGAGAGAGGCAGTACAATATACACATAGAAATAAATACAAAATAATGTCAAGAAGGAGAGGGAATACTAACCGCTATAGGGTTTATAAGATATTTGCATAGGAAGAGAGGCTGAGCTGGGAGTGAAGCTGGAGATTCTGTTAAAAGCATCCTTAGTGAAGGGAAGAGAAGCAAAAATCACTTTTACAAATGATAGTCCATAGCAGAGTTCACCTTTCAAGTCAGTATTTGGCTAAAAATGATAAAAGAGATCATTGTGGTCACTGTTTTTTAGCTACAAAAAAGCATATTTGATTTTGTAGAGAAAATGCCACCTTAAAAGCCTTTCTCCAATGAGGGGTTTCTCATTCATATATTAAGATCATAAAAGTTTCCAGCAATGATAGTAATAACTTTGTTTAATGATTGGTGATTTCTGCACACCAAAGTTGTTTGGCACTGTCACAGAGGATTTCTAATTCAGAATCCAAATGGAAGAGGAATACCTTCTCTGTAGAAGCCAAAGTCATCTTTTTACATTGTGCTGATTTGCATTGAGTCCTGGAACATTCCAGAGCTGCTTAAATGAGATCTTTAGTCATTTTGGTTTTTTTATCCACCAAGAAAAAGCTTCAGGGATGAAAAATGTCAGTTGCCCACCTTGTATGTATAATTAGATGGACCAGCTCTAAAACTAGTCCATTAATACATATATGTATCTTAGACATATGCTGCAGATGGACAGTGAACTTAGCCTAGAACTGAATAGAAGGAAAGAGCAGACTGGATTTCATTTAGGAAACTGCACAGTACTCCACAAATAAAAATCATAGACGTTATTATTACTGATATTACAGGGGCCCTAAGATTCTCCCTGAAACAGAAACACTTCTTTTAAACACCATTATTCTTCCAATGATGTTATGTGGCTACAAATTATAGACTACTGCAACTCCCTAAGAAATCAGAATGATCAGTAACCTAAAATGGGAGTGAGATGGAACCTAGGGGACAAACATTTATTAAGTACCTACTGTGTGCCAGAATCTGTGTTGATTGCTTTACAGATATTATCTCATTTGATCCTCATAACAACCTTGGAAGCTCTTCATTTTACTGAAGGAGACAGAGGTTGTGACTTCCCAGGGTCACATAGCTAGTAAATGTCTAAAGTCAGATTTGAACTTGTCTTCCTGACTCTAAGCTCAGGGCTTCATCCACTGTACCACCTAGATGACAAACCCAAAGAATAATGGTAAGAGACCCTTTGAGTTGGTGGTAGGATTCTACTAATGATGAACTGTCCATAAAAAAGAGCTGTGATAAATCTCATGAAAGAGATTTATTACTATAATAATTAATGGGTCTGTCCTGTTGAGAGAATGAGTTATAGCAGACAGCCTTGATGCTGTAGTAATCTCCAAGTAACATCAAGAGAACTGGAGAAAGGTCTCCTGAACATTGGAGAGAATGTTTTCCAGGATACCAGAGTGCAGCACCACTAGCAGATTTACTGAAGGTCATGGGCAAAAGTTCCAATTAAAAGTGGTGTGGATGATATGTGATCTGTACCATGGGAGAAAATATTTATGTTCATTCAAGTATAAAGTAGTACAGAGTAGTGAGTAGAGTACTTATATTAAAATTAGTTAATATAATGGTCCACATACTTGAACAAGGGGCATAATGTGATATAGAGCATTTGATGGAAAGATTAATTAACATTAATCAAATTATTTTGTTCCTGGTAATCTAGTCTGTTCCTTCCCACACTGTAGAACTCTGATGACTCAGGTCAGTACCTAATGAAACAACAGTATTATCAGAAGTAGGCTCAGAATCTATTCCCAGTCAATTATCTTGCCCATCCCCTTTGAAAATAGAATATTTATAAGTATGTATTCACTATAATTTCAAAAAGTCTGAAGTTTTGAGATTTATAGTAAATGATATATCTGATTAGTTCATTACTTCTTTTTACCTCTGGACTATTAAATGAGACCTATGATTTTAAATTAAGAAGGCAAACAAATATCGTTATCTCACCATGTCTTAATCTGTGCTTCTCTTAATGAAATTCATGGGGGCAGCTAGGTGGTGCAGTGAATAAGAGCACCAGCCCTGGATTCAAGAAGACCTGAGTTCAAATTCGGCCTCTGACACAACACAAAAACTGGCTGTGTGACCTTGGGCAAGTCACTTAACCCCAATTGCCCTCCAAAAACAAACAAAAAAAAAATTTCATGTAATTTGGAATGATGGACAATTTCAGCTCAAGAGGGGCCCCAGGGATAGAAGAGGCATTTACTAGAGATTGATGGTATATTTTCAAAATTATATAGTACTTGTTTGTATTGCTTAATGAGTTCCCTGAACAACTGAATTATTCTTACTTCTTTGAACAACAATTTCACATATAAATATTTATGTCCTTTCTGTTCCTTCCAACTCAAATGCATTTTTGCTTTGGGATTACAGAGTGACAGATCTTGAGGTTAGAAAACACCACACCATCAATTTAATGTATCTCACAAATGATCATCCACCCTTTGTTTGATGACCTCAACTCTACTTTTTCTTGAAGAAGCCCTCCCACTTCTGGATAACTATAATTGTTAGGAAGTTTGTCCTTCTATCATGCCTAAATTTGCCTGTTTGGTATTTGCACCCATTCCTATTCTTGCCTTTACTGAATCATTAATGGTAACCATCCTATAAATTAATTATACTACTTCCTAGCTTACAGTCCTCCATTTTTTCTGCAAGAATAGCATGAGAGGATTTGTCAAATACTTTGCTAAAATCTAGGTAAACTATAGTTATATCTCCCTGATCTGCCAAACTGGAAATCCTCTTTCTATGGTAACAAACTCCTGTCAGAAAATGGCATCAGATGAGCCTGGAATAACCGAGTCTTTATGAAGTCATACTGCCTATATCCTCTTCCTTTCCCAACTATCCCCGATATTATTTTCTAGAATTTTGCAGGAGCTACAGTCATTCTGGTCTGAAGTCTACAAATTCTTTTTTCTGCTCCCCCCCCCCAAATAAGGAAAATATGTACCTTTCTCCAGGCCTGCTGTATCTCTCAGAATAGCATCTTTTATTTCTTTTCTCAAAATAAAAGGGTTTTTTTTTATCATATGAAAGCATTTAATTAGGGATCACTTGCATATTACAGTGTGCTCTTTCAATATTTATGCAGTGACTACTACACATGAATTTCTGTTCTAAGCCCTGCAAGTGATAGAAATGTTTAGGAATATATGTGTATGGCTCTATATACATTGTATGTTTGTATTTTTGTAAATTGCTTTGTCACTTTCCAAAGGCTTTTCAAACATTTTTGTTAGTTTTTTCCCCTTCGCTTTGAGAAGCAGCATGGCATAGTGGGTAAAGAGCCAGTCTTGAAGCCAGAAAGACCTGCATTCAGGTTCTGCCAGTGACACATACTGGCCATGTGACCCAGAGCAAGTCACTTAACCCTTAAGTTCTTGAAGCAGTTTTCTTAAGATTTGTAGTTTCAAAGAAGGCACCTACCAGTATCACTAGAGTTTCCTCATCTAGTAATTCTTATAACAGTGAAATCATAGTCTGTTCAGTTCATTTAGTAGCTTTATAGAATTTGCCTTGCTTGGGTTTTACTTTAAAAAAAAAAGTATTAATGCAATGGTTTTTCCTCACTAATTACCATTTTTTGGGGGGTAAGATTCTCTCCTAAAACGAAGCAAAAATACTAAAAAGACAAACAAACAAACAAACCATCCCTTCAGTTTTCATGGAGCATTTATCTCATTCTTTTATTTTGAAAGCAGTATTCCAATTTTTTTATTGACATCATGTTTATGTCATATTATATCCAAAAGAATTGAAAACAGTTTCAAGACATAATCCTTAGTTCTCATGAGATATTTGTGGTAGAGGCAACAATTAAACTTCAGATGTATTTTGATTTCTTTGTGATTTTCTGAATTTCCCATTTTTTAGAGTCAGATTTTCCATGTTCTCAAAAAAGTGTCAGCACTTTGGAATGGTCTAATGCTATCAAATAATTTTCATACCTCTTCTAGAACTAGATGTGGGTTTTTATTGTTGTTGTTCAATATACCTCCAAAACAAGGTGACTTTTAGCATTTCCAAATTACTCAGAACCCCTTGTTTTCTTGAGGCAAGTACAAACATAGTCTTTAAATAAACTTATTTCCTTAAGCGAACCTATAAACTATTTAAAACTATGTGCTGTCTTTGTAAAGTATTGTTTTACTGCAACAGCTTAGAACACCTGAGTAACAGATTACTTAAGTATCCCGTCATTACCTTCTTTCAATGTAATTAAAATATAATATTCTTTACATTTTGGGCTAAGACTACATATTTTATTTCTCTTCATCATCTAAGTTTGGTGTTCCTATACGCTGTTTTCAGCATAACATCTGCTGATAACCTTAAAAATTCTGCCATTAAACCAATAGAAAGAACACTTGACTTACTATCATCCATGTGTTAAAATTGTATAATTATTCCTTTCATTAGGGTATGTATTTATTCCTTCCATTCATATAGGAATGGCCAAAATAATTCTTCCATCATCTGTTTTTTTCTAATTATGTCTGTAATGTGTTTTATTATTTAAAATGTCAAGATTTCATATATACCTATACACATATAGTCTTTTCACTAGAAGAAAATATAGAAGTCCAAGAAAATAAAAACACCTGTGTACATATTTTTTCAGAAGTAATGTTAGATGATGATACATTATTTGAAATATGAATCTGTATACTCTAGGACCTAGAGTCTAGGAACTTCCAGCTATATTTAACAGTGGCTATGGATACTACTGAGTAATCTAAATCACTGCACTCATATTTCAGACTCTTCTCAGACTCTTGTAAAAGCCCCCAACTGGTCTTGCTGCCTTCTGTCCTGCTCTAACCTCTTCTTTACACAGTTATTTGATGTTTTGTGCCACTCTGATGGCCTCATCCCTCAATTCAAAACCTTTTTATAACTCCCCATTGCCTACTAAGTAAAGTATTTAAACTCTTGGCTCTCCATTAATGATTTTGTGCAAAAATTTCTATAGGAAAGTTTACCAACTTAACAAGGCAAACCAACAGCAGGAAGAGATCCATCTGTAGGGTCAGATATACCAGGAAAGGAAAAGTGAAATCATGAGAGTGAGAGCAGAATTGAAAAGAGGGGGAAAAAGAGGAAAGAAAGCAATGTATATGGTAGAAAATAGTAGACTAGTGCCTCACCTAAGTGCCTACAAAAAAATCTAGCCCAGGGTTTCTTAACCTTTTCAGTGCCATGAACCCCTTTGGCATTCAGTCTATTGAAGGCTATGAATCCCTTTGCAGAAAAAATATTTTTAAATATATGTGTGTATAAACACACATATATGTGCACATACACACACATATATACATACATACATACACACATACAAAATCAAATATATCTAATATAAAATCAAATATTTAGCATATAAGGAAAAGACTTATAGTGAATAACAGTTATTACGATATTTTTTAAAAAGGTAACTGACTCTAGGTTAAGAACCTGTGGTCTAACATATAATAGTAATAACCAAAATACTATTTTGTTTCTGAAATATAAAAATGTTATTTCCATCCTCTTCTTTTTGCATTCTATCCTGGTATCCTTTTTCTTTATATGATTACTCATTTTTCTCTTCCTTCTAATTTTATCTCTCACCTTACTCATATTTTTATTTTCCCTTTATTATCTTCTAAGAAAAGTATAGGTTGTGAAAAACTGAATTAGAACTATTTATATGCTTACCCAGAAAATTATGTTATTAATCTGAAATAATTGCATTTATACTAATGAAAACAGTACTTCTGGGGAAATATTAGACTTTTCACTGAACTAGTTGATTTACTAAAATAAAACAATTTCCCCCTTCAGCTTACGATTATTTCAGAAGTTTGACAACTTCCGGATTCTTGTTTGTGGAGGAGATGGAAGCGTTGGTTGGGTTTTGTCGGAAATTGATAAACTCAGCTTGCACAAACAGGCAAGTATGTGTGCCTGTCTTTTGCCAATTCTTATTAATTTTCTGTTACTGTGTTAAGTAATTACACAAACAGCATCTGGAGAAAGGAAGGGTTTTCTGTTTCTAGACTCTTTAAATTAAAGGTCTTCCAAATGTGTTTTATTTCAGTGTCAACTGGGAGTCCTACCCTTAGGTACAGGAAATGACCTTGCTCGGGTTCTTGGCTGGGGTGGTTCCTGTGATGATGACACCCAGTTACCACAGATATTGGAGAAGTTGGAACGAGCCAGCACAAAAATGCTTGACAGGTAAAGGGGAATATTTTTTGGTATGAGGTTGAAAAGGGCACTTTCAAAACATTTCTTTGGAAGCTTTGGTTTTTGTTTTTAATGGGAGAAAATAAAAGAAATCAAATGAGGAAAGTAGTCTATTGAACTCATTGCTTTAATTAAAGGAAATCTATGCCAAAAATTTCTAAATGTAGCTCCTTGGCATCACTAATCTAAGGACGTGGCCTTATGCTTAAATTGACTTATAAATCAGAGCGCTTTTGATTGTGGGCAGCATGAATCTATACATTTAAAGTTGGAAGGGACCTAGAGGCCAGTGAATCTAATGCCTTCATTTTGTAGATGAGCAAATTAAGGCACAACAACATTAAGTGATTTGATGACCTGAGGTGGGGGTTGGGCCCAGGTCTTCCTAACTTTGGGCATTTTTCAACTATGCAATGCTGCCTCTGATAACTCCTGATCACACTAATAAAATTAGATTCCTGAAATTATGAAACCGAGGGTTAGTCCTAGATCACCAGTAATATCAATTCATTTAGCATTTATTAAGGAATCTACCCAAAGTAGAAGACCCCTCAAAGCCCATCTAATCTATCCCCCTCATTTCACAGATGAGGGAACTGAGACTTTATGTTTAGTTGTAGAGTTATGCAAAGATGAAAAAATAAATACAGTCCTCAGGGAACTTAAGATCTAGAGTGGGGATACGATATGTGCACAAATTAGTGTAATAACTACCTCATAATTACGTAGATCTTTAAGCTTTGCAAAGTACTTTACATACCTTAGCTAATTTGCTTGTAACTCAGATTTTCTAAGCATTTTCTTTATAATGACCCTGCAAAGTGAATTGTGCAAATACTATTAAACTCATTTTATTGGTAAAGAAACTAAAATTCAGAGGAGTTTTGTGACTTACCTGGAATCATGCAATAAATGATAATATAGTAAACCACGTGAAGTGTCATGGGACAAAGCAAAGATTCAGAACTTTTGCTTTAGGGAACTTTGAGCATTAGGATGAGAGCAGAGGACAGGAGAAGAATTAGGGAGAGTGTACAGGAAGTAGCACCCTGGGCTTTATCTTGAAGGGAGAAAATTATGTCAGCAAGTAGGGATGAGGAGAAAGTGCATTTCGGGGATAACAGCTTGTATGAATCCATGGAGATGGCATAGTGTGGGAGTGCATCAGAAAATAGTAAATGGTGCTCTTCTGTAGTATGTCTCATGGTAAAACACTGAAATAAGGTAAGAAGCAGTATATCAGCCTCAGGTTTTGAATGGTAGGCTAAGGAGTTTGGTATTTTTGTCAAAGAGCCAACAAGGAGTCACTGCACTATTATGGACAAATTGTAAGTTTCCAGACAATTATTTGAGGAGATGGTATGGTGAGAGGGAGAAAGTAGAGATTAAAGGAGAGAGAGAGACAGAGACAGAGACAGAGAGACAGAGAGAGAGAGAGACAGAGAGAGAGAGAAAGAAAGAGAGAGAGAATGAGAATGTATTTATGGAACAATATCCCAGAGAAGACAAGAGAGAATAGGATCCAAAAGCATAGGTAGAGTGGATGGACTTGACTAGGAGAAGGACCACCTCATCTTCCAGACTGGAGCAAAGGAAGAAGGAAGATATAAAGATGTATTTTTCATTGCAATTGACCCAGTCTGAAGCCACCCAGCAGCTGACTTCCCTCACCAACTAAATTTAGACATTTGTAGAGATTTCCTATCCCCTAGTAACAAAACATCTTATAGCAGTGCCCTAACCACATATCTCTGTTGTCCTGTTTTTCATTTTGTTTCTTTCTCTTTTTTCATATTGAAATTGTGTTTTAAAACATCTACACACAGGGACCTTTACATTTTCCTTCACACTGAAATTTAGCGTATACAAAACCCTTCCTGCAGCACATTTTCTCCTTTAACTCAAGCTCTGTTAAATCCTCTTTGAAATATTCTCATCACCTTTACTTACATAATTTATCATTCAGTCTCTTGAGCATACTGTTGGTGATGCTTGCTTATGGTATGTTCATACTTTTCTACCTTCCTTTCTTCCTGGTCCCTGCTATTTTTACCAGGGTGAAGACATAGTGTAGAATCTTCTTCTTTTGTCTGGTTCTTTGGAGTCTTTAGTGTTGTTAATTTGATTGCAGTTATGTCCCTTCCATCCCTGGAAATGATGACCCAAAAAGGTGGTGGGTGAAACGGTTGGCTAAGGATATCTGTGTTGGAGTTGGGGATAAAATGGCAAATATACTTAATGATTTTCATCCACCTACTTGCTCCTGTTTCATCTGGAGACCACATTTCACACCTGTCTGGAGAGCACCTTTGTGATCTGAGTGGGCAGTCATACTCTACTTAGGATCATGAAGAAAAGAGATAAAGGAGAAGATTTTGGGTACTAGAAAAACTTTGGAGCATCTGATGAATTGTTTGTCATTCAAGGACCAACCTATAGATAGATTCATGGAGGCTGATTAGTAGGTGGCCACTAGGTAAATAAGGTGTTGTTTTTTTTTCCAGCCACATCATCTCATTAAGGAAAAGGAATTATAATCAGTAGCAGGAAAACAGATGCCCAGATCATTTGTACTGAAGAAAAATTAAACCCAAGACTTACCTTCATTAGTATGAATAAGGATAGTTTAGTAGCTCAACTTAATTGATATATGGAATTTAGAATTTATTTTCATATATCTTTAACCTCTATATTCTGTTTCTAGATTCAGTCACAGTAAACCTTTTCTAATAAATGTGTTTTCTAGAACTGATTTGTTACTTTTCATGGGTTGGTAAAATTTTTATTTGACATTGTTGACATCAACACAATTATATATCATAAATTTTGAACCTTTTTTTGAGCAGGAGCTGGGCTTATTCTGTGTTCTTTTTTTTCTGGATAGCCAAAGTTTTAAATATTTGCCTTCAAACACAATAGCTTCCAGCAACAAAAGATGACTGAAAAATATTTAATCCAATTAAATTTTTCCATGATAATTTCTGTTTAAGTCAACCCCCCTCCACATATTCCTCTAATTAGAATACGGTTAATTTGCCTTTTAAGGACAAGATAGTTTAATAAGATGGATCATTATATGGAAGGTGATTTATATAACTTAGAAAACATAAATATATTTAATCTGGGAAAGGAACAATGCTAGAAGGTAGTTATAATAAATTCTTGTAAATTTCAGGTCTTATCAGGCTCCCAGAATTTCAAGAAATTATTATGATTTTAAGATCCTAGATGACTTAATTACCATTGACAAAAATTTATGTTTATGAGAAGGTAAATAAATCAATTCATGAGATTTTGAAGTGATTTTTAGGCCATTGCTTTCTTTTCCTTCAGGTGGAGTATAATGACATATGAACTCAAATTGCCAACAAAGCCTTCTATCCTTCCCATCACTCCAGAAGAGGAAAATGAGGAATCTTACGTAAGACTTAACTCTGCATGTGCTTAATATTTATCAAGTTAGGGAACATCTTGTAATGTTAAATAAAATCACTAAATAATAGGAGATGTAAAACATGCAAGAAGTATCAACTGAATTTCAAATAAGAGTTTTCCATGTAGTATGTAGATGGTTTCATTGATTACTTTTCATTTCTTACACCAAAGGAAAATTACATATATGATACATGGATTTGTTTAAAGAAAGTTTCTTTTTTTTTAAGATAATATCAGTTCTTTCTCTCTTTTTAATTTTTTTAGTTTATGTCATTCATTTCCATAAGATTTTCCAGTGCACTATTTTTATTCATTTGGAATTTATCAGGCACTAATTCTACACACAGCAATTTGGTTTCTGGATGGTAGACAAAGGAAGTATAAGGCTTCTGTCCTCCAGAAGATTTTGGGTCAGTTGATTATTCCAAACAAAACAGACATAAACAGATTAGACTTCAGTTTTTAATAACTATTTTTCTAAAAAAAATTGTGTAAAACATTAAGGTTTAAAAAGTTCTTTCCTCAGAATGGTTCTATGAGTATGATAAAATAAGTAATTTTTATTTTGAGATCCTAGACAACTTATTTTAAAATTCTAGATCTGTGTTTTTTAGATAAGGAAACAGATTTAGAAAACTGAAGTCACTGGCCCAAGGTTACACATCTAATTAGTATTGAAGCAAGAATACAAACCCAAGTCTCCTACCTACAAACCAATCACACTTAACACTGTATCTTATTGACCCCCATTGCCAAACAATAATGTGAAATAGTATATACAATCAAGGACCAAAATGAACTCTATAGAT
The DNA here is from genome assembly GCA_011680675.1 of Gymnobelideus leadbeateri. Taxonomy (NCBI): domain Eukaryota; kingdom Metazoa; phylum Chordata; class Mammalia; order Diprotodontia; family Petauridae; genus Gymnobelideus; species Gymnobelideus leadbeateri. The sequence goes on from WOXC01000260.1 coordinate 224,506, forward strand.
AGTGCATATGTTGAGATTTCATTTTAAAAGGAAGGTCAGTTCTAAAAATGAAGATTTCCAGCTTGGAGGGCAGATGTAACTCTTGATTGAAATTAAATCCATTCATATGGAGTCTAGAGTGTCAGTTGTATCCAGTCTAGCTCAAACCATATTCCTTACATGTTAAATTCATCTCTGTCACTAAAACATATTAACATAAAAGTTATGTATAAACATATTTGAGCGTTATTGTTTCCTACCTATGTGGTCAGAAGGGCATTCTTAGGTATGAATGAAATTTTTAAAATTCTTATCACCAGCCAAACTGTCCTTTTGATCTTTTTCTTGCTCTGGATACTACATAGCACAATAAAAAAAGAAGGGTGAACATGCAGGTAGAGTACTTGGGCTCACGTTCCTGTTCTGTAGTTTGCCTACCTGGGTGGTTTAGGGTTACTTAATCCTGCCGTTTCTTAATCTGTAAAATGACAGGGCTAGATGATATCTAAGGTCCCTTTCAACACTAAATCTCTGAATATAAGACCTTTATTACAATTTGAATTGTCCAGACATGGAATGGGCTACTTGGTAAGGTGGTGACTTTTCCCTTTGATGCATATTTTCAAGGAGAAGTTGGATGTTTACTTATCAGAGTCGTCATAATAAAGATGGCTGCACGTGACCCAATGAGATGACCCTTATTAAGTTCCATCCTATTCTGAAGTTCTATAATGTCAAAAATAATCCAGTTATGAATTTTGCCTTCTAGGAAGGAAAGAGGAGAGGTAGGCTGCCCAGTCTGCCCAGTCACTAATTTTACAGTTTTGTGTTGTCATCCAGTTATATTTATATTTAAAATTATTTTATTCCTCTGTGTTCTTAAAAAAAACCCACCCCTCCTTGACTAAGCTACCATTGACTACTGGTATGTGAATTTTCCTTAATCTTTCTAGCTTTTCATCATAGCAGACTATAATAATTTTTAACCTTGGATTCTACCATAAAGTCTGACTTGCTTTTATTTTGGGCTTTTTTCTTTTCCCTCTTTACCCACTGAATTCTGCCTTTCAAAGCCCAATTCAAATGCCACCTCTTTCAGGAAACATTGTTTGACCCATCCCTCCCTTTCTCCTATTAATAACCTTCCTCTTTGGACAGGTCATTACACTAATGTAGTAAAAAGAATGGTTTTGCAACTCTGATGCATTTACTATGTAATACCATGTATTGTAGTTATCTGTGTGCTATGGATAGTCAGGACCTTGAAAGTCAGGATGAAGAGTAGGAATCCCATCCTCATGTCTTTATTGAAGATTTAACTCAGGTACCATTTCATCCATGAAGCCTTCCCTACTCCTCATGTGAAAGGAATCTTACTCTCTCCAGATTTCTTAGAGCCTATTCTTTATGTACTTAGCCAACTCTTCTTAGAATCACAGGACCTCAGAGTTGGAAAGAACCCCAGAGGGTGTCTATTTTGACCTCTACCTATATAAGAGACCTCTCTGTGACCTTCCTAACAAGTGAACACCAGATAAGTGATAGAGAATCCACTGGAAATAGCACCTTCTATGCATGGGCTTTTCCCCATGATTAAATTGGTGTGTATCTTTGCATATAATACTTCATGCCTACTAGATTTTTTTTTACTTATATTTGTTAAATTAAATTGGTCAGCAACAGCTAACTTGCATAACTTATGGATTGTTGTTCAGTCACATCCAGCTCTTCAAGACCCCATTTGGGGTTTCTTGGTGATGATAAGGAGTGGTTTGACAATTCATTCTCCAGCTTGTTTTTATGGTGACAAAACTGATACAAATGGGGTTAAATGACTTGCCCAGGGTCACACCGCTAGCATGTTTCTGAGACCAGATTTGAACTCATGAAGATGAATATTCCTGAATCCAGGGTCGGCACTTTATCACTGCACCACCTAGCTGCTCTAATTTATGGATTACTCAATATCACATTGTAGGATTATACAGTTTAGAGCTAGAGGAATTACTTAGTTCAACCCCTTAATTTCAGAGGAAGTAATTATAGACCTGAGACATTAGACTTGCCTAATATCCCCCAGACAGAATTGGGATCTGAATTCATGTCTTTTGACTGTATGTCCTAACTACCGTATTGCTTTTATTCTAAATTAATATCTCCTTTTTTCATAAATATTTGACTCCTACAATTAAGGGCACATTACTTAGGCATATTGTTGCCACTGGTTGAAAGAGCAACCCCCAAACTGTTAGGTAGAGTCAGTGTATTCTCACCAGGCAGAAGCACTGTTCCTGATGGTTGCTTGAGTCAGGAGCCAAGTACTGCTTGCTGTGACTGTCATCAGCATTAGAGACTCTTGTTTTTCTTATTATTTTCTTTATTATATTAAATATATTTCTTATTTATTATATTATTTTCCTATTATTGAAGGGGTATGAATATGATGAATCACATTCCCTTTATTTTCCCTCAGCAAACAGAGTTTAAATGTCTAAATTAACAGTCCTTAAAGGCAGCAATCCTGGGAAGTTCCAGGTTCAAATTAGGGGTTTGGGATCATTGGCTCTGAATGTATGTCAGCTTGACAGTATAAATTCACAGGATGAAATAATGTAGAGCGAAAGTCATTTGTTTGCCTTCTCAAAACTGGGGGAGGAAAAACATGTGTAAATATGACATATAGCATGGGAATAAAACTGCTTGTTCACCTGCTGTGTTAACAGGCTTTTATTCCTCAGATACCTAGGATAAGCCTTTCCAAATTAAGTATGTGTCAAGGATTGGAGAATAATTAATTTTGGAATAAATTACTAATTATTTGTCATACTTAAGTGAAGAATCAGATATTTTTTCTTTGCTATAAAGAGCCACGAGATAAGAGTGTCAGTTTTATATGATTAACTTAAACATCACAATATTCATCTTTTTACAAATCCAAACGCGTTTATTTTTTTCTTTATTAAGACTTCAATATCTTTATATTAAGGTAGGTCAATAAAGTAAAAAACAAAACAACCCAGAAGAAGCTTTCAAAGACCCTTAATTCTGGGGTCAATAAGGTGTGCAGTATAGAGCACCAGCCCTAGGGTTAGAAGGACCTGGCTTCAAATGTAGCCTCAGACACTTGATATTTACCAGCTATGTGATCCTGTGTAAGTCACTTAACCCCAATTGCCTTACCTTCCCCCCCCCCCCCCCCCGCCCCATATTTCTGATTAAAACCAGGTGGTAAAGGATTTTAAGCAGAATTTACTTTAAGAATAATTTTTTTTTCAATTCCACTGAAGCTTTATTACCTCTGTTGGTAATATGACAGGGATTGTAAGAAATCACAAGTGAACTTACAGAGATATGCAGATAATGATATTCACTAAAGAGAATCTTGATCTTAAGTTTTTTGCTTTTTGGTTTTTTTTTTTATATGTGGGCACTTCTAATTTTATACATTTTAGTACTAAACAGCATTACAATTTAAAGTGTGTACCTTTTTTTTGACATTTGGAAAAAAAGAAAACTGAACCTGTGGAACAGTTTGAAAACCAAGACTCATCATGGGGAGTTTATTATCAGACTGAGGACTGAAGCACTTATGAATGAAAGCAATCCAAGTTTTAACACACACGCATTCACACACACACACACAGAGTTAACACATGGCCACATGAGTGAGCACTTTTCAGTACAAAATATTCCCTGCAACCAAGCATTTCTCCATAGCATAACCACACCACGTTAAATCAATTTAAGAATAATTTTTGTTGATATCTTTTATTTTTACACCAGCTTTGTCTCTGGATCTGTTCCCTCTTTTCTCCTTTACCCCACTGAACTATCCCTTGTGAGAAAGAATAAAAAACAAACAAAAAAATCAGTTTAGCAACATTAACTTTAATGGGTCCGACAACAAATCCAAGTCTCTCCAAGCCCCGCTATAGTCCTGCACCTCTGCAAGGAAGGGCAAAAAAGAGGCAGGAAAGAAGGAAGGAAAAAAGGGAGGGAGAAAGTGGAAAGGGATATTTTATTTTCCTTTCTCTGGGGTCATGTTTGGTCTTTATAATTGCAAAGTATTAACTTACTTTTATAGGTTTGTGATATACAGTATTAAGATTATTGAGTCTATGCCCACTTTTGGGTACAGACTTTTCTCCTTTGGAGAAATCTGCCTATCTGATTTCTGCAATCTTTGTATAGTTGAACATAATGTGGTGATTTTGTTGAAGATCAGATTGTTCCTTGTAGAAACTGAATATTTTAAATAGTATTTTGAAATAGAATATTAATCAGCTTTCCATAAAAATATGATATCTACATTTGGAAAATTAAGAAAAAATTATCTAACAGATTCAAAAGTAGCAACTATATTGATTTCTGCCAAGTCACATCTAGTACTCTACTTATTAGAAGAAAACCTGTTTTTCTTTAGTAGAAAAAGATTTTTAAAAAGGAAATCTCTATCATTTCATTGCTGTTACCTATTAATCTTTTTTCTTTCTAAATGAATAGCATGTGTAGGCCTGTTGGCTAATACCAGTGTTCTACACAGCCCAGAGAAAGGCCCAAGGTCCTATCAAACAGCATCCATGTACTTTTTTGATGGTGCTTTTCTTGTTTTGAAGAAATAAATTGCATTAAAAACATCTCAACCTCCCTTCCCCTGGATAAATCTCATTACCCCCAATGTGTAGCTCTCTCATACAGTATTCATTTCAGATCCCCTTAGGCATGATTGTGAAACCATTGCCTGTTCAGTTTTCCTTGGAAAAAACACAAAACTCAGTATCTCCTCCTAATTAACATACTAACTTCAGCATCTTGCTAGTACCATAGGAAAACAGAGCTTAACCGGATTCTGAGTGCTTTCTTAATTCCATATTGCCAGGCAGGACCACACATAAACCATCTGTTTTTAAAAGCCTTTTTAGAGAAGATAATTCAACAACCTCCTTCAGAAAGTAATTCTATTATTTAATAACAACCAAATGCCAGAAAATTCTTCCTTATCATTAACCTAAATCTCTGACGTCTTCTAATTTGGTTTATTGCTAATGGCCTCAATAGACAGCTGGTTACCATCCCCTGTAAGAAACTTTTATGTCCTTGGAAAAAACATCCCATCAACCTCTTCTCCAAATAAATAACTCTGGTTCCTTTAAATTGTTTTCTGAAGGTCTTATTTTACAACCTCTAATCATCTTTAAATATCTCTACCTTATTTTTAACTCTATAACCACCCTCTTTAGAAGATTAGAACTTGATATACTTTTGTAAGGTCTGTCGAATGTGAAAATAAATTTCTGGCTTCTAATGTTTTTTATATCTGTTTGTAACTTCTGGCTTAGTAAGGCCTATGAACTTACTAATTTCATGAATGTTTAGTGTTAGCCATTAGTTTAAGGAATTATTTAAGATGATAAGAGAATGATTCCCCCCACCCCTAGCATTCAGATGTAAGCAGAGGTGTATGGGCAAGAGCCAACTCACGCTACAGAAATCGTCACATTTTCAATGTGAGCATTTACACTTTGAAAATGAGCAAACATTGCAAATCAGGGATGGGTTTATTGTTTTGTTGATGGTCTTGACCAGGGGTGGGGAACCTGCAGCCTCTAGGCCACAAGACCCTTTAGGTCCTCAAGTGCGGCCCTTGAAGGGTTAGGGTTAGAGAGGGCCACATGTGACCTACAGGCCAAAGTTTCCCCATCCCTGGTCTAGACTTAAGAAAGTGATAGAGAAAATGTTAATACAGGTCAAATTTAAGACAGGGTATTGTTTTGCCACAGGTATTCTATATGCCTAGCACACATAAAGCATCTAAAAATGTGAAACATTTCCATTGTGTGTTTCTTGTGAATCACACATGTTTCTCCCAGAAGGTAGAGCTCAGAGCTGTAGTTGCAGGGTGCAATATCTCTGCAAGCCACCAGGTGGCGGAGATTGAACTATATCAATCCATTGCAAACAGCCTTTTCAGGTACACCTTCCACTCCTCCCATTCTCTACATTCCCTGGCATGCTAGTTTGCATTCATATTTAGGAATATGAATGACTTCACTCCAAATCATAGCATATGCAATGACTCCAGCCCCCATTTGCATCTCAGGTTCTTTTTGTTTTCTCTTTTTGATGTAGTCCCAAAGAAATCACTTGACTATTTTGCCTAATTGAAATTCGCTAAAAGGAAATTAAAAATAAGGTTAAGCAACTTTAAATTCTATAGTGGCTTCAGAAACCACAGCATCCTGTAGTTCCATGGAAATTTCTGCTACCTAAGTCTTTTCTGTAGGTGATGCTACCAAGCACTCTTGGTTTCAGAAATGGAGAACAAGTAGAAGCCCAGTCCATCACACTCTAGCCAATGTCATCTCCTTGATTTGCCAGTATGATCATCAACAATACATGTTGCTGGGCCTGTAGAGGCTGGCCCAACAACCAGGGGATTATGGGGTTCTTGACCTTGGTAGACTGACTTGAGGAGTCGCTGGAGGTCACCTACCTGGCAGTTTCCTCTTTAATTACTCTCTGTGACAATGTTGGGGGAGAGAGAGAGAGACAGAGAGATGGAGAAAGAGAGAGGGAGAGAGAAGCAGACAGAGATACAGGGAGACAGACATAGAGAAACAGACACAGAAGCAGAGACAGACAGAGTGATAGAGAGAGACATGGAGATAGACACAGAGAGAAAGGATCAAGGAAATAGAGAAAGAAACAAAGAGAGACAGAGATGGAGAAAGAGACATACAGAGACAGAAAAACAGAGAGACAGATAAATACAAAGAGAGCCCAAACACTGGGTCTTGTCCCTTTCAAAGGCTTTCCAGAGCATGAACTCTTTACAGTTGCCCCATTTATGACAGATGCCATGTAACCATTATTACTTTGCTTTTATTTCCATCTCTTTGGAAAATGTAGAGAAAAAAACAGGTAACTACTGTGTAGCAGCAAATTGTTTCAGCAGGTGGTTACAAATGTTTAATGAATTGGATCTGGCCTTTTTTTGTTTTCAAGGGAGCTAAGAAATAAATCATTACAGTGTTTATTTTGAAATTTTTTTATCGTTATGAACTTGACAAATATGAACATTGCCCTATGCAAAGAAAAACAGAAAAAATCATTCTGAATATGAAATCATTAATATCCAACTTAATATCCAAACATTAATATCCAATGTACAACTTGAGTTTTAAAAATTTTTACATGTTAGTTGCAAGATGGCTTGTCTGTGTCCCCCATCTGAACTTTCTTCGGTGCTCATGTTTATCCTTTATTATTCATTGATGCTCTTTCCTTTCTTTCCTTTCTTTTTTCAGTATTACTATCACTCCCCCCACTGCTGCTCAACTTTCTCCCCCCAATTCTCCTTCATAATGATTAATATAATCATGTGAAACAAATCTACACACTGACCTTGTCTCAAAATGTTTCTTTTTACATCTTTAGTCTTGTCACCTCTTTGCCAAAAATAAAAAGCATGATTCATTATTAGTGCTTAGGAGTTGTGATTGGTCAGTGCAGTGATCAGAGTTCTGAAGTCTTTCAAAGTTTTTCTTTGTAACATTGTTGTCAGTGAACATACTGTTTTGGTTCTGCTTAGTTCCCTGCATCAGTTCAAGTCCTAGGTTTCTCTGAATCCATCTCTTTTCTCATTTTTTGTTGTATAATAATATTTCATTATATTTTGTGCATATTTTGTTCAGTCATCCCCTAATTGACTGGGAACCCACTTTGCTAAAACCACAAGTACTGCTTTAATAATAATAGTTAACATTTATATAGCTTTTACTATGAGTCGGACACTGTGCAGAGCATTTTACAATTATTAACTCATTTGATTCTTTTTTTTTTTCAAAAGCAATTGGGGTTAAGTAACTTGCTCAAGGTTACACATCTAGTCATTCTTTATGCGTGGGTGCTCATTTTCTGAGGCCGGATCCGATCTCGGGTCATCCCAACTCCGAGGCCGGTGCTCTTACTCACTGTGCCACCTAGCTGCATTTGATTTTTACACCAGCCTTGAGAAGTAGATGCTATTATCATCCCCATTTTCTGGATGGGGAAACAGGCAAATAGAGGCATCCTAATTACACATATTTATGCACAGCTAGTAAATGTCTATGGCCAGATTTGAGCTCAGGTCTTCCTGATTCCAAGCCCAGCACGTTATCTGTCATATCATCTAGTTGTAATATTTTCTCCTATAAATATTTTTGTCCATATGTGTCCTTTCCCTTTTTCTTTCCCTCCTTTCCCTTTTAAAGAATCTGGGATGATATTGATTTCTGGCTGGGAGATGCCTTTTTAAAATAATATTTCTTTTAAATTTTATTCTATTTTCCCCCAAATACATGTTTAAAAAGATAGCCTTTATTTTATTTTCCCACCAATTACATACAAAAAAGATAGCCTTTCAAAGACTTTTTACTCAACTGAATCAATTTTTTTTAAATTTTATTTTATAACTGTTGAGGAAATGACAATGGAGCTAGTCATCCTGGAAAACATTTTGGAATTATGCCAGAGAACAACCAACCAGTCATTGCCCAGTGAAAGGACACCTATTGAGTTTCCGATTTGGGGGTACTAAAAGCATTTTCATAATCCTCTTTCTTTGATTTCTTTGGGGATATATAACTAATAATGCTATAACTAGGTCAAAGGGTATGGAACATTTAGTACCTTCTTTGGCATAATTCCAAAATGCTTTCCAGAATGACTGAACCAATTCACAGCTCCACTGACATTTTTTTCAACAGTTCTTTTTTTTTGTTTGTTTGTTTTGTTTTTGGAGGGCTATTGGGGTTAAGTAACTTGCCCAAGGTCACACGCCTAGGTTTTTGTTTGTGTATGCATTAAGTGTCTGAGGTCGGATCCGAACTCAGGTCCTTCTGACTCCAGGGCCGACGCTCTACTCACTGTGCCACCTAGCCGCCCCTCAACAGTTCTTTTAAAAAACAACAACAAGCATTTGATTCAGTTGAGCAAAACATTGTTTGACAAGCTTATCTTTAAGTGTTTCTCAGCCATAAATCAAAATCATCCCAGATTCCTTGAAAGTGTGACAACATTTTGTGTGCATGCAGTTACCTGCCAATGTTCAGTGACCTTCTTATTATAAATAATGGGTGAGGCATAAAACATGAAGATGAATGCTTGCTAAAGACCTTGATGATAGAGCAGGTTCAGAACAGGGTCCAAAATGAAGAGGGATTCCCTGGGGAGGGTGAGGTCCTGCAAATGTTCTGGCTCTGTAAAGCCATTATATATTGTAGAACCTTGTAGAAGAGACCCACAACCACTCAAAAGGATTTAACCTGATTATTCACACAAGAAAAGACAAGTGAATAAAGATTATCTATTACCCAGATTATGAAGTGCAGTTGGATGTGTCAAATGTATTGAGCTTATCCAACAGTATGTATCTGTAGGCCAAACAGGACAAATGGGCAGTGAGTCGGGTTGAGAAATGGACAGTGAGTCGGGTTGAGAAATAAATAGGAGGAGGAGAATGGGCTAAATTGCCTGTAGAAAACCGCAGAGCCCTTAATGACACTTAAGCTTCTCCTAGAAACAAAGGCCCCTCTGTTGAACACCAGAATTCTATCAGTATTGTTGTATGACTGCAAGAGAGGGAAAAAAAATCTCCAAAATATTTATAATGAACAGCATACAAAGGGTAACAGAGAAATAGGGTGGTAGATATGAGCTGGCTGCCATATGTAATCAATGAAGAGCTCCAAAAAAACAGTAGTAAGACATATCATCAAAGAAATGTATGATAGACTAAGAAGATGGGTTGGTCATTTGGTGAGGATGAAGTCTGACAGGTTGATAATTCACTGATATCCTTGAGATGTCAGGAGAAGGCTGGAAAGGTCATTATCATGTTGGGTGAATGCCCTATGGTGAGCTTATGGGAAGTTAGCTTGTAATCTTCACTACTGAGAGCATCCAAACTGATGAGATGACAGAAGCATTTTAGTGTTTTACTATTAAATAGAACAATTAATTATTTAGCACATATGGTATATGAATATAAGTGTGAGTACTCTATATATGGAATAATGTTTGGTGCTGGAGAAATGCAAAATGAATAGAAAACATGGACTTCTCTTTAAGGAATTTATTTTCTATTTACAACATTAAGACATACAGGAAACTAGAATAGCTGAATCTAGATTGTACACAAACTACCTGGAATGCAAAACAAGAGAATAAATACTATAAAGTTGAGTTTAAAAAACTTCTTAAAAGAGTTGAATCTTTAACCACATTAGGAAGGAAATAATGGAATTTCCTTGAAAGCCAGTGAGATGACTTTGCACAGCTCTGCCTCACTTAAATCTTACAGTTCACGAGTAAGTTAAAACATCACCCCCAAGATATCATTGGTCTTCTTTGAGAATGAAGAATGAATAGCAACAAACAACAATCCCAGGCAGTGAACTTAGTATGAGAAAATGTACAAGAGGAGGAAAAAAAGAAAGGCTAGATCTACAATATATAGAATATGACATTAGAGAGTTATGATGGGGGAGGGGCAGCTGCTAGACTGCTCCAAAGACTGCCATGTTTAGATTTAATGTATTTCTATATTTGTTTACAAAAATAAAATTTGTGTTCCACATAAGGTATTGAAATTTGATTGTCAAGCAGAAGTTATTAATTTTGTATCATGCTTCACTTCCAAATTTGAATTTTTCATTGTAGTTAAAAAAAAATTCGTGTAAGTGACTGTATCTGTCAAGCATTTGGTAACCACCTACTACAACTTGTAAGACATTTGAGGCATAAAATAAAAAATGGAACAATCCCCACTCTCATGAAACTAATGTTCCATCTCACTGGGATTTTTTTTAAAGTTTATGGTAATTTCTTTGATGTTCTGAGGGTCTACAGTAAATAATTTTATCATTAAAAAGTAATACATAAGAAACAAAGGTCTACATCTGTATGGATAGAACCATGTTTTCATATGTAGATGCAACTGCCTTCCATGTGTTATGAAACACTTCTGTTTCTGCAAATGTAATCACTGTGCTGCGTCAAATACCATCCAAATAAACAAATGTGTTTTTCCCTTTTAATTCAGATGTCATCTTATGAGGACTCAGTTGCGGCTCATCTTGCAAAAATCCTCAATTCTGATCAACACTCGGTGGTCATATCATCTGCTAAGTGAGTTGGGGAGTTTATATGTAATGAATAAGGTGTGTGTGGATGAATGTGACTTGAAATCCTTGATTCATTCATTTATTTAGCGATCATTTTTAAAATGCTGCTCTATTCCAAGTCATTTTCTAGGCAGTGGGGATACAAATATAAAACAAAATAATCCCTGATCTCAAGGAGCTTGCATTCTGTTGTATTACTTGCACTTGGAAAAATAAGTACAAAATAGATGCGAGGAAAATACAAGGTATTTAGCAGGGATGGGGGGAGGGGAGGCATGGGTAAATGGTGGGGAATGGGAGAAGATGATCAGGATTGATCTGGTATAGGAGGTGTTGTTATAGACCAAGATTAAAATGGGCCATGCTTAGCAAGTTCAAGGTTGAAATGCAATGATAAAATCTAATTCAAAGTGGTTTTAAAAAGATACACTTTAAAATGATACACATCAGTTTCTTTGAAGTATAAAAGTTACTCCTCCCCATTTCCACAAGTCCCAAGTCAGGAATAACTGGGAGAGCATCAGATACGTGCAGAACCTCACAGTCCCCAGGTGACCAACAACTTTAGCAGACTTGGAGCAATATTCGTTTATACTTACAGTTTCCACACTTGTCAAATGTAGGACTTGGGGCAGGGGAAGGCTGAGGCCAAGGCAGAGGCCCCAGAAAGGGCTTCAAAAGCTGAGAAAGCTTGGGCCACTCTGCAGTGGGGGGCAAGGGGTTCCTCATTGACAAGTAAGCTCCTACAACAGGATTGCAGAGATGAAAGGGGAATACATTCTAGTCATGGGGTATGGCCTATGCAAAGATGGAAAATGAAATATAATATATGGGGGATCAGTGGGTAGGCTGATTTTTCTGAAATGTGGGAGGCAGGAAGGGAGAAAGGAGTGTGACACAATATCTAGGAAGATAGGTGAAAGGCAAATTGTGAAGGGCTTTAAAAGCAAGTCATAGAAGTTTGCATTTCATATTAGAGGTAAGAGGGAACCACAAAAGCTTTTTCAGTAGTTGTGTGCCATCTAACTTACACTTTTGGAATATCAGTTTGGCAGATAAATGGAGAGTGGTTTGGAGAGGGGAGAGAAATCTGGTAGGAAGACTCTTGTAATAGTGGGAGGTAATAGAGGCCTGAACTAGGGTGATGGCAGTGTGAGGAGAATATTTTAAAAATATAAGTTACTAAAAGCAAAAATCTAAATCATATTATTTGTGGGCAACATGAATCCTGGAAAGAATAAGAAAGGAATAAGTGAAGAAGGGGAGAAAAAACCCAGAAAGTCAAATTCATCAGTTTGGGGGCATTTGGGACAAGATTGCCAAAGAAATCAGGAAGTTGAATTTACTGAATGCAATGAATTTGGTTTGATTCAAGATTTTGTTTCCTTAAATTCACCCCTTCCCCAACACATCAAGAAGCCTAATAATGAAACCCAGGTTTCATTTCTTTTGAAAAGAATGATAATCTCAAACTTCAGAGGAAAGGACTGTTACCTAAATATAATTATTTGAAAAGGTTAATTCAAGACCATTTGCTCATTTTTTTTTTGTTGTTGCTTTTTGGAGGGCAATTGGGGTTAAGTAACTTGCCCAAGGTCACACAGCTAGGTTTTTGTTTGTGTGTGCGTTAAGTGTCTGAGGCCTCATCTGAACTCAGGTCCTTCTGACGGCCTCATCTGAACTCAGGTCCTTCTGACTCCAGGGCCGACGCTCTACTCACTGAACCACCTAGCCGCCTCTGCTCATTTTTTTTTTTTAACAAATTGATTAACATTCCTAAGAAACAGACAAAAAATCCCCTCTTCATTGGCCATCTGCCTTTTAGAAACGAATGATTTAAATTTTGGATTATGAAAGGTATTTATTTTTTCTTCTTGTCTTTTGCTAATTAATACAACACATTATTTGATTTTTCTTATTGTTAAAAGACTTTACAAAAGGTTTGGTAGGGGAAGTAGTTAAGAGGTGTCTAAAATAAGATTATTGTATGATGTGTAACTCTAATTTAGCTGTCCTCTCACTGTAGACTACAGGGGTAGTCTGTGGTAACAATGATATTAGCACATGCCTTTGGCCAAGTCACCTGATTTTACAGTTTCCTTATTTGTAAAAAAGTGAAGTTGTTCTGTCTACCTTAGAGGGTTGTTTTAAGAATTAAATGGTCTAATGTCCAAAAGATGTTTTTACCAGCTGTCAGAGACTACGTAATTGTAAGTGCTTATTTTTATTGCCTACGTTTTCATCCAGCTCTGTTTCTAGTCTTTGTCTTAAGAGTAGGTTGTCATGGCTTTGTTCCTGGTCTTAGCTTTGGCCTTCATCCCAGACCACATTCTTTGCTCCTGCTACTGCCTTAGTTCATTTGTCTGATCTTAACCTACTCCACCTATGTCCTCTATGTTTTCATTCTAGCTGGGCTGCCTAGCTCTGCAGAGTATCAGAATCATAGGAATCGAGGGGCTACGAAGAAGTTGAGGGGGGAATGAAGGAAGTGGCCCATAGGAGTGTTAGGTTGAAAGGATACTTTCTGGCCAAATCACACATTTAATAAAATACTCAATTTAAGCAGGTCAAGAAAATATAATGTTCTTTTGCAAATTTTAAAATTATATCATCAAAACAAATTAGGAATATAAGAGTTCTTAGTCCTTAGTGCAACCCTTCCTTATGTAGATGAAAAAAAAAGGAAAACTCAGTCATCTGACTTGCCAAAGCCCTAGCTAATTAGTGTCAGAGTAAGGTCCAGGACATAGGCCTTCTCAGACCTTTTAATAGAGGAGTTTTTTGTTACATCATAGGTAGCTCTTATCCAATCCATCCTGCTTTTTTTTGACATCTATATGACAAAAGCACCATACTTCACATTGAATGGAATATAAATATGATTACAAATGGTCCCTTTTAAAAAATTAATAGTATTTTTTCCAATTACAGGTAAAGAAAGTTTTCAACATTGATTTTCGTAAGATTCTGAGTTCCAAATTTCTCTCCCTTTCTCCCTCCACCCCCCTACAAGATAGCAAACAATCTGATATAGGTGATACATGTATAAAAATGTTAAGCAGCAAATGGTTCCCTTAATGCAAGAGGCAGGAGGCAGAGATAAGTCCTATATCCAAGTGAATATCATAAAAAGTATTGGATGGGCAGTCATATGCACAAAGTGTTATACAAATTCAAAGGAGGACAGGGATCACTTCTGGTGAAAGATGGCGACCAGGTAGTCGACTGTTGTTATAATTCAGTTAAAAGGTAAAGTAGACCTCATTTGTGGGTAGTTCCTCTATATTCCAATATAGAGGAACCAATGTAGAAAATCAGTATTGTGGAGGAAGAAGCAAGCTAACTTGATAATGAAAGGAAAGGAGGGGAGGAAGACTTAGAAGTCACATTTTAGAATGGAGAGTGTTCTTCTCTGTGTGGCCCTGGGCAAATCACATACAAGCACCATAGTTTCTGGGACATGTATTCCAGATTGCAAAACATATCAGGTAAGTAGTCTTGTCCAAGCTCTGTGGTCATTTGTATATGTTGGTTATGTATATATGGAGATCTGTTCTAAGATCCATATGACCTTATGTAAATGGGACAGTGAAAGTAAATGCAGTGACCTCTTTTGTACGCTGAGGTAGAGATAATGTAGGTGCCAGGTTCCTTCATCCCTCTAGGGCAATCACAACCTGCATGTGCAGAGCTTTTGCTATGGTGCAAGGCTTGACTCTTTTAGGCGACTGGTCTATCCTCTCCCTGCTGCCAGAAGTAGGGTTTGGAAACCAGTGGTGGGCCCAGATGAGGCATTGACAGTGTTACAAGAGGCCATCATTTTCTTTGATCTAGGCAAGACCTCTACCTGTAGTATCTGTAGTTGATGTAGATCCTGAAAGAAAATATGTTACAATAGCCTACCAATTTTTAAAAATTGTTCACACGTAAAGGTTGTCTCACAGGTCTTAGTGTAGTTTAGGCTATTAAAGTTTAATAAGGCACTAAGACTTTTGGGACACCCTATATATATATATTTAGAGATAGAAAGGCAATGTGGTAGAGTGGAAAGTGTGCTGGATTTGGAGACCAAAGAAACTGGGCTTGAATCCTGGCTGTTCTACTTATTATCTGTGTGATCTTAAGAAATAGTCCATCAGTTAACAGGCATTTATTTAGTGCTTACTATGCCTCAGGTAATATGATAAACTCTGAAAGGCAAAAACACTATGCCTGCCCTAAGGGAGCTTACTTTCTAATGGGAGAGGGAAACAAATAGGCAAACAACTGTGTATATATGCTCTGTGTGTGTGTGTGTGTGTGTGTTTGATGGGGACAGGGGAGAGAGAAACAGAGAGATAGAGACAGAGACTATAAAATGATGTTAGTGGGGTAGGTATTAGCAGTAGAGGGTCAGGAAGGAGCCTCGAATAGAATTGGGATTTGAGCTCAGTCCTGAAGAAAGCCAATAAGTGGAGGTGAGGAGAGGAATCGATCTAGGAATGAGGGACAGCCAATGAAAACGCAGAGAGGAGTAAAGTGTAAGAAAAATGTACAAGCAGTAAGGGACCAGATTATGAAGGGCTTTAAACACGAGATTTTATATTTTGTCCCAGAGGTAGTAGGGAACCAATGGGGTGACATGAGTTAAACCTGTGCTTTAGGATGGTAACCTTTGCAACTAAGTGAAGAATGGATTGGAATGGGGAGAGGCTTGAGGCAGGGAGACCAACCAGAAATCTGTTGCAATATTCCAGGCATGAGGTGATGAGAGTCTTTACCAGGGTAGTGGCAGTTCTGGTGAAGAGAAGGGGACATATGGGAGAGGTGTGGCAGCAGATTTGATATAATAGGATGAATGTGAATTAGGAGTAGAGGATGACTTCAAGGTTGGGCAAAATTATTCAACCTTTTTGGGCCTCAGTATTCTCCCTTGTAAAATGAGGGGTTGTATGAGATGACCTATAAAGTTTCTTTCAGTGCTCAGTTCATGATCTCCATGAATCATTAATTTCTCTTTCAGCTCTGTGAGTTAGACTATCTGATGTCTCCTTTGAAAACTTAGGTTGGGCTCTAGGATTAGGACCTAGAAGGGAATTCCAGAGTCACCTAGTCCAACCCCTTCGCTTGTACAGTTAAGAATTAAAGTCATTTGCTCAAGGTCATATAGGAAGTAAATGATGTTCTAAGTTCAATGCTCTTTAATTTTGAGGTAAAAAAAAATAAGAGGGAGGTAATAAGGGATGTGAGAGGGGAGAATTTTTGATTTCACATTTAAGAAAGACCATTATTGCGGTGGCTAGGTGGTGCAGTGAGTAAGCACCGGCCCCAGAGTCAGGAGGACCTGGGATGGGTTCCGGCCTCAGATACTTAACACCCACACAAAAAACTGGCTGTGTAACCTTGGACAAGTTACTTAACCCCAATTCCTTTAAAAAAATGAAAGAAAGACCATTATTTCCCTTCCATATATCTAAATAAATAATAAAACCATAGTACTATTAACTATTACTTTTCTAACATTACAAATAGTCTTACAAACCAATGTTAAGAGAAAGGAAGTAATGCTATAAATGAAGATAATTAAAAATAACTCTACTAAAGAGGGGCACCTGGAAATAGACTTTTCTTAAGATTATCCAGTTAAATATTTGTGGGCTTTAAGATTTTTCTCTCATATAACTTTAACAATGAAGTTTTAAAATGCTGCTTTCATTGATATGTTTTTCATATAAGATTGCTTGGTTCACTGAGCAGTTTTTGGATTTATATTCAGAAAAGGAATGCATTAGCACTCTATTTTGTGGTGCTTCCTTTTGACATGTGTGTGATGGTACTGCTCCTCTCCTTTTTCCTCAAAGGATTTTATGTCAGACTGTAAAGGACTTCGTTGCCAAAGTTGGGAAGACGTATGAAAGAACAGAGGCAAACAGTGATGTAGCAGAAGCCATGGCCATTAAAGTAAGAAAACCTTTCAGATCCTAACAGTGAGGGCTTCCCCCTCCCTTGCCCCTTCTTCTTGTCTGGATCTGGGATTATCTGTGTGGGGAACTCCTATTGAGGAAAATATCCACCAATGCAGATGGATACCTGTACTGACTTGATTTGCTTGTGCTTGAGTTGCCTGCACCACTGAGAGATTAAGTAATTGACCCAGCACAAGTAGAACTTGGACCTAGGTCATCCTGACTCTAAAGCCCCTTCTCTACCCACCACATCATGGTTCCTCTCAACCAAGATTTATTGGTGGCTATTGTAAGGCAGCATTGTATGGTGAATGGAGTGCAAGCCTCTAGAGACAGAAAGATATGGGGTAGATGTTGCTTCTGATACCAACCAGTTGTGTGATGCTGGTACCCTGCTCCATGCCTCAGGAACATCTCTAAGATTATTGTTGTAGAGAAAGTTTAGGTCTGCACTGGAAGAAGATTCCCAACAGGAACTCCTTACGTCATTGAAATCATGGGCTCAGAAGAACCCTTTGAAATGAAACTATACTTCATGGTACAACCCATCAAGCATTTATTTCCCTGTCAAAATGTTTCATGCATCAGGAAAAAGAAATTTGATGTAGAATATAAACACTTTTATTTAAAAGCTTTCATAGACATATTTAAATTCACTGTCATTACTTAAATGTGTAAAATATGCACATTCTTTAAAATTGTCTAAAAAGAAAATTTATGTAAACTGAATCCTATTTTTCAATCAACTTGCATCTCAGAAGGGGAAGATGTGTGACAATTGTCTGTTGGAAAGGTACTATGTGAGGATATAAGGGAGAGAGAAGAATAGTTTTCTTCTTCCAGGTACATTTTTGCTGGTGGGATTTCCTTTTAGTATATCTTCCACCATGTTCTAATCTGTAGGGTTTGTTATCCTTTTCTAGGTCTCACTACTTGCATTGACTTTTTTCTCCATTCACCTCTACCCTTATACCCATAAGTAAGGCTGGAGTTAACATAACTCCCCAAGACCCTTATTGTGCCTCTCACAGTTTGGATCTAGTTGCCTCACTTAATAAACCAGGACAACTGGCACATGGAATGGAATTACCTTTTCCAGACCCATTTCCTTGAGAGATTGTAAGAGGAAAAAAATAGAAGAGAGAATTGAAGTGGGCAAGTACCATGCTAATACCTTCAGCTTCCCAACAATATAAATAATAGTTGACATTTTCTTTACATGATGCCATCTGTTTCTCACAACCTTATGAGATTGATGCTACAGGTATTACTGTTCCTGCTTTATGATGAGGACTCTGTATGGTAGAGGTTAAGTGATATATTCTTGATCTTGTAGCAAACGTGTATCAAAGGAAGGATTTGAGACCTGCAGGTATTCCTAACTCAATTCTTCTGTCAATTCTACTTCATCATATCTATCTCCATTAAAAAAAAAAAAACTCTTGGTACTGAGTCTATGATTGCTGACATTCCCCCCTTAAAATGACTTCCAGTCTCTTCTTCCTGTTCCCTCCCCTCCACCTACTTTGTTAAGATTTTAGGAAGGCAGATGGTTTCTTCTGCCATCACCTTCATACTCTAGTTTCTGCTATAACATTTTGTCTTAGCATTCCATCAAGTCAAGGAGAAGGAGGAGCAGCAGATTGGTATCATCCCAAGAGGAAAGGTTAATATAGAGGTGAAATTTAGGCCCAGTCCAAATGTTTCTTGATCCTAAAAAAGCTGACAATAGCAACACAATATTTCTTTTGCCTCATTCCTCATTTTCTTTTTCTATTGAGTTATTATTCAGCAAGGTAGATAGCAAATGCAAACTCTTTCATAGGAGGAACTTCTAATGGCCAGCTAGTTTATTCTACATGAACAGAACTTCCATTTGTGACTGTCAAAATGGCTCCACAGGTTCAGGTAACTGGACATTATTTAAAATATGGTTCATTAAATATATACTAAATTGTGTTCCCATTTAAAAAAAATTAGGATTGAAAAATATTTACTATATTGTTTTAAAGAAATTGGTTTTTAAGGAAGGATATCTGTACAAAAAATTTAGAACATTTTAATCACAAAAGGATTTGTGAAAGTTATGAATTTAAGAAGTTATAAGATCATTCTTTTCTATTTTATAAACATACGTATGGAATATTTCCATATTCCATAAGTACAATTACAAAATTATAAACATTTACAAGTCAGATTTTTATTTTTACTTAATTAATTTTTTGAGGAGGAGATAAGAAGGCAAGGCAATTGGGGTTAAGTAACTTGCCCAAGGTCACACAGATAGTTAAGTGTGTCAAGTGTCTGAGGCCAGATTTGAACTGAGGAACTCCTGACTCCAGGCCAGTGCTCTATTCACTGTACCACCTAGCTGCCCCCAGGTCATATTTTTTAAATGAGTTTATTTGTTGTGCCTGTTATTAGAGTATATTAGTTTAGATCAGGGGTAGGGAACCTGCAGCCTTGAGGCTCTAGGTCCTCTAGTGCAGCCCTGTGACTAAATCCAAACTTCACAGAACAAATCCTTTTATTAAGGATTTTCCAACATAATGAGAAACAGTGAGGCACAGTGAATAGTGCCAGCATTTGATTTGAGAATTCCTGGGTTCAAGTCCATCTGACATATACTGGTTATAGACAAATCTTAACAACAACAACAATAATAAAAGCATGAAGGTTTGTAAAGCTTTAACATGTGCTATCTTAGTCCTCAAAACAACCCTGTCAAGGAGGTGCTATTGTTATCCCATTTTATAGATGAGGAAACTGAGGGTAGGAGATATTAAATGACTTTCCCAGAGTCATACAGCAACCAAGAGTCTGTGCCCTAAGATTCCAAGTTGCAGAAATAGAGTTGACTTATCTTGATATGGGAAGTTTCCTCACAGAGAGCTCCCTCTCCTAATGACATCACAGGGATGGTAGCTCCATCTCCAGCCCTTCAAGATGATAAGAAATAAGATGCCTTCTGGTTAAATTCCTTAATCTTTCAAATCTATTTGTCTTGTGCTCCACCCCCTATTCGTCTTCACTCATTTCTCTCCTTTTAATTCATATCCTTCTTACTCATTTTTTTTTCAGTGTACAATACTAAATGAGAAACTTGACCAGTTACTGCAGACTTTACATGCAGAAGCTCAGACGGCCTCCGAACTCAAACATCCTGGTCCTCCCAGTGTTGAAGGAGAATCTGTGGACTTTTCAAGTGAAGAGTCCTTATCTGACAGCAAGGGGAGCATTGTAGAGAGTGCCCCAAAGATTCCAGCACAGAAAACTTTCAAGCCAAAGGAGTTAATGTTGAGAGCAAACAGTTTAAAGAAAGCAGTGAGGCAGATCATTGAACAGGCTGAAAAAGGTACATTTGGGCAAAGTCAGGGTCATGAAGTATCTATCCTTTATCCCTGTCGGCATCACCGTTTTCATCTTTCTTTAAAAACATTATATTTTACTCCCCAATCACATGTTAAAACAATTTCTTAACTTTTTAAAAAAATGTGTGAGTTCCAAATTCTATCCTCCCCTCCCTCTTTCCCCTCTCCTCTCACTGAGATGGTAAGCAATCTGATATATGTTATACATGTACAATCATGTAAATAATTTTCATCGTTTGAGTCAGCTGGGCTTCCTTTCAAAAACCTGATTTTGTGAGCTCAATGGAAAATGGAGCCATTAAAATAAAATTTGTTCATGCTTTTTCTTAATCCATTGGTAAGTGGAATCTTACTACTACTATACTGAGTACCTGCAAAGCAGGCTTTAAAATGAATTCGTTGAAATGTTTAACTCAGTTGGATAATAATTTTACATGGTATCCATTTTAGAATATTTACTAAACAAAGTATAACTCTTGATTTTATGCTTTTAAAATTGAAGTTGATTTTTTTGGTAACTTTTGAATTCTTAATAAACAAAGATATGCTATTTCAATAACAGTAGAAAAGTTTAGCACATTTCAATATTAGCATCTTCAATTTACATAGTGCTTTGGGGTTAAATTTTTTGAACAAAATTTTTCCATCTCTTGTTAGTATAATTTGATAGGACATAGGAATTTTATTTTCTCTATAAATTTAATATTTTAGATGAATATAAAATTTTGTTTAAATGAGGATGTTTCTCTTAAATAATGGTTTGCCTCTATTTATCTATCTAATCTATCTATATATATATTTTTAAAATCAGACCTGAAATTTAATTGGTATGAGAAACTCAATGATGAAACTTCCATCAAAGTAGAACTTCACCAGTTCTTCAAATAATGGCCTTAGAAAGTTGTCTTGGCCATGTAGAAAGTTTAAAAACAAACTTACAAAGTTACCAGATACCTTTTTGTTAGGGGTTATAATCCTGACCCCAGGTCTTACCACCTCCAAGGCTATGTCACACTGTCTCTGAAATAGTATAGTAATAAGAGTATCTAAACCCTATTCTGTTACTATCATTGAATCATCTACCATTATTGAAGTAGTGTTTACTTTATCTTAAAGTTTCTAGGAAGAAAGGGGAAATATTTTTTTCGCATTTTTCCCATTCTTACAACCATTTTTGCCTTATAGAAATGTTAAATTTATCTTGTTCTTGTTACTTCTAGTTGTAGATGAACAGAATATTCATACTGATGAAGAGGGTAACCTGCTGTCAGCTCCCCTAGATGACAGTAGAGAAACAGAATATTCTAAAGAAGATAAAGATGATGATGGAAAGGAGTATCCATCTGGTGAGAGGCTAATAGTAAATTTATGGTGCAATTTAACCTTTTTGCTTTAGCTTTTCAACCTGGTTTTGTCACAGACTCCTCAGAAGTAATGGCTGATGATCGATATATTTATATGTTGCTTTTCATTAGATGGTAAGCTCCTTGAGGACAGGGACTGTCTTTTGCCTGCTTTTGTATTTCTAGCACTTAGCATGGTGCTTGACACATGGTAGGTACTTAATGTTTCTTAATTGATTGATGAGCTAATAACTTTAGCAAATTTTCCAATCTTTTCTTATGCTAGAAACTATTTAAGGCATGGGTATTTAAGGTTTATATTCCCCCTATAAATAGTATACTTGTTTTTGGGGAATACAGAAATTTAGTTAAATATTGATATCTATCATAGATCTGCTTATTTTCTGGATGGTAATCATTCTGTTCCCGAAAGAATAATTAGTTAATGGTGGCATGATAATGCTTCTCTATCAAGTATGTGTTGTCTCTGGGTCTAAGTCCATGTTTATTATTGGTAAGTTATATTATAAGTCATAGGTCTAAAATACATGAAGCATAGTATGTATAGATGCTGTCAATGGTATGTTCTGTTTAAGAAGAAACCGTGAAATATGAATTAAATTACTACCAGTGCAACATCAGTTTTTGTCATTAGGACTGTTGGTTTTTATCAGAGCATGAACATCAAAAGGTTATTTTTATGGCAGCTTAGCCCCAGGAGTCCCATCTGTCAAACTAAAGAGCAGCTGTCCCTCTGCTTTCTTTCACTGCACCTGGTCTGTCCCAAAACACAAAGAAAATCGAATTATAAGATTAGCAATCTGTTTTCGCATCATGAAGAGTGAAAGATAATTCAATTTGGAAGTTGTTTTTAAAATCATCTGCCAGGGTATTTTCAAGTTAGTTGAAGCCATTTTGTTATTATTGTTGCTCAGTCATTCCAGTCATGTCTGACTCTTTGTGACCCCATTTGGGTTTTTCTTGGCAAAGATACTGGACTGGTTTGCCATTTCCTTCTCCAACTCATCTTAAAGATGAGGAACTGAGGCAAATAGGGTTAAGTGACTAGCCCAGGGTCACACAGCTAGTAAGTGTCTGAAGTCAGATTTGCACTCAGGAATATGTCTTCCTGACTTCAGGCCAGGCACTCTATCCACTGAGCCACCAAGCTGCCCATTGAAGACATTATTTGACCATGAAATTATCCTAATCTAAATAATCTGACAATTCCTTTCTTAAAAAAAAAAACCTCAGGTAATAAATAATATATCGATATTCATATATATTATGCATACATATGGGGTATATGACAGAATAGAGGAGGCAGTCAGGGATTTTGTTCCAATATTATATGAAAGCTATAAGTGTTAGTGCATTGAATTTGATTTGAAAGCAATATATTGCTGTCAAATGTTTTGTTCTCCAAAGCTCTGTTGAAGAAAATTCTTCAGTTACTTCTTGGTTATTTTATTTAAAATTGATGTCTATTAAGTACTTAATAAGTAAAAGATATTATTAGACCTTCCTCAGATATAAAGACCAGTAAGTTTACTAAGACAAAATCACTCACTCAAAACAATCTATTGTTTGAAAAAGTCATTAGACTTTTCTGTTTAATAAATAATTCTGTTTGTTTGTGAAATTTCCATTAACCATACCCATATATGTAAATGATTATATTCTTTCACTCTTTTTCTCGAAATTCCCTCTGTCATAGCATGAGGTAGTGAAAAGAACATTAGGCTCAGAATCAGAGGACCTGTGTCCAAATTCAAATGTACTATTTACTTTTGTGATATTAGGAAAGTCCCTCTCCACTCTGGACTTCAGTTCCTCATCTTTCAAATGAATTAGATTACCCAGAGGGACCCCCCCGCCTTTTTTTTCTTAAAATCTTATGATCCTATCTGAAATCAGAAACCAAAAACCTCCCTGCATCAGATAATCTCAGAATATTCTTTTTTTTATTTAACCAATATTTACTAGCTTTTATTAGAACAAAGAAAGGTTTCTTTAATTTCTCTAGTGAAGATAATGATAATTCTTACTTTTACACAAATAGTATTTGTCACATTAAGGAACATTTATTACTATGCTTTTAAAGTCAACATAAGTTGTGTTTTAGTATTTTATCAAAAACTTGTCTCATATATGTCTGTATATCTTTCTGTCTATCTATGTCTGTCAGTCTGTCTATATATCTATCTATCTATCTACCTATCTATCTATCTATCTATCCATCCTTCTGTCTCTCTCTGTCTGTCTCTAGTTTGGTTTGTTTCCATCAGTTGTCAGTTCCAATCCATGTTAACTATAGGGATAGAGAAGAAGAGAAAGAGACACAAATGGATCTTACCCAAGGTTCTCCTCCCTTTCACTCCTTATATGACTCTTATGTTCAGGGTCCAAGAATCTGCTTTACATGTTGGTTCCTAATAAAAGTAAATAAAAAAGGACTAGAGAGAAGAATCCTGATTTCCCTTAAGCCTACTTTCCTCTTCTTTGGATTTTGGTTATATGGGTATATGTATCTATTTGTGGATCTATCATTGCTTCTTTTTCTAATTTAGATTTTTTTTCTTTCTTTTTTTTTTTTTTGCCAACAGTTAAAATGGCACCTCGGTCCCCAGATACATGTCTCAACCAAAGCTGTTCTCAACCTATCTCAATTTCTGGTCCAGTCTTGACATCCAATAAAGAAAATCTTCCTGTGCTTAATACCAGAATAATTTGTCCAGGTAGTAACAACTCTGAAACACATCTACATAAACCAAGAAATCATGTTTTTAAAGACTGTAACTTAAAGTTCCTATAAGAGATTTCTCCAATACCATCTTTCAGTCTGTCTATTATTGCTTCCCAGGTGGCACCACACTTTGCCATTTTTAGACCACTAAATTTTCCTCTACTTCTGGATACCTACGGTGGGGGGGTAGGAAGGGTGTGGTCTAGGACTGGAGCAAACATGAAGGGTCTGAGATTAGTTTGGTCTTGGTTTGGACCATGACTAAAATAATCTAGAGAAATTTTTGGTTGGAGTGAGATAAATACTTAATGGGTGTCCCCATTGAATTAGACACTGTACTAGGAGACTTCTGGATTTTTCCTCAACTCCTTTGTAGGTTGTAACTGGTGGAGGAGTGGTATCTTCCAGCCAACCTGCTACTATTCTAAAGATCCCTTAGAATTAGATTGAGGGTCTGTCAAGATCTGGAAAGGACTACACTGCAGGCTTGCTATGATACCCAGGCTTCCTGGATAGAAAGTTAGACCCCTGATGACATTCTGAAAAATAAAGAAGTGTGTTACTGAAGGTTTTAATTGATAAGAAATTGAGGTGACAAGATAGAGTATTCCTTTTTTATTGTTGTTCTTTGTTAAAGATTTTATTTTTTCTAATTACATGTAAAAATGACATTTTTTAAAAACAAGCTATAGTATTTCTAAAACTTTCAGATTTGGTGGCAGAATAAAATTAAGTAGGTCAGACTTTACTACTAATAATTCAAGTAATAGTTTGTTTTGAAGAAAAGAAATTTGAGGTGGTAGTGATTAAAAGGATGGAGAATAGTTATGCTAAAGAAATAGTGTTTTACTAATTCCCCAACATATACTTTACCTGCGGCTCCTTTTTTTAACTCTTCATTCCTTCTTCCCTCCTTGTTTTGATGCTGCATTCCTGTGTTTTTAATTCACCTAAGCTTTGCTGGATTATGCTTTCAGATTTTACTTCTGTTCCCAGTGTCAGTGCTGTAATCTACTGAATTGCCTTTGATTTATATATTGATTTACATTTTGAAGTTAATTCAAAGAAATTAAAAAATTCGATGGCTATAAACACAAAATTGTTGAGTTCTTCCTTTTTCTTTCTTTTCTTTTTCCCTTTTTTTCTTTTTGGAGGGGGGAAGGCAGGGCAGTTGGGGTTAAGTGACTTGCCCAAGGTCACACAGCTGGCAAGTGAGAATGGATTTAAACTCAGGTCCTCTTGACTCCAGGCCCGATGCTCTATTCACTGTGCCACCTAGCTAGCCTCCCCAAGTTCTTTCTTTAATGGTTTAATATTTCCTGACAATTCCTCTACTACAACAGTAGTAACTACTTTTTATCTTTTGTGCTTTCCCTTCTCATCAGGTTTAAGAGCAGGATTAGCCGCTTCAATTGCTGGGAGTTCTATTATCAGCAAAATGTTACTAGCCAATATTGACCCCTTTGGTGCTACGCCATTTATTGACCCAGATCCAGATTCACTGTAAGAAAATATATTTTGTTTTTATGAATGTTTTATTTCAGCTTTTTTCTCTGTCCCTTCCCCTCCCCTTCCCTCCCTTCTTCTCCATTCCCCTCCTCTCCTCAACTCATTATAACAATTTTGAAATGACAGCAGAGATATACACACATATATGTACATATGCATATACATGTTTGTTATACATACATGTGTATGATATATGTGACTATAAACATATAGATATCTATATGAAATTTTCACTAAGAGATTATGGTTTCTGTCCTCCCCCCTCCCCCCTGCCTTTGGAGGCAATCAAGGTTAAGTGACTTGCCCAGGGTCACACAGCTAGTAAGTGTCTGAGGCCAGATTTAAACTCAGGTCTTCCTGACTCCAAGGTTGGTGATCAATCTATTGCACTACCCAACTACCCTGAGATTATGTTTTCAAGACGTCATGTCTCATATTTATTTGTATCCTTCGTAGCACCTTGATCTTTGAATAATGTTGCAGTCTGTGCTCAAAGATGGTGACTTTTTTGTGAAATCTCAACTTTGCTCTTTTCCTGAGAGAAGTCAGTCTCAATAAAGGAGATTACATTGTGTGATTATAGTTGTTTTTATGTACCCAACAATACGTCTTATTTTTCTATTTTATATAGAGAAGGATATTCAGAAAAATGTGTCATGAATAATTACTTTGGAATTGGATTAGATGCAAAAATTTCGTTAGAGTTTAACAATAAGCGAGAAGAACACCCTGAAAAATGCAGGTAATTAAATCTCTTTTCTTTTTTTCAAACTTTATTTCATTTTCCCCCAGTTATATGTAAGAATAATTTTAACTTTCTTTTATGCAAATCAAATTTTGAGTCCCAAATTTTCTCCCTCCCTCCCTTCTCTCCCCCACTGAGAAAGCAAGCAATTTGATACATGTGTAGTCATGCAAAAACCTTTCCATCTGAGTCATGCCGTGAAAGAAAACATAGACAAAAAAAAAAAAAACAAGAAAAATAAAGAAAGTAAAGAAAAAGTATGCTTCAGTCTACATTCAGACTCTACCAGTTCTTTCTCTGGAGATGGACAGCACCTTTCATAATAAGTCCTTCAGAATTGTCTTGGATCTAATGTGTTGTTGAGAATAGCTAAGTTATTCATAGCTGATCTTCATACAGATCTTCATATCTAATGTATTGTTGAGAATAGCAAAGTTATTCATAGCTGATCTTCATACATAACAGTCTGTTATTGTGTACAATGTTCTTCTGCTTCTGCTCATTTCACTTTGTATCAGTTCATGTAGGTTCTTTCCAGGTTTTTCTGAGTGCATCCTGAGCATCATTTCTTGTGACATAAATTCCATCACATATACAACAACTTGCTCAGCCATTCCCCAGTTGATGGGCATCCCCTAAATTTCCAATTCTTTGCCACAACTGAAAGAGGTTCTCTAAATATTCTTATACATATAGGTCCTTTTACTTTTTTAAAAAAATCTTTTTAGGATATAGACCTAGTATTGGTATTGCTTGATCCAAGGGTATGAATGATTTTGTAGTTCTTTGGGCATACTTAATCAAATGTTGCAGGATACTGTTATTGCAAAGTGGTAATTTTACTTTAATTTCATAGCTATTGATATTTGTTACAAAAGGATTTTTATTTGAAGGGGAATTTTATTGAAATTACATATTTTAGTACATTAAATAATTTTATTTGCAGGAGCCGAACGAAAAACATGATGTGGTATGGGGTCCTTGGAACCAAAGAATTATTACAAAGAACCTATAAGAATTTAGAGCAAAGAGTTCAGCTTGAGGTAAGATTATTTTAACTAGTTTAATTTTAATTTATTAAGATACCATATATGGAGCTTATATGATAATATCTTTGTGCTAGATTACATTGGAATGGAAAAACCTGCTGGGGACCAAATCTTACCTAGGGAGGAGCAGTAAAATGATTTCCAAATTGGGCTTATCAAATCTATGTAACATCGTCCAGAAATATTAAGGAGCATGCTTTCTTAAGGGGAAAAAAGGGTGGAAGAGAGGGAAAAAAACAAATCCCCTCAGGTTTTTGATTTATGTCAGACACATTTTCATACATCTCACAACTCGCCCTTTTTATTTTCTACGTCTCTGTCTCTGTCTTTTTGTCTCTCTCTGTGCTAGTTATTGGGACTCTGGAACAATTACAACTATTTATGCTAAATTTTTCTTTTCTTCTAGGGAGCTATGGAGATATAGCATACAGGAATAATTTCTAGTGAATCTTGAGGCAGAATATTTGTTTTAGTAAACTCAGATTTTATTTATTTATTCTTCTTATGTATCTAGGCAGCTAGACCCTCCAGCATTAACTGTGTGTCCCTGGGCAGGTTACTTACACCTGTGTCTATCCTCATCTTTTAAATGGTAATAATAATAGCACCTTCTTCACAGGGTTGTTGTGATATGTAAAAGGTTTTGCAAATTTTAAAGCACTATGTAAATGTTAGCTTTTATAAATAGGATGAAAGAGATTATTTTTTCCCCCTATATTAATAGCTAATTATTCGATTAGGACCAAGATTTTCCCCATTTTCTACTTCCCTTCCAGAAATCAATCAGTGTGAGTAATCTAGGGCAGAGACTTACCCAGCCAGTATGGTTAAGATTTAGTCAATGACAGTAAAGAAATTTTAAGGTTAGGCAAATGGATGAATTCCTGCTTTTGTGCATTTTCAGCCTGGTCTGGGAAAATGTGGATTCTCCCTGTTGTCAGAATGATATGGGAATTGATAAATCTCTTTGACAGTGTCAAGTACCTCAAGACATTCATTGGAATAAACTCATCTCTCATTATAATATTCATTCTCTCATTACTTGTTAACCAATCAGAGTTTATTTCTGTTACATCCCTTTTTCCAAGGGCCTATAAACAGTGAGTTCACCACGATGAGTCATCTTTGGTCCAAGAGAGATGACCAAATGACCATTCCTTTTATTAATAAAATGCCAACATTATTAATAGAATGCTAAACTACCCAGAAATTATATCACTCCAACTTTTTAAACCTCACAAGAGTATTGGGAGAAGGCAGAAAATGTAGTTTCAGCACAAGTGACTTGCCTAAATGACAGAACTGGGGCTGAATTCCAGTTGTCTCTCAGTCTTGAATGAATCAACTATTACACTCTGTTATAGAGTGTTCTGAGAAGGACAGCAGTCCAGACTTGAGGATTCAGGAAATATATCATGGATAAATAGAGACTTGATCTGATTCTTGAAGAATGTACATGATTTATGTAAAAAGTTATATGCTACCTGCCAGTTCAGATCATGGGCTTTGAAAGTCCAAGATTCCAGTTTGTCTCTTGAGTAGATAATTATTTTTAAAATATGCATTCATTTTTGTTATTCCAGCTAACCAAATAAACTTTAGATACATTCTAATTTTATGCCCTTCTTTTAAAAGCCTTAGAGCATTCATTCTCAGTATCAAATTCAAGAACCCCATGGACTTACACATATTGAATATGCAATTTCAGGAAAGTTTAAAATTTGTAAACTTAATCTCCAGGCTAAAGTATTAATGTATATATAGATCTAAACAATCTCTTTAGAAAGATTTTGAGCCAGTTAATTTTTTTTCTAAACTAATAAATGTTTCATATGTAATTAGTTTCGAAACAGCCTTAATTCATCCAACATCTATCAAGCTTAAACCTTTCCTATCTAATACTCAAGTCCAATCAATTTGCTAGTGATCTAATATTTGTAAGCAGAAAATAGTAGTAAGGAATTTGGCATCTTACTTGTAATTATTTTTTGTACAACAATAATTTGTTGTATTAAGAAACTCTGTATGGGGTGGCTAGGTGGCGCAGTGAGTAAGAGCGCCGGCCTCGGAGTTGGATGACCCAAGATCGAAACTGGCCTCAGAAAATGAGCACCCACACATAAAATAATGACTTGCTGTGTAACCTTGAGCAAGTTACTTAACCCCAATTGCTTAAAAAAAAAAAAGAAACTCTGTATGTTCCTAAGAAATAGAAATTTATTAAAATATTGATGGGTATTTGTCCAGGTTATAACAATGCTAGAAAAAAATATTATTTTCATTCTCCAATACTTCAGTAAGCCAGTGATCAATTTTCTAGGTGTCATAGTGGATAGGTCACTGGGCCTGGTGTCAGGAAGACCTGAGTTCAAATCTACCCTCAGATACTTTACTAGCTAAGTGACTCTGGGTTAGTCACTTAACCCTATTTGCCTCAGTTTCCTCATCTGTAAAATGAGCTGGAGAAGGAAATGGCAAACTGCTACAGTATCTTTGCCAAGAAAACCTAAATCGGGTCACAGAGAGTTGAACAGACTGAAATAACTAAACAACAAAAGTGGAGATGTTGTAACTGAAAAACACTATAAAATGTAAATTATTATTGCTGTCATTATTATTATTATATGTTGAATTTGCTACCAAGTTGTAAATTATGAATGGATGAAAGAATTCACAAATGAATGAAAAAGCAGTTATTATGAATGATTAGTCCACATTACAAAATAAACAAGAGGTACACTGACTGCATCATCCTAAAAACAATACTGATTTTCTTTGACCTACAGGTTTCACATTTGAAATAATGGCTTTGTGTGTAATAATATTTTCATTTAGAAATAATCATCTTTTTTTTTTCTTTTTGGAGGGCAATTGGGCTTAAGTAACTTGCCCAAGGTCACATGGCTAAGTTTTTGTTTGTGTGAATTAAGTGTCTGAGGCCGGATCCGAACTCAGGTCCTTCTGACTCCAGGGCAGGCACTCTACTCACTGTGCCACCTAGATGCCCCAGAAATAATCATCTTTTGTAGTATAACTGTGGTTTATTAAGCATAATGAAAGTAATGTCCTTGGAAGCCTTGGTTCTAGAACTCCCTAAATAGATATCCTTAATCTATATCTTTTTCCTTGTAGATTGTACATAAAAATAGAAAGCATCTGGGGTGGCTAGGTAGTACAGTGAATAGAGCACTGACCCTGGAGTCCGGAGGACCTGAGTTCAAATCCAGCCTCAGACACTTAACACTTACTAGCATGTGACCTTGGGCAAGTCACTTAACCCCAATTGCCCTGCCTTATGCCCTCAATACAAAAAACAAACAAACAAACAAACAAAAAACACAACCAGATAGCATCCTTGGCCAGACTTATCTAGATCTTATTTCAAGAACATACATCTTTCAAGTCTCCACCCAAGTGTGTCATCCTCTATGAACTGGACTTGACCATTTTGATCCAAAAGACCCTTTCCTCTAAACTCCTTTTCCATATCTTACCTCACTTGGTACTTCATTGGACCACTCCTGGGTCTTTTTTTTTTTTTTGGAGGAGGGAAGGTAGGGTAATTGAGGTTAAATGACTTGCCCAAGGTCACACAGCTAGTAAGTGTTAAATGTCTGAGGCCGCATTTGAACTCAGGTCCTCCTGACTTCAGGGCCAGTGCTCTATTCACTGCCACCTAGATACCCCTTCCTGGGTCATTTTCATTGATCCTTTTGTCTTTTCACTTAGATTACAGACCTTTGAGGGTAGGAGCCATGATATTTCTATATCCCTCCATGTGCCAGAAAAGTACCTATGCACAAGGAATGCAAAGGTTAGGCAAGGCAACCAATTTGTCTAAAGTTTGCCTCAATTTCTTACACCTAACAGCTTGCACAATTTGAATGTGGGAAATGATAACATATTTGTTCTAAACCTCTTCAAGAATTGGGTAATTGATCAAGATTAAATAAGCAAAGGAGAATAGCTTATAGAAACAACTCTCATGTGGATCAAATTTTTTTTTGTTTTTGCTTTTTTGGAGGACAATTGGGGTTAAGTGACTCGCCCAAGGTCACATGGCTAGTTTTTGTGTTAAGTGTCTGAGGCCAGATTTGAACCCGGGTCCTCCTTACTCCAGGGCTGGTGCTTTATTCACTGTGCCATCTAGCCACCCCTTTTGTGGATGCATTTTAATGAAATCTGTTAAAGGCAGCTGTTGTAGATTTGTTTTCATGTTTACTTTTTTGTGATAATAATACAGCTGTGATTTTTTTTATTTCTGAATTTCCTGAATCATTGTTCTGTTTTGTTGGTCATGGCTTTCCCAGTGACCATGTTCTTGTTTGATGATGTTACGTCAAAAACACCAATTAGATAAATTAGAATTTATAATTGATCAATCATTCAGCAATCAAGAAGCCTTTATTAAGCACCTACTAAGGTCCAGGCACTGTGCTAGGTGATGGAGATACAAAGACAAAACATTTCCTGATCTCAAGGAGCTTACATTCTGTTATGGGACACCATGTCAGTTTCGGTGTGGTCTTAAAGATATTAAAGCTTAAAACTACACTAAAACTTTTGGGACACCCTCTATAAACATGCACATGTGTATTTACAAAATTATACAAAATACATATTGAAATTATTTGAGCAGTTATAGGAGGGGGAAGATAATTATTAGAAAAATGTTTAAATACCTTTTTATGGTAATTTGCAATATCAGGAAACAAAAAGTCAGTTAAATGTATTAATGTAAGACAATGCATGAAATATAGGGAGGATTTTGAAGAATATTATATTGGTTAAAATAGATCCTGAGGTGAGAGAAACCCAATGTTCTAGTGGGGCATGAGTTCATAGGCATACTTGCTGTTCTAGTGAGGCACTGAGGTATATATAAGGAAATTAGGATCTTGAGGTGGGGGAGAAGGGAAGGGAAGGGCAGTGGTTGGGTGAATAATTTCCAGTGAAATTATTTTGTATTGTTCTTTCAGTAGAAGTATGATCCTTGTGTCCTCTGTTTTTCAGGAGAATCTGTGAAACAACATTTAGACATTGAGCTCAGAGTGTTTTATAAATGTATATTTTGTTCATTTATTCTATATATGACATACTGCCAACTTTTTCCTGCATATAGGATTACATCTTGATCTATATACAAGACACTGTCATTTTAAACCAAATTTTATTGTTTTCTTCAAAATACCTCATGTCTATAGAAGTGTAGTATAGTTTAAAATAATTCAAAAGCAGTTTGAATTATTCATATAACTTCAAAAGGATTTCTTTCGATGGGAATTTTATACCATAGAATTCCTTATTTAATTCTTTAGAAAGAAATGATTATTTTGTTAATTTCTTAAAATGATTAGTCAATTGCATGCCACCATGGGGGAGAGGGGGAACAAATTTAGAACTCAAGGGATTGTGGAACTGAATGTTGTAAACTAAAAGTAAATACATTTTTAAAAAAAGAAAAAAATGATTACTCAAGGCTTACAGTTAATCATGGTGTTAAAAGAAGAGGAGGAAATTATAATGAACTAATTATAAGAAAATAATTATTGAATCAAATAAAGTTTTTACTTGATCTTTATAAAATCGTTGAAGACATTAGTTTTATCTGGAAAGAAATTGTCTATGTGTTAACATAAAGGAATACTTTGGTCAAATGCAAATAGTAATAACTAATGACATGGTAGCCAGTAATAGCCAGCAATTATATAGTGTTTTAAGGCTTGCAAAGTACTTCACTTATGTTAACTCATATGATAGTCAATTGACAAAATATTTAAGTAAATAATAGGAAAAACATTTTCCTACCCCCTGGGACTTTTTTCACTTAAGTGTAGTGAGTGATGAGTTACAAAGTAAGAGCTTTAGGATGCTTTTCTACATGTGCTTTCATTTAGGTTGTTCTGTGCTTAATTCTTTAAGGATCTATGATTTCATGTCTGTGGCTGTTGCTTCTACCAGTGAGAACTATGATCCTCAATTCCTAAGTAGAGTTTTTTAAGTCACTGTGGTTAATGCAACTTGTTTTCTGATAGCCAACCTACTAATGCTGTTTCTCCAAAGTCAGATAGAGTGTTGTACAATAGGCATGCAGCCTATCAAAGGGCCTATCATCAAAGCGTTTCCAGCATATACTCCATAGAGATAGCATCCAAGAGCCCAGGATTGCCTCCTTTTGTATGTCTTTGGAATCGGATATTAGTCAAAGAAAATATTCAATGTACTTGAAGAAGTCCTATAGATTTTATAATTGGGCAGAATACCATATGAAAAGATATAAAAATTGTGAAATATTTCCCAGATTTCTTACCATGGTTATTTATACTTAATTTAAAAAATTATTTCGAAATTAAGGCCTTCAGAATGTGGAAGAATGAGTTTGCAAGATAACTAACATGACTGAAAGCAGTATTGTTCATATTCATTTACTTTGGGCGTCAGTAAATTTGATATCTGAAGAACTGGTTTTTCTGTGTTTTTTTTCCTTTCCATTCACACTGACATCTTTTACATTTCAGTGTGATGGGCAGTATATCCCCCTTCCTAGTCTACAAGGAATAGCAGTGTTGAATATCCCAAGTTATGCTGGAGGTACTAATTTCTGGGGTGGAACTAAAGAGGATGATGTAAGTAGTATTAATAAGTAGTTTGAAATATGTGTTAATAAAAATTTGGCGATCCTTTTCATTGTAGCGATTCTATTTACTTTTAACCTAGAAAATTAACAGAAAGATATGCCAAGCAATCAGCAGTCATTTATTAAGTTCTACTATGTACCCTATAGGCATTGTGCTATGTGTGGAAATACAAATACAGGCAAAACAATTCCTTTCCTCAGGGAGTTTATATTCTAATGGGGAAGACAACATATAAAAGGAAGCTGAAAAGTTGAGGGGAGAGTAGAGGAGAAGGTACCTGGGACTGGGACGTGATGGAAAGCTTCAGAAAACCTATAAAACAATCTATCTCTTCCTCCTCCCCACCCCAAGCCCACACAAATAGACTATGCCCTTCATTAGTTTTAAATTTGAAAAAAAATAATCTTAGTGCTTTATGTAAACAATTTCTGATTGAATTTACTTTTAACTGCCAGGAATTTGAAATCTGGAAACAATTGCAAGAGTATATATGACAGGGGCAGCTAGGTAGTGCAATGAACAGAGCACCAGCCCTGGAGTCAGGAGAACCTGAGTTCAAATCCCACCCCAGACACTTACTAGCTGTTTGACCTTGGGCAAGTCACTTAACCCCAATTGCCCTGCCTTCCCACCTCCAAAAAAAAAAGAGTATATATGACAATAACAAAAAAGAACTTTTAACTTTAATAATCTATCTTGATGGAAATGAAAAGAGGTCCTCTCATCTTTCTTTTATTGTTTTTTCTGTTCCCTTTGATTTCTCATAATTCCCTCATTTTTCTATCATGAACATATAAAATGAAATATGAAAATAAATTGGAAAGTGCAGATCACTTCAGTAATTTAAAAGTATTTTGTTCTTTTTTTGTGGAGCAAGGTCAAGAAAATTACAATAAGACAAAACAATTTTAGAGCTCACTGGAGGGACTTGATTTGAAGGGGTTTTTTTTTTTTGCCTTTTTTTTTTTTTTTTTGGAGGGGGAAAGGCTGGGCAATGTGGGGTTAAGTGACTTGTCCAAGGTCACACTTGGGCAAGTCACTTAACCCCAGTAAGTCTGAGACTGGATATGAACTCAGGTCTTCCTGACTCCAGGGCCAGTGCTCTATTCACTGCACCACCTAGCCACCCCAATTTGAAGGCTTTTCAAATCTGTCCACTGGTGAACTTGAATCCTGACTCTCCTTTTTACTTTCTACCTTTGTGACCTTGGGCAAGTCACTTCAGTTTGGCATTCTTCAGTTTCATCTTATGTAAAATGAAGAAGTTAGGCTAGATTGTTTCAGCTCTGACCCATATGGATATGTATTTTAAATATTTTTGTAAGGAATCAGTGATTCTAAAATGACAGTAAGTCATCAAATTTGGAGACAATTTATTGCCCTCAGTAGGAAAGATAAGTGTCTTGATTTTACTACTGAAAGTAAAATATTAATTTTTCACTAATGATTTTATTTCCACATCAATAATGAGAAATAAAGTACTATTTACTAAGGTATTCACCTGCATGCTTTATTAGGATACCACTTCAGGTTTAAGATAACCCATATATTGCCTGATTTTTTTCTGTGTGTAATGATTATTGTTTATTTTTAACATAAAAAGATTACTTGTGGTATTGAGGGAAGAATATAAAGTAAAACATCCTAACTGATTAAAAACCCAAAGTGTTTCATAATAAAAAGGTTTGTGGAGATACATGATAGACACACAATATGGTAATTTTCCAATGGTGGTTTTGTTTCTGCATTAATCACCAGAAATAAATTACTATTCACTAAATGATTTATATGCACACTCATTATTCATAACTATTTGTTAGATTTTCTTCAAGAATGGAGCCTATTACAACACTTTAACTAAAATAGGCCACAATTTCATTGTTTACCACTTCTAAACTTATCAAGTTTATCTCAGCTTATAAGCCTTTTGGGTTTTCTAAATAGGGACGTGACATTTTAGGAAGAGAGTTTTGACGTACCCACAGACCTTTGATGAGAAATTTTTTTAAAGCTGCTTTATAGTAGTATAAGGCATTTATAAATACATTGACACCTACCAAATAACTTTAAAAGGTTGCTTTCTAAGGAGAGAGGTATGGAAATTGTCTCCACATGGTGCCTGAAACAATTATCTTTACAAGGGGGTACATATGTTAATGGCCTGCTT
Source organism: Gymnobelideus leadbeateri (assembly GCA_011680675.1). Taxonomy (NCBI): domain Eukaryota; kingdom Metazoa; phylum Chordata; class Mammalia; order Diprotodontia; family Petauridae; genus Gymnobelideus; species Gymnobelideus leadbeateri. The sequence goes on from WOXC01000260.1 coordinate 261,166, forward strand.
TCATTATATTTTTGTATATAATTTTATACTTTTTTTCTAGTTCTTTTTGTTGGTTGACCATGCCCTGATACAGGAGACCCAGCTACCATTTTCTTCATTGTTTAAATCATAAATGCTGTTATACTGCAGAACATTTTTCTTTCCAAGAATTGATTTATTGTTAGATTGAAGTTTGCCTCATTCTTGTAACCTAACACTGTCTAATCCTTAGGCCCCTCTCTGATTTTTCTTTGCAGATATTTACTGCGCCATCATTTGATGACAAGATACTGGAGGTCGTTGCAGTGTTTGGTAGCATGCAGATGGCAATGTCCAGAGTCATAAAACTGCAGCATCACCGAATAGCTCAGGTCTGTGTCTTTTGCAACATTCAACAGCAGGCCTTGGGCCAGGGAGAAGAGAGCTCATTTAAGTAACTTACTAACTTATGAAGTGTTGACTTTGTTTTAATGTCAACTGTTAACGAGTCACCATAACTGATGAACAGAGTATAGCAACATATCCTTCTCTGGATAATCCTGGCTAAAAGCCACAGTCTCTAAAATGGTGCTGAGTGAAGGTGGGCTATCATCCAGGTCTATTTGTGCCATAAAATAACATCTTTGTTTTATTTCAGTGTCGGTCTGTAAAGATCACCATACTTGGAGATGAAGGGGTGCCGGTACAAGTCGATGGAGAGGCATGGATCCAGCCTCCAGGGATTATTAAAATCGTGCACAAAAACAGAGCTCAGATGTTAACAAGAGACAGAGTATGTAACAGAAACCATTCTGCTGCCTGCCTTTTGTTAAAAACAACAACACGCATAACTTGATTCATTCTGGAAAATAGAAAATAAAAGAAAGACTAGGATTTCTTTTACTATTAGAAACTCAAATGAGTTTCATGTGCTGATATGCTCATGTGCATATAATAAACTCATGTGCTCACTAATTCTAAGATTAAATATTTAAAAAAAATTTTAAAAAGATTAAATACTTAAAACATAAAAAATAGACTCCATTCTCTGCCCATATTTATCTTCATTTAGAAGTTAAAATATAAAATTCATTTCAGTGCTATGTCACTTAAGTCACACACATATACATATATATTTTTCATTTTGCTACAAAAGAAAAACAATTATATATACACATATACTTATATAGTAGATATAGGTAAATGTTTATATACATGATTGTATATAATATTTAATAATTTGTATTCTATTTTATATTTTTATTAAATGCGATAACTAACGTATATACATGTATGTATGCATATTTAATTGTTTTGTGGCAAAATGGAAAGATTGCATCCAATATATTTCCTATATTTTTATTGGATTTAATATAAGGTTTAATGGGAAGAGATTGCTTTCATGCAACATTAATGTAAGCTCTGGAAATCCTTATTTAATTTGGTTGCAACACAATAAGCTAATAATTCACTATATTCAATAGGCTTTTGAAAACACCCTCAAATCTTGGGAAGACAAACAAAAGTATGATGCTTCTAAGGTACCCCCCCGACCTCAGTTGTATCCACAGCAAGCTGTTGATTTAGCCACAGAAGAGGAAGTTACACAAATGCAGCTCTGTTCACAGGCTGCAGAAGAACTCATTACCCGGTAAGTACTGGCAAACTGACTGAGTTTGATTAGCCAATCAACAAATGTTTACTAAGTGCCTGTTCTACTGAATGCCAAGCATTGGGCTTAGCTACGGACAAGCTCTAATATGATAAAAAAGAAAGAACCCCTTCTCTGAAGGAGCTCACATTTTGGCAGGAAACAACATGGATAGTGTGTAAAATAGGGTCACATATCTGCAAACCTTCAAACATTATATAAATGTTAGATCCTATTATTATTTTTATCAATAATGACTCGGCTATCTCATTTTCTAAACATGTCTTTTTATCGTTAATGTCCTATAACCCATTTTTGCCACCAAATCATCATTGTCTACATTTATTTTTAGAAATATTTTCACCAGAAATGATGAAAATAAAGTTTTATCCCCTACAGTTCTATGAAAAGGAAAATGCACTGTATATAACAGTTAGATTCTCCAATGGGGCAAGATAGAGAAAGAGTTCATGAATTTATGTTATATCAAATAATACTTGAATAAATAAGTCCTTGATTAAGCCTTGACATGTTTTATATGAATATTTTTTTGTTTTAGGTATATGGTATAGATATATTTTTTGTTATAAAGATGTTGCAATAGAATTTGAACTAAACTAATGATGTTTAAACAGGCTTTTTTTTCCCCCAAAATGGATGCATTTTGACTTAAAAGCAAATTGTTTTGTCTAATTTATTTAAATTCTTTGCTCTCTCTCTACATTTTCCACACTCTTACATCTTTCCATCCTGATCCCACAAAACCTCTATTGTTATGATCCCCTAAAGGTCAGGGTGCTAAAATCTGTTTTGTTTATAGAATCTGTGAAGCAGCAAAAGTACACAGTCTTTTGGAGCAAGAATTAGCTCATGCTGTGAATGCATGTTCCCATGCCCTGAATAAAGCCAACCCAAGATTTCCAGAGGTAAGTAAGGCACTAGTTCGTATGAACAAAATCTAATCTTTTATTTAGATTTCAGTTCACTGTGTTTTCCAGTGTATTAGGATCATTACTGATAGCTAAAAATAAACACGCTTAAGAATTGCCATGATCGTAAGAGAAATGTGTGATTTGTATTGATGGGTGTGGCTTCATTTTTTACTTTCTTCGATTTTCTTCCTTTTTTCTTTTCTTTTTTCCCCTTATTTTCATTTCCATTTTTGGTATAGCTCTGTCATTTTGTTGTTGTTCACTTATTTTTCAGTCATGTCCGACCCTTCATGGCCCCATTTGGGGTTTTCTTGGCAAAGATACTGGAGTGATTTGCCATTTCCTTCTCTGGTAGCTCATCCTTTAAATGTGGCCTTTCACATATTTCTCTTATTCCCATTCCTTCCTTTCTTTTCTCCCTCCAGAAATTCGCTCAACTTCTTTTTTTCACTTCCTGTTTTCCCTATGATTCCACACAAATAGAATCTCAGGTTTTATCTCCTAAACATTTTTATCAAAGATGTGTAGGACTTTTCAAAGATGTAGAGAGAAAGTCTCCTTATTTAATTTTTAAATATTAGGTTACTTTTTATAATTTCAAAATACATAGCCTTTTATTCAAATGGATAAAATGCTTGTGTTTGTTAAAATGTAACTCCTCTAGAAAAATGGTATTATTCTGAATGAATTGTAAAAATAAATCATAAGAAGGTTTTGTTCTTTTGTCATACTGGATAGATTGCACTCTTTGGAGTCTGGAAGGTCTGGGTTCAAGCCCCACTTTACTAACTATATTGACTTTTTTCCCTTGCTCTTGCCATGGCCCCAAGGTCACTAATTGTAAAGTAAAGGAACCTAGGTCTTATCTGAGAACTTTATTAGCAAGCATAGCTATGAGAAGCACACACATATGTGTATATGTATGTATATCCTGAGTCCTGTCCCTTCAAGACTATAATGCATATATTTGTTTTAACCCTTTCTCTTTCCCAGACCCACCCATGAGATTTCTAGACATCATCTTTCATCTCTCTCCAAGAAGTTCTACCTTCACTGTTTATCACAGTTTGCATGCATGGCTCAGATAAGGCCTGGTTCATGGCTTTCATTACCAGAACAACTTAAGTGCTCTTGGACATTACTGTCAGCACTGAATTTAGCTTGGCTGGCTAAGACCTGCTGACTTAGCACTTGGGTGATCCTAGCTTGACCTCTTTCTTTTTTCAGTTATTTAGGTCTTGTCTGTGGTCTCTGAAGTAACCATTTCTTGCTTGTAGGTCTCCCCTTTGTCCAGATGTCTGAATGATTCCATTTCTCTATTGGGAAACCTCCCCCTCACCCCCCTATGGTACAGGTGAAACTTAACATAAGACCCTTAACACTTAGACTCTTAAGGTCAGCATTCTTTTTAATCTTCAGGCTCAGCACAGCTTTGGCTTGTTAACCTCAGTGTGGTATTTTCTAGGTCAATACATATTTTGTTGCTGCCCAAATTCTTATTTCATAGATTCCCAGTGACTGAATCACAGTAGCTTTCTCATTCCCAATCCTTAGCACCCTGCCTGACCCCAATAAGCTGTGGGACTTTAGCCAAGTCATTTAAGTTCCTTATCTCCTCGTAATGATTGTAGTACCCATGTCACAGGATTAAATGAAATAATGCATTGCACTGCATTATTTCAAGTGCATTGTAAACTTTAAAGAATTATGTCAATATCAGTTTTATTATTATTATTACTTCCTCTATTTGAAGTTGCTCATCTTTCTTTTACCCATGATTAAATTAAGTTACTCATCTTAGTTGCAACACTCAGAGGTTGTGACTTACCCACTGTCATACAGCTAGTATATATCAAAGGCAGGATTTGAACCTGGGTCTCCTTGATTCCTAGGCCAGCCCTCTATTCATTCTGCCACATGTTACTTAAATAAGTTACTTAAATAAGATTTGAAAGCAAGAATTTGACCCCATATTCAGGGCCTAAAAGAAATCTGAATGGGGATCTGATAGAACACTAAGAATTTAATTAACTCTATCTTTCCTTTCATTTGTTTTGTGTTTTCAAGAGAATGTATTTTTAGAAGGTGGTGAGCTGAGAATGTTTACTGGAGCCAGATGTTTGCATTCTTTTAGCCCATGGATATAAAATACAGAAGAAAGAGGCAAATGTGATGAGAGAAATTTGTAAATTCAAAGGAATCCTGGTAGTTCAATAGCTTTGGAAAACTACAAGGCCAATTTAACTAAGAATCTCAGTATTTTCCTGATTACTGATGATTGAACCTCAGTTTAATTCAGTACCACTTATGTCTATAATGTTCATCTTTTCCAGAGTCTTACCAGAGACACTGCCATCGAAATAGCTGTCAATGTGAAGGCACTAAATAATGAAACGGAGTCTTTACTAATTGGGAGAGTTCCTCTGGTAAGGAGAGGAAAAGAAAGGTTTGATATCAGGGCAGTAATGAGAGAATTCATTTGAAGGCCTCAGATTCACTGATAAACCTTTGCTCATGAGGTTTAGCTGTTTCCTGTCCCTTTTTCTAAGTTCTTCCCTCTAGTGAATAAAAATCATGCCTAGCCAAAAGCAAGAAAACTCTGCTGCCCTGACTGTATTGTAGATTTAATTACAGGGTGTTCCCTGAAAGCACATGCTTGGCACATGAGGCTCTTGCCAGTGTTTCCCCAGAAACATTTCCAAAGAAAGGTCAAGTTATTGTTAACTGAATTAACACTGAAAACATAAATGATATAATCTCCATTTGCCCAGAAGGCGGCAAATGTGTAACATGGTTGGTCTTGGCCAGAGGTAAAGCATTCAATCATAGGTTATTCTTTAGTCTATCTAAACTTGGTGCCAGAAGAACCTTAGACTGTTGAATTTTGTTGGAGATATGGTCTTGATTTCCTAAGGCAGGGGTTCTTCGTTAAGCTTTTTCTTTTGTCCTTTTGACAGTCTGCTGAAGCCTATGGACCCTTCTTCAGAATGTTTTAAAATACATAGACTTACAAAGGAAACCAATTATATTGAAATACAATTACAATAAAAAGAATTTAAACAAGTTTACAGACTCTAGGGTTATGAATCCTAATCCTAGGATTAGGTTCCTGGGGATGTAATTAAAGGTCCAGTCCAGAAGCAACAGTTTATGAATCTCCGACTCTTTTATTCCTTAGCAGCTGAGCACAGCACAGTGCAAATAGTAGGTGCTTAATAAATATGTATAGAATGAGTATTAACTAAGAATTAACTATAGATAGATATCATAGATAGCTAGAAATAGATGATAGATGGACAGTCAGACACATTTAAACAGTCACAGGGCACTTATTAAATGACTGCTGGGTGTAAGGCATTGTGCTGAGTACAGGGAGTATAAGAACACAAAAGACAATCCCCTTAGAGATAGAGAAACACACATGCTTGCACACTCACCCAAACACAGACATTTAGATTGATACTAGCTACATAGGTGATGGATAGATAAATAGGTGATAAATAATAGAGATGATAGAAAGAAGGAAGGAACAAAGGAAGGAAATGAGGGAGAGAGGGAAAAAAGAGGGAGGAAGGGAGGAAAGAAGAAGGTAGGAAGGAAAAAAGAAGGGAGGGAGGAAAGAAGGAAGAAAGGGAGGTAGGAAGGAAAAAAGGGAGGGAGGAAGGAAGGAAGGAAGGGAGGGAGGAAGAAAAAAGAAGAGAAGGAGGAAGGATGGGAGGGAAGGAGGAAGGAAGGAAAGAAAGAAAGAAGGAAGCAGGGAAGATGGGTTCTTTAAGGAATACAAGTGCTAGGATAAGAGGGAACTAACTAGCCAGGAGACAGTCCTCATGATAGGATGGCATTTCTTTCTCGTTCCCTTGCCCTGGTGTAGATGTGTGTACACAGGAATTTCCTTTTTAAATCACTGTTCAGGGATCCAAAGCCATCAGACTGCAGAAGCTGGAACAGCAGTGTTCTTTGTAAACATGACTGGTAGTGACAAAATGGAATTTGCTGCCACCTGGCATTCACTCCTCTTCAGCTGTGAAGCCTTATCACCCGTTCTTAGCAATGATTGGCAATGACTGCTTGCAACTTCAGTCAGATGTGGCTTTGGTAGCAGTTACTGGAATGAAGATTTGTGTGGGGGATATATTAGAGTTAATAGTCCCAAAACTTCTGTACTTTTCTCCTCCTCATCTAGGGGACCAATGATAGGTGTAGATCCTTGAGTAGCTCATGTTTCTGAAAACTTAGTGTCTTAGGACAGTTCTCTATGGTGAGCACCTTGGGGCTGAGGTTCATGCTGCCTCCTGGGTAGTTTAATAGTAATGGTTGTCAGCTCCATGCACTGTCAGTTTTACTGGTATAGTTAGTCCAGAATAACCAACCCCTCTTATGACCGTTCAGCAAACATTTTTTTAGTACCCGTTATGTGCAAGGTAGAAAGTAAATGACCTAGTGGATAAAGGGGCAAGCCTGGAATCAGGAAAATTTCAATTGAAAGTCCTGTTCCTGACCCATACCATGTGACCCTGGGTACACACTTAATTTCTCAGGGAAAGCCTTTCAAAATAGGAAGTTACAAATGAGTTACCAACCTTCAATAGTGAAAAATCAAATCAAATCAAAAACAAAACGCAACCCCAACCAAAAAAAAAACCCAAATGAACAAGGCGTTATGTATGCCAAGATGAAATGAGAGACAATCTCCGCTCTCAGCCTTGCTGGGGCCAGGGAATAGTACATGAATAAAAAAATAGATTCATCATCTTTTGCCTGTGATATAGGCAAGTCACATGGTACCTGGTCAGGAGCAGGACTTTATCAAGGCTGACTTTCTGCCTTGCATGGAACAGGTACTAAATAAATGTTTGTTAAATTGACATAAAAGAACTGAGATGGGGGAGAGAGGTCATTTTTGGACTAATTTTGTCTGTTACAGGCAAAAGATGATAAAAAGACAATGGAAGGAATGTTAAAAATAAAAGTGAATCTCACTCTAACTTTTTGTAATAGTGATATTTGTGCACTATGAATATAAAGTACATGTTGATACTATCAGGAAGTATTTTCTGTCTGTATATTTAAAGTGACCTATGTTACTATATGATATATATATACACACACACATATTAGATGCCTACACATTCATATATGAGTGGCAGTCAGTTATTCACTTGGGGAATAATATTAAGATTCATTTATGGAAATCAGTTATGGAACTAATATTGTATCAGCTTCACAAGGAATGTGTTTGAACTCAAAGAAAATGCCAATTGTTATCTTAAGGGAATTGGACATCCCATTGTGTTCTTGATGAATACAAATGAAAATTTTCTCTTTTTCATAACTTTGAATCCTACGAAGAATATGTTTTGCCCATACCAAGTTAAAAATATTCTGCAAATTACAAAATTCAATTTACTTCAATTTTAATTTAATGTAATTTAGTTTAATTCAATGTTTTTTTCTTTTAAAAAAATTTTTAATTCAATGTTTATTAAACACCTAAGTGAAAAGAATTGTGTTAGGTTACAAAGATGAAAAACCACATAGTGTGTGCCTTAAGTAGCATAGGAAAAGTACCCAAATGACTACAATAGAAATTAGAATGTCATGAGAATATAGAAAAATTCCAAGTAGTTCAGTAAGTAAGGCACCCTTATAGAAAGAAATAAGTAGAAGAATGTGCCAGGCAAATCAAACAATCCATATTACCTTGAACACCCATTTCCCCTTGGACCTTGATGGAGATAGTCGAGGACGCTAAATCTAAGAACCTTGGGGATAGTAGTGCTCCTGAAACCACCAGACCTGCTTCTAGCCCACGCCCCATAGTCAGCATTAAAGGGAGAAATTATTGTGTAGGAAGGACCTCCCTTTCTCATAACTACCAGCAACAAGTGCTGACTAGCTACCATCAAGAAATAGATAAACATAAGAACTGTGGTAGTCAGAGCATCCTCTGAACCACTTGCTGGTCCTGTTTCTGGTCCAGTTCTCACAAGCATCATTTGTGGAATCAGTTCCTATGGAGAAGGGGCCAGCCATCCCTACCAACTACCAACCAACTATCACCCATGGGGCAAAAAAGCCAGGCTAGCAGAAGCAAGGCACTCTGAGGAGGGGGCAGTATGTTCCAGACAATCCAAATCACTACCAAACCATTTTGGAGATAGTCTAGTACTCTGAACCCAAGAGCCTTGGGAATAGCAATGATTAAAAGGTGGTCATCTATTTTTTTGTAGAATCCAGATTTATTGCCTTTGCCCATTTGAATCTGTTCCTTGACTAGCTGTATATTCCCTTATCTGTTTCACCTTAGTTTCCACAATTTCACTCCAGACATTTCTGAAGTCTCATTCTCATTTTCCTTACGCTTGCTCTGTTAAACTTGCCAGAAGGTATCTGTGCCATACAAGTCCTTAATCATTATTTTCTGTATCCATGATGACCTTTATTCTGCTGATTTAAGAATTATGTTTATTTCACATAGTTGGTCTAGCCAGTGTGAGGAAGAGTCATTTCCTATCTATTCATGTCGAGAAAGTAAACAACTCAATAACAATCCACATGAATAGAAATGTCAAAAAGCAGCTCATTTACCCTGTGGGGTTTCTAAAGGTACACCAGCTGCTGATGACATCATTGGGAAGCAGGGATTAGAGCAAGGGTGGAAAGGATATTATGTTTCATATGGTGCATTAGAAAAAACATTTTTTCATTGTAAACTAGATTAATAAAACTTGTGCAAAGTTATTTTCAAAGGATTTTCTCTGAGGTTGATAAAGGAATGTTTCTAATCCTTTGGTAAATAGCAGTTGGAATCTCCACATGAAGAACTGGTATCCAATGCTTTACATGGCGTGGAAGTAGAATTGCAGAAGTTAGCAGAGATTCCATGGCTTTATTGCGTCCTACATTCAAATGATGATGAGGTTTGTGAAGTTTGATTTATTTCTACATGAACATTGTTCTTTTCACTTTAAAAATAAGGAAGGGGGCATGTAAAAACAGACAAATTAAGTTAAGAATAATCTTGATTTTTTTCATTCTATATTGGGGCAAACTTATGAATTCTGACTTTGAACTGCCCTGCTTCTCTGCACAAGAATTTAAAAGTTCTTATATAAACAGAGGTAGCCAAGGGATGTAAACATGTTTTGAAACAACCACTGGATAATGACAATTTCTTAAAGTTATCCTTATTTCATAATATTGACACTTTACGGAAATATCCAAGGATTATCTCTATTGTATCAGTGAGTTTCCCTTCCTAAAATAGCAATGAAGCGGTTCATTTTAAAATCTGTTTCAAACAGGATCCTCCTTTGGATTATACAAAAAGAAACAAAAGCACCGTGTTTCGCATTGTGCCCAAATTTAAGAAGGAGAAGGTCCAGAAGCTGAAGGCGAGCCCACTGCCTGGTAGGTGCTCTATATGACAAGCAAAAACATATTCTCATTATAACAGAACTAATGCAAATAATGTTGTTCCTAAAATACATAGCAAGGATTCAGTGGGCATCCACGTTTATCATCTACATAAGGAAATAAGGTAACTACTTTTTTGCCTTCTACTTTGCTTGGTAGATGTTAATGTATTTGTGTTTGGATGGTTCTTTATCCCTCTAAACAGCAATCCAAGATACTGGTTTGTGACTTGTTTTTCCATTTTAAAGGGAAGGATACAGACACTCTACTAGAGTCCTTTACTGGAGTATAGAAGCTTTCATTTACTCCTTTAACCTACTAAATATGTTTCTGTAATAGCCATATATTCTCTTTTTCCTCTCAAGTATAGAATCTTACCCTGCTGTTTCCCCATCCCAACACACACACACACACACACACACACACACTCTCTCTCTCTCTCTCTCTCTCTCTCTCTCTCTCTCTCTCTCTCTCTCTCTCTTTCTGATAGCAATGTACAGCAACACCTGTGTTTATAAAGTAAAGATTAAACAATCTCTTTGCTGTTCTCTTTCCAGTTTTCCAGTTCACTCATCCCTAGAGATCCAACCTAATGACATTATATGCCTAAAGTACAAACAAGAGCTGACCTTTCTGATGGTAGCAGCCTTTTCACAACCGAATGCATTACCTATTTTGAATCAGCTATCTTACTCAAAAATAAAATATTAATGATGAGGTTTATAAAATAGTTGTCTAAGAGCTAATTAAAAAAAAAAACCACAACATGGCACATGAGCAGGTTAATCTGAAGCTAATCAATGTTTAATAAAATATACAAAGAGAATGATCATTCTGCACTAAACAATAATCTAACACGACTAACTTCAGAGTGTAGTGCTGACAAAGCTTTTAAATGGCCTATTAAATTGATTTAAAAGAGTATTGGCTACTTTAATTAAGAGTACTAGAGAAATCAGTAAGAGGAAGAGACTTGAATTCAACAGACTATATAATCAGAACAAAGTTTCTGTAAAATTGAAATCCCCATGTCAGATTTTATATTCTAATTAGAACTTGTAGCTCTTTTCTACTGATAATGACGCTTATAAATGGTCATTAAGAAGTAATCAGAATTCATGTGGCCCTTGCATCACTGATCCAAATAGTAAAAAAGTAAAGTTTTGATACATCTCCTGTAGTTTCAGTAGTGTTAATGACTAAAGTGGAAAGCACGGCTGCAAGGCAACAGACCCTGTCTTTGAAGAAATTATTTTCTCATATTTACTGCTAATCTGTGACCTGCATGGAAAAAACAAAACCCAGGAAATTGTCCAGTTTTGTGGAAATGATACCTTTAATCTTTTCCTTGGCTAGCACTTGCTGTTCCACTCTTCTCCTCTCTCTTTTGCCATCCTTTGCTTGTAATGCATTGAGCATGTAGAAATTAAGGGGGTTTTGCTCTTAACTTTGGTAGTTCAAAAGTGGGGCACAGATGAAGTTGCTGCTTGGCTGGATCAGCTCAATTTGGGAGAGTACACAGAAATCTTCATCCGCCATGACATCCGAGGGGCTGAGCTTTTGCACCTGGAAAGGCGAGATCTTAAGGTATTTCCTTTGTGCTACTTTTCTGCTCTTAAGATTTTTCTTACACCTTAACTCCTTTCTTCTGTTTGCCTTTTGTTATGTGCTTGTAGCTTGGCTTACCTTGTGCATATATGCAATAAACTAATCCACACTGTCCTGTGGCCTGAGCTCTCTGTGTTGCACTGTACTTGAAGCTGAGGATATCAACAATATGTCTTTGTCAAATACTTCACACAGAATGATAATGTAGCCGAGCCTCAGTGAACATAATCAGCAATAGTAGCAGCTATGACTGCACTCCTCCCTGCTTGAGCTTTACTGCATGGGATCAGTTTGGAAGGTGGTAGCTGCTGGTGAAAGATCTTAAAGGCTTCTCATGAAAGATCAAGAGCTGAAAATTTGCTCATAGTCATTAAACACCTAATGGGTGAGAGTTAGAACAATAACCATGTACAGATCTTATTTATCTGATCACAAAGCTGACATTCTATTATGAGTTATATTAAAAATATTAGTAAATTCAAAATTCCTATCAGTTAACTATTTACAAAGTCATTTTTCTTTAACAAATTAAATAAAATTATGATCATTTCTAAAGAAAACAACATGAAGCAAAGTTTCCAGAAGTGATAGGGATAGATAATAGTTACATTTCAGTTTGCAGAAAAACACTATTTGACTAAGAATTCGCATTAGAAACGTCCAAATCATTCTAGATTTGTGTGAGAAGAAAGTGTCTAAAAACTTAAGTTGTTCTTTTCTTATTCTTACATTCACATGAAGTTGAGTTTTGCAAAGTACTTTACATATATAATCTTATTTGATGGTTATAACTCTTAGAAATAAATAGGAAAATTATTATTTTCATTTTGCAGATGAGGAAAATGAGGCTCAGAAAGCTAATAATTCTTAAAAGTTCACATTTGTATAGCATTTTAAATAATTTGCCCATAATTCGTGAGTATAAGATTACATTTCTCATTACGTGTGATCCAGTAATAATTAGCTATTCTTTTTGCTAGCTTAAATGATAGACAAGTAAGAAAAAAAGTATCCTTGCATATTGTAAGAGTACATGTTGCTTATATTGGCATTATAAGTGGTCAGTGCGTTTAGATGAATGCGTCTTAAAACCAAAATTATATGGAGAAATCACAACTCTGCCTTCACTGTATCTTATACCTTTGCTTATATGGACTTTAAGGAATGAGCCAAATGTGCTAGTAAAAGTATTCAAAAGGGAAATATAGATCTTCAGTATTCCCTGGGGTAGATAAATTTGTCTCTTCATTATGAAAGGAAATTAGACTTTAAAAGTTTTATATAGCATTTTCTTTTCCCCTGGATAATTTAGCTAAAAAATACAATAATAGTGGAAAGAATTAAATGGATAATGTTCTATCGGCAGCAAAACCTGCTGCTTCAGAATCATTACCCCTTCCTGGCTGGTTGGCGTTACTGTGTGCCATGGTTATGCCCTGTAGACTCGAGTCTTGGAGGAATTGAATGATGGCCAGAGGTGTGAACAAGGGTTAGGAGTTTTTAATTTTACTTTCAACAAAAGGAGCTAGTTAAACAAACTTAATATCTCTTTGATTATTCTTATCTAGCTCTTAGAAAATCATTTTATAGATGGTGCTCTGCCAGACTTTCATGTCCCCTCCACCCCATATTTGAAAAGAATTCAGTACATTATGTGAGATAGTATCAGGAAGCATACAGTTTTCTTTTTCTGTCCTATCACAGAAGTTCTTGAATTTATATAAGGGTCCTTGAGGACATTTCTATATTGTCAATTATTTTCTCTCACAATATTATATATCAAATCATGTGTTAAAATGATATACATGGTAATTATTTGTTATGAAAGTGAGCTTAGTTTTATTTATTTTTATATAGCATTTTGTAGTTTTTCCCCCTTTCATTCTGGATATATCCAAGACGCCCAGAATTTTGGAACTAGAATTTAAGGATTCCATCAATATATTTATGTTGAATAAACAATTAATCCACAAGCATTTTTTGAGCACTTGCTTTATGCCAAGCACCCTGCTAAATGCTGGGGAAAACAAAGGAAAATAAAATGACCCTTGTCCTTAAGATGCTTAAACATTGAATGAGAGAAACAATGTGTGTATCTATCTACCTATCTGTATGTATGTATATGTATATATGTGCATGTGTGTATGTATACAGAGTAGATGAAAGGTAACTTTTGATAGAAACTAACATCTCTAAAATAGGCAGAAACAAGGAAAAGTGTCCAGCAGAAGGTGGTGTTTGGGCTGAGGCTTGAAGAAATACAGGGATTCTAAGAAGGCAAGATGAGAAGGGAGATCAGGCTGGATGTGGGGGACAGCTAGTGGAAAGGCATGGAGATGGAAGATGTAGCATTGTTTGTAAGGACTATTTCAAGAAAGTTAGTATGGCTAAATTGTGCAGTATGTAGAGGAAGGCAATGTGGAAGACACCAGAAAAGTATGAAGGGAAAAAGTTGTTAAGGGCTTTAAATACCTTACAAAAGAGTTAATATTTGATCCTGAATATAATATTGAGTTTATTGACTTGGAGAGCTGAAATGGTCTCACCTACACTTTAAGAAAATCACTTTGGCAGCTATGTAGAAGAGGTTAAGTGACTTGTACAGGGTCACACAACTAGTATTTGAGACCAGATTTAAACTCATGTCTTTCTGATTTCAGGTCCAGCACTCTATCCTAGCCACTGCACTCCCTATCTGTGTTGTTGACATTTTGTTTGAGATGCTTATAGAAAATCCAGTTTTAAGGGGCGGCTAGGTGGCGCAGTGAGTAGAGCATTGGCCCTGGGGACAGAAGGACCTGAGTTCGGATCAGCCTCGGACACTTAAAGCACACACAAACCAAAACCTAGCTGTGTGACCTTGGGCAAGTTACTTAACCCCAATTGCCCTCAAAAAAGCAAAAAAAAAAAAACCAGTTTTAAATGTACAATAGGCAAATATGGACCTCTGTGTGTGTGTGTGTGTGTGTTTATGTGTATAGGTATAGATACATATATATGTATGTGTATGTGAATGTATATGTATATGATAGATAGATAGACAGATAGATCTGGGAGTCATCTTGGCAGTGATAGTAATTGAACTAATAGGATTACCAAGTGAGAATATAGAGAGAAGAAAAAGGGACTCTGGAGAGAACTTTGGTATACCAACCGTTAATGGGGATGATGCAGAAATTCAGCAAAGGAGACCAAGGAGAGGTCAGACAAGTAGAAGGAGAACCAAGAAAGAGATATGACACAAAAATACAAGAGGGTCCAAATTACTTTGGGAATGAGTGCTTTTGAGATTTTGTCCGTTCTTGCTAATAGCTTCCATAATTAAGGGAGAAGGAGGAAAATAAGTGAGGATAAAAGTGTTTGTTTGGAAGACAACAAGGCAGAATGGAAAAGACAAGACTGAGACAAAGGAGAACTGAATTCTAGCCTCAGCTCTTTGCTCCTGTATGACTGTGTGCCTAAGCTCTCTCAGATACAGTTTCATAAATTGAAGGAGATGGACTAGATTCCATCTAAATCCTTTCTAACTTTCAAAAATTAGTGATTCTAGTTATATTTGTTATAAAGGCTCTTTAAATACAGGAAAATTTTCAAAAAGCATTGGCATTTTAGCATCTATATACATGTTATCAGTTATGGAGAGGATGATAACAATATCTAACATTTATATAGCACTTT
Source organism: Gymnobelideus leadbeateri (assembly GCA_011680675.1). Taxonomy (NCBI): domain Eukaryota; kingdom Metazoa; phylum Chordata; class Mammalia; order Diprotodontia; family Petauridae; genus Gymnobelideus; species Gymnobelideus leadbeateri. Next base: position 276,409 of record WOXC01000260.1, read on the forward strand.
ACGTACATGATGTTATTTGCTCCTCACAATAACCCTATGATGATAACATAATATTGTATCCTGGTGTAAGTCTCATAGAGAGAAGTCTAAATGAGTTTTAGCTATGATGGTTTCCATAAGCTCAGTTCACAAGAACAGGAAATGCTTCAAATAATCCTGTCTTCAATGATGCAGTGCTGAGAAATGTTTTTGAAGCTATCTATTTTGAGATTCATTTGGCACTGTCTAGTGGAGATTAGGTATCATTTATACTCCTTAAGTACTTAGGTTCCTATTAGGTTTGGGAACTGAATGGTAGGAAAATATGTGGTCTAAATGTAACCTAAGGATCCCAAGGACAGTCAGTCAGTCCCTTAGTCCAAAAGAACATTTGGAAGATTTTTTTTTTATTTCTAACAGAAGATCACTTTACAGTTTCTTAGAAATAAAGTGCTAAACAGTAGTAAATAATTGTCTGTTAAAATCATACTAACATTTTATTTCCTTCTTAAAGGAAACTGACCTTAAGGTAGAGGAAAATTGTAGGGTTCACAATGCTTGTCTTTTAGAATGTAATTAATCAAAGTAATTAAAGTATTAGAAATATTTTTCTCTAGATGTAATAGTGATAAGGCAGGTAAGCAGTGACTATCAAATTGTACTTTCTGGGTAGCTGTCAATAGTATAATGAGTGTTAAATGAAGTATAATTGAGTGTTGAGTGGAATTTCATTGACTTTTTCTGGGCTTGATATCAGCATTTGTGCTCTGGGATTTTTCTCGTTGGAGGGTATAAAAATTTGGCAAGCCCTGTAAATAAGATCATTTATCTCTCCCTCCTACCACAATATTGATAGTCACTGTTATCAGTAAGAATGAATCCACAGGTGAGACTTAGCAAAGAGGGAAGCAATGGTGCTAGATTCACAGTTCTTGTCTTGCCTTAAGAACATACCTCTAGTGAAATGAATAAGGAAGCCATGGTCCAGAGCTAAGGAAAATGTGAGAAGTTTCATAAGCAGTATACATAGTTCAATGGGTCCACTGAAGGAAGGTCAAATCATAATGAACTCCAACTATAGCAAATGACATTCAGTAGTCAGTCTTTACAGATCTTATTAAGAAAATTCAGCTACCACACAATACTTTGTAAGAGGATTAATATATATAGTATAAAAGGTATGCATATTATGAGATTTCATCAATATGGGGAGCTTCTGATATGGTAGCTTCCCTCACCAACCTGCTTTTGACTTAGTAGATAAGTCTGAGAGTTAGCTTAGGAACCGAGAAGTGAGATGGTTTTTCTGAAGTCACTTAGCTGTAGGATTTGAACCCAATGTTTTCTAAGTTTAGTCTTATCTCCATTAGTTCATACCACATGCTACCTGTAAAGAAAACAACATATATATGAAGAGTTGCAAAGCAAACATTTAAAAATTTTTGATGGGTCAATTACATACTAAAAAAAGCTTTATAAGAACTGCTCTGTAATTGATCACGAGCTTGAAAATAGCTGTAGGTATTTGAAAATAGTGACATTTATTGGAAATACTCGGGGCCAGCAAAAATATATTGTCATATCAAAAAGATTCATGAGTTTTTTATTGGTTTGTTGATGCTTTTAAAAATATGGCTGTAAGGTCAATGTTACCACATTTAAGGAGTTTTAAGGAATGTATTAGGCTATGATTTTTAGAGCAATGGGTAAAAATTTGGAGTATTCCTGTATTCATTGTTTGTTCAAATGACTTTGCATTTCCTTTTAACCTTACTTACATTGCTTTGCATGCTGCCTGAAGCCACTGGCTTTTAAGTCATTTCATTGACTTTCTAATTTGCTAAGTGGTTGTCTCATTTTAAATATTAACAAAATTTTGGGAATTATTTCTTACAAAAAAGTACCATAACTTAGAAGATTGCAAGTGGTTGCCCTAAGAGCTAAGGATTAAGATAAAAAACCATATATATAGTGTATACACACATGCACACACACATATTTGTGTGTACATGTGTAGATGAATAGATAGATAGAAAGTCTTCATGGGTTGTATATAGTTCAACAGGAGTCTACTGAGAGAAGTTAAAATTATTTTTAACTCCAGCTATAGCAAGGAAATTTAGATAACTTATTGAGAAAACATAGCTCATTATACCAAAAAATAATATATGAGGATTAACCCAGTATAAAAATGTATCTACTTTCTCAAGAAGAAAACATCGATCACTATTGATTGATTGACTAAATCCAGTATAATAGGTTTTCACATTCTCAAAGAGAAAACATGGTTTCATCAACATGGGGAGCTCCTGGTTATGGTAGTATTTCAGATAAGGGAAATTATGCCTGTCTTGGATCAGCAGCAATCACACATTTATAAAAGTTGAACATTGATATCTGATACTAAAAATATTATTGAAAAATGAGGAGTTTAAGGAAATTGTCAAAAACCCAGCATTAAAAGCATTTCCCTAGGATGGGCAGGAATACTTATTTACACTCTATAGTCATTCCTAGTCACTGAAGTAACAATCTAATTTATTTTTGTATATAATTAAAGGTTACTACCAATGATTATTTCTCCATGAACATTTAGGAACAAACATTCCTAATCCAGAGTTGTAGAAATTGGTGTCTGCTTTCACACTTTTGCCTCACTATGGAATTTGAGCTTGTGCAAAAAATGTATGAGGTTACAGATGCATCAGAACCAACAATGTACATCATTCCCTCATAGAGATCCCTATGTTTAGAAGGGAGAAGTTAAACCATATCTGGAATCTTGAAGAGCTGCAAACAGTGTTATCAAAGAATTAATTTGAAGCTTCTATAGGTATTTTCTACAGAAAACCATGGTCACAGGTCACAGGTTGGTGGTTTCACAGTGAGTTAGGTAAAATATTCATTTTATAAATGCCTTTTCTTGCTTTTTGCTAATTCCACATTCAGAACCATTGAATATAGAACTCAGTGGATTCAGTGTTGGTCCAATCTTGTTGTTCACCAAGTTGAATGTCTCACTGTGAGTTTCCTCCTATCAATAAACTTTCTTCTCTCTCTCTTTCTCTCTCTCTCTTTTTTTTATAGGATCTGGGGATAACGAAAGTGGGTCATATGAAGCGAATTCTTCAGGGAATTAAAGAGCTAGGAAAGAGCACTCTACTGTCTGAGGTGTAATCCTACTGGTGCTACTTCTTGAAAGAGGGAGAATTACTAGTAAATGCAAAATTATCAGAGGCAATTTGCTGTCCTTGTAGTTTACTGTGTGGATAAAAAAGCATTAGTATACCCCATGTAGGTGGGTTTATTTATATTGTGGGTAGAAAGCTTGGCTGAAGGTGTTAAGATTTTGTGCCAAAAAAAAGTACCTTCTGTGAAGCCATTTTCTTATTGTGTGGACCTGGCATGTTCAACGTGCACATATTGAGGAAAATCTAGGAGCACAGTAAACTACAATGTCTGAAAGATGGAATTGTGAAGTGGAGAATTTCCTTAATCCTGGTCTAATGTGGCTTTCCTACAATGCAACAACATATCATTATATGGAGACAGGTTTCACTTTGACTGATCTGAGACAGAGCTTCTTCCTTGGAATCTCTATTCAGAGGAGAGAGATTAAAGTCTTATAGTTTTGCATGTGAGATTGATACTGCCTCAGGAGCCCAGCATTCAGTGGTCAAGGGAATACAGTTAACTCCACAAATACTGTGGGTACAAATTACAGTGCACGATGTTCCTGCCTGAACTGATTTTCTTTTTGTTGCATGACACATCTAATACTTTTAACACTTGAACAACCTCAATATTAGTTTTAAAAGGATTTAATTTATTACTCCCCAAGTACATTTTTTTTGTTTTTTGTTTTCTATTGTTTAGTGTTTTATTTTACCTAAACATCCTGTGGTTAAGAATTTGTAGATGTGAATACGTTGTGTTTGTGCCATATTCAACACCAATGTACATTTTATGTAAGCTAGTTTTCTTTCAGTAAATCATGTGCAGTAGGTATATCAGTTAAGAAATTTCTCTCATCTTATTAAGACCCATTGTATCATAAAACTAGTACCTGACTCCTCAAGTGAAAAGTTTCTCATAGTTCATTTAAACTGAAAAGTTCTTTCACGTTCTGTCTTGGATGTATAACATATCCTTGGTGTATTTATCACACACATTTCTTGTAAAATATTTTTTCAGACATTTAAAAATATTTTGCTTTGATATTTATAATCATCTTCTATGTGACAAAAGCAGGTAGGGTATTAACCCAGTGCTGACTATTTCCATAATGTACTTTGGGGCTACCTAATAAATATTAAAGAAAAGCAACAATTTAACCCAGATGTAATCTTGAGATACCATTTCATTGATATTTTCTAAACATTTGTTTCCCAAATATATAGATAAGAGAATTCATAGAAAAGCAACTAAAAGGAAATTGCTTCAAAAGTAAAGACTGTTTAAATATTTGATATCCTTACCTGTGACCTGTGCATGTTATAGCTGATGAAATCATGAAACTCCAATAGAATACATCCCTTAATCATTCTCTGGGTGTCTATCAAAAAAAAAAAAAGTCCACTGGATTCCTGGCTGGAAGACTGTTCTATTCTACATCCTAATGTTTTCATGTCTAATTCATGAATATATCTTAATTTCCACCAAAATATTTGTTCACCATGTTAAAAAGAAGGAATCATGAGAAGTAATTGAAAGGAGGAATTTTCAGCCTATAAGCTAAAATTGGTTTTTAGGCATGAGTTGATCATTGTCTGATGTGCATTATGTGATTCTACACTGACATGTGCATATAAGACCAATTTCTCCTACCCCTTTCATACTCCCTACCTTTCTTTATGATCTAAGCACTTTCCTGTTAGCTTGCAAAACAAAAGAGATGGAACCAAAATTTCACTACTTTTATATCAGAGGTGCCTCTCATGCTATACCAAAAAGAGAGAAAGAGAAAGTTACCATGGAGAATATGGAAGTCTGAGGTATGTTTAGCAAAAACAAGCTAAATAAAACATTTCTACTTAGCTTTTAAGAAAAGGAAGGTTTTTGCACTCATATATTCAAGAATGCATAAATATCTTAGTGTTTTAAAATGAATTCTTTTTAAATTTTCCTTGACATTAACCCCTTTTAAGTGGTGTATGTGATTATCTCTATGTAATCTCTCTATATACCCAGTAAAATCTCAATTAACCAGAACTTCAAAACTGTAACTAAATTTTTTTGCTTCAATTGTCTTTTAGAAGAATCATGCCCCCAAAGCAACTCTGATATTATGAGTTTAATTTTAAAAAATAAAATTAGAGCAGTATTCCTTGTCTGGGTGCAAAACTGCCTCAGTTCAGTCTAGTACACTGACAGTTATTCCCGGGCTTTATCCCTTAGTCTCTCTGGGCTTCCATGAACTTGATGAGAGAGCCAGCTTCCTGTAGCTAGTAAAGTGCAGAAAAGAAGGCAAAGAAACCCTTATATGTAGAATTTGGAAGGAGGTGTGGGGAGTGAAGGGGAAGATGTTTGCTCTGATTCATACCATGGGTAGGACATGGAAAGCTCATTTCCCTGGACTGAGCTGGTTGAGTTATGACCACTACTGTGGTGGGCACAAAGTTCCTCTGATTACTGCCCCCCCCACCCCTTCAGGGGCTTGAGGATACAACAGAAGGAATTGTGAAGCCCCACCTTGCGCCATCTTTTATAAAGTGAGAGGTTGGTTTCAGTTCATGCTTTTGGATTAAAGCAGAGGTAGAGTAACCCCAGCCAAAATTTTAAAACAATTTCTTTTCTTGTGCCTAAGTCACTACAGCTAACTTCAGACATATTCCTCTACTCTTTTATCATTTACCAATTCCAACTTCCTTTGTTCTCTTGGTGACTTGAGATTTTTTCTCTAGTTGATACCTGGTCCTTATTGACCACAAATGAGTGATCAGAAGATTGGTCTTATGGGAACTGGAGTAAGATCAGAGGTGCTGGGCATCTATATTCCACCAAGCTGACCATAAACTCTAGTTATGTATGCTTAGATGTCATAGTTTATGTAGTCATTTAGCCCAAGTTTAAAGAAATTAGGAGAATAATTATTCTAGTTAGATGGTATTCTTTTATCAATACCACCTCTGCTCAGACTTCCATACTTTCTACAGCAGTAACTTTTGATTTGATTCAGTGTATGTTTGTTGCCATGAAATATTCATAAAGGAATCTTTTGGCAACAAAAGTCCCATAGAAATCTTTTTGTTTTTAATGTAAATATGTTCGTGCTTGCTTTACCTCATGTTTGAGAACACAAAGCAGTTCACAGAAAGGATTAATTGTGTATTGAATAAAAATTGGGAAGTCTAAAGTGATCACAACTGAAATCACATTTTGCATGTAAGCCCTTCAAAGAAAGAAATAACGAACTAGACAAGCATATATTGTTTTGTAGTGTGCTGTCTTAATTCTGTAAAGTAGTATTTCATAAATTAATGGTACCTTGAAAGAGTATTCTGAATTAACTCACTACTTCCCTAACCTCAGTCACATAGTTTCTTATATGATCTATCCTATTGTCTGTTATTTTAATCAAGTATCTTTTCAGAATTCACTTAGTTTAAGAAATCCTTCACTTATCAATGTTAATGTACAGGTTGTTATTTACTAAAACATTGCCAAAGATGCACTCGCCTTTTGGTGCCTAAGTGGAACTACTCTAGGCTGTTTTAATTAGGTGTTGGTTCAGGAAAACAACTTTAATGCAAACTGTGACTTAAGACAATTCTATTTGATATGAATTCTACACATGATTTCAAAGCATACTAGGAACAGTTTCTTATTGAGAAGTCAGTGTTTTAAACTTTCATGTTATATAGATGTGAATTCATTACAGGATGTAGCTATCTAATTATGCACTGAGAAAATCTCTCAACCTAATAAATGCTCCTGTCTCCTCTCCCTAAATAACTTGCCTATGCACCTTGAAAATGAATGGAGAATAATGCTATAATGTTAGACAATGGTTATGCAAATGGAAGGAAAAAATGAATTGTATAAATTAGATAAAGAAAAACCTGCCCTGCAATTTTCTCAAATGCAAAGAGATTGTGTATTGATTGAAGGATGACCCAAGCAGCTCTCATAGAATTTAGTCATTTCTTATTCTTCTTTCTACCAGTGCTAAATAAAGTGTGGGGGGTGGGCATGGGAGGCGGGCAGGCATAGTTATGGGTATGATGGTGATGTGTGTGAAAGTGTCTAGAACTTAATTTTATTGTTTTGCTATGACTTCCCACTGGTTTTTCCCCTCTTTGTACAATATTTTAAAATTGTGCTTCCCTCTTTTTTCTGGTAATCAGCTCTTCTATCAACTTCTTTATAGGATGGTACTAACTGCCTTTGAATTATAGGAAGTTTTCTTAAAGAAACATTCTAAATTTGAAAAAAAAAGTCAGGATTATTATAATTTTTTTAATAGGGAAGGAGAAAATTACACTGGTTTTCTCCTTATCACTATCATTCTTGTTCTTTCTTTATTATTTCCCCAAACTAATTTTTTTTTTTTTGGTGGAAAGGGGTATATAAAATGTAACACTTCAAAGGATTTGAGGCAAAAGGCAGCTGTGTTTTAATTTTTTTGTTTGTCATATATTCCATCTTTAGGGAAAATAAATTCCAATATATTCACTTCTAATGCATCAAAGTTCAATTCAATATCAAATATAAACACTATTTCATTAAATAGAAAACAAGAACTTTATTCCATTTGTATGTTTAACATGCTCTATTTACCTATGTTTATATTTAATCTCCTTTCAAAGCCTCATTGGAAAAACAAAAATAAAAACAAGCCATAATGTTAAAATTGTTTGCCCTACCCAAACACATATCTAAAAATACTGTTTTTCTAAGTTATAAGCGTGTGTGTGTATGTAAAACATGGTAAATTATCTATTTGGTAAGAATTGCATTTCAGAGTAAATTAACAAAATCTAGAGGAAGGTAGTGCTATTTCTACTATTCACTTAAATACATGAGTTTGATACTCTGTTAAATAAAATATGACATGCAAGCTGATAAGGACATAGAATATATTTTGTTTGTGATCCTTGATGTTTGATTGCACTATTAATGTTTACCACTGTTTATTCATATCTATATCTATACCTCTAAGTATTAAGCTTATGAATAGCTATTTTTTTTTTACAGTTCTGGTAACTGGTAATTAGTGCTCTAGAAGGTTTTGATAAGTGTAATTACAGTTTTATGAAAGAGATGTATATTAAGATAAATTGGAGTAATATATTTATCCTATAACTAGGAAATTACATGATAATTCAAAATTATCAAATGAGAAATTGGCTATTTGTCCTGTCTCAGAAGTGAGTTAAAAGGCTCACTTTCACATTATATAGCATATTTATACAACAGGCTTTTCCTTTTACTGATTTTTTTTTCTAATGAGAGTTTTGCTATGATTTTTATATCAGAATATTATCATGCTGCTTGTTCAAACTGCAAAGACTCATTCTGATTTGCAGGAATCTTAAGCAGATAAAATATTTGAGTAACAAACTAACCTTATATATTTGGTTAACTTTGGGGCAAGAATTTAAAATTTTAATATCCTGTTTTTGAAGAGGAAAGAAAAGGAAATGTTGACATCAATAGCAGTGATGATAGATGGCATTAATAAGATAATAATCAGTAGAAGGCTTCACCAGTTGTATAAATCAATGTATTTATCTCTATAAAATATATTAAGGAACTTGATCTTTTATACAAAAATGCATTTTCTAGTTCTTTTATACTGCTGTTGCTTACTTGTTAATAATGCTGTTAATTATTTGCTTACATACTTGAAGCACTCATTTCTGTCAAACAGAAGCCCATCTTGTTCTTTTCTGAAACCCCTTGTTAATGAAAAGATGATTCTCTTTCTTACAGATAAATGGATGACTGAAATGATATAGTGCAGGGTAAAGTCATTTGGGATGTTATTACAGAATTATTGCATTTTTTAAAGTGTGGAAAAATAAAAAAATGGAAATGAATTTTTAAAATTTGAGAATGTTGATGTTTTAACCACATGTTCCAGTATGCTAGTTTTTTCTTTACCACCTAAGCAAATTTCTCTTCAAACCAAACTTCTGCCCAATATTGATTGTCCATCTTTGTGGTTTGGGAGAAATCAGTAGTTGCACACCTAATATATATATACAAATAAGCGTAGGAAGTATTTCAGTCTGCAAGGAAGCATTCAGACCCATTCTGGGGTTTCATTTACACAGTTATTTAAGAATAAATTTGCAGTTTCACTATCTGTGTATGGATATAGTTTATTTGCATTCTTTAGAAATCTAAGCAACCATTTTGTTTTGTCATCATTTGCCAACAATCACTTATACAACTGGGTGCAATTATGTTGATACATGTTTTAAATGTATTTTATATGAAAAAAAAACAAGTTTTGAAAAACAAGATTTTAAGCAATTTCAAAAATCAAACCATACAAACAAACAAACAAAAAAAACCCAAAACTGTTCCAAGTTAATATGAAACAGTGTTGTGTGCCTAAATTTAGTTCATTATTCTTAGAAAGCCTAAAGTCAATTTATAAATCAGTTTGTTTTTATAAACCAACTGACAGATTTTATGTATTTCCAAACCATCATAGAATATTAAGGATAATTTTAAAACAAATTATTGTGAGTGCTTTAAAAAATAAAAAGGGGAATAAGTCACATTATGTGTTATCTGTTGACATGTGAACTGATGCACAGTGACAACTAAGTTACCAACTGGTATGGTTAGGCAATATACTTTTGACACCAAGGTCCGGTAGAGTACTGGCTCCTTCTGCGTACAGTCCACTATCAGTCTGGTTCTTGCTGTAGTTAACTTCCTTGGCTTGGCTGTTTTCTTTTTTTGTACTCCCCCCCTTTCTATTAATTTTCTCCTTAAAAGAAGATAGAAATCTGGCTTTAGATAAGGAATACATTATAAACATGATTTATATGGCCTGGATGAAAATCTATTTACAATTGAGGAAGAAATGTTGAAATCAGGATTTTTTTTTTTGGTTGACCTAGGAGGGAAAGTCACATAAATCAAAATAATCTTATGAAAATAATCAAATTGAGGGCTAGCATGAAGCTATAGTGGTAAAAGAGACACTTTTCTCATTGTATGATGAACTGTTACCCACTACCACACACTCCTCGAGCTTTTACTTTAAACGTGTCTTTACTCAAGGATTTGATCAAATATGTTCACGTTCTTTGATGTAAGATAATATGTCTTATGGAGCCATCATTGGCATCAAAGAAAATACCTCGTACAGCAGATGTTAAAATCTAAGAAAAACTGGATTAGAAATGCTTGGTCAGGTGCTTTCATTTTTTTCTTACTGACAAAATTAGACTGACAGCAAGACTGATCAGTAGACTATACAATAAGAATATAAAATGGATGAAAAATAATGATTCAGTGGCTTATTTACAAATGAGAAGAAACTCAAATCCTTCCTTAAGGAAAAAAAAAGTTAAATTATTGAGTAATTTCTCAATGTACAGAATAGTGAGAATGAAAAAATTAAAATTGTTTCAGCAAATGAGACGAATTCTATTGTTATTAGCTTATGAAAGATGATGGAATGATAATAAAATTATCTGGTCTCCAGAGGATGATAGTAATTGAATTTTACATAAAAAGAATTTCCCCTTCAGCCAAAAAACATAGTAACCACTAATTGGAAACAAAAATATATTATGTACTAGTGCCATTAATGGCGATTTGGGGATTTGGGAGACACTTTTTTTTTTTAGTGCCAAATCAAACCAAACTTTTTTAGTGCCTGTGCCATTGAGGCTATCACTGCAGCAGGGAGGGTCACTGGATAGATGACTATCTCAAGCTACATAAAATCTGTTAGCATTTAGCTACATCTAGTAAAACAAGAATGCAAACATAAAGTCCAGACAATACTTCTTTCATATCTTTTCAAAGGTAAAATTTAGGAAGAACCTCAAAGTTCATCTAATAGTATTAATATACAGGGTCTTCCAAAGGTCTTATTGTAGCTTTAAGCTCTTGGAAGACCCTATATTTGCGTGTGTGTGTGTGTGTGTGTGTGTGTGTGTGTGTGTGTGTGTGTGTGTGTGTGTGTGTTTGTTTGTCATAGCTATAAGCTAAACTGAAGTTTATGTCCATAGCAGGGAGGAAAATTTAGCAAATTCATGAACTAGAGAATACCAAAGCTAAACAAAACCTTAAAGAACCTGTAGTTTAGGGATTCTTAACTTGGTGATCTGGTGAAGTTTTATATATGAACCTCTTCTCAAAATAATGTTTTTAAATGAACAAAATAAAATCCATAGTGTTACAAAGGAAAGCAAGAGTTATCAAAAATAAAGATGCAATATTTTTCCCCATCAAAATTCATGGACCTCTTGAAATCTGTTTGGGGGGGGAGGAAGGAAGAGGTCTATGGACCCCAAGTTAAGAATTCCTACTCTAATCTAATCCCTTCATTTTAAAGATGAGGGAACTGAGATCCAGAAAGATGATATGATTTGCCTGACACGTGGTATGCCGTGAAAGTGTGTCTTGATTGATTGATTGTCCAAGATCACATGGTGATTAGTAAAAGAGCTGAACTCAAAAGTGTGATCTTTTGATTCCAGGTTCAGCACATCTTCCTCTCTACCATCCTACCTCAGGTGATGCTGAACATGTTTTGGTAAAGGAAAATAGCTAGTTACCAAAATGACAACTATTTTTATCAGAAAATATTACCCAAGTGAAATTCTTACTTCAGCATATAAACCTATGAAGCTCACATATATTTGTGGGTTTAAAGCACATCATAATTCACTGACAGGCACCAATTATTCTTTTCCTATTTTGGACATTGATATTTGTCATATGTAATACAAACACACAGACATTTTACATATTTATCGAGTGTTCAGAATGAACTACATTTTCAGTGCATACTGAAGAACAAAATGAAACAGTCAAGCAGAACTTATTTTTAAGTAAAATGACTTAAACATTCTCAATCTTTAAATTTTCCAAACACTTCTAGTTTATTATCACTTTTAATTTTTATTGACACCACAGTCTAGAGGCTTGGGAAATTACAGCATCCCTTAAAGATTCCTTTTGAGACTTCTTTTCTGTCATATGAATTTAATACTAAAAAGGTATTTAAAATATAAATTAATCATATTCAATTTATAAACTTGAACACCAGGTCTTGTGTAATATGACAAATGCAAGAGCACTTCATATTTTTAAAAGTAGGTCTTGCAGAGAAATGAAATATATTTTATTTAAATTAACATTGGATTCATAGTGGAAAGCAAATACACCCACCCTTGGCAATAACTAAAGTATGCATTACGAGAGATTCACTCTATCTTTATTCTCAAATATTTTCATAGCTTAGTGATGACATCAAGAATATTTTAACCACCTTTGGTTAAAAAGATATAGGTTAATTGATCGTTCCTCATAATTATAGGCTGGCCTGTATTGACTGATCCAGTTGATAGTTTTTAAGTTTAAAATAGAATATGAGTTAAATTCAAGATTCATCTCAGGAGATTGAATTTTCTGCTTTACTTTATATAAACCAAAACATATAACATGGGGTGTTAATCTACACCTATAGAAAAAAAAATACATGTAAAGCCATTTCAGACTTTTTGAAGACTTATGTACAAATTCATAGATGTATAAATCACATATTTCTATATGTTTGCATTTCTACTGTACTTACTATGGAATGGAAAGTAATAGCATGTAACATTCAGATAAGGATATGTAATAATCCTAACATAAGCTTAAAGTAAACATTTTCAGATTCATGTGCATTAACATATCTGAAATAAAGAATCAGTTATGAGTTATAAGAGACAAGTCTTTGAGCACTGGTAGTTTGTTGGGTTTTAGGTAGGGGTTTGCTTTTTTGATGTTGTTTTCCCAAGAAAAAGTCAAGTGTGTGACTACTAAATGCTAAAGGAAAAATTCCTGTTGCAATTAAAAACATTATTTAAACAGACCTAATTAAGAATCACAATTTTCATCTTTATTAAATGTCAGCCATTTCTAAACTTCACATAACTAACATCTGTTTTTACCATACAAACCATCTACCAAAGAAAAGGTGAGGCCCATGGATTAGACATGACATCTTTACACAACACACATTTGTTTTCTCTTTCAGCAAAGATGATCACAAACTGAGTGGATTTCCTGTTCATAATCATCCTGACCGTATGAAATTAAAATGTGTTTCCTTCTGACTCTTACGCTGCAAAAACTAGTCTTTTGGTGGTATTTCTCTCCTTTTCAGTCCTTATTTGATTGTTTTTAAGGATTCACATAATCTATTGTCAAACTCATTATCAGTTTATGCCCAAAATAGGCGAAATGGCTTCTCCCTGTTACACAGAGGGCTCTGTTTGCTACAGAAAAGAGTGAAACTGTATGTTTGGCAAATACGCCAATGAAATGCATCTATTAGAACAGGAGTCTTTACTTTGGCTTTATTTGCTTTTAATAATTGTAAGGAAATGTTGAGTTTTGTTTGTTTACATACTGTTTACAATGGCACAGTTTTATTTTTAATATATATGTATACAGCAATTGAGGTATATTTATTGCATACTATTTTAAAGATGTTTTATGTGTTTTCACCTTTGGAATATATTGTTACATTTCCTTGTACAGAGATTTTGGTGGCTTTGTTAATGTAGTTAGTAATTTTTATGACTACTAAGTGACCAGTTTTCGGTGCCTTTTATTGTTGGATGCATGATTACATATTTATTGTATGGAAGTCACTGAGATGTGTATTTTTGTACCCTGCTGGAAGCAATGGTTGATTTTGTTGTACATAATGATGGGAGATGTCTCTCCCAAAGGATCCTTACTTGAGATCTTCCTTCTCAAATAAACAGAATGCATTCAGTGGATGTGTCAAGCCTAAGTTATTTCATGGTTGTAGGGAAATGGGAAGCTCTCAATTATAAGTAATAGACTTGGAATTTTTCTGCTCCTTTTTTTTTCCAAGAACCATGACACTCCAAAAATGCACATATATTGAAAAGCATGTAGTCTATAAGACATTTAGATCTAAATTTTGACACCTTGATTTCACAAGCCAAATTTTAGCTGAATATGGGGTTGAAAATCTGAAAATTCTAGTTCATCTTTATTAACTTATTGTATGCAATCTTGGATCAATACATTTATTTTGAGGTGCCTCTTTTTCCATAAATGGAGAGAAGTAGTACTTTTTAAACTTTTGTTAAGAAAAGCAGCAGATATTTTAAAACCTTCTTTGGAAAACATTTTGGGTACCACGACTTCAAAAAACTGGAGATTTTACTCAGACCAACTCCTTCTATTCCATTCCTATATCAATCAAGTATATATTTAAGTCTCTTACTTGATCTGAAGGTAGTGGAATTCTGTTGATGATACAACTATATCAGTCATTAAGAATTAAAAGTACAACAAACCTAAGAATCAAGAGGCTTATCACCAGAAGACTGACCCATCAGGTGAGGAAATTTCTTTCAGTCATTGTCATCACTGGTTCACTACCTTCTCCACCTGGACGCTCAGAACTGTTCTCTTCTGGTTCTCTTCCTACCCATTCTTCCTCAATTTCCTTTGCTGATCATCACCCAACCTGCCCTCCTTGCTTGAATATATGCTAGGAATCACTAATGGGGTCTTTTTTCTCTTGATGATCTCATTAAGTTCCATAATTTCAATATGCAGATGACCCAGTCTATGACTGAGTTTAGACACATATCTTTCTAGACATATATATAGACATCTAGACACATACCTCTCATCTCTCTTGAGTTCCAGCTCCAAATAATCAGTAGCCTGATTTCATTTGGTAGGCTATGGGAATTCATTTGAGCAGAAACATAACTCTATATTAGAAATTTAAGTAAAGATGAGTGAGAAGAGACCGCAAGCAGGGATACAAGTTTTGAACCTATTGCAATGATCCAGATGAAAGGTAATGAGAAATTCAACCAGACTGGTTGCAGTGGAAATCCGAAGAAATGAGTAATTTGAGAGACTGAAAAAATAGCATTGACAAGACTTGACCAAGATTGGGAGATGAGTTTTTAATATAGTTGACCGGGTGAATGATAGTCAAGTCAAACAAAGAAGCATGTGTTAAATATCTACTGAGTGCCAGGCACTGTCCCAAGCCCTGGGCATGTGTAGCAGCAAGTGCCCTAGCATGCCCAAGATGGCTGCTAGCACAGGTTCTTAGATCTACTTTTCTAAAGGAAAGCAACTCAAAAAGGGTTAACAATCTTAATTTAATCAAACACTTATCGCTTATCGTTTACTTAGTTCAGGGGGAAAAGACAGCACCCTGAACTTCAGAGAATACAAACAGAAGTTGTAAGAGAAAATAACACAATTCAGCAGACAGGGCTTTCAGATGTTTGACCATTACATCAATACCTAGTCAGTTACCAGAGGGAAGCACCAGCATCTGGGTTTTCAAAGCCAGGGGTGGGGAGCAGGGGTGGGGCTCAACTGCCCAGTGTCTCATCTGGCCAAATCACACAACTCTTCTCAAAATGAGTCCCAAAGCAAAATCTCACATCAGGATATATATATAGCCTTCTCCCGAGTCAGAAAATGTCACAACCCTCTTGACCCACTGCCCAATGAGGAAGCAACTAGGTGTGGGCATTCCTGAAAAACTAGCCTCCAGCCACAGGCTCCATGTGACCACATTCAGCCCATTAGGGGGCAGAGTATATTTTCAAATCAGGGAAGGTTCTCTAGTCACTTAAGCCTATCAAGGGGCTAAGGGGCAGGGAAGATCTTCAGATTCCCATTACAGCATGGAATGGCAAAAATAGTCTCTGATAATCTAGAGAGGGAGGTTACATGCAACCACTTATGTATTTAAAAAGAGGAAATTAGGGAAGCCAGGAGGCAGAATTTGAGAGGGAGAGAATTCCAGGCACGAAGAACAACCATTGAACATGCACACAATGGCTAAGTGGTACAATGAATAGAGCACCAGCCCTGGATGCAGGAGGACCTGAGTTCAAATATGGCCCAAGACACTTACACAAAACTAGCTGTGTGACCTTGGGCACATTACCCCAACTGCCCTACCTTCCCCCCTCAAAAAAGCAAAAAGAAAAATCTAACAAAAAATGCACACAATTGGAAGATAGAACAGTTTGTGTGAAGAACAGCAAAGAGGCTGGAGTATAGCTACATTGCAGAGTATGTGGAGGGGACTAAAGTATAAGAAAAGTGGAAAAGGAGGAGTGTCAGGTTATGAAGGGTTTAAAAGCCAGAGGATTTTATATTTAATCCCAGTGGTAATAGGGAGCCCTTAGAGTTTAGTGGATAGAGGGGGGGAAGGGAAAAGGGACTTTAGGATTAAACTTGAGCATTAGGAAGGTCTTTGACAGCTGAGTGGAGGATGGACTGGAATGAGGAGAGATTTGAATCAAGGAGACCAACCAGCAGGCTTTTACTATAATAGTCCAGGCATGGTTTGTTGAGGGCCTTTGCCAGGATCAGAGGAAAGAAGGGAGCACATATGAGAAATGCTATGAGGATAGAATTGACAAGACCTGGCAAATGATTAGATATGGGGAATGAGAGGGAGAATTGACTACACTTTGTAGCCTCAATTGATGAGGGTTTATACTTGCTAAACAGAATAGAAAATAGTCACTTAAAATTGGGTTGTAATATATGTATGCATACATGTGTGTACATATACATATATAAACATACATGTATATGTGTGTATGTATCAATATATCTACAAATACATATACATATCCCTGATGCAGCTCAACCAGAGAGCAATAATCAAGTTAAGGACCAGAAACCTATGTCCATTAAAATATTAATATTAAATCTCTCAAGGCTGCTGGAAAAGACTGTCCAGCTAAAAGGCATGAATATATAAATAATTCATTACTCAATGATGGCTAACTATATGGGGCCAGTTAGTTGGTAACTTTTCTATCCAAAAAACATATAAGTCTAATTAGCTTAATTATGGCTTGATGAACTGTAAATTTTCAACTAGAAATTAAGTTGTTTAGCCATGTCAATTGTTTTAATACTGGCCACTCTTCCCCTGAACCTCAGTTCCCATTGAGAGAGGAATGTCTCCCATTTCTTTAAGGGGATAAAAACCTCTTCTTGAAATGCTGGATATACCAGCTTTAATCACACAAACAAGGCCACCTGATCTTCATTTTTCCATTTGTAAGATACATAATCATGAACAAAATGAAATCATGCACTACTGAATGGAGATGGAGGAAATGATGGAACTGTGCTGATTGTGTCCACTACAAATTTATGTTATTTAATCCCAACTGGGTTCACATTGAAGTATGACAATCATACTGTTCCCTAATTGATTCACTGATTCTCCACATTTATTCACTATATTCATTATCCAAAGAATTTTCAAACATTATCATCTCTGCTCTCCTTGGGTTTTTACAACTTTGACCCAAACTCCTTTTCACCTTTATTACACATCATCCACCTTTACACATTTTAAGGTGCAATCAAACTGGCTGTTCATCATTTATTGTGATGCCATCTCAATGCCTTTACATTGGCTATCACTGATGCTAACTCAGACTCTTTCCTCTATGAGGCTTTTTGTGATTCCCCCTCACCAATCAATCTTTTTCTTCACTCCCAGTATTATTTGTCTTTACTTTGTATTATTTTGTAGTTTTCACATTGGTCCCTGGGTTCTTAACCCAGCTAGAGTCTACAGATTTCCAAAGGGTTTGTGGATAGATTTCAGGGAGGATCAGCTAATTGTGTGACCATGACATGTCACTTCAACTATCTGGCACTCAGTTTCCTCATCTGTAAAATGAAGGGATTGAACTAATTATCCTCCAAGGTCCCATTTAGCTCAAACATTACAACCCTTTTTTTTTAAATGTCCATTAAAAAAAAAAGTTCTGGCAATTATGGCAAAATTCTGGCAACTATGAATAGGGAATTGTAAGTAAGGTGGATTTTAGTGTGTGTAAAGTGGATTTTTGTTATTATTTTTTAGAGGTCAGTTTCCCTGGATCTGTAGCCATAACAACCTCTTGTTTCCAGGTATTAGATGTGAGTTCCCACAGTTATGGTTCAAAACATCACCACACTTGTGCAGCATTATATAATGATAAATAATATAAACATCCACTGCCAATGCTCAGTGAGATTCAGGCATGGGATGATGTAAGCTTATGAGGCTATTGCTGGCAATATTCCTTACTTGTCTGTTGCCTCTATAAAGCCAGTGGGCATTGGTCAATGAATGGGGAACCTTAGAGTTGAATGCACAAGATGGAATGCTGTGTGTACCTCAACTAGTCCCCCTCGAGGCTCGAGGGGATTTAGGGGCATGAACAAGTTGTGCCTGTCTCAGTTGACCCCATCAAGACATAGGGGTAGTTACCCCTCCTTCTTGCCAGTCCTTGTAAGAAGGGTGATTAGAGAATGCTGTAGGAGTTGTGTTCCCATTATCAGCAATCCTCTTCTGAGAAAACTAGACTAGAATAAAGTAAGATTATTAGCCCCTACTTAGTGTCTTTCCTATCTGACCAAATCAAGAGTGAACCCGTGCTAGCAGCTCTCCTGTGTTCTGTGTTTACTTGTCTTACAGAAGTACCACAGTTTCTTGTAGCTTTGTTTTCATTTAGGTCCAGTTCAGTCATTTCTTATTGTTTTGTGTTATTCTGTTATAACTGAGGAATAGAAAGTATATTTTGTTCACAATACTCTAATATTGCTTTGTGGTGATGAGACAAGGTGTACAGCAGTGTCTGAAGAATAAAAAGTGAATATCACATTGAAGGCAGTAGAGAGGCATATGGTGAGTGTGAACAAGCTGCAACATAAAACACAGGAGGAATTTAGAAGAAAAACAGGAATAAAAGAGGTCATCATGGAAATGTATGATAGAGAAGGTGGGAGAGCCACAAGGCAAGAGAAAAGAGGAGGGCCACAAAACATGGGAGAAGGATGCTTGATGGAGAGATGACAAAGTGTTCCACTTGTACCTTATAATGGCAGAAGGAATGAAGGAATGCCAGCAGTATATTGGGTGAACCTCCTTGATAAGAATTGTACACATGGATAGGCATAGATGTTGCAATCTGCTTTATTGGAGGGAACACCCAAATAGATGAGATCACAGACCCAATTGAATATTAATAATAGCAAAAAAATCTGGAAAAAATACTAAAAGAAAAAAATTCAGAAGGGTACATGGAAATAAATAGGACATTCTGTTATCATCTCATTATTAATTTATACCTTTTAAAATATTTTAGTGAATTAATGATTTCATTGATGCAGGGGCTCCATCCAACAGTATGGACTGCAATGCAACCCTTCCTATGTGATTCTTGTCCCTGGCTGCCTATAAGAACTCTACAGAGGTTGTATCCATTTTTGCTTGGGACCTTCTAAATTTGTTGACGTTGCATGGATTTTAGTGGAGCATATGGGCTAAAATATGGGCAAATAGCAAAATCTTACAGTTTCATGGACAATCTTTATTGTTATTTTTATAATTAAATGTTTTTTTTTCATTTTTTTGTGGATGATTGCTAAGTTTAGAAATTTTAGCGAGATCATCAGGACCAGGAAGGTGGTAATATATCTTGATTGTATCCTTGACCTGAGATGCCGTTCAATGAACTGAAGTGATCCAGTCTGTTCTCTGGCACCTGCACTGGAAAAATGACAATTTGAGAAAAAGGAAATGAAGTTCTAGGCACCCAGAAGGAGTTGGTGGGAAGTGTTTACAAATTCAAGTAAGAAAAAGCCATATTGCAGGAATCCCACCTCCACAAAAACCCTACAGTAAATTCTTGGCTGTTGGTTTATAGATTCAAGTAGAGGAGGTCATACTACAGTATGGAAAGCCTGCCTCCACAAAAGACTTACAGCAGACCTGTGGTTCCTTTCCACAATACGACCTCTCTTCCACCACTTTTTTTTCTCTCTCATATATAAAACATACCTGCTGGAGGACCCCAAGTTTTTCATTATATAGCTGAAATGGAAGGCACACTGAATAAACTGGAAAAGTTATTTACCTCATCTTCCTTTCTATTCTACTTGGATCTGTGGGACGAATTCATTGAGATGTTTCCTAACAGAGCATTCCTACCACTCCTATGCATGTGCCTTTCACATAGGGCTTATTTCACATGGAAATAAGTTTACCCAAGCAAAACAATATACCAGATAGAAGAACCTGCTCAACAGTAAAGTTGCTTTTGAAGCATGAAAGCATCATCTCAAAGAGGAAGAAAACCCAGCCATTCTCCAAAATGACTTTGAGAACATAGAATACTTTGACAACCTGTAAGTTTAATTAATGATAAGTTCATTGGACCTTAATTTTTAGCCTATTCAATTTAACCTTTATTGTGTTCCTAGAATTTACAATCTTCAGGCAGATGATTTGTCATGAAAAGCCAAATTTGGTCACTTAACAGAATAGTCAGCCTGAAATGCCCTTTTAAAGACCATAAATTTCATATGTGCTGGATTCCATCTGGAACTATCAGAACTAATCCACCAGCAACAATTATGGCACATGGAAGCTCAACTGTCTGCCATAAGAGTGGGCCATTTACCTGAAATCCAGGGACATGGGTATAATATTGATGGGATTTAAAATTTCCTCTAACCCCCCCATCCCCTTAATGGGCCTCATTTGGAGGGAAGCTTGCTTAGGAGAAGCTTGCTTGTAGGAAGGCTTTCACATGTTTTGCTAATTTCTAATTAGGCACTGAGTCACTAGGGTCATGATGCCTTCTGGCTCTGAGAAGTATACACACACACACACACACACACATATATAATACTCTGAGTTGGTATTTTGCTATGGGGGCTCACTTATGAGAAGGATCTTGTGATTGCCTGGTGGAGATTCTGAGTGGCTGTAGGTTCAGAGCCCCCTGACTGCTCAGATGTAAAGCTTCTCTCAATCTAGGGATATATGTAAAGTGTATAGGAATATTGCATTGATTCAGGCAGTCAGAGCCCTGTCTGTTGGTCTTTATTTCTCTGCTTGTATTTTCTCTGTTTGTATTTTCTCTGAAGTTCAGGGTGCTGACTTCTCCCCTGTACTAGTGAATATGATTAAAAAAGATTATTGATCCCTTAAACAGATATCTTTCCTACTAATGCAGATCTAAGACCCTGTGTTAGCAATCATCCTGGGTATGCCAGTGTGGTTGCCTCTACAATGGGTTTCATGTGAACTTCTGTACCTACATTAATTCTTATACACACTTCCTAGAAAAGGTCAATGGGTAGTGCTCCCTCTCAGGAACAGTGTTGTAGTGGTAGGCCACAGGGGCCCTAATATAGAGTAATCCATGACTCTTGCTAGCCATCACTGCAAAACTACATCAACCAATATGTCCAGTCAAGTGATATGTTTGTTTGCATTAAGGATTTAAGGGGTCAGGGAAAGACCAGGAAAACCATTGTGCCACTTAAAATTATAACATCATAGAATATGATATTTGGAAGGGACTTCAGAAATCATTTAGCATAACTACCTCTTTTAGATGAATGAAGAAAATGAAGTTTGAGGGGGTGAGATGACTTATCCAAAGTCATATAGGAAGATAATGGAAATCAGGTCTTTTTGACTCCAAGTCTGGAGTTCCTTCCATCATACTTTGTATGTTCCAGAACTGAAGGAGGCTTTTCACTAATGCTAGTCCAGCAAACCACAGACTCAAGCTTGTTGTGGGTTCTACGGAAAAGAATCATATATTTAGAGCGAGAAGGTACCTCAGAATCATCTAATCTGGCCCCTTCATCTTACAAGTGCACAAACAGAAACATTGGAGACATTACTACCTTGCCAAGGGCCACACAGGTAGTGACAGAGAACCAAGTAAAGATCCTCTAAATATAAATCACATTTTCTTTTTACAATACTATGCTTCCTCTGGTCCCTAAACCCATTGCTGAGTGAGTTGGTAGCATGACTATAATTGACTTAAAAGTATGCAGTGTTGTGCTGCTTACTTGTGTGAAACAACCAATCAGGAGCTAACTCCTTCTGCTTTCCCTTGTGGTTTTTTATTATCCTTGTGTCATGGGAAACTCCCAATGCCTCTAGGCTGTGTTACTATAGACTTAGTTCATGACTTTCTGTTTAACCCTCTGAATTGCTTACCTCTAAAGACTCTGGCTTTTTACCTCAGTAGAGCTTTCTTTTGACTTGCCTGGCCGTGTCCTTTCCCCTTTGGGGTATTATCTCTCTTTGGGTCTGTTATTTACTAGGAATCTTCAGTTTAACATTAATCCCTCTTTTCTCCATAAAAAGGGTAGGAAACCAGACAGGCTTTTAATTCTAATTATTATTATTATTATTTTGCTGATACCAGTGAGCAACTCCCTATTTGAGGTCTTGCCATATGGAAGCCATTTTGTAATCTCAAGGGGTCTACATGAAATCTAAACCTCACCAAGTCAGTTATTTACATCAGATTTTATTAATTCTGTAAGGGATTTAACAGATACTTAGACTTTGGAAACACCAATGACATTGTCTTTTGAATGCTCTAGTTCTTTGTGTTACTTGTGTTATGTTATGACATTTTCTCTAAATATCTCTTTGCTTATTGGATAATTGGTGTGGATGGTTAAATTTCTTATTTCTGCCAACTTATTTTCTCTTTAGCCCTCATTTAGTAAAGAGATTTGGCTGTTTAACTGCTGAATATATTTAGTTCTGTGTATTCCTTTGTACTTTTTTTTTGTTGAAAAATTTGGCTTTTGGGGTGGCTAGGTGGCACAGTGAGTAGAGCGTCGGCCCTGGAGTCAGAAGGACCTGAGTTCGGATCCAGCCTCAGACATTTAACGCATACACAAGCAAAAACCTAGCCGTGTGACCTTGGGCAAGTTACTTAACCTCAATTGCCCTCCAAAAAGCAAAAATAAATAAATAAATAAATAAATAAATTTGGCTTTTGCCCTTTCAAAGTCCCTGATAGTCCTATTCCCAGTGTAGGCACTGCCTTCTTTGTTATGTATTCATTTTGGTTGTTGAAAGGGACCAAAAAGAACATTTGCATCAGGAACATTCATAAATAACCCCTTAATAAAAATTCTGGTGGAGAAACATAGTCTGTTCTGAGAATCTGAGAGAAGAATTCTCTGAGTCCTCTGCCCCACAGAGGACTGGTCTGAAAGAAGAGTATTGATTGAATAAATATTGAGTTTTTAAAAAAAGGTTGTATGCATTTTGACTCAGCAGATCATTTACATGTGACTATTTTCAGAGTTTTGAAGGATATAGTTGATAAGTTATAAATCAAATGATTAGGAAATGTGGAATGATTATGTAAGGGTTATTGGGGTCATAGTGGAATAAAATGAAATTTTTTTTGTTTCACATCATATATTAGAGTTGGGTCACTGTTTATAAGGCCCTAATCTGAAGCATCAGATCCAAGAGAGGCCAGATAAAGCTAGAAAGTGGAAAATGCTAAGTACAAAATGAGTCAGAAGAATATAGAAACAGAAGACACAAAAGGCAAGGAGAGAAGCTGCCTATGGAACACAATATAAAAGCTGATCTAAGCAGAGCTGACAGGTTTTTTATAGGCTCTGCTGAGAGCTGTGCTATTTGGAAGACAGGCATCTCTTTGCTGAGAGCTGACTAGCTGGAGAAAAGCGGAGTCAACTGAGAGAGTTGACTGAAGCCCTGTAATGGCAACCACAGAATTGTGGTTGAATTAATATTGAATTATTGAATTAATACCTTGTTTCAGTTCAAGTTTCTTTTGAGCCTTGTATCAAGTCTGTTAAGAAACAGAATGTGTTAACTCCACAACTTGTGAACCCTAGAATTTGTGAACTCCTGGGGAGGAGCTAATGACTATATAAGGAGAGCCCCAGGGCTAGAGACAGAAAGAACTGAAAAGAAGACTCTTATGGTGGCAGAGTCAAGAAAGAGAAAACTTGTGGTATCCCAGCACTCTGTTTGTCTGCTCTGTCTGTGTTGATGTTTGTCTGTGATACTTTGTACAGACCCCTGAGACCTTACTGGAAGCCCTGAAAGAGGATTTTCTGGTTGTCTGTTTACAGAAGTCCTGGAGGAGGGTTTTGGAGGTCCTGAGACTTTACTGATGATTTGTGCTGACCTCTTGGACCTTGTTGGTGGGTCTGTGTTGATTTCTATGTTGATGATTTGTGTTGAGTTCTCAGACCTTGTTGGTGGTTCTGAGTTGATTTCACAGGTAGATAATGAATTGATGATGGTGCCAGCAATGTGCATGAATATTATTGTGGCTTTGTCAAGCTTTGGCTTCCCAGAAACAGGAACTGTGAAAGACTTGAGGTGGACTGGACACTGTGAACTTCAATATGGAATGGGAACTGGACAAAGAACTGGACAAGGAGCTGGACAAGGAACTGGGAGCTGCCTGCCTTTGAACCCAGGTGACATTTGGAGCTGGGACCATGGAAGAAGAACCATGGAAGCTGAGAGCCAGCCTTGAGTCAAGCTGAAAGAAGACTTCACTTGGATACTGTGTAGTGACTGAGAAGATTGTGATTTACTGTGCCATAGGGGTGGATGGCCTGTGTATTTTCCACTCTCACTTAAGAGGTTACTGAGTAGTGATAGTGACTGATGACTGAATAGTGACTGATTTGTAAATTAGTGTGCCCCATGACCTTTTGTACTTTATGACTGAATGATTGAGTTACTAAGTGATTGATTGACTAAATGATTGTACTTTGTTGAAAACTATTGTAACCACTTTGGTGAAAACTATGTGGCCATTTTAGTGAAAAGTCATTGTCAATGCTGTATTTTGTTTTTCTGTGATAAGTTGTAACATTGTGGATGCTATACCTGATTTTCTGTGAATGTTTTGCTTTGATTTGTTATTGAATAAATAAAAGTGTTCACTATCCTACGTAATCAGAACCTTGAGCGCTGTTCACAGCAGCACTCTTCTGGAAAGTTGCATGTGAGTGTCTTTTCAAGCCCAGAACCCTCTGTAGCTGCTGTAAGCTCATTGTAGGAGTGCTGAATCCTGCTGCTTTGTGAAGAGCTGTGGAGGATGTTTCCTCTCTAGTGCCCTCTATGGCTTAAGAAAGGGGAAACCTTTCATGGGTGTCAGTGTTTGTGCAGTTTAAGAGCAGGGGAAGGACAAGAGGAGAAGTCACACTGAAGTTGTTTGGGAGTTATGCTGATGTATCTTTGCTCAAATTGTGTAACACTTTCTCAACACCTTGTCAAGGGAGGCTGTATGCATAAAGATCTGGATGCTATTTCAGTAGCCCAAGATGAGCATTTTGCCTAGTAGGAGAACACTGAGGAACAGGAGAGGAGCAAACAGCAAATGCTTTTGACCAATAGGTGATAATAGTACAGACTATTCACAAAAGAAACCAAGGACAATAAGGCTTATCATCCAAAATCTTAGATTTCCAAAGCACATGAGTTTTTCTACTTGTGTATCTCTTTGCTAGGTTTCTATAAGTATGTGCCTACTTTCTTTCTTCCATGGACAATATATGTGTTGGTGAGAGAGTGTGACACAAATTTATGGGTGAAGAGTTATAGTATGTTTACTCCTGCTTTTGCTTTCTGGTGAGTAAATGTTTTGTTTATTCTTTCTTTTGCCTTATCATTTAGTAAATATTTTACATTTAAGTCAATGGTGTCAATGTCACTGACTTTGTGTAAGTGGGAAACACACCATTTGAAGACTTGAGAGCTCAAATGGTGAGTAGTAAAAATTAATCTCCCTCCTTGAGTTACTCCTAGGTCTATGAGACTTTGAGTAGTAACTGAGCTGTAGTGTCTATGGACAGTCCTCCATCCCAACTCACATCTGCTCCCCATCCCCCAGTGTTAGGACAGGTTTGGGGAGAGAGAGAGAGAGAGAGAGAGAGAGAGAGAGAGAGAGAGAGAGAGAGAGAGAGAGAGAGAATGGTACTCAGTGGCCCACATCAGGACTGTACTAGCTTTATTTAATTGGATGTATAAAAGATAAAAAGAAAGAGAAGATGAAAATAAACCTGTTTTACATAGCCTGAAAGGTCATACCCAGATTGCCCCTCTTTAGTTCTAAATTGCTTAGGAAATCCCAAGTCAAATTTCAAACATACTGATTATAGATTATAGATGAAGAAAGAGATTTCCTAAGGGAAGTCTACAGAAGTATAATCTAATAACAATTTTGCTGGTAGAAAGGTCCAAAAGGATAAAGACAAAGAAGAAGGAAAATAGTAGGAATGCAGTAAATGAGGAACAAGAGACATATTTTATTTTTTTAAGTAATAAAAGGAGAAAACAGCAGAACAATTTGAAATAGGTATTTAAGATTCTTACTTCTGGGGCAGATAGGTGGCAAAGTGAATGGAACACTGGCCCTGAAGTCAGGAGGACCTGAGTTCAAATTTGGCCTCAGACATTTAACACTTTTCTAGTTGTGTGGCCTTGTGCAAGTTACTTAACCTCAGTTGCCCTGCCTTCCCCCCTCAAAAAAAAAAAAACGATTCTTACTTCTACCCTTAAGGTGAGTTGTGGCAAAATGTGTAAAAATTGCCACCGTAAATAGCAAAGTCCAAAAATAAAGGGGTACTATTTATTGAGATTAAAAATTAACCTGTACATACATGTGATGTTTCTCTTACTGAACTATTAGCTATCAGCGATTTGTAATGCTGCTTCACTTTTTCATGTGTTTGCCCTGACATTCCTACTAGATTGCACAACATTGTGTCTAACTTTTTTGTATTCCCCACAGGGCCCAAGACAGTGTCTTCCTTATTCATAATAGGCTCTCAATAGATGTGTCAGAGATGCATGCTTGATGACAGGGAAACACATTTAGCAGGTGGCAAACTTGGCTAAAGCCATGCCCAAATATTATGCAAATGTTATCAGCAAGGCAGGCTGTGAAATGTAATGGTGACATGTGTCAGGAACTTGGAACACTGTGTGGTTAAGAAGGGAAGACTAGTGGAAGGTGTTGTTCTTTTGCCCAGATTTCCTTCCTGATCACGGTCTGGAGGTGGCTGTAGAGAAAGGTGAGTGATTACAGTTCTACAGAGAATATATACAGCATTAGAATGCAGGGTTAGGGCTGGAGTATGTGGTTCAGAGGTTCATGAAAGCCAGTTTCAGTGTGGCAAGCAGGGGAATTTGAAAGAAAAGGCAATAGGTTGGGGGCCCTCAGTAATACATATTGGGACTTGTGAGCACAGAGGAAGTGTATGAGAGCCAGTGTGAAGCTGAAGACTGGAGATTCAGTGATATTTTTTAAAGGTGCCCTTCTTAGGGAAATTAAGAAGAGTTTTTGGAGGAGAGATCTCTCAGAATGGAGGACCTTATGTGGGGCTGCAGATCCAATACAGCAAGCATTCGTAGAGCCTTTAATATGGGCAAGGAACTATGTTAGTTACTGGGATATACATAGAGAAAATGAAAAACAATCTCTACTCTCAATTGGCTAATACTATACTGTAGACATATCACATGTTGTTAAGTAAATATAAGATAATGTAAGGAAGGAGAAGGCACTAGCAGCAAGAGGCATTGGGAAAGTCTTCCTGTAATCAGTGGCACATGAGTTAAGCCTTGGGATATATTCCTCCCTTGCCTTTGTCTCTTAGGAAAATAAGCTTCTATGAAGCAAGGGGGAAAAAGAGTCCATTCCAGGAGGACTAAATAGCCTGTGCAAAGCATGGAACAACAAATGGAATGTTAAATTTAGGGAACAGTGAGTAGGACATGTAGGAATGTAAGTCAAGTGAAATAAGGTTAGACAAAGACTGTGTATAACCTTAAGTGCCAAACTGAGAAGTCTCTATTTTATCTAAGAGTCAGGGTTCTTAACCTGGAGTCCAACAATTTCATTGCTGTTTTCACCCTAATTATTTCAATATAATTAGTTTCCTTTGTAATCATTTGTATTTTATTGTATTAATTTATTTTTTTTGCTTTTTTTTTTTTGAGGGCAATTGGGGTTAAGTAACTTGCCCAAGGTCACATGGCTAGGTTTTTTGTTTGTGTGCATTAAGTGTCTGAGGCTGGATCCGAACTCAGGTCCTTCTGACTCCAGGGCTGGCGCTCTACTCACTGTGCCCCCTGGCGGCCCCCTATTGTATTAATTTGAAAATGCCATCCTGATAAGGGGTCCCTAGAGTTCCTTTTTTTTCTTATTGAAAAAAAATTTCGTGTTTATTTTTTAACACATTTTTTTTAAACTTGAGTTCCAAATTCTCTTCCTTCTTCCTACCCTTCTACCACCCTCCAAGAAGGCAAACAATATGATATCAATTATGCATGTGAAATCATGCAAAACATATTTCCATATTAGTCATATTGCAATGTATAAATAAACACACAAACACATGAATAAATGAATAAAAAGCAAAAAATTATATCTGCCATGGTCTTGAGTCCCAGGAACCATTATTTCTCTGGTCTTCCTTGCTGGGATGGTGTAGGTCACCATGGCTCAGACTCCTGTTCTGTAGGGATCACTTCTGGCACCTGAAAATAAGAGGACAAACAATACAGAAAAGAGACAAATACTCCAGGCCCATTTCGCAGAGCTGGGGTATAAAAGGAAGCAGGGAAAGAAAGCCTTTCTCCTCTGACTGGTTCATTTCATGGTCCTTGCTATGGACCTTGCTATGAAATGGGAAGAAGACACAGCCAATAAGACAGTGGCAGAAGTGAATAGCTCAGTTTGGCCAGTTTTAAAGAAATGGGCAGCCAATCAAAAGAGGTTAGCCCACCTGTGTGGTAGAGGATCCATGTTAGACAAATATTACTTCTAAACATACGGGTGTCTCCATGTTAGGAGAACTGGGTATGCTCTGAGAAGTCCAGATTACACCACTAAAAAAAGAATTTTGCATCTAGTATCTTGTTTACATTTCTGGAATTCTGCATTTCATTTTTTACACCCATACTTATTTTGGCAGCTGTGTGAAGGAGGGACTGATGAAAGGAGATGTTGGAAGTAGGAAGACCAATCACAAGGCTATTGTGACTTCTTTCAATGGTCTGGGGGTGAGATGATGAGGGCCTGAACTAAGGTAGTGACTGTGATGGCATGGATTTGAGAGACATAGTGGAGGCAAAAGTAATAGTATTTGGCAGCTGACTGGATATGGAGGATGAAGTAAAGTGAAGTGCTCATATTTCTAAATAGAACAGAAATCTTTGAGATTCTTCATAGTTCTCTTTATATTGGAGACTCATCTGGACCCAAACTGGATCTCTCAGGTGGAGATGTTCCAAAGGGCTTAGGACCTAATCAGCATCTGGAAGGCATGTAACTTAGGATATGCTAAATTGTAGGTGCTTTCAGACTTGTTTTTACCAAACCATTTAAGCATTTATTAAGCTAGACAGGAATACAACATTCTTCTGGCTCAACAATCAACAAAAAATATTGTTTCCCATAATACTATTTCTTGGAGTTCTTCCATATTAGGCCTTCTTTCTGGTAAAATGTGATGAGAGTAATAAATATTGAGAAAGCTCTTATGTGCAGGACATTTTGCTCACTTGATAGAAAGGTCTATAATTCGACACACCAGAGCAAGAAAGCTGGAGCAAATTCAGGACAATTTGTTCCAGCCATTTGGTTATCATTTCATCATCATGAAATTACCTCAAAGGACTTCCTGAAAAGATGACACTGAAGATTTGTTCAATTGTATGTTCCTGATGATTTACATAAGATTTTATAGTATACTGTCTGAAATGCTTTATCTTCATTTCTGATTCTTCTTCAATAAGCAATAGCTCTTAACATTTAAGTTTTTCTTTCTTCCTGCCTCTGTTAGATAATTTGTGATTTTAAAAGCACTTGGATTCTCCATCAAAGTGGACCAGGGTCCTGGAAGGACTCAGAAGGAGCACTATAATTACAGATGGAAAGTGTAGTGTAGATTGGGAGCAGAACGTGTGACTTTTCTTGATCCCATATTTGGTCATACAACTGGAAGATTTAGGAGGGACTGAGAATCCCACCACCCTTTAAAGCAATTCCAGGGAGGGAGTGGTGATCCTTTTAGTATCAGAATCAGTGCAGACCCAAATCTACCTTGGACTAGATGCTTTAGCTTTAGCTAAAGAAGTTTTGGTTTTAGCTTCCAGTCCAGAGTTGAATAGGACAAGTATCCCATAAGCTGATTTGGTTATATGTTTTTAGCTAGATGTTAAATTTAGGGTCACAATCCTCTACTCAGTGAACTTATTTTCATGCTTTTGTGTTGTTCCCCCTTATTCATTTCCTAGTTCACATACTTTGGAAAAAATTCCAGCCTTATCTCAGTTGAACTAGAAGGAAAAGGAATTTTTCCATAACTCAGGAGGGAAAGGGTACAGTGTAACTCTAGAGGATGAGTGTAATTAGTGACAGTGGCCCAAACCTTCTTCTAGATTCCAAAAAAAAAACCCCAATAAAAATAAATATAAAAATATAAAATATAAAAAAAATAAAAAATAAAAACCCAATAAAACTTAAGCAGATGAAGATTAGGAATTGAACTGGGAGCCATTATATATGTAAAATTCTTTCCATCTTTGGTAACTTTTCACTTATCTGGTAAAACTTGGGAACTGATATATCTGGTTGCTATATTCCCTCTCCTTACTCCTCTAAGAATAGCCACCAACTCTGTCTTATAGGCAGTCTTGCTCACAAGACTCAAATCATAAAAATTCCATTTACAAAGTAATAAATAGAGACAAACCTTGCATCTCATCCCTTAGAAAGTCAAGTGGTATCTTAGTTGAATTACTCTCTATCCCCAGCCTTATGCACCAAAGTCATCTCCATGACTCAATATAATGACCAAGATGGGACTCTAATGAGGGACAAATTCAAGGTTATTTCCAATTGCTCACCAGTGGAACTCCTCCCTTGGTTGAACTACCATTGCATTTATCTTTCTGTCCTTACTACTGCTGAAGCTCTTCACCCACCATTTATTGCTCCATTCCTATCAGGTATATACTACTGTACTTTAGTTCTGGCAGGAATCATAAATTATTCCTGCTAATTATTCATGGGCCTAGATCTCCATGCCCATTTCTGGCAATCTCATCATGACCCTGAATGAATATTTTCTCTCCCTTAATATCTTCTCTTCCCTTAAATTTTCAAGTGACATAAAACTAGTAGGTATAGCTAACTCATGAAAATCAGGAAAACTGAAGATAGTGATAGGCAATAGCATCATGCTGTATCACAATAGTGTAATAAGATGAAATCTAATGGAGATAAATGGCTTTAAAAAAAATCAACCCCACAAATACAAGAATAGGTTAGATGTTTTTAGACAGTAGTTCATTTATATTTTAGTGGACTACCAACTCAACATGAGTCAATGGTGTGAAATATAGTCAACAGTTAATAAATTAGGCTGCCCTGAGAGCCACAAAGTCCAGGCTTAGGGATGTAACAATCCTGCTCTATTGTTTCCTGATCTGCTACTATATAGAGGCCTTTAATTCTAGAAATCATAGTTTAGGAAGATCATCGATAACTTTGGAGAGTGTCCATAGGAGAGTACCCAGGATAGTGAAGGCCTTCAAAATCATGCCATATGAGAATCAATTGAAGGATATGGGGATATTTAGCCAGGAGAAGAAAAGACGTGGGAGGTAACTGTCTCTAAGTATTTGAAGGTTTATTATATGGCCGAAGGATTAGGGTTGTTCCTGCCTCAGAAGGCACAACCAAGAGTTCTCAATGGAAGTTGAAAAGAGGCAAATTGAGGCTCGATATAAGGAGAAACTTTTGAATGATCTGAATTTTCTAAAAGAGGAATGAGCTATCTTGAGAGGGAGTGGGATAGACCTTGAAGACCTTGGAAGTCTTCAAGCAAAGGCTGGATAACACTTGTTAGTAATTTTGTAGAGTAGATTTTTACTCAGGTACCTGATGGTTTCTGAGGCCTCTTACAACTTCTGAAATTCTGGGACTCCATTATTGCAGCAATAAAAATGAAAGAACTATTAAAACACATGGCCCAAGTTTCACCAATTCTAAGGTCACCAAAGCAAACTACTGTTTTTTTTTTTAAGGACATTCTATTAAACTATTATGAATATTGAAAAACATCTAAGAAGTTGCCCATATAGCATTTAAAAAAGTTTAATAGCTAAGTTGTTCATACTATAGAAGTTATTAAAATAACTTTATTATCTTAATGTTTTACTTCCTGAAAAGTATATTTTCACTCTTTTTTTTGTCTGATTCTGTGATTTTAATATTTTGATATCTCCCAATGAAAAGAACTTCCTCTATAAATGTAGATCACCAACTGTTCTGCAGCTTAGAAAGTGTCTGTAGCACTGAGAGGTTGATTTGTCCAGAGTCACACACTTGATGTGTGTCAGAAGCAGGACTCAAATCCGAGGCTAGCTTTCTATTCATTATGCCATGTGTTATATCTCTATCAGTCTCACATTCATTCTTTACCATTCATTTGCTTTAAAATTTTTTAAAAGATACCATGACCTGTTTCTTATACAGACCGTAAAGTTTTCCCTCAGCTCTCATCTTCCTCTTTGCGGTATTATCTTTCTGCCTCTTAATAAAGCCCTGACTAGGAAGATAGGAATCATTCCTTGATTTATGGTGTACGTAAGTGCAGAACATCTGATGAGGAAGGTGATAGGCCACAGAGCAGGTGGTGACTCTTCCGTTTCCACAGCCCTGAGGACAAGCTTTCCTAGAGAAGAATTCCTGGTATCTGCTCTAATCTTCTTTAAAGATCCTCAGCTGCCGTGTTCAATTTCATTTGGCATCTGCCCTTGGCACTGGGTGACTCTTTTTTTCTACTTCCTCTCTCTGCTTCCTTCACACTGTGCTGTGCCTGCCTCCTATCCAGGCTATTAAAGGGGCCGCCTGAACAAGGCCTAACCTTAAAAGTAAGCAGAACATGCCTATGTAGGGTGGTTTGAAAGGCTGAGGGACGGTGTCCCCAAATAGACAGATATGTGGAGAGATCTATGGATAGATAGGTAATAAATAGTAGACAGATAGATAATAGATTTTAGATAGACAATAGATATAAACAGGTAGACAGAAAAATACTTGATAAATAGGTTGATAAATAGTAGATAGAAAGATGGTAGATAGATTGATAATATACAGTAGATAAATAATAGATATTTAGATAGATAATTGATATTTACATAGATAGATTATAGGTGGCCATAGATAGATTGTTTGAGAGAGAATAGATAGATAATACTCAGATTACTAGATAGCTAGATATAGAGAGATATCTTGTAGATAGATACATACATACATGTTTTCCTTACTCCCTTTTCCTTGTGTCAAGAGTTCTACCATCTTTGATTCATCCCCTTAAGGTCCTGAAGGATTTGGGATTTTCAAGAATTCCTTTTTAAAATTCAAACAACTATTTATTAGCTAATTCTTTAGAGAGGGAGTTAAGACACAAAATAGCCCTATGTTGAATGACTAGGAGGGACAAAGCCTAAGATTAATTCCTCTTTTTCACAATGTTATCTGGAGTCTCCCTTGATCATAAGCAAATAACTTTGGCTAAAGTTAGGATTTTAACAATTATAACTCCCTACTTCTTTCCTCCCTCCCCCACTTCCTTTTCTGTTTTTTTTTTTTTTTTGATCACTTAAGAAGATAAGCCAAAGGATAATGTTGATCAGCTTTTCTACCACTCCTGAGGGGGACAAAGGAAAATGAAATGTACCAGCCAAATTGGCCTTCTTGCTGTTCCTCTCTATTTCCTGCTTTAATGCCTTTGTATATTCCCTTAGTCTTTCATTCTTCTGCCAGTTGTTAGTGATTCCTATACCCCCTAAAATTTATTTTGTATACATTTCCTATTTACTTATCTGTGGACATGCTGTTTCTCCTCAGTAAATGTGAATTCTTTGAAGGCAGGTATCATTGTACTATTCTCTGTAACACTAGCACTTAACATGTTGATATTTGTTGAATTGAATTGAATCTATGTGGTGGAATTTTAAGGTAAAAATAAAAGACCAAAAAAACCCAAGTCTTCCTTGACAAGACTTCATGGTGTTGTTTGTAGACTCTAAGACAATGTGGTGAAGTAGGAAAAATCCAACAAAAAACAGGTAACTGGGAGACAAGGGGTTTGGATTGAAATTCTGTCTGTGCCACTGAATAGTTATGTCATCTTTTGACCTTGTTACTTAGTTTCTCTGAACCTCATTTCCTCCTTTGTGGGGTGAGATGGTGGAACTAGTATTTAGGGGCTCTTAACTTAGGGTCCATGAACATGGTTTAAAAGTTTTGATAACTATTTCAATATAATTGGTTTTCTTTTTAATCTGGTGTTTTTATTTTATGTATTTAATATTATCCTGAGAAGTGATTTATAGGCTTTATCAGACTGCCACAGGGGTCCAGGTATCAAAAAAAAAAAAAGGGTTAAGAACTGGACTAGATGATCATTTCAGGAAGAACATTGATAAAATGGAGAGTGTGTCGGGGTGATAACCCAGGATGATGATCTGGTAATAATGAGGCAAGCAGGATGGTAAAGAATTTTGAAGACATGATAAATGGGGGTCACTTGAAGGAAATGGGCATGAAAGATGTGGAGAGACATAAGAACTATCTTCAACTATCTGAAAGGTTGTCTGTCATGTGAAAGGAAGATTAGACTCCTTCTCTTTGGCCCCAGAGGGCAGAACCAGGATTCATAAATAAAAGCTGCAAAGAAGGCAGTTTAGGTTTGATGTAAGAAAAAAACTTGGTTTTGGAGTAAGAGGACAAGAGATTCAAAATCTGCCCATATCAAGTGACTGAGCTGCTATGGGCAAGTTGCTTACTCTCTCTTGGTTCTCCATTTCCTCATATGAGGATGAAATGAAAGGATTGGTGCATTCTTTCCCCAAACCATTCTCTCATTTATTTTCTATATGTTCTGAATATACTTGCCAGCATAGCACATGTCTCTATTACACAGAATAAAAGTTCCTTGAAGGCAAGGTTGACTTTTTTTTCCTTTGTATCATTCCCCCAGTACAGTATTTAGCACATAGTAGGAGTTTAATAAATGCTCATTTGATCAGTTGATTTTCTTCCTACTAGTCTAACAGATCCTTCAGTCTCCTTTGCAGCATCCTTATCCATGTTTCAGCCCCTTTGTGGGTAGTCTCCCCCTAGGGCTTTGTCAGGAGCCTTCTCTCTACTCCCTCCCTCCTTTGGTTAGCTCCCAAGAAGTCAATGACCACCTGTATGTAGATGGTTCGGGGGTCTATACAGCCAAACCTGATGTCTTTCCTGAGCTTCAGTTTTGAATCTGTGGTTATTTGCATGGACATCTCTATGTGGCATTCCCACGGGCATCTCAAAATTAATATGTCCAAAATGGCATCCCTCCTTCCTAACAGCCTCATTTCTATCACCGGTGCCTCTTCTAAGAAACCGTTCCTGGGATGGCTAGGTGGCTCAGTGAATAGAGCACCTGCCCTGAAATCAGGAGGACCCGAGTTCAAATCCAGCCTCAGACACTTAACACTTACTAGCTGTGTGACCCTGCGCAAGTCACTTAACCCCCATTGCCCTGCCTTCTCCTCTCCAACCCCCTCCCCCCAAAACGTTCCTGATTGCCCCAGTTGCCAAAACCACCCCCAACCCCATCTCTCCCCGTTTTTCTTGTCTTGTGTTCTGCATTCACTTAGCCTGTCTCCCATTGTTTAGCACAGTGCCTGGCACATAGTAGGCTCTTTATTGAATTGAACTGAAGGCACTTAGTGATTATTTTAATGGGAGGAAGGAACTCCCTTGCAGGCCTGGGCCTGGATTCAGTATCCAGGGCAGTGGTTGCACAGTCACCAAGAACACCCACAAGGCCTTTCGCAAAGAGCATAATGCAGCTGAGGAGCACAAAGCCAGCCCACGGTTTAAAGCCCCTGCAGCTGGGCGAGGCCTCAGGCCAATGGGAAAGCAGCTTCGCCGTCACGTGACAGACCAGCCCGGCTGGAGACCGCCTCAAGTTCTATTTTCTTTTTTTCAAAGAATTTTCTCTAACCCCTCCTTTTTATGCGCCATTTCGCGAGAACTACACATCTCCCTCTCGCGAGAGTCGATTGAGCGACGGCTTTGGGGCGTGGCGGAAGGTGCGGTGGGCGGAGCCGAGCGCTAGAGCTGCTACGGCGGAAGCCGGTGCGCGGCTCGGGGGCGGGCCGTGGGGGCGGGGAGGGAGGGGGGAGGGAAGGAAGGTGGGCGGGTGGGGGCGCTCCTCGGGAGCCATTGGTCGTCGTCGGGGCCGGTGACATGTCTGGAAGCGGTGGAGGCTGCAGCGGCCCCGAGGTGAGCACCGAGCTGACCCCTCTGCCTTAGGAATCTTGGGGCCGGGGCGGGGCGGGTGGGGGAGGTTAGGTGAGGGATGAGGGAGGGGGAGGGGCGGGGAAGATGGAGAGGGGATCTCGCCCCCCTCCCATCCCCCTCCCAGCCTCGGACTCGAGTCCAGCCCCTTTTCCCTCCGCGCCTCCAGGGCCAGTCCCGCAGTCGTTTAGAACGTCAGCGACAGCAGCCGCAGCTGCCGCAGCCCCTTGGTGAGCGTCTTCTCGGACTGTCTGCCGCAAGAGGGAGGGGGGGGTAAGAGTTGCAGACGGGCGGGGGCGAGGGCGGGGGCGGACGCTGTTCTGGGAGGAGGGGGTGGGGGGAGCTTGGACACAGCTGGAGGAAGCCCCCTCCCCCATCCTCCCTTTACCCCCCCCGCTCCGCCCCCGAACGCCCTACACCCACCCAGGGGACCGCGCTCGGAGAATGGGGTCCGCTTCCCCTTTCCACCCCTGGGGCCCGGCTCTTCCTGCCTGGAGCAGTCCGGTAGCCTCTGCAGATGCCGCCGCAGAGCGTGGGTACCTTTCCGTTTTCTCCCCAGTGAGCATCCTCCTGGGCTGAGCCCAGCGCTGGGGAGGAGGGGGGCTGGGTTCGTGACAGCGCTAGAAGGGCCCCGGTGGTTGTCATTGCCGTCAGTGTCTATCTGCAGACTGCTCCCACTAGCCTCAGTGCACACATTTTAACCTGGCTTTTCCCGTCGAGCATT
This sequence comes from Gymnobelideus leadbeateri, assembly GCA_011680675.1. NCBI lineage: Eukaryota > Metazoa > Chordata > Mammalia > Diprotodontia > Petauridae > Gymnobelideus > Gymnobelideus leadbeateri. The sequence goes on from WOXC01000260.1 coordinate 313,531, forward strand.
CTGACTCATTTGTATCAACGCCAGCTTCTCCAGTGTTCCAGTAATCCTCGCCATTGAAGCTATTTTCTTGTACCTGCTACATAGAACCAACGAAATGCGAAATGCGTCTGTCTTCCTTTGTAGAATGAAAGGAAGAGGTTTATCCCACAGATTTTTAGGCGTATCTCCCACTAACTATGGGAGGCAAATGTGGTAGATTGGAAAGAAAATTGTTTTGGAACCAGAGGACCTGGGTTCAGATTCTGCCTCTGATACTTATTTGTATGGCTTTGAGTAAATCACAGTGACCTCACTGGGTCACATTTTTTCTTCCATAAAATGAGTGGCCCTTGAGGGCAGTTCTAGTTTGAAATGTATGGGTCGAATGTGATACTTTAAACATTACTTGGTAAGGAGGGAGGCAGCATGATGTACTGGGGGAAAAAATGTTGGCTCAGAGAGCAGTGAGACTTGGGTTGGAAATCCCATGCCTGACCTAAGTTGTAGGACCATGGATAGGTCACTTTCTGAGCCTTGATTTACTGGTCTATAAAATGTATCTACTCGGGATTATTACTAATATTAGATGAAACTATGGAAGATATGTAAAAGTCATTTCGTTTTTATTGGTAATTTATCCTCTTGAACTCATTAAAATAATAACTAGCAATAGTGGAAGGAAATCCTAGGTAGTGTTATCTCAGTAATTCTGTTTTCATCTTTGCCATAAGTTTAGTCATGGGCAAATTCCTTAACAGTTTTAGGTACTTAGCCTCTTTCACTGAGCAATAGGGGTAATACTTTGAACAACTTTGTTAAGATAATTGTGTTGATATTGATTTTGGTGCGTTTTGAAAGTCCTCTATGAAAACAAAGTTATATTGAAAATAAAATCTTTTTAAAAGATATATTTATATGCTAGATTTTAAAGGGGACCATCAGATGAGTATGCTAGAGTTATGTAGTTTTAAGAGGGCAATTTGAAAGCCAAATGGGAGGCCACTTATTTGTCAGTGATCTGTCATGGAAGTTTTTGGTGATCTGTTTTCCCTTTGTCATAGGGCTGTTGTAAGACCCAAATGACATAATGTTTGTAAAGTACTTTCAAAGACTACATAATTAATAGGTCATCATTATTATTACTTTAATCCGGTGGTTCTTAACTTTTTTGTGTTGAACTGGATGCTCATTAGACATCTTTCATCAATTAATAAATTTTATCAATTAGTAAATACATTAATAAACGTTTATTGAGTGCTTACTATGTGCTTGACTCTGTATTAAATACTGTGGACACAAAAAGAGACAAAAGATAGTTAACTCCCCTCAGATAGCTTACAGTCTAATGGGGAAGACAAATGTATACAAAGCAAACTATATACAGTTTGTAAATAGGAACTGAGAGAAGGCACTAGAATTAAAAAAGGATGGGCAATAAAAATAAAAAATAAGATTTTATTTGTGACTTAAAGGAAACCAGTAGGAAGTCAGTAGATTGAATGGAGGAGACAAAGTATTCCAGGAATGGAGGAGAGTCAGAGAAAATGTCCCCTGCACCCTATCATCCCATTCACCTAGCCTCTCAACAGGTGTCATCCTTGACTTCATTTTCTCTCATTTCCCCCTCCCTCACCCAATCATTTGTCAAGTTCTGTTCTTTCTACCTTTGATTCTACCTTTATACCATCTCTTTTAACATCTTAACCTCCCTTTTCTTTCCCACCACTGCAGGCCTTCATCAGTTTATGTCTGGACTATTGCAGTAACCTGCTACTTAGTCTCTTTGCCTCAAGTCTCTCCCTATTTCAGCCCATCCTTCGATCTCAGCTGTCACATTGATCTTCCTTAAAGCATAGGTCTGACTATGTCACCTCCCTCTATTCAGTAAAGTCCAATGACTTTCTCTTACATACTCCAGGATCAAATTATAAAATCCTTTGTTGTTTCTAACTTATATCCTTGTACTCTGTGATCTAGTGACACTAGCCTCCTTTCTATTCCTCATACATGACACACTGTCTCCAGAATCTAGGTGTTTTCAGTGGTTGTCCCTCATGCCTGGAACTCTCTCTTTCCCTTTGCCTTTTTGATTCCCTAGCTTTCTTTAAGTCTCAGGTAAAATCCTATCTTCTGTAAGAGAAGCCATTCATGGTCTTAATCTTACTGCTTTCTCTGAGATGGTTGCTAGCTTATCCTATATATGCTGTATGTCTTATTTGTACATAGGTTTTGTATCACCTCCATTAGATTGTGAACTCCTGAGATCATGGACCGTTTTTGGCCTTTCTTTGTATCTTTAGTGATTAGTGGTGCCTGGTAGATAATAGGCAGTAAATAAATGCTTGTTAACTTGTCATGGCAGTTTTTGGTGATTTGTTAATGTTTTTGTTTTTTTAAAGCAATTGGGGTTAAGTAACTTGCCCAAGGTACACAGCTAGTTATTTTTGTGTGGATGTTAAGTATCTGAGGCCGGAACCGATCCTGGGTCCTCCCGATACTGGGGCCAGTGCTATTACTCACTGTGCCACCTAGCCACCCCTATAATAATTTTTTAATGAATAAAATAAATACATAGGATAACAAAGGATGCCCATTTTATGAAATTTGTTTATCAAAATACTATATATTAAACCAAATTTATGGATCTTAGATGAACCTCTGCAAGTTACATAGCCTGCCAGGACTTCATTGTTTGAAATCAGTAAAATTCCTCCTGAGTCCTCATCTTTTCTTTTCCCTTTCCATTGTGCCCTTTGGAACCCCTTTTTTGCCTTTGACAAATTTTACTTTGTCTTTGACCTTGTCCTCTCACATGTCTTCCATCTTCTTGCATTCATGGAAACCTGGGTCCTCAGATGCCTGTAACCTGACTGCCTCCTTCAAAACTGGGTACATATGTCACACCCCTGACACACTGGGCCAGGATGAGTAGCCATGATCCTTGTTCCTTTCTGCCTCTTCTAGACTCCTCCTTTACTGTCACTGATCTTCCTTTAAGGTTCACTCTATTGTCTATATCATACTATATAGCTTTTTATTGTAATCATCTACAAACCTCCAGTTCATTTCTTCCTCCTTTTTACAAGGAATTAAGTCCCTAGTTCAGTTTCCTCTTTAATTCAGCCCTTGTTCTCTTACTTGATGATTTGATTGTATACGCATGGTGTCCTCTTAAGCAACTTGTCTTCCCAAATTTTCAGCCTTGCCTGAATTGTACCTTTTGTTCCATGTCAACCACGAGAATGGTTATACCTTTGATCTCATCATCACCTATAACTCTACTTGATCTAGAATTGTAAAATCATTCTCTTGGCTCCCATCCTATCTTTCTGTCTTTTCCTTTATTTTATTTAACTCTTCCTAAATATATTCTTTGTCTTCACTGCCATCTCTATTCATTCCATCCCTCCTTTTCTGGTTTACTTCCAGCCTGGACTAATTTTTTCCCTATGCAATCTTGACCTTAACTACTTTAGATTATATACTGTATATACTGTTTCCTATCTACAATCTTATACACTGTGTTGGTGTTCTTGCCTTAATAAAAAACCCCAACTGTGGTTTAACCATTTACCCTTTTCACTCCTATTTGCATGCCTTTTCTAGTCTCCATTAATACTAGTGTTCTTCCCTTGTGATTATTTCCAATTTATCCTGTTTTTATCTTATTTGTACATAATTGTTTTCTTGCATGTTGTATTATCCGATTAGATTGTGAACTTCTTGAGGGCAGGGACTGTTTTTGCCATTCTTTGTATCCTCAGCCTGTAGCACAGTGTCTGACACACATACCAGGCACCTAATAAATGATTGTTGAATGCTGTTAGAGAAGTCATACAACCCTGCTGACTGTGCCAACTAATATTTATTTCTTACTCTTTTTTTTTTTTTTTTTGGAGGGGGGATGGCAGGGCAATTGGAGTTAAGTGACTTGCCTGAGGTCACATGGCTAGTAAGTGTGTCAAGTGTATGAGGTCAAATTTGATCTCAGGACCTCCTGACTCCAAAGTCGGTGCTCTATTCACTGCGCCACCTAGCTGCCCCCCTATTTTTCTTATTCTTGACCAGGTCACTCTTGCAAACTAGTCTTTTTACTTTTTCATAGTTGACCCTATCGATCTTTCCATATTGCCATTCCAAATCTTTACTTCTTTTCCCCAAAGCTACTAGACTATTCTCTCTCTCTTTCTCTCTCTCTCTCTCCCCCCCTCCCCCCTCCCTCCCTCTCCCTCTCTCCCTCTCTCTGCAGAGAACCCTGTTTTCTACTTTTAAGAAAATGAAATATATCCATCATGAGCTCCCATCTTTCTCCTTTTCTGTACCTCACTCCTCTTTTCATCATCCCACATTCTTCATTTGTTCCAGTGCCTGCCTTCTATTTGTGCTTTGGTTTCATCTTTTCTGGAAGATAGTCCATTTATTCATTATCTCCCTTTTATTTATCTAAAATCTTTCTTTTTCTACTGGCTGCTTTCTTATCAGTCTTATCTCTAAAGAACATTCATTTGACCCATAATCACTTAATCTATAGTTTTCTATTTCTTTTCCCTTTCATAGGCAAACTCAGAAAATAAAGCTTCCCATATTGTAGTATGGCTTCTGATCTCATCAATCAAATGGAACTAGAAACAGATCACTTTTTTACTCCCTGGTCGTCATCTTCACAATTGCTGTATCCTAGAACCAGAGATGACACCTTGGAGGACTTAACTGTTTCACGTCTGGAATTCCAGCACTGGTTCCTCTCTCCCCCCTCCTGATTGGGGAGTACCTCATGTGGCCCACTACCCCTAGGTAGTCCTAGATATCTTTTCCCAAGTTACCCCCTACAGTTGCGTATGTGCCCAAAACCTTTCCTCCTTTCTAATTATAAAACCACAATCAAATCAGTTGCTACTAGTAAGGATAGACTAGTCTGCTCTCTAACTGGTCTAGTAACCATCATTTTACTTTTCCAAAGCAAAACGCCTTTCCTTGACAACCACTTCCCTACCTTAGACAATTTCATTTTTCTGGACTTCGCTTTCCTCATCTGTAAAATGAGGAATTTAGACTTGATAACCTACCTCTAGGGACCCCTTTTAGCTTTATTATCCTGTGATCCTATCTGTTGTCTTCCCTTTTAGGATGTAATCTTCTTGAGGGCAAGGACTCTCCTTTTTTGTATTGTTATCTTCATAGCTTAACAGTGCTTGGTACATAATAAGCACTTAAACACTTTTTGATTCATTCATCAGCTCCCTGCTGGACATCTCCTTTCCAAACTCAATCTGTCCATAATGAAATTTCTTTATCTTCTACTATCCTATTTGTATTCCAAACTTCCCCCTTTTTGTTGAGGGAATCAGTATCCTTCTAATAAGGATAATTACTTCTTACCTGTATTATTCTGATAGTCTGCTTTTCCAGAGTTATTTAATATTAAATCCTTTCATCCTCTCTGTTCCATCTACTCCCTACTTTTTCTTAGAATTTTGGGTTGCATTTACTGCCTCTATGCCTTTGGAGAAGCACCTTCCATTTCTGAGAATCCTTCATTTTCTTCAAAGCTTTGATCAGGTGTCACTTTCTTTGGGAAAATTTTCCTGTTGAACCTCCTATTGATAGTGCTTCCTCTCTTCTCAAATTCTTTTGAATTTGTTTAATTATGAGAAATCCTAGGATTTGCAGCTGAAGGACTTTCTAGGAGAATGAGGGTATTGTTGAAAGGAAGGAAGAGTACTAGGAGGGTTGATATTTGGAAATGATGAGATTACTGGAGAGAGAGAAAGGAAGAAAAATGTGTTTTTGAGTCACCAGAGGTATTGGGTGTCTGATGGGGACAGGGCTAGAGAAAGCAAGACTTTACAAAACAAATTTATCCAGCTTTGTAATATTTGTGTTTTTCTTGGACACAATTGTTGAATCTGTAACTTCCTGTTTCATGCTTTGCTTGATATTCATAATCAGAGGGATGTCAGTTAGCCAATAAGTATGTCCCAGGCACCATGCTAAGTGCTGGGGAATTAAGGTGTGAAGATAGGAGATGGAGCATTGTATGTAAAGAACAGTAAGAAGGGCGTTTTGTCTCCATCGCAAAGTATGGGTGCAGGAGTAATGTCCAGTGAGGCTATAAAGTTTTTTTGGGGTGGTTATGTTGGGCTCTGAAAGATAAACAGAGGATTTTATATTTTATGCTGTAGTCAGTAGAAAACCACTGAAGTTGATTGAGTATGAGAGTTACCTAGTATAGTGTGTAGGCTGGATCAGAATGTAGAGAGCCTTGATACAGGGAAACTAGTTGGGAAGCCTTCACAGTGACCTGGTTGGATGTTGTCCTTCATTCTCAAAGAGGACCAAAGTGATATCATTGTGTTGGGGTCAAGGTATAGTGTGTCCAACTGTGGCTTATGAAACCAATATGAGCTTGGAAGGCTATACCACAAATTGGGCACAAATGGTCCACATTAAAATTTGGAGTGGAAATGTCTCTAAATTTATGCATCTCATGTTTCTTTTAAGCTACTGAAATCCTGCTTCACTTATAGAACACAGCTCCTTCTTTGATGCAGGCACGCTGTTCTGGGTGGTCCTTTGCCAGTGTCTCCCACGTCACACAATTGATTCCAGAGTTCTTCAGAGAACTCTTGAGTCACTCCTTGTATTGATTCTTCTGACCTCTGAATGAGCACTTGCCTTGTGTGAATTCTCTGTAAAATAGTCTTTTAGGCAAACATATGTTTGGCATTTGAACAGTATGGGCAGTCCATCAGAGTTCTGCTTTCTGCAGTACAGTTTGAATGGTTGGCAGTTTGGATGGAGAAAGGACCTCAGTGTCTGGTACCACATCTTGCCAGGTGATCTTCAGAATCTTCCTAAGACGGTTCAAATGGAAGTGATTCAGTTTCCTGGCAAGGCACTAGTAGACTGCACATATTTCACAGACATAAAACAAAGTCAGCGTAATAACTCTGTAGACCTGGGCAAGAGGTAATGAAGACCTGAAAGTGGTAGCTCAGTGAGTGAAAAGAAAGAAAGTATGGTTGTGAGAGATGTGGAGGAAGAAATGGCAAGAGAGAGCAACTGATTGGGTATGACAGGGAAGTGAGAGTAGGGCCTTAAAGACGTGGTGAAGTTAGGATAAGAACCTGGGAAACTGAAAGGGCTCTGGTGCTTTCAGCAGAAATGGGGCTTTTGGAAGAAGGGATAGTTTAGGAGGAATTAGTTTAATTTTGGACATTGCTATGTTTAAGATCTCTCTAGGCCATCCAGTTTGAAATGTCCAGTGGGCAGTTGGTGATGTGACACTGAAGTTCAGGGGAGACTCTGTGGCTGACTGTGAGTTATTTACAGAGATATGATAGATAAACTCATGGGAACTGATACCAAGAGAAAAAGTGTAGAGGGAGAAGCAAAGGGGACATAAGAGAACCTTTTGGAGGACCTACAGTTGGGTAGATGGAGAACTCCTTAAAAAGCAAGGATCGGCTCCACTACTGTCTGCCTACATCTAATATAAGATGATGAGCCAGCAGAGGAGACTGAGAAAGCTGTCTTTCTTTCTTTTTTTTTATTTTTAAATTTTATTTTAGAAAGCTTTCTTTCAGTAAATCTTATTAAATAATTTTGACATATGCATGAGAGATGCTTCAGAGGAATTACTTTAAGACAACATTGTGTTCTACCTGAATTAAATACCTTTAAAAAAAGTTAAATATCATATGCTCATCTCTAAAATTTTTAGTCAGTTGTGTGACTATAAAGACATGGTTTCTTGTATAATATCATAGAATTTTTAATTAGAGGTAGAAGTGATGTTAGAAGTAAGTTATCTATAATATGACAGATTAGGGGCAGACCCAGCTGAACTCTCTTAATATTCCCCTCCAAACTACTTTAAAATAATACCTTAGGGGTGGCTAGGTGGCTCAGTGAGTAGAGTGTTGGCCCTGGAGTCAGAAGGACCTGAGTTTGGATCCGGCCTCAGACATTTAACGCATACACATAAAAATGTGAAAATAGCTACATAAAAAGCATCAAATAAAAATGCTAATTGGATTCAAGTCCAGCAACAGCTTCTGGAAGAGTTAAAGAGATGAATGGTAGAGGAAAAATTGGGAAAAGAAATGAGAGTGATGCAAGAAAATTATAAAAAGAAGCACAACCAACACTAAAGAAAGCAACACCTTAAAAAACGGAATTGGCCTAATAGTAAGGGAGGCATAAACATTCACTGAAGAACTCCTTAAAAAGCAAGGATTGGCTCCGCTGCTGTCTGCCTCCGTCTTCCCTCACTCTGGGGACCTATGTGTTATAGCCGCCCCCTCAGTAAGATGCTCCCCAAAAAAGGAGGTGATAGAATTAAACCACATCCGATCTTTGGAAGATTTGGGACTTCGTTGAAAATTGGTGTTGTTGGGATTACCAAATGTTGGGAAATCTACATTCTTCAATGTCCTGACAGAGCCAGGCAGCAGCAGAAAACTTCCCATTCTGCACTATTGATCCTAATGAAAGTCAAGTACCTGTACCAGAAGACAGATTTGATTTTTTGTGCCAATATCACAAACCTCCAAGCAAAACCCCAGCCTTTTTAAATGTAGTTGATATTGCTGGCCTTGTGAAAGGAGCTCATGCTGGTTAGGATCTGAGAAATGCCTTTTTGTCTCACATAAGTGCCTGTGATGGAATCTTTCGTCTACTGCGATCATTTGAAGATGAGGACATCACTCACATTGAAGGAAGTTTTGATCCTGTTCGAGATATAGAAATAATACATGAAGAGCTTCAACTTAAAGATGAGGAAATGATAATGCCCATAATAGATAAACTAGAAAAGGTGGCTGTGAGAGGAGGAGACAAGAAATTAAAACCTGAATATGACAGACATAATGTGCAAAATAAAAACTTGGGTTATAGATTAAAAGAAACCTGTATGCTTCTGTCATGATTGGAATGACAAAGAGATTGAAGTGTTGAATAAACACTTGTTTCTGACTTCAAAACCAGTGATCTACTTGGTTAACCTTTCAGAAAAGGACTACTTATAAAGAATAACAAATGATTGATAAAAATTAAAGAGTGGGTAGACAAGCATGACCTTGGTCATTCCTTTTAGTCTTGGAACTCAAGTTGCAAGAAATGATTGCTGAGGAAAAACGGAAGTATCTGAAAGAGAACATGGCACAACGTGCTTTGCCAAAAATCATTAAGGCTGGATATGCAGCACTCCAACTAGAATACTTTTTTACTACAGGCCCAGGTGAAGTACATGCATGGACCATCAGGAAAGGGACTAAGGTTCCTCAGGCATCAGGAAAGATTCACACTGATTTTGAAAAGGGATTCATTATGGCTGAAGTAATGAAATATGAAGATTTTAAAGAGGAGGTTTCAGAAAATGCTGTCAAGGCTGCTGGGAAATACAGGCAACAAAGTAGAAATTACATAGTTGAAGATGGAGACATTATCTTCTTTAAATTTAATATACTTCAACAACCTAAGAAGAAATGAATTTTAAATGTTGCTCATTGCTCAAAAATAAACAATGTTATTTCAAAGAGAAAAAAAAAACACAAGGATTGGCCAAATGCAAAAAAGAGATACAAAATCTCCCAGAGAAAAACTAAAAACCTTAAAAATTAGAACTGGTCAAGTAGAAGCTACTGACTCCATGAGACATTAAGAAGTAATCAAAGTTAATAGAAAGAAAAAATAGAAGACAATGTGCAAAAACAACTGACTTAGAAAATAGATCAAGGAGAGATAATTTAAGAATTATTGGACTTCCTGAAAGCCATGATCAAAGAAAGAGCCTAGGCATCATCTTTTAAGAAATTACAAAGGGAAATTGCCCTAGTATCTTATATCCAGAGGACAAAATAGAAATGGAAAGAATTTACCTATCATGTCCTGAAAGAGATTCTAAAATGAAAACTTCCAAGAATATTTTAGTCAAATTCCAAAGCTACTAGGTCAAAGTGAAAATACTTCAAGTAGTCAGAAAGAAACCATTCAAATAGTATGACCCCCACAGACAGGCTCACACAAGATTTAGCAGCTTCCATGTTAAAGGAGCAGACATCTTGGAATACAATATTCTGGAAGGCAAAGGATAGGATTACAACCAAGAATCACTCAGCAAAATTGAATGTAATTTTTCAGGGGAAAAATAGATATTTAATGAAATAAAGGACTTAAAGTCATTCCTGATGAAAAGATCCGAGCTGAATAGAAAATTCGATTTTCAAATACAAGATTCAAGAGAAGCCAAAAAGGTAAACATGAAATAATCATAAAGGATTCAGCAAAGTTAAACTGTTTGCATTCCTATATGGAAAGATGATACATGTAACTCCTAAGAACTTTATCTTTATTAGTATAGTTAGGTGTTACATATACCAAGGGCATGGATATGAGTCACTCATCAGTTACTACTACTGCACACCAAAGAAAATGGAAAAATGAGGAAGAAGCATGCTATGGTAGAAGGAAGAGGGGAGAGTTAGAATGGGGAAAATTTTCTCACATAAAAGCTATGTGCAAGGAAGAGCTTTTACAGTGGAGGGGCAGATGAGGGGGTGTGGCAGGCAATGATTGAACCCATAATCTCATTAGAATTGGTTTAAAGAAGGAAGACTATATATCCAAACTCAGGTTGTATATAGAAATAGAACTTAGTGAACAGGGAAATAGGAGGGGAAGGGGATCAGAGAACATTGAGGGATGATAAAGGAAAGGGCAGATTAAGGGAGGCAGTGGTTAGAGGCAAAATAAACTTTTGAGGGTGTAAAGCCACCAACAAGCAGCTTTCCAGAGGACTGCTGCTGTGAACAGCTTTCAAGGTTCTGATTACATAGTATAATGAACACTCTATGCAATAACAAGTCAGAGCAAAACATTCACAGAAAATCAAGGTACAGCATTCACAGTGTTACAACTTATCACCAAAAATCAAAATAGAGCATTCACAATGACTTATCACTAAAATGGCCACATAGTTTCCACTAAAGTGGTCACCATAAACCATAGTTTTCAACAGAGTACAATCATTTAGTAACTCAATCATCCAATCATCATTAAGGAGGCTTGCCTCTTTAAGGGACATAGAATATAAAAGTCAGAGTTCTCCACCCCTGGATAGTACATTCATTTAGTCAATCACAGAGTCCTTAGTTCAATCACAAAGTATAATCACAAATAAATTACAATTCCATCAGTTACTACTCAACAGAAAAGAACACAATTCAGCAGACTGGGCTTCTAGCCACTGTATGACCATTACATCCATACCTAGTTAGTTACTGGAGAAGCACCAACATCTGGGTTTTCAAAGCTGGGAGGGGTGCTGGGGAGGAGGAGGGAGGAGTCCCAAAGCAAAACCTCACATCAGGGTTAGTCACTACTCAGTATTCATAGAGAGGTCTTTTCATCTTGACTCAGGGCAGGCTTTCAGCTTTCTTGGTTTCCCTTCCATGGTCCCAGCTCCCACCTGGATTCACTAAACTGCCACCTGGGTTCAAAGACAGAGAGCTACCAATTCCTTGTCCAGCTCTTTCGTGTGGCTCCTGTTTCATGCTGAAGCTCACAGTGTTTAGTTTACCTTAAATCCTTCACAGTCTCTGTTTCTAGGAAGTCAAGGTTTAATAAAACCACAAACAGACAAAATACCAGCACCATAGTCATGCTTCCTCAGTCTTCTGCAGCTCCTTTGGAGATCCTCAGCAGCTCCTCAGCAGCCACTTGGCCTTCACACAGCTCGTTCCTAGCAGCTTTGGTTCCCCACAGTTCCTGTCCTTGGCAGTCTTCAGCAGGAGTCCTTAGCAGAAATTCTGGCTGGCTCAAAAAAAGGAGTTCAAGCTGCCACCACTGCTGCTTCCAGTCACTGTGCTGGCTCCAGCCCAGCTCCTACTCAGCTCAGCTCCTTCCTTCCCCACCCCTTCCTGCTACATCAGCAAGTTCAGGGGGCATGGAAGATCTTCAAATCCCATTACCATAACAGAGAGAGGGAGAAAAGGGGGGGGGGGGGAGAGAGAGAGAGGAGGAGGAGGAGAAGAAGAAAGGAGGGATGGAAGGAAATATTAAATTAATAATCATAATTATAAATGTTAATGAGATTAGCTCATCCAAAAAAATGGAACCAGAAGAATGGATTGGAAACTAAAATCCAGCAATATGTTGTTTACAAGAGACAGACTTGAAGGAACAAAAAGGCACACAGAGTTAAAATAGAAGCCTGGAACAGAATCTAATATGCATTGACAGGAGTCAGAAAAGCGGGGGTAGCAATCATGATCTCGGACAAAGCAAAAGCAAAATAGATCTAATTAAAAGAGCTAATCAGGGAAACTATATTTTGTTCAAGGTTACCATAGATGATGAAGTAATATTTAAAAAAAATTTAACATCAAGTTTCTCTGATTAAGGCCTCATTTCTCAAATACATAGGGAGCTTTCAGATTTATAAAAATAAAATATCCCCAGTTGATAAATAGTAAAAGGATTTGAAAAAAATACTCTATAATCACTATTGATTAGAGAAAGGCACATTAAAATAACTCTGAGGTACCATATCACACTTATTAGAAATGATGAATGCCGGAGGGGATGAAGGAAAATTAGTATATTAATGAATTGTTGGTGGAGTTGTGAACTGGACCAGCCATTCTGGAGTACAATTTGGAACTAGTCTCAAATGGCTAGAAAGTATTTTAATTCGGCAATACCATGTCTGTGTTAGTATCCCAAAGAGATCAAAGAAAAATAAAAAGCTCCTATATGTGCAAAAATATTTATAGTCTCTTTTTTTTTGGTGGCAAAGAATTGGAAATTGAGGGTATGATGATCAATTGGGGAATGACTGAACAAGTTCTAGCATATGATTGTGATGGAATACTGTTATATAAGAAATAATGAGGGAGATGGTTTTAGAAAAACATGATAAGACCTGTATGAACTGATGCAAAGTGAAGTGAGAAGCAGGAGATCATTGTATACAGTAACAGCAGTGTTGGATTGATGAACTGTGAAAGACTTGGCTACTCTGATCAATACAATAATCCAAAAAATTCCAAAGGACTCCTGATGAAAGAATGCTGTTCATCTCTAGAGAGAGAACTGATGAATTTTGAGTGCAAATTGAAGTAAGATTTTCTCACTTGTCCTTATTTTGCTTGTTCTTTTTGGAAATATGGCTCATACGGAAATATGTTTTGCATGATTTCACATATATAATTGATATCATATTGCTTGCCTTCTCAGTAGATGTTGGAGGTTGTGGGAGGGTGGCAGAGAACTTCCAACTCGATTTAAAAAGAAAATAATGTTAAAAATAAATAATAAATTGAAAGAATTTTGAAGCAGGGTGGGGGAGTGTTAAATCATGTACTCTTCTTTTAAAGATGAATTTAGGGGTCAAAGGAATTGTGACTAAGCAATAAGTGGCATCTTAATATTTTTCCTCAAAAGCAGAAGCATAATTAGTGTGGGAAAATTAATAAAAGGAAATCTTTTCCAGTGCATATAGGAGCATACTTTCTCACAAACAACTATATTACCAGTGGGAGGGGAGACACATGGGGAGCACACTTGTAGGGTATGCCTATTCCTGGACATACCAGCCAAGTGAATCAAACTCCTATGGCTGCATCCCTGCTAGAACTTTCCTCCATTTTTTCTTTCTTCCCTTCAGAGCTGCTGATGTCTTCTGGTGAAGTTGTTTGGTGACCTGTTTTCTCTGCTGAGCTGGACCCCAGGTCCTCATACTCCAGACCTACCACTCTGCATTGCATCCCATTGCCTGGTTTGTGAAAGTCTTGCATGTTCTCCCTTCACATTTTCATTGATCTTAATACCTGTGTAAATTATTCTCATAAAGATTTTACATAGATGAGAAAGACTATTTTAAATTCTTTTTGATTGATAGAAGGTTCATTTTTTTAGAAAATTATTTTTCTTCCACTGATTCTGTATGATTAGCAGTTATGGAATACCACAGTCTCCAAAGAACTAAAGTTGTCACCCAAAAGGAGAAAGCTCATTTAAAGTATGAATAGGCTGTAGCACAAAAGGATATCATCGGAGAAGTTTGATTTGACTGGAAAAGGGGGTGATCTGAACATATAGTGAGAATGAATGATAACTGATAGGCCATTGCCATCTTCCATTGGTATCCATGAAAATTCAGGATCATTTATAGGTTATCTTGAACAAGAGTTGAACAGGTTGTAAAGGTATGGATTGTTTGAGAGCTGCATAAGTGATGTCAAGCTCAAATAGAAACAGATCTCTGCAGCTGTATATTGACTTAAAAAAATTACAAATTGACATTATCTGTTTTATTACATTTGTATTTTAAAAATTTCACATTACATTTTAATCTAGTTCTGCCACACCTCATTGAAGAAAGTATTCATAACATATAAGCATGAATAGTCTGTAAGCCTTTGACTATATTCTTATTCCTGAACCAACTTCTGAAACAAGCAAAAGTACATATTTAGTTTAAAGAATTTTTATATATAGTAAATGGCACATATTATTATTGATTTAATATTCTGTTTGTTGTCAATGCTATTAAAAATTCATATTCAGACTCTTGGACAGCAAATTAAGCTCACCAAGGATGTTTTTTTTTTTTTTTAAAGCAATTGGGGTTAAGTAACTTGCTCAAGGTTACATGGCTAGTCATTATTTATGTGTGGGTGCTCATTTTCTGAGGCCGGATCTGATCTCGGGTCTTCCCAACTCCAAGGCCGGTGCTCTTACTCACTGCACCACCTAGCCACCCCTTTAGGGCAATTGGGGTTAAGTAACTTGCCCAAGGTTACAAGGCTAGGCTAGATTTTTGTTTGTATGGATTAAGTGTTGGAGGCCGGCTCTGAACTCAGGTCCTTCTGATTCCAGGGCCAGTGCTCTATTCACTGCGCCACCTAGCCGCCCCAAGGATGGTTTTTTAAATTAGAAAACCAAATGTGATTTCCTTCATTTCCATTTATTGGTGTGTTATCTGATGTATCAGGTGTGTTACTTGATGTAAATGTGAAGTTTTCTTATGTTATATTTTTTGAAACTTTGGAACTATGTCTTTAGTTTTGTAAGATCCTAAGGCTTTGTTGGTGTCCATTTTATTAACTTTTTTTTTTTGGAGGGAAATTGGGGTTAAATGACTTGCTCAGGGTCACACGGCTAGGTGTGTGTGTGTTTGTGTGTGTGTGTGTGTGTGTGTGTGTGTGTGTGTGTGTCTGTGTGTGTGTGTGTGTGTGTGTGTGTGTGTGTCTGTGTTAAGTGTCTGAGACCAGATTTGAAATCAGGTCCTCCTCACTCCAGGGCTAGTGCTCTATTCACTGTGCCACCTACCTGCCCCCATTTTATTTCTTTAGGCAAAAAAAGATTGGGTGTCTCTTAACAAAAACAAATAACTTAACATTTATATAGCACTTACTATGTGCCAGGCATTAGGTTAAGTGCATTACAGTTATTATTTCATTTGATTCTCACAACCCTAGGAGATGGGTGCTATTATTATTCCCATTTTACAGATGAGGAAACAATTAACTGACTTGTCCAAGGTCACACAGCTAGTAAGTGTCTGAGGCCAAATTTGAAATCAGGTCTTCCTGATTCTGAGCCTGACAATCTTATTTACTGTGCCACACTAACTTACAATACTTTCTGTGGTTAAATCCCTTCTTTGTTTCAAGCAAATGACTCACATAACAACTCTTAGCACAGTTCAAACGTCTGGAGTCTGGGAGAATGCTGGTCTAATAGTAGCAGAAGAAATATATTAAAGCATTAAGAACAAACAGATTGGATATATAGGAAACAAGAATATCCCCTGAGGGAAGAACAGGCAAGTCATACCCTTACCAGCTCCTTGACTATTATTTCCCCTCAGATACAGTTGGAGACAGTGCAGAATTCTGAACCCAAGAGCTTAGGAATAATAGTGTCCCTTAAACCACCAGACAGAGATTACAACTCAGCCTCTATAGCCATAGAGGGGAGAAATCCTTGCAGACAAGGACTCTACATTTACTACTGCTAGCAGCAACTACTGGTCAACTGCTACTAATAGATAAGTAAGCAAAAGAGCCCTGAAAATGATCTTACCTCTTAGACCACGGATCTGACTTTCAGCCAAGTCCTCATAATAATCATCTGGGATAGCAACCCCTGGGAGAAGGGTCAACCATTCCCACCAGTTACCAACCAGTTCTGTCTTACCCCTGCCTCTTTTCCCCCCACCCTCCGCTCTCCCATATACACTCAGGGCAGGTAACCAGCCTACTTGAAGCAATTAGGCACCACTCAGGAATTGCAGTAGGCAGTATGTGCTAGGCAAGTCAAACCATGGTTACCATCTTGGCCTACATCTCCCCTCATACTGATGTACCCAGGAGCCTTAAGAATAGCAGTGCTTCCTTTATCTTTCCCATTGTGTTTTTGTAATTAGTTATTGTATTGATCATAGTTCTTAAATCTTTCATAGTTTTCCTTTACAGTATTGTAGAAATTGTTTTCTTAGGTGGGTTCACTTCACTCTGCATTAGGTGACTTCCATTTGAAGGTGAGAATGGAAGTAGACAATTAAAAATATGGATCAAGGGTAAGGAATGAGAGAGGCCAAAGGCTTGTATACAGAAGCCTTATCATAAATATTTTCTCCAAGAAAATATTGAGAAGGTGCTGATTAAGGTGGAGCACCAAATCCCAACATAAAAGATGAAATAGATCATATTTTAACTGAAAAGAAATGACTTATTACAAATGTGAGAGTCATTCCTAAATCAGCAGTCTTTATATAGACCACTGAGTTGGAAGAGCAAAGATCAAAGCTGGAAAAAAAACTCCTTCCATTCTGATCTGTTTAAACAAATTGGTGAGTAAAGGGCTACAAGTGAATGAAAGCATAGTAATTATAATAATTTTATACAGAAATTTAGCTGACATAAATCTGTCATAATTGGTCAACAAAACATTGTACTAGGCTCTGTGCCAAGTGCTAAGGATACAAAGAAAAGGAAAAAAAGGACCTACCTACAAGGAGCTTGCATTCTAGTAGATGTGACCGAAAAAAGTGCTTTAATAAAGAACACTTGACTTACTTGGTAGGCAGAGAGAGAAGGCAGTTACGGGCAACACAGATTTGAGGAATAAGTTTGTTTGCAAAATATTACAGACATAGATGGTAGAAGATTTAGAACAATATTGCTTCAACATTGGAAAGGGTGTGGAATGACAAGAACACTGACTAATACACTGCTTTGAAATGGTCCAACTGTTCTGAAAAACAATTTGGATTATGTGGAATAATGATCCTTTTTTGACCCTAAGGAAGCCAAAGACAGAACAAAAAGTTCCACATACACCAAAATGTTTATATCATCTGGAAACAAAGTGATGGCCCGTCAGTTAGGGAACGGCTGAAAAAAATGTTGTATAATAATGGGCATGATAAAAGAATTCTATTGTTCTTTGAGAAATGACAGAAATGAGGAATTCAGAGAACTAGGGAAAGACTTTGTCAGAATTTATAAAGTAAGCAGAAGAGACCCAATGATCACAATAATGTAAACAACCACACTGAAGAAGTAGATGAACTCACATTAATTATAATCACTAGACTTGGTCCCAGAGAACAGATCAACAGACATTTGCTAAATAACCTACTATGCATCATACACCATGCTGCTTTTGCATCTTGATGTTAAAGTCATTTTCAATATAGCCAGGGCCTGACTCCAAATCTGGTACTCCTTCCATTGTGCCATCCATGTTCCATTAGTTAAGTTTTCAAGAACTCTGTGATGCTTCTGTGCTAGGATGGAGAAAAGGAATAGAACCTTGATGGAAACAATAGCAGGATAGGGAAAATGGTTTAAGTGTGGCATAAATTTCAAAAAGCTATAATTTAGAATCCTAAGAAAACTACATACCCATCTCCCATGTGAAAACAAAAAGGAATAAAATTCTGCAAGAACACATTTACAATGTAAATATTACTCATTACATTCTTTCCTAGAATAAGAAACAAAGCCCAACAAAATAAATTATTGGAAGACAGAAAAGCCCTGTGTTCTTATTTCTGATGGAACTGCACAGCAGTTCGGCTGTTATGGAAAACAATTTGGAATTATGAGCACATAATCTCATATATTTTTATGCTTCTTACACATACCTTAGAAGCATAATATATATTTGTTTAATTAAAGTCAGTTTGTCCGCATCATCCACATTGTATATTTCCATTTCTCTTGTTGCCTACAGGTAACCCTAAAACCAGCTTTTATATTTAAACACTAGCATGAAGCTATGTAGAATCTGCAGAAAATATAAAAAAGTATTTGTTTTCAGTTATCATGAATATCAGAGTCAATGTTTGGCATATCATAAGCAACACCTATTCCTTTACATCACTGTTCACCATTGCCTAAAAATGGCTATAAATCTAACCTTGTTCCACTGAGATTTCTTGGGATCTTTGGCTCTTTTTTTCTCTTCTCCAGCCATCATATAAAAATAAAACTTCAACCTTAGTTCGTTTGCAAAATCTGTTACTACCACTCTTATGCCAGGGGAGTTGAATGACTTTGAAAGAAGATAAGCTGCCAACCAGCCTTCTCCAACTACAAACTCATGTTTCAGTTGAAAAGGAATCAAGGTATAGTAGATAAAAGCAGAACAAAGAAGAGAGATCACGATCCAGTGTTACTCTAGGGAAGAAAATTACAGTGTTTCTCAGTTTTAATATATCTATTACTCAAAAACTCAAGAAAGATTGTTATTTCATCAGTATGGATATTCCCTTCAGTGAAGAAGATCACAAATTATATCTGTTCATCTTATGTAACTCTTTTACATATCTGCCCGTAAGTTCATGAAAGGGAATCCACCTAAAAGGCCCTGGAGCTTTCCTCCCATTCTGAATATGGTTAGGATACTTAGCAGTGGAGCACACGCAAGCTATATCCATGTGTGATCCCATCCAATTCTAGATCTATGATCACATTAAATTATACAAATGAAAGTTGTATGAGCACAAAAAACACATTTATCATAACAGACAGCAAAAGACAAAATAAAAATAAGAAAGCTAAACTAGATTTTAGTTTCTGTTCAGTGCTATCCTGCAAGATAGGTTGCTGTTTTCTCCAGGTTTTTTTTAATTGCTTTTTTGGAATACTGTTGTTTCTACACACATTATTGACCACTGTAGACAGTGTAACCTTGTCTCATCTCTGTAGTTTCCATAGTTATAAACAGTATAATCATAGCTGCTATAATTTTATCATCATCATAGGCACTATTGTAATTTCCATATCCTTGATCAGAGTAGTTATTAAATTCTTGGTTTCAATTTTGGCTTTGAATTTGATTCTGGCATCACCTCATCTGAGAGCTGTTATGTCTATTCCTTTTTTCTGTTGTTGCTGTTATATTACTTTGGGCTTTGCAGTTTGATTTCATGCTTCCCAAAACCAGGTTTATGGTATATGGTTTCTAACAGTTTTTTTCTAATTCTTAATCTATATATGTGATTTTTAAAAAGTCTCTTTATTTTGTTTGGTTGTATATTCAATATTCCCAACCTCTCTAACCCTATAAAAATTCTTGATTGATTCTTTAGCTGTGTTTAGTCTGAGACTACCTAGATTTTTTTTTTTTTTGTGAGAGCTCTTTTCCTTTTATAAGTTTTTGTCTATTGGGGTCTGTCAGAGTGAAATCCTTTTTATTTAAGTTCTGGGATCCTATCAGTACTCTCAACCTCTTTGAAAAGCACAGATCTAGATCTCTGAGATCTTTGAATGATTGAATCTATTTTAACTGTTAATCTATAATCTCTCCAAAACGAAACTACTCTTCAGGCAGATCTTGTATCCCTCCTCAACTCTCCAGTAATCATTTTATCATTATGTTGTTGGTTTTGTTTGAATTGATTTTGGGCTCTGTGGCAGATACCTTAGAGTTGGTGTGTTCTTGAACATCTTTCATGGTGGTGTGATTGTTGATGTAAAAATGGAGTCAAAGTAGTATTGATTGTAACCCATTGTATCAGATATTAGACTTTTATTAGAACTGCTTCATGCAAAGATTTTTGCACTTTACAGTTTGTCTCATTATTCTAGCTGCATTGGTTTTCCTTTGTAAATTATTGTGTATGTGTTTACATATTGTATTTCCCTTGTAGAATCTGAGCTTTTTGAAGGTAGGAATGATTTCATTTTAATTTTGTATCCTCAATGCCCTGCATAATTTCTTAATTGTAGTGATCTAGATGTTTAAATTTATACCTGTTGAAGTAAGGGTAAATGAGCGCTGTGTGGGATTTGGTCCATTTGTCACTTACTGTTTACTGAAACTGCAAGAATAACCTCTACTTCGGGAGATTCATTTCCTAAGCAAAAGAAATGTTTGTGTTAATTATAACAGCAGTTTATTGTAATCTTTTTCACTGCATGTTAAGAGTTGATTTTCTTTGATATAAATAACTTAAAGTTTCATGGTTTGTTTGGCAAAAGTGTAACATTTTAAAAAATCTTTTTGTATTTTATTGCAAGAGACCTTTCCTTCCAAGAACACAGTAACTTCTCCTAGAGGAGTTCTCTACATTATTAGCATCCATACTGTGCAAGCTGCCTACCAGGAGATTATAGTCACTTACAAAGGTAACCTGTGTTTTCCTTAAGCTCATTATGATATAAATAGTCCAGTGTAGACCTCTGGTTCAAATAACAGCCTATGTAGGAGGCCACTGAGGGTGTTGAATGTATGCTAGAACCAGGTGGCCCCAGAGAGCTGTCATGAATTCAGAAAAACGATTCATGAAATTGGATGTACTCTGGCTATTCAACATACAAGGCCAGATTTTGAAGCAAGACATTACTGATAAACTATATAAGAAAGGGAGCTTCCCCCCTATGTAACTGACAGCAATAGTCCAACCTTTAATTTCATTGCTGTTGAATTTGTCCTGCCTTTCTCACATAGATGTTGCTGCTTGTAGTGGTGTATTGATGATTAAGTTTGAGTTAGATAGCATCTCTATAGCATTGGAGGGGAATTTCTGATCCACCTTTTCTTCTCCAGCCTCCTTTACAATTGAGGGGTCTTAGCATTTACAGCAGTTTGCTAACTAGCTGTCCAAGATCTACCTAGCTGATTTATCAATGAATCCTCTTGTAGTGTATGGGAGTTATATGTTGGTTTTTTGCTTTTGCCTTTTCCTAATTGGTAATATTTTCCGCATAACTATCCACTTAGAGAGCATTGCTTCTAAATGTTGAGATGTGGTTAGGAGAGACTAATCTTTTTTTTTCCTTTTGGAGGGCAGTTGGGGTTAAGTAAGTTGCCCGAGGTCACAAGGCTAGGTTTTTGTTTGTGTGTGCCTTAAGTGTCTGAGGCCGATCCAATCTCAGGTCCTTCTGACTCCAGGGCTGACGCTCTACTCACTGGCCACCTAGCTGCCCCATGGAGGAGAGACTAAACTTAATCCCAGGGATTAGACCCTCAAACCTAGGACACATAGTAGGCATTTAATGAATATGTTTATTGTATTGGATTCATGCAAAAGCTTTAAAATTTTATGTAATAATTTTTAAGTGTACCTTTTATGATATCTGGGAAACATGCTATCTTAACTCTTTTTTTTTTTAATCATGTCTTTTGAGTATCTAGTTGCCTCCCTTGCACCTTCCCTTTCTTTCCTGTCTCCTTCCCTCCCCACTTTTCCATCTGCACACTACTGCCTGACTCCTTGGGACAATTTTAGCTTAATTTATCCCTCAGTGATTAGCATACTCCCACCACATCCTACCTTTCTTATTCTAATGATTCTTTTGTCATTGTTCAAACCCCTGTTTCAGTCCCCTCTCTACTTGCTCTTTTGTTCTCTTCAGATATTTGCCCTTTCCACTGTGCTCTTTGGAATGCCTGCTCCATAGTTAACAAGCTGGCTTTCTTCTTAAACTTTTTCCTTTCTCATTTGTTACAGTTTTTGGTACTCTTTGAGACCTGGCTCCCTCCTGATGACATAGCTTCCCATACTATCTTTTCCAGCACTAGCAACGGTTTTACTAATCCCCCAAAACCCCCATTCTCTCGTCATGGTGGGGGAATTGGAATTCTCCTTGTTCCATATTGAACTGGGCCTGTAGTTTGCCTTTGGGTTTTAATACTTTTGCTCTGTTTTCTTTTTTTTTTAAACAAATGCTTTATTAACTTCTGTTTTACATCATTCATTTCCGCCAGATTTTGAGTTACAATCATTTACCCCCCATTATTCCCCTACCCAACCTCCCAGAACAGTAATCCCACAAGATATCGCTTCCTCCAATCTGTTCTCTCCCATACCTTCTCCCATACCCCCATCGACTTTTCCATTAGAGGAAGGTGAATCTTTGTGTCCCAATGCCTGCACATCTTATCTCCCAATTATAAGCAAAAGAGTATTAATAATAGTATTTATATATATTTGAAACATTTAATGTTACGACCTCGAATTTCAGATCCATTTCCTTCCTCCCTTGTCACCCATTCCCTCTTGGGAGATAAGTAATTCAGTATATGTTGTACATGTCTAGCTATGCAAAACATTATCATAGTAGATATATTGTACAAGGCTGCTTATAATTCCCTCCCACTCATCCCACCCCCCACCTGGTCCATTCCCTACATGATCCTGTCCCTCTTCTATAGTGGGTACTTCCAACCTCCCCTCACCCCAAGGATGCCCTCCCATCCATCATCCCTCCTCCCATCCCCCTTCCTCCTATCCTGCTGCAGGTTGAGATATCCCATTTAGTATGTATGTCATTTTCTCCCTGAACCAAATTCAATGTGAATGTGGTTTTGCCTTTTTAGCCTTCCTTATTCTCCCCCTCCTTTGCAACCACTTCCCCTTGCTTCTTCTACATGGGATAGTTTACACTACCCTGTCTCTCCCCATCTCCTCTTGCCACTTTCCTCTCTCACCTCATAATTTCATCCCTTGAGTATTCTCCCTTCCCAACAAATTCAACCTATGCCCTCTATCCATATAAAACTGTAACCATATACACACACATTCACATATGTATTCATATGACCACACCCCCTTCTTCCATCATTTTCATAGTGAGAAAGATATCATCAGTCACAGTTATTGCTTTTCCATATAGGAATGTAAATAGTTCAACTTTGATAAGTTCCTTTTGATTTCTTTTCCCTGATTATCTTCTCAGGCATCTCTTCCTTCTTGTGTCTGGATGTCAAATTTTCTGTTCAGCTCTGGTTTTTTCCTCAAGAATGCTTGAAAGTCCTCTATTCCACTGAATGACCATATTTTCCCCTGAAACAAAATACTCAGTTTTGCTGGGTAAGTGACCCTTGAGTTCATTCCCAGATCTTTTGCCCTCTGGAATATCATATTCCATGCCCTTCGATCCCTCAGTGTAGAAGCTGCCAGGGCCTGGGCTATTTTGATTGTGTTTCTACAATATTGAAATTGTTTCTTCCTGGCTGCTTGGAGTATTTTCTCCTTGATCTGGGGATTCTGGAACCTGGCTATAATATTCCTGGGAGTTTTCTTTTTGGGATCTTTTTCAGGAGGTGGTTGGTGGATTCTTTCAACCTCTCTTTTGCCCTCTGGATCTAAAACATCAGGGCAATTTTCCTTGAGAATTTCTTGAAGGGTGATTTCTAGGTTCTTTCTTTGATCATGGCTTTCAGGTAGTCCAATAATTTTTAAATTGTCTCTCCTGGATCTATTTTCCAGGTCAGTAGTTTTTCCCATGAGATATTTCACATTGCCTTCTAATCTTTCATTTGTTTGGATCTGCTTAACAGCATCTTGATTTCTCATAAAGTCATTAGCTTCCATTTTCTCCAGTCTAACTCTGAAGGAATGAATCTCCTCAGTGAACTTTTGAGATTCTTTTTCCATCTGGCAAATTCGACTTTTTAAGGCATTCTTCTCCTCATTGCCCTTTTGGGCCTCCTTTGCCATTTGAGTTAGTCTATTTTTTAAGGTGTTGTTTTCCTCAGTCAGGCAGTTGACCCTCATTTCATACTTTTCCTGCATCCTTCTCATTTCTCTTTCCAATTTTTCCTCCACTTCTCTTATTTGATTTTTAAAGTCCTTCTTAAGGTCCTCTATGGCCTGCAACCCGCTCATGTTTTCCCCTGGGGCTTTTGGAGCAGGACTTCTGACCTCACAGTCCTTTTCCCGCTCTATGCCCCCAAAATAGGAGTCTAGGGTTGCATTTTTCTGTTTCCTTTGCCTTGGCATGTTGCCACTTAATTACTTGACTTTTGGACTTGTTGCCACACTATGGCCTGGTGCCAGACAGGAACTTTCGCCCCAAACATGTGAGGGGACCAACTTCTGTTTCTGGCAAGCTGTAAACCCACCCATGACTTCCACCCTAGATCACAATCCAGATCCAGGGAGGTTAAAGCAAGAACGATTACCCCCCAAGACTGATCGCTGGATCTCCCTACAGTTCGCAGGTCAGGAGCTGGAGCTGCCTCTGAAAACTACAAAATGGTGTGTCTCCTCAGCAGCTTCTAGCCCCCAGGGGAGGGAGCTGACACATTCCCCAAATACTGGTCCCAAAGTTCATAGGGCACTAACCTCTCACTTTGCCCTAGGCATGTCTATGTTGATAATTCTGGAGTCGCCACAGCTGCTGGTGTTCTGGGGTCTCTCCATCCGGCTGCTGGCCCTGCCACCCTGGGGCTAAAACCTCGGCTCACGGGGACCTGGGCTCTGCTCGGCTCCCTGTGCTCTGCACGCTGCTGGCTCCCAGACTGCTGCGCCGGTCCTTCCAGCAGGGCTGCTGGGCTGTCCTCAGTGGGAGGTTAGCTTCTCTGTGTCGTTCTGTGGGTGCTGGGGCTCCAGAAGTTGTTCAGAGTCCCCTTTTACATAGTTTGGGGGAAATCTGGGGGCAGAGTGGCTTGGATGAGCTGTTTCTATTCCGCCATCTTGGCTCCACCCCCCTCTCTTAGGAATTTTTAAACGGTTTCTTGGTGCATTTTTTTATTTCTGAGATTTCCATAGAATTTTCCGCCTTTCCTTTTTCCTTTGGGGTTTTGAGATTGTTTTCCTTTGCTTCATAGTATATGTTTATTGTGTGCTTTTCTATGTTGCTTCATTTTCCTCCTCATCTCCTTAGTTTGTGTTTGAGGGGGCTGGGTTCATATCTAGCCTTTCTGTCTTGATATTCTTGCCTTCCACCATTTTTCCATATAGTGTTTGATCAGGTCATTTCACTGCTTGTCCCATTCCTTAGGGGAAAGGAGTGGGGAGAGGAATAAGCATTTATACAGTATCTACTCTGTCCCAGGCACTGCATCAGACACTTTACAAATACTGTCTCATTTGATTCTCACAACTCTGGGAGGTAGGTGCTTTCATTATCCCCATTTTCTAGTTGAAGAAACTGAGGCAGAGGTTAAGTGACTTGCCCAGGGTCACATAGCTGATAAGTGTCTGAAGCTGGATTTGAACTTGGGTATCCCTGACTTCTTATCCAGCACTCTATCAACTACATGACCTAGCTGCTTCATATAGCACTTGTTAGTGTCTATATAACTTTGTTTTTTCCTTTCCCGAAGGACTGCTCATTTTCAATTACCTACTTGTGATAGAAGCATTGTTTTCTTGACTCAGGGTCCCTGAGGAAGGGGGAGTTGCAGGTAGAACACCTGGATACTCAGAGAACATGATTTTTTTTTAACAGAGAGTAGGACAGCCTATTTCCCAGATATCATTTCACAAACATCTTCACCCCTTCCATACAGCCTGATAGGCCTCAACTTCCCTGATGCAACTTTTTGATATTGGGTACAAAAACCCAACCTGGTTTATAGTCTTTGCCTCTCAGGCTTGGTGGTTGCCTAAGACCATGTGACTTGCTGTACCTTGATTATATACTAACCAGACATATTTCAGGATTGAGATGAGGAAACTAAGTACTATTGTATCCTTTGAACTAAGTAAACCACCTTTCTTCTGTGACTTACAAGTGTCTCATTTCATCCCAACATTGAACTTGAACTAAGAGGGCACTGGGGTTTGTTAGAGCCCTGCCTCCAGCACTGTTCTTGTTAAAGATGTGTGTGATTGGGTCAAGGTGGATTCGAGGTGAATGGGAACTCACCAAGGACATTATTGCAGTTGTCAACTATTATCTTCCCCTTCCCTTAAAAAAAATGCCTCATCCTCTGGATGTTTTTGGAATCGCTGAGTTTCTCTTACTTCAGCTGCTTACTTTCTTGGTCGTGAGACAGGGCAAGCTCAGATCTCTCCCCAGTTAAGAGATGGAGAAGAGTGCCTTTATTGTTGCTCTGAAGATACAGAAACTACTTTTGTCTAAAGCTTGAAAAGTAAACCTCTTGCTTGTGTGAGTGTATATGAGATCAGTAGGTTTTACGGTTTATAGTAGTATTTCCTTGTATTAAGTGCATCTTTTGTTTTTAGATATTCGAGGCAGGCATTCATCTAAGAAGCTGCTGTTCATTCCACTGTTCAGAAGCTTAGAGTTTTCATTTTAGAGAGACTTTATTATTATCAAATATGTCTATATATATATCTATTCACATGTTTTTAGTAAGAAATGTAATTATTTATAATTCTTTTCTGTACCAAATGCACTAAGAATGTAACGTTCCTGCTAGTTTCTAGGAATAGATATATCCCCATGTACATATGATAAATTATTCATTATTAATTCACTTTTCTCCCAGCTTGCTTACTCTTTCCTTTTTCCTTTTCCCTTGTAGTATGGTATAGAGGAAAGGACACTGGCCTTGAAGTTAGAAGAACTAGGTTTGGGTCCCAGCTGTGCCACTTATTAGCCGTGTGACCTGGGGGTAAGTCACTACTCTGAGCTTCAGTGAATAGTAGCACACACTTTTTACATTTTATAAAGTGCTTTTCTCACAGCAACCCTGTGTATCTCCAACGATCATCTTTTATAGATGACAACTGATTTTGTTGAATAGTTGGTTTTTTTTTTACATTTCAGTGTTCTCTTCACTACCTCATGATATCTCTCAGTTTGTAATATGGGAATAAACATATTTGACCTGCTTACCTCAAAGGGGTGTTCTGATTTTGTGTATTACATAAACCTAAATACTATATAAAATAGGCTGCTATTATACTTTTGCTTTTTTTAGTTAAAATATGTACAATTGTTTTTAAAATGCTAGAGAATGCTACATGTTCTATTGCATATTTTTATCATGAACTACTTGTTCTGCAGTGTTCCTTTTTTTTTTCCACAAATGCTTTATTAACTTCTGGTTTACATTATTCATTTCCACCAGATTTTGAGTTACAGTTTTTTCCCCATTTTTCCCCTACCCACCATCCCAGAATAGCAGTCCCACAAGATATCCCCTCATCCAATCTGCTCTTTCCCATATCTTCTCCCATACTCCCTTTGACTTTTCCATTGGAGCAAGGTGGATCTCTATGTCCTAATGCCAGCACATCTTATCTCCCAATTTCATGTAAAATAGTATTAATAATAGTATTTGTATATTTTTGAAACATTTAATTTTAAGACCTCGAATTTCAAATCCATTCCCTTCCTCTCTTGTCACCCATTCCCTCTAGGAAGATAAGTAATTCAGTATGTATTGTACATGTATAACTATGTAAAACATTACCATAGTAGATATATTGTAAAGGCTGCTTATAATTCCCTCCCAACCATCCCACCCCCCACCTGGTCCATTCCTTACTTTGATCCTGTCCCTCTTTGAAAGTGGGTATTTCTGACCTTCCCTCCCCCCAGAATACCCTCCCCTCCATCATCCCCCTTCCCCCTACTCTGCTGCAGGTTGGGATATCCCATTTAGTATGTATGTCATTCTCTCCCTGAGCCAAATTAAATGAGAATATGGTTTTGCCTTCCTGTTTTTCCCCTCCCCTGTAGCCACTTCCCCTTGCTTCTTCTATATGAGATAGTTTACCCTACCCTGTCTCTCCCCGTCTCCTCTGGCCACTTTTCTCTCTCACCTCATAATTTCACCCCTTAAGTATCATCCCTTCCCAACAAATTCAACCTATGCCCCCTATTCTTGTATAACTGTAAACATATATACACACATTCACATATTTATTCATATGTCCATGTACCCTTCTTCCATTGTTTTCATACTGAGAAAGGTTTCATCAGTCACCGTTATTGTTTTTCCATGTAGGAATGTAAATAGGTCAACTTTGATAAGTTCCTTTTGATTTCTTTTCCCTGATTATCTTCTCAGGCATCTCTTGCTTCTTGTGTCTGGATGTCAAATTTTCTGTTCAGCTCTGGTTTTTTCCTCAAGAATGCTTGAAAGTCCTCTATTCCACTGAATGACCATATTTTCCTCTGAAACAAAATACTCAGTTTTGCTGGGTAGGTGACCCTTGGGTTCAGTCCCAGCTCTTTTGCCCTTTGGAATATCATATTCCATGCCTTTTGATCCCTCAGTGTAGAAGCTGCCAGGTCCTGTGCTATTCTGATTGTGTTTCCATAATATTGAAATTGTTTCTTCCTGGCTGCTTGTAGTATTTTCTCCTTGATCTGGGAATTCTGGAACCTGGCTATAATATTCCTGTGAATTTTCTTTTTGGGATCTTTTTCAGGAGGTGGTTGGTGGATTCTTTTAACCTCTGTTTTGCCCTCTGGATCTAAAACATCAGGGCAATTTTCTTTGAGAATTTCTTGAAGAATGATTTCTAGGTTCTTTCTTTGATCATGGCTTTCAGGTAGTCCAATAATTTTTAAATTGTCTCTCCTGGATCTATTTTCCAGGTCAGTGGTTTTTCCCATGAGATATTTCACATTGCACTCTATTCTTTCGTTTGGATCTGTTTAACAGCATCTTCATTTCTTATAAAGTCATTAGCTTCCATTTGCTCCAGTCTAACTCTGAAGGAATGAATCACCTCAGTGAGCTTTTGAGATTCTTTTTCCATCTGGCAAATTCGACTTTTTAAGGCATTCTTCTCCTCATTGCCCTTTTGGGCCTCCTTTGCCATTTGAGTTAGTCTATTTTTTAAGGTATTAGTTTCCTCAGTCAGGCTGTTGACTCTTATTTCATACTTTTCCTGCATCCTTCTCATTTCTTTTTCCAATTTTTCCTCCACTTCTCTTATTTGATTTTTAAAGTCCTTCTGAAGGTCCTCTATGGCCTGTAACCCGCTCGTATTTTCCTTTGGGGCTTTTGGAGCAGGATTTCTGACCTCACAGTCCTCCTCTTGTTCCATGCGTCCATCCTCTTTGCCCCCAAAATAGGAGTCTATTTTTTTTCTGTTTATTTTATTTCCTTTGCCTTGGCATGTTGCCACTTAATTACTTGACTTTTGGACTTGTTGCCACAGTAGGATTCTGTCACCAGACAGGGGAGCATCCGTCCCAAACGTGTCGGGGGAGAACTTCCACTTCTGGCAAGCTGGATGTCCACCCCACTACCTACCCCCCAGACCCCAATCCAGATCCAGGGAGGTTAAAGCAAGAGTGATTACCCCCCAAGACTGCTTGCTGGATCTCCCTACAGTTCACAGGCCAGGAGCTGGAGCTGCCACTGAAAACTACAAAATGGCATGTCTCCTCAGGGGCATGTTCCCCAAATACTGGTCCCAAAGTCCATAGGGCATTAACTTCTCACTTTGTCCTAGGCATGTCTGTGTTGATAATTCTGGAATCGCCACAGCTGTTGGTGTTCTGGGGTCCCTCCAGCCGGCTGCTGGCCTGGCCACCTGGGGCTAAAACCTCGGCTCACACGTACCTGGGCTCAGCTCTCCATGCTCTGTGCTGTCGGCTCCCAGAGTGCTGCGCTGTCCCTTCCTGCAGGGCTGCTGGGCTGTCCTCAGCAGGAGGTTAGCTTCTCTGTGTCGTTCTGTGGGTGCTGGGGTTCCAGAAGTTGTTCAGCATCCCCTGTTACATGGTTTGGAGGTAATCTGGGGGGAGAGTGCCTTGGAAGTGCTGTTTCTATTCTGCCATTAGCTTCCATTTGCTCCAGTCTCAATGATTCTCCTCAGTGAGCTTTTGAGATTCTTTTTCCATCTGGCAAATTTTGTTTTTTTAAGGCATTCCTTTCCTCATTGCCTTTTTTCAGCCTCTTTTGCCATTTGAGTTAGTCTGTTTTTTAAGGTGTTATTTTCCTCAGTCAGGCTTTTGACTCTCATTTCATACTTTTCTTGCATCTTTCTCATTTCTTTTCCCAATTTTTCCTCCACTTCTCTTATCTGCTTCTTAAGGTCCTCTGTGGCCTGTAACCAGCTCGTATTTTCATTTGGGGCTTTTGGTGCAGGAATTCTTTTCCTCCTAGTCCTCCTCCTGTTCTATGCTTTGGTCCCCTTTGCCCCCCAAATCGGAGTCTAATGTTGAATTTTCCTATTTATTTTTTTTCCTTTGCCTAGGCATGTTGCCACTCAATTACTTGACTTCTGGGCTTTTTGCCACAGTAGCACTCTGCTACCAGAGAGGGGAGCTTCTGTCCCAAACACTGGGGTTTTCTCAGGTGCTAGAGGTATTAATTCGGTGCCCTCTTTGAAGCCTCCACATGCTCTGGCAAGCTGGTCATTCACCCCAAGACCTCCACCCCAGACCACAATCCAGATCCAAGAAGGTTAAAGCAAGAGTGATTACCCCCCCAGACTGGTTGCTGGATCCACCTATAGCCCTCAGGCCAGGAGCTGAAGCTGCTGCATGGCTGTGGCTGCTCTGAGGTATCTCAGCCGAGAAGCCACACACTCCCAAGTCCTGGTTCCAAAGTCCACACTGTACTGACCTCTCACTTTGTCCTTGGCATCTGTGTGTTGATAATTCTGGAAACACCACAGCAGCTAGTTTTCTGGAATCCCTTTAGCCAGCTGTTGGTCAGGCTGTCCTGGGGCTAAAACCTCTGGCTTACCTCCCAGAGTGCTGCGCTGGCCTCTCACTGCCAGGCTATCCTCAGAGGGAAGTTAGCTTTTTTGTGTCATTTTGTGGGTTTTGTAGCTCCAGAGTTTGTTCAGAGTTCCTTTTTACATAAATTGGAAGTGGTTGGAGCTGGAGTGCTATTTCTACTCTGCCATCTTTACTCTGCCCCCCTATATTAGAAGTTTTTATATATTTTGCAGATAAAGAAAATAGCCCATTTTTTCCAATTCATAACATAGTGAAAAGGAATAGAAGATTTCGAATGGCTTTTAGTTCCCTTCTTCCTTTAACTGGAAAACTCTTGCTGCCAAGCTTTTCATAGTAGCTATTATAGTAGCCACCATAATCTCCAGGGCCTTCTGCTTGGTGGAATATTATCAGTGGAAGGCTTCTACCAGTTTTATAACAGAAGCAGTTATGACAGAGTATCTGGAATCTCTAGAGAGAGAGGTACGTAAAGGAACTGGTAGACTATATTGTAGGAACACTTTTTATTATCCAGTTCTTAAATGCAGACTTTGTCTGCAGCTATATACTACAACTTCCTGCCTTCCTTTGGAGGATGAGAGGAGTTGTACTATATCTGACAAAATCACAATCATTGGAATTATGAAATTAAGCTTTACAAAGTCACCCATGCTTAACTACAATTCTGTAAGGAAGGTAGTGCAAGTATAATTCCCATTCTTATTGAGAAAATTGAAGCTTTAAGTGTTTTAACTTGTCTTTGGTCACACAGCTAATAGATAGGGTCAGAGACTGAACTTCAACCTACTTCTTCCAAAGTGTCATGGACCCTTTGGCAGTCTGGTTATATCAGAATAAAATTTATAAATAAGTGAATGAAATGCTCATTTTTAGAGGTTAG
This sequence comes from Gymnobelideus leadbeateri, assembly GCA_011680675.1. Lineage (NCBI taxonomy): Eukaryota > Metazoa > Chordata > Mammalia > Diprotodontia > Petauridae > Gymnobelideus > Gymnobelideus leadbeateri. The sequence goes on from WOXC01000260.1 coordinate 345,259, forward strand.
AGAAAATAAAGATGTAAGGGAATAAGAACTAGCTAATGCCTCTAGAGATTGTTATAAGCAAGAGATTATGTTATAAGCAATGGAAAAGCCCTTTAAAAGTCAAGCAGAAAACTCCAGATCCCCAGATGAGGGGATCCATGTGCAATTAAGATACCAGAAATGGTTCAGATCATAGAAAGGGTGCTGACTTTGAAATTAGGACTGGGGTTCTTAATATCAGTTTCACAGACCATCAAGGGGTTTCATGGATAGATTTCTAGGGTCAAGAGGGAAGGGAACTAATTTGGATGGGAGGAAAATAGTTACATATTTATTTTCACTATTGTCTGAAATGGAAAAGTAGATTGCATAGTAGGGAGAGTCCTGGGCTTGGAATCAGGAAGACTCATGTTCATGAGTTCCAATCCAGTCTCAGATACTTGCTGGCTGTGTAACCTTCGGCAAGTCATTTAACCCACTTTGCCTCAGTTTCCTTATCTGTAAAATGAGTTGGAGAAGGAAATGGTAAACCACTTCAGTGTCTTTGCTAAGAACTCCCCAAGTGGAGTTTCAAAGAGTCAGATGTAACTGAAATGACTGAACAACAACAAAAATCCTTTGAAAATGAGTGTTTCCTACAATTATTTTTAAACCATGGTTATTCCTGACATCACAAATGGGTTAAATGACTTGCCGAAGGTTACACAGCCAGCAAGTTATTATTTACTCTTCCTGCATTTCTGTTGTTGGGGTGTTCAGGAACCAAATGGTCTCTGTAGTTCTAGTTTTCTTTCTAAAGATGTTTCTAATTCTTTATTATTGAGTGTCACTACATGAATAGTTATTTCATATATGTTTAAGCTCACATTTATAGGCATCCTGAGTTCAATGGTCTTTGGAATACTCTCCTTTCCCTTCTATATTTTCTAGTGGGTACAGAGTAGTCTTGCATTATTTGAATGTCCTTTTCTTTTTATTTTTGAAGGTCTTTCTCCTGCTTGCTTCTAGAATTTGTTATTTCTGAATTGGATTGTTAAATTTAGCCACTAAGTGTGGCTTAAAGTTTGCAGCCTTGAGTTTTTTTCTGGATGTGATCTGTGAATTCTTTCAATTGAAATCTCATATTCTGTGTTCAGTAGTTCTTATTTTCTTCATTATAGTTTTAAGGTTTTTTTTTTTTTTTGTCTTGTTGTGTTCTAGGAGATCTCTGATACTTAGACTGTCTCTATTCAGCCTGTCTTTGGCATCACTATGTTTTGCTTGTGTAGTGAGCAGATTTTCTTTAATGTTATTGTTTTTTGCTTTTCTTCTAGGTTGTCCTTTACTTCTGTTAATTGCTCTTTGTTTCTTTGGTGATGCTTTTCATTGCAAATTCTGATTTTTCTATTCTGCCTGTTATTTTTTTTTTTAAGCAGTTGGGGTTAAGTAACTTGCTCAAGGTTACATGGCTAGTCATTATTTATGCGTGGGTGCTCATTTTCTGAGGCCGGATCTGATCTCGGGTCATCCCAACTCCGAGGCTGGCGCTCTTACTCACTGCGCCACCTAGCCGCCCCTTTAGGGCAATTGGGGTTAAGTAACTTGCCCAAGGTTACACGGCTAGGTTTTTGTTTGTGTGGATTAAGTGTCTGAGGCCGGCTCCGAACTCAGGTCCTTCTGACTCCAGGGCCGGCGCTCTATTCACTACACCACCTAGCTGCCCCTCTGTCTGTTATTTTTGCTGTGCAGTACATCAGTTCTGCTCACATAATTCCTAGTTCTCTTTTGAACCATTCAGAAATAGAATGTTGTGATTGCATGTTCTCAGATTCCACAAGACCTGCTTTCTCATCAAGTGTTGGATTATTTTCCTTCATTTTGCAGTATTTATTCATACATACTTAAAATTGTTTACTAAATCTGGAGACTGATTCCTTATGTTGTTACTGTTTTTCCTATTGATTTATATGTTTATGTTCAAGGTCTTTAACTTTTCTTCCTCCTGATATCTTTGGTAATTTGCCTTTCTCCTTCCCTCTATCCCCCTTTACTTTACTTTCTGACTCCTCCTCTAATTGTGATTTCCTTGGGGTCTAGATCTCAAAGCATCTCACCCTTCTCTCATGCTGTGCAAATTCATAGCCCATCAGCCTACTAGGTGTCTGCCCCAATTGACTTTTGGGTGGTTAGAGCTCACACCAGATATATGTTGTAGTCTTTCCTTCTTGCTTGGTGTGGAGTCCTGTATAACACTGCTAAGCACACAGCATCTTATCCTGTTCTCTCTACCTTAATTCAGTTGGCCCAGAACAAATAGTTTTAGAGCTTTGCAGCACAGTGTCATAGGGATGTCTGCCTTAGCACCAATAATTCAGATCTTTGCATTTTTGATACTATGAGATTGCTCCTGAGGGACTGTGGCTGTCTGACTGTTGTGGTCAGGAGTTGCGGTCTCTGTGGCACTGGAAAGAGATTATGAGGACTAGAGTTTGTGGTTGAGTTTTGTTATAAGCCTGGGTCACCTGGGGTCTTGGGCTGACTTCTTTTCCCCCGAGTTAACCAAACCCCCTCTCCCCACCCTGTACTTTTGAGGTTCAGAATATCCAATTTGAAGGATTCTCATAGTGTCTCAGGATAGTTGTAGGGACCAAGGTCTGGAGTGTTCCGAATTGAGTGCCACCCCACTCAGTCTGGCACTGATTCTGGTCCCTGCTGTAGGTTTTCAACCACCAAGGAACTTTCTGAAAGGAAACTTCAACTCTCTCTGCTTCTGGATTGTAGAGCATTGCCAGATACATGTGTTTCTGGCCCATCTCTGGGAGCACAGTAGGAAGCTGCCAGCTTGTTTGCCTGAGCTGGTGCTGGCTATTCAGAGAGATCCCTTTGTGTGGTTCTGGGTGGAAGAAATAACTTACATTAGTTTCTCTTTAGATTTTTTTTTTTATCACACTTTGGTCTGGTGCAATTCTTAGTTTTTTGCTAGAATAGATATAGGAGAGCTAAATTGCCTTCCTCCATTTAGACAGCTATCTGGGACACAAGTCCACCTCTGGTGTATTTTCCTATCTCTTCTCTTGGCACAAGCTTGGTTATTATAATTACCCAGCATCAAGTTTTTATTTTTTGTTGTTGTTTTTTTCATTTATGTTATTGTCATTGTGCATATTGTTTTACTGGTTCTGCTTGTTTCACTTTCTATCAGTTGATACTCATATAAGTCTTCCTATGTTACTTTGTGTTCTTAATATTCATTGTTTCTTAGCACAATAATTTTTTGCTGCTGTCACATGTCACAATTTGTTTATCCAGTCTTTGTACCTCCCTCATTTAAAGAGGAGACTGTGATCCCAAGGGATGAAGGTCACACAGGAAATGAATCGACACAGAATTATCAGGTACCTCCTGTGTGGCGCAGGTAGGATGTGAACCAAGGCCTTCTGACTCCAGATAACATTGAAGGAAAAGGGAAGCATCAGAGATAACAACAAGGTGATTTGTGTGCTTCTGATAGAAGTGGTAAATTCAGAGAAGGAAGAGCAGATTTAGTGAGAAAGACAATAAGTTTGATTTTACACATGTTGAATTTGAGAATAGGGGAGGTCCAGTAGACACTTGGAGATATGAGTCAGAATATTTAAATTTGGGAGTCATCTTCCAGGTGTTTAAAGCCCAAGGAATGAATGCGATTGCCAGAGGAGAGTATAGATAGAGAAAAGAATGCAGAATTTTCAGGAAAACCAGCATTAGGGTGTTGTAAAGGGGAGGAAGAGCCATCAAAGGAAAGAAGGAATGTTAGAAGGGTAAAACTACAAAAAACAAATTAGATTAAAAAAATGTGTTGTTCAAATTATGATATTCCTGCTAGATTGGCAGTTCCATTGAATTATTTTGAATAGACTTCAATGCAGACAGGAATAATGAATTGGAAGATTTCCAGATTTTTTTTTTCTGTGAGAGGAGTTGTCTGTCCTATGTCAGGAAGGCAGGGTAAAAGAAGTGGGAGAGGGCAGAGAAGAATGACTTCTTTATTAGCTAAAAATGAGCAAAAGAGAATGGCCTCACTTGTAGTCTCAAAAAGCTCAGCTTTTTCTATTTTGAATTTTCCTACTTTACTATTATATTGCCGTGCAGTCATTTCAGTGTATGACTCTACACGATCCTTTTGGGGTTTTCTTGGCAAAGATACTTAGGGTGGTTTGCTATTCCTTTTCTAGCTCATTTTACATATGAGGAAATTGAGGCAAATAGGGTTAAGTGGCTGGCCTAGAGTCACATAATCAGTAAGCTTCTAAGACCAGATTTGAACTCAGGAAGATGAGTTCATGACTCCAGGCCCAGCACTTAGTTTATTGCGCCACCTACTTTCCTATGGATTACCTTTAACTTGCATGATAGCTTGTGCTATTGTGTGGCATCAGAAACTTTATTTACTTTCAGGAAAAACACCTCAGTTTTTCTCATTTGGATCAATATATAAAAAAAAAAAGTGTGTGGAGACTTGCCCAAGTTGATGAAATCACAGTTTCTCCTCCCTCTTCTTCCACCCTCTCCTCTTTTGTAATGATTTTTCAGTGCAGATGTACTTTTTGTTGTTGTTATCATAGAGATTTCTGGTTCCTGGCAGGAGGATTGTAGAGGAAATCTGGAGAGTCAGCAAGCAGTATAACCTGAAGAGGAACGAAGACTTTGACCTGGGTGTCCTCCTTCAAATGGAGGTTCTGTTTTAAGTGATTATGGATTTCATGTAGGAGATTTCTGTACTATTCCAATGCTTCTTGCAAACAATGTAGAGTAATGAAGTGAAGAAAATAAAAAGGAGAGAATATTTAAGAAATCTTTCAAGAACTTAAATATATTCAAGCACTTCAGAAGCCACATTTCCATATAAGCTATCAGATGTCTAGGCTTCATGAAACACCAAGAGTAAAAGGAATCATTTGGAGACAGTGAAGCACATACTACAAGTAGATATTTATTTCATTTTTTTCTTTTCTTTTCTTTTCTTTTTTTTTTTTAAAGCAATTGGGGTTAAGTAACTTGCTCAAGGTTATAAGGCCAGTTATCTTTTTGTGTGGGTGTTAAGTCTTAGGCTGGAACCCATCCCGGGTCTTCCTGACTCCTGGGCCAGCACTCTTACTCACTGTGCCACCTAGCTGCCCCTTAAATATTTATTTGTGATGCCTACTTCTACATTCAGTGTGACTGGGTTAGGGTGGTCCTCCTAGACAGCTGATGAAGAGCAGCTGTCTTCAAAATTCCCTGCCTTTTATACAGCAGACTCTTGTAACCACATCCCATAATCACCTGTCCCCCATTCTCCTTGCCTCCTTGGTATTGCTCGACTGCATCACTGATAAGGTAACTCATCAAACTCTGTTGTGTTATCTTGAAGGCTAGTGTTTTAATGTTTCTTGCTTTTGTCATGCATGAGGTAGTAGCCTTGCAGCATCTCTTCTGAGCAAGGAACAAATTTCTTCATCTCCTTCCTAATGAAAAAATATAATCCTAGAAAAATACATATAGTCAGAGTTTATTTGACACAAAATTCTCATCATTTATACAAATCCTAACTTAAGCAATTGACATGAAGCAGTCCTCACTAAACCTAAAATGAAATTTCTACTAAAACTCTTAAGTATTCCTATTCAAGTTTTCCTGCAGCCTTTAATATAAAATAGGTTTTAGTGATAACATGTAGTGATTCTCTGTCTCTGGGTACCCACTGAATGACCCAGTATAATAAACATTTCTAGACTTAATAATATGTATCTTAATATACATATTGCTTTCTTTCAAATGTATGTAGTTATGTGTTGTGATTAATGAAGTATAAATTTATCTAAAAGCATTATGAGTTCATAATTTGGTCATTTGGTCACTCTCTTATTGAACTCATCACTTCTAGTGAGTTTAATATCTCTATGTATTTGACTCCCAGATCTGCATAGCTAGTCCTAATGTCTCTCCTGAGCTCTAATCCCATGTCACTAACAGCCTATTGGACATTTTCAACTGGTTGTCTTTGAGGCATTTTGAATTCAATTTGTTAAAAATAGAGTTCATTCACTCTCCAAATCCCCACTCTTCCTTCTTTCTCTCATAATTGAGGATGCTAATCATACTTTTAGTCACCCAGGTTTACAACCTTTGTGTCACCCTGTTCTCTTTCTTATTTATCTAGTCATTGGCTGAACCTTGTTTTTCCTGTCTTCACAACATCTTTCTTCTGTCTTCTCACCATTCATAAAGCTGTTAGCCTAATTCAGGCTTTTACTACCTCTCATTCAGATTCCTGCAATAGCCTTCTATTTGTTCTCCTTTTAAACTCCTCCATACAGCTGCCAAGGTGATTTTCCTAAAGTGTGACTTGGATCACGTGCCTCCCTATGGCCTTTAGGTCAAAATAGAAGTCCTCCTTTCAAAATTGAAATTCTTTTAAATCTCTTCATATGTTGGCCTTTTTCTTCTTTTCCAGTCTTCTTGCACTTTACTCTGCTGCTCACACTTTATGGTAGCCCAGCTAGTCTGCCTTACTTGTTGTTCATCATACATGATGCTCTGCTTTTGCAATGGGCCATTTCCCATTGGATCTCTAGTTTCTTTCAAAATGCAGCCTTCTTCCAGAAGCTTTTCTTGATTCTCCCTTCCCAAACTGCTTTGCATTCATTTTATGAATATTCTTTATAAACCTATATGTGTATACATGATCTCCATTAAAATGACTACTTGTTAAGGCTGGGACTCTGTTACTTGTCTTTGTATCTCCAGTGCTTATGGACACAGAAGAATGTAAGTACTTGTTGATCATTTTCTTAATTATCAGCTACTAATAATACAGCTACTAAATTAGTGGTGGGTAGGTTGCCATGTTTCTCTATACCTGAAAGCTTTCATTGCCTAAGGCACTGTGAAGGTACATGACTTGCCCAGTATGTTTCGGACTCAGAACTTAAACCCATGTATTCTTTATTGTAGGCCAGCTTTATCCATTATGGCAAGCTGCCTCTCAGAGGTTTAAGATATATCTTAAATGAATCCTCTGCTTCTTATTAAATTTACTTTTGTCTATGGGAAATGGGAAGGAAATATATTTGCTGCATATGTATATGTCCTTATAATAAAGTTTACCACTTTAAACTCACTCTTTAAGATTCCTGTCAGTGAATGAATGAGAAACTTTTTAATTAAGCATCTATGCTTAATGTAATAAGAAATGTGCTAAATACTGGGGATGAAAATACAAAACCAAAGATAATCCCTTCCCATGAACATTTTACTTTCTAGTAGAGAAAAAGTACTTACGGAGTTGTGGTGAAGGAGAGGCACTTAGGTATATGAGGTTTTAGATTGATACACTCCATCTAAGAACAATGGCAAAGATATTTTTGATGATCATTCTTGGTTCTAGAACTGTTAGGAATGGAGGATGTATGTGAATGGAAAGGGTGATTGCTTGGAGGGTGGTAGTTGGGTGATTGATGATTGGAGAGGTCATTGTGGAAAAGGTGGCCAAGAGGAAGAAGAGTGAATCAAATCATAGTTGGGTATTTCCTAAAATAGTGGTCTGGATGAGGCAGTCACTAATCAGGAGTTTGATGCCACAGGTTGGAATTTCCTCTAGGACATGGTCTTTGGTGTGTGAGGCAAGACAGTGCCAATAATTCTTCTTCGTAAACATTTACAGTTTACACATTTGGAGAAAGGCAAATTGTTAAATCTTTCTTTTCAAATAGTTAAGAAGTATTTGGTATTTATCATTAGGATAAAGTTTGTTTTTAAGATGGGGGAAAGGCTATGATTCTCTTGTAACAATCTAGTTCTAAAATTTCAGCTTTTATTTAATGCTTTTGTTTTCATATCACCTTTATTTCCAAATATATCCTTCTTCCCCCTCTGCAGCAAGGAATCTCTTGTGAGAAAAAAAATGAAAGAGAAGCTCAGCAAATTAACCACATCATTTGAGTCTGATAGTATATGTAGTGTTACACATCCATAGTTCTCCTCCTCTAAAGTGAAGAGAAAGGGGTGGGTTTTTTTTTTTTTTGGTCTTTATTAATTTGTTTGTTTACTTTTAGTTTACAAGGTTCAGTTCCACAATTTCTTGAGTTTAAAATTTTCTCTCCCTCCCTCCCCTCCTCCTCACCCCCCATGATGGCATACAATCAAGTATAAGATCTACAAATACTTTCACATTAGACATTAGTCAGGTTATAAAGAAGGATTGTATCAGATGGAATGAACAGTGGGAAAGAGGAAACAAAACCAAACAAGAAAAAGAAAAAGATCAAGTAGTTTGCTTCAATCTGGATCCAAACTCAGTTCTTTCTAGTTCTTTCTCTGGATGTAGACTCTCTCCATCATGAATCTTTTGGGGTTGACTTATAACCCTGCATTGCTGAGAAGAGTCTAGTCTATTAAAGTTGGTCATCAAACATACGTTGTGTCTCCTGATTCTACTCTTCTCACTTAGCATCAGTTTGTATAAGCCTCTCCAGGTAAATATGAAATCCATCAGCTCCTCGTTTCTTATAGCACAATAGTATTCCGTTACATTCATGTAGCATAACTTGTTCAGCCATTCCCCAATTGATGGGCACCTCCTTAATTTCCAATTCTTTGCCACCACAAAAAAAGCTGCCATTTGTACATATGGGTCTTCCTCCCACTTCTGTGATCTTTTTGGGATACAACCCTAGAAGTAGTATTGCTGGGTCAAAGGATATGAAATTATTTATAGCCCTTTGGGCATAATTCCAGATTGCTGTCTAGAATGGTTGGATCAGTTCACAACTCCACCAGCAATGCATTAGCATTCCAGTTTTTCCACATCCTCTCCAGCATTTGTCACTTTCCTGTTCTGTCATCTTAGCCAATCTGACTGGTGAGATGTGGTACCTCAGAGTTGTTTTGATTTGCATTTCTCTAATCAATAGTGATTTAGAACATTTTTTCATATGCTTATAGATCTTTTTTTTCCTCTGAAAACTGCCTGTTCATATCCATTGACCATTTATCAATTGGGGACTGACTTGTATTCTTATAGATTTGACTCAATTCTCAGTATATTTTAGAAATGAGTCCTTTATCAGAGACATAGGTTGTAAAAATTCTTCCTGTTTTCCACTGCCCGCTTAATCTTGGTTCCATTGGCTTTGTTTGTACAGAACCTTTTCAATTTAATGTAATCAAAATTATCCCTTTTGCACTTTATAATGCTCTCAAATTCTTGTTTGGTCATAAAGTCTTCCCCTCTCCACAAATCTGACAGGTAAACTATTCTTTGCTTTCCAAGATTGCTTATCGTATCAGCCACCTAGATCATGTACCCATATAGACTTGATTTTGGTACATGGTGTTAGATAATGGTCAATGTCTGGTTTCTGCCATACTATATTCCAGTTTTCCCAGCAGTTTTTGTTAAATAGTGAGTTCTTATCCCCAAAACTGCGGTCTTTGGGTTTATCAAACAGTAAATTACTATAGTCATTGACTGCTGAGTGTCATGTGCCCAGTCTATTCCATTGATCCACTACTCTATTCCTCAGCCAGTCCCAAGTAGTTTTGATGACTACTGCTTTACAATACAGATTAAAATCTGGTATAGCTAGTCCACCTTCCCTAGCATTTCTTTTCCTTAATTCCCTTGATATTCGGGACTGTTTGTTCTTCCAAATGAATTTTGTTACTATTTTTTCTAGCTCTGTAAAATAGTTTTTGGTAAATTGATTGGTATGGCACTAAATATATAATTTGATTTAGGTAAAATTGTCATTTTTATTATATTAGTTCGACCCAGCCACGAGCAATTGAGAAAGGGGTGCTTTTCTTATCCTTTCTTTGGAGATAAGTTTGGTAGTTACAATTACACAGCATTTAGTTTTGACTCTTTTTTCATCCTATTTATAGTGTCATTTTGTATATGTGTTCCCTGGTTCTGCTTATTTTACTCCTCATTAGGTCATATTAGTCTTCTCAGGTTTTTTAGAACTCTTCATACTGATAGTACAGTGTTATTCCATTATATTGTTCATATTTCATAATTTGTTGATCCATTCACAAGTCAGTGGACATCTACTTTATTTCTAGTTTTTTCATACCACACAAAATACTGCTATACATTTTTTTGGTGTATAAGAAACCTTTATTTTCTTATTTTGACCTCTTTAAGGTATATGCCTAATAAGTATTTAGAATCTTTGGACATTTTAGGCACTTTGTTACATAATACTAAGTTGCTTTCCAGAAAAGTTGGACTAATTCACAGCTCAGTCAGCAATGTAGTAGTGTGTCTATCTGTATCCCCTCCAACATCAACCATTCCCATCTTTGCCATATTGCTGCACATGAGTTGAAACTTGTTAGTTGTTTTAATTTGCATTTGTCTTGTTAGTGATTTGGAACATTGTTTCATAGGGTTTTGCTGTTTAGTTGTTTCAGTTGTGTCTGACTCTTTGTGACACCATTTGGTATTTTCTTGGCAAAGATATTGGAGTGGTTTGCCTTTTCCTTCTCCATATCATTTTATGGATGAGAAACTGAGGCAAACAGGGTTAAGTGAATTGACCAAGGTCCCACAACTAGTAAATGTGTGAGGCCAGATTTGAATTCAGGTCTTTCTGACTCCAAGCCCAGTGCTCTACTGTGCCACTGAGTTGCCCTGTTTCATATGATAGTATTTTGCAGTTCTTCTTTCAATAATTGTTCCTAACCAGAAGCTTTTCCTGGTGTATATTAAGTACTTAATAACTGCTTTATCTGTCTTTTCACCTCATCCATTAAAAAATGACTCTTAGTCATAAATAATTCTTCTGGTTTACTATTCATCTTGGTATGAGACAGAGAGGTGGCCTGATATGGCAGTTAGGGGTGGGGAATCCCATTGTTCTGTGGAATTTGGATTCAGTCTAAGGGCTGCACTTGAGAATGTAGAGGGCCACATGCGGCCTCAAGGCTGCAGGTTCCCCACCCTGAATAGCTTATAGAGAGCTAGCCTTGAACCAGGAGGACCTAGAGTCAAGTCCTGCCTCTGACCTAAACCAGCTGTGTGACCTTTGGCAAGTCTTTTAACCTTTTAGTGCTATAAATGACTTACTCATAGCCATGTACCTAGTAGGTACAGAGGTGGGTGGTGAACCCAGTTCTCTGCTAACTCCAAGTTAATCACACTTTCCCTTAGGCCACACCTCCTCCTAAACCAATCAGTACCTTCCAAATTAAGGCAGCTAGGTGTTGCAGTGGATAGAGCACCAGGCCTAGAAGCAAGAAGACCTGAGTTCAAATCCAACCTCAGACACTTAGTAACTGTGTGATCCTGGGCAAATCACTTCACTCTGTTTGCATCAGTTTCTTTATCTATAAAATGTACTGGCAGGAAATGGCAAATCATTCTAGTATCTTTGCCAAAAAACTCCCAAAAGGGGTCATGAAGGTTGCACATGACTGAAAAACAGTTAAACAACAATCTTCCAAATTGCCACATTGAATTAGTTTAAATATTATAGGTCACTGACTTTTAGTGAATGATATTAATTAATATAAAATTATTGTTTGGTTTGCTTATGTCAAGATGGGTGACTTCTTTTAATATGTGTGTCTGCGTTTTTTTTTAGGTGTTTTTGGAGCAATTCTTCATTTATTGATTACAAACTACATATAGCTATGGATACTTATCAGACTTTTAAAAGCAGTAAAATGAAGACGATGAAGGCTACAGTGTCTGTCAAAAAAGTAAGTGTATGGTTATTTTTTTTGTTAAATTTGTAGCCTTCTGTGCCCAGAAAAGTCCTTAGACATCCAAACTTTTCAGTTCACAGTTGATATGGGCCCCAAATGATTGTGAATTCCATAAGTCCACATAGATAGTTAGAGGCAAAGCTAGAAATTGGGACTAGAACTTAGGTCTCCTGATTTCGAGTATGGTATACTTTACCTTATATCATGCACTTAAACTTTTAATTAGTTTTTGAGAAAATTCTTTGTAATGCTAAGAATTTATAATTTAGCATTGCTATTGTTATAGGATCCTTCATTTTGTTGTCAGTGGGACCAGAATTATAAAGTAACACATTAATTCATTAAAAATCAATAACTTTACTTTCATTAGCCTTTTATTTTCTACACTGATTATGTGGAAGGGTAGAAATCCAAAGGAAATCCAAAAAGGGAACTTTTTTGTTGGTGGGTTTTTTTAAAGATTTTAATTTTTCCTTCTCTCAACTTCCTTAGTTGCTTCATGAAAAGTAAGACCATTATCTGTCGTTTCCATGATATACTCTAATCTTTACCACATTTGATTGATCATTTTGTTACTTCTATCTTCTGGTCCTTTCTTCAATTATAAGGAAGAAGGATCTTATTTTCTGAAGCCAGTCTATACCTTAGATCTCACTTCTCCTTAGATCCTCTGATATTTAACTCCTTCATATATCTCCTGCTTCTTTGGTATTTTCTACCTTAAAACAAGAAGGATAATATAGTGAGGTTAGTGGATTTAGTTAGAAAGCCTGGGGTTCAGGTCTTTGATCTGTCACTTAATAGACTTCTGATTTTGAGTAAGTCACTTCAGTTTCTGAAACTGTTTCCTTTTTTGTAGAACTGAGACAGTTATATAGTATTTAGATAATTCTTTCCAATTTGAAGAGCACTTCATAATCATTATTTCATTTGATCCTCATAGTAATTCTGGGAGTTAGATTGTGTATGTATAATCTCATCCATAGCTTACAGAAGAGCAATCTTAGATTTGGAGATGGTAAGTGATTTGCCAGAGATGACACGGTAGCAGAACTGGAACTATAGAAACCCACATCTTCTGATTACAGATCTAGCTATCCCACTAAACCAAAGCTATTTCTCATAACAACTCACCATTTCTACAGTTCTGTACACCATCTACGGTTATTGTGACTTAGGGTGATGTCTACCCTGTGCACATGAAGACTACCCCCAGCAAAATGAGCAGATGAGAACAATTTGTTCCAACAGCCATAAAGTTGGCTGAAGCGGGCATTGTGGAGAGCTTAGAGCTTGGTTAGACATCACAGATGCCGAGGTCATTCACTGCATACCAGGCCAAAACCAGTCTTCAACTTTTCTCTTGCTACTGGACTTCAGTGACTCTGGAAAAAAAGAGTAAGACTGACAACTTACACTGCTATACCTCACTAAAATCCAATCACATTCAAGTCAGACATCACCATGTGATGTCACTGTCCTCTTCAAAGGCTCAACAACAACAACAACAACAAAGCTCTGTATTAATGTTAGCTGTTGTTATTCAAATGTGTATGCATTTTCTCTATCCTTAAATAATTTTTGTAGCTGTGATCCTATTTCTGTTTCTTTTGCTGCAAGTTTTTGGAATCTTTGATCTGTTAAAATTTTTTCCACTTTCAGTCTTCCTATTTTTAATAAGCCTATTAAGAGAGAGCTAGTCTTGAAACCAGAATGACCTGTGTCTTCTGTTCTGCTTGTGATATATATATTGTTTGTGGACCCTGGGCAGGTCTCTGTCTCTTGAAAGTTACTTGATTCAAGAAGCAGTGAGATGTATTTGATAGAGAACTGTTGTTGGAAACAGGAAGCTCTAGGTTCAAATTCTGCCTCTGAAACTTTCATGCTGTGTGATTCTGAGGTACCTCTCAGTGCTTCAGAGAATTATCTAACATTACAAGGTACACAACAGCTAGTGATCTGTATTAGCAGAGGGACTTTCATCAGCAAGAGTTGTATATTCACTAATGAAATCACAGGTCTCTTAAAATTACTTCCTTCCTCTATAGCTGACAGTTATAGAGAACTTCAAAATTTATAAAGTATATTTACATGCCAATTATGTCATTTGAAGCTATCTAAATCTCTTGGCCTATCCTCAGTCATCTTTCTCCTTTTGAATCATTTGACCCTGTCTATCATACTTTATTTATATATTATAGAATCATAGAATATAGATTTATAAGTAACCTCATAGATCCACCTTTTTGTGGATAACACTTAATTTTATACTTTTGGCATTTTAATTTGAATGTCCTGCTCTCATCTCAAACTTAATCTTCTCAGAATAAAATTTCTCATATTCTCCTACCAACTCATATTCTTTTCCAAGCATTAATATCAATAATGTTAATATAACAGTCTCTTTCAGTAGAAAACTTGGCACCCCATTTGACTTTACCTTCTTTTTCATCTACTCTGTCTGAGCCATCAGAAATTCTTATTAATTCTTCCTTAGAAATACCTTGAACTCGCTCATTTTCCACTGCCCTAACATACTTGGTTAGTGGCAAGGACTATATTGACTACTTTTGTATATCTAGTGGTCATCATCATCATCTTCATTATTATCATCCATCTAACATCTATATGGTGCTTTAAGGTTTGCCAGACTCTTCATATACGTTATCTCAGTTTATCCTTATAACCCTGTGACTCAGTTATTGTTACTATCTTCAGTTTATAGAAAAAGAAATTGTAACTGAGAGATCAAGTGACCTGTCAGACCAGGGACACATAGGTAATAAATGTCTGAAACTTGGATTGGTATCCTTGACTTTTAGTACAGTGTTGGGGACATAGTAAATGCTTAATAAATGGTCTTTCTAGTTAGTTACCTAGCATTTGTTAGGTGCTTACTATTTGCCAGGCATTAATTTGGGGGATACAAAATAAAAACAAAAACGTGATCCCAGCCCTCATGTTCTGTTGGAGTTAACAGCATATAGAAAACTGTGTACATACAAGCTAGAGACAGTTTAATTGGCAAGTGTTCTCAGAGGAAAGGAATTAGCATAAGGACCCTGGGAAGGACCTTTTGTAGAAAGTAGGATTTGAGCATGAAGGAAGCCAGGTGATAGAGGTAAGTGAGGGAGTGGATTCTAGGCTTGGGGACAGGCAGAGTAAGGGCATGGAGTAAGGAGGTAGAGGGTTGTGTAGAAGGAGCAGCAAAGAAGCTGGTGTTGCTGGATTGTAGATTATGTGGAGAGAAATAAAGTAGAAGACCGAACAGGTAGGGAGCGGCCAAGTTATGAAGGACTTTGAGAACCAGAGGATTTTATATCTGGTGCTGGAGACATTAAGGAGCCACTTGAGTCTATCTTCTAACATGCTTATTATGTTTGTTTTTTTTCTTTCTTTTTTTGTATTTATTTAGTATTTTATTCCCCCCAGTTACATGTAAAAAACAATTTTTAACATTTGTTTTAAAAATTTTAAGTTCTAAATTCTCCCCCTTCTTGCCCTCCTCCACCCCCCTCATTGAGAAGGCAAGCAATTCCATATAGGTTATATATATATGTAGTCATGTAAAACATATCTATGATAGTCATGTTGTAAAAGAAAACATGGACAAAAAAATTTCAAGAAAAATAAAGTAAAAAAAAGTCTTAGATCACTGTATTGCTGAGAATAACTAGGTCATGAATAGCTAATTCTCTTACAGTATTGCTGTTACCTTGTACACAGTATATTTCACTTTGCATCAGCCCATGCAAGTCTTTCCAGGTTTTTCTGAGAGCATCCTACTCATCATTATTTCATCATAATCATATATTACAAGTTGTTTAGCCATTCCTCAATTGTTGTGCATCTCCTCATTTCTAATTCTTTACCCCCAGAAAAGAGCTACTATAAATATTTTTGTACATATAGGTCCTATTACTTTTTTATTTTTATCTCTTTTGGGATACAGACCTAGTAATGGTGTTGCTAGTTATGTATGGTTTTATAGCCCTTTGGTCATAGTTCCATATTGCTCTTACAAAATGGTTGAATCAATTTACAACTCTACCAACAGTGCATTATGTCTTATTTTTCCCACATCCCCTCCAACATTTGTCATTTACCTTTTCTGTCTTATTAGACAATGAGGTTGTACCTCAGAATTGTTTTAATTTGCATTTCTCCAGTCAGTAGTGAGTTAGAATATTTTTTTCATATGACTGTAGAGAGCTTTTATTACTTCATCTGAAAACTGATTATATCTTTTGATCATTTACCAATTAGGGAATGGCTCACTAATTACATTTGTAAAAACATTTTTAACTTCTTTGGTTTTTTAATCTGGCTTTATCTCTTCCAGAAATTCTAGTTGACTTTGCATCCAAGCTGTGTTTTACTTTGAGGCTTTGCTTCTAGTTGTTTTGGAACCATTCTTTTCTGGATTTGTGTCTTGAGCATTTCTGTCACTGTAAAGAAAGGGAATAGGAAGAGAACAAGCATGTATTAGGCACCTAATATGTGTCAGGTTCCCATCTGATCCTCACAATAGCACTTTGAGGTAGGTGAAGTGATTTTCCCCATTTTATATTTGAGGAAACTGAGGCAAACAAGTGACTTCCCTATGGTCGCATAGGTAGTAAGCAACTGAAACTTGACACCATGCCCAGTCCTTTATTCACTGCACTATTTCAAAGCTACTATTGGCAACTTTTTATGGTATAATTCTTTTTTTGTTTATTAATTCTTCCAGCCTATTTCCTTACTTGGACATTTTGTTAGGACCAGGTTCTGCATATTTGTGGAGGTGATGCATGGGCTGGTCTTACTACTCGTTTCTTGAGATATAGCATATTGTGTTATTCCAGGATCTCAGGAGTAGCTCCAGGCTCTCAGAGTGGTCTGATCTAGTGTATGACCAGTGTTCCCCTGGTCTGAGTTCTCAGGTTTCTGATTTGGGTTTGTGTCAGAGCAAGAGGCCTGTTGGCTTGCCCTGTTTGGAATTTTTCAGTAGACTGTTGTTGGATTTAACTGCTATCAGCCAGTTGAAAATCTCTGCAGGTTCAGAGTAGTAGAACTTGAAGTTTTTCTTTAAAGATCTGGGATTCCTGGTATTATTCCTCTGTAGGCTTTAGCCTGAGCTAGGAGCTGGAAACAAAACTCTTCTCTGCTCCTGAGGTCCAAGACACACAGCTGCTTCTTGCTTCTGAGCTTTCTCTTTACTTGGTACACAGACTCAGACTCTTACCTGCTCCTTACCCTGAAATGCTCCATCTAGTCACAGGTACACTTTTTAATCAGCCCTGGATTTATGACCTAAAACTGGCTAACAGGAGACAGAACTGACAGATGGCACCTGTTCCTCTACCCTACACAAAGGTGGGCCTATCTCTACTGGTTCTAGGTCTTCCTCTTGCCCTCATGCATACATAGGCTTTCCTCATGCTAGAATGCTACATACATATGGTGCATCCTTGGCCAGACCTAATTTCCAAGGTCTGCAGACCCATCTGTTTCCCTTTTGCCCTCTAAGGTAATAGGGAAGGTGGGCAGTAGAAGACATTTTGGGAAAGATAAAGAGTTCTGTTTTGGACATGTTGAGTTTGAGGTGTCTACCAGACATCCAGATGGAGATGTTTAAAAGGCAGTTGGAGATGTGAGATTGGAGGTCAGCAGAAAGAATCAGACAGGAAAAATAGATTTGAAAATCATCAGTAGAGAGATAGTAATTGAGTCTGTGGGTACTGGAGAGGTTACCTCCTGAAGGAGAGTAGAAGAGGGCTCAAAACAGCCCTAAGGGACAGCTACAGTTAGATGATCCAGGAGAAGAGACAAGGAATGGTCAGATAGGAGAATAAGGAGAGAGTTATATCCGGAAAACCTAAAGGGAAGAGAGTATCAAGGATGAGGGAATGATAGTGTCAAAGGCTACAGAAAGAGCCAGGAGAATAAGACTTGAGAAAAGGCCATTGAATTCAGCAACTAAGAGATAAGTGGTGACTTTGGAGAGAGTCATTTTGGTGGAATAAGATCAGAAGCCAGATTTTAAGGGATTTAAAAAAAAGTGGGAGGAGAGAAAGTAGAGAGACTCCTATATTATAAACAGCCTTTTCAGAGAGTTTAGCTGCAAAGGACAGAAAAGATATAGGATGATAACAGGGGCAGAAAGATCAAGTGAGGGTTTGTTCAGGATGAGAAGACATGCAGGGCCGTTTCTATGGGCAGTAGAAAAGGAACCAGTAGAGAAGGAAAGATTGGACATAAGTAATAGAATGGGGATGACAGAGAGAGCAATTTGTTGGAGGAGATGGAATGGAATAGGATTGCTTGATGAGGTAGAGGGTTAGCCTGGAAAGATAAAGGCCACAAGGGTGAAGGAGAACATAGTGACAAAACACATCCGAGTGAGGCACACAAAAGAGAGAAGACAAGGGGGTGCTCATCGCTAATGGCCTCAATTTTCTGTAAAATATGAGACAAGGATTTCATCTGAGAGTGAGAATAGGAGGAACCATGCAGAATTTGAGAAGTGGTGAAAAAACTTTGCAGAGTAGCTGTGGAGAATGGGATAGTGAGCTCATAAGGCAGGTTTAGCATGAACAGTGAGGGCCTACTTGATGTTGTGTAAATTAAATTTGTAGTGGACCGGCCTGGAACGATTGTGTGATTTTCTGTAGGACCAAAGTGGACCAATGGTGGGAGAAGTCCAAGAATGAGTCCAGAATCAGCAATATGATGAGGGTCAAGGGATTTGAGAGACAAGACAGTATAGAGTTTGACTGGTCCATGAAGAAGTTAGGGAGAAAAGAGGACAGCATGACCAGTGCCCTGGAGATGCCCTGGGAGAAAATGAAGGGCCAAGGTATCAGAGGTCATAGTACAGACAGAGACCAGGGTGTTGTAAGGTAAGGCGAAAACCGAAGAGATTAATTGGATAAGGGGATCTTAGAATTCTCCAATGTGGAGATATGGTAGTTTGTGGGTGATGGAAAGATCAGTGGTTATCTTTGGGTGTGACTGAGGTGGGGAGGAGTAGTAGCAGCTCATGGAAAGTGAATAGGTTGAGGAACTGAGTGATTAGGGTATTTGATGGAGAGTCAGTATGTATGTTGAAGTCCTCTGCATGAAGACCGTAGTTGATGAGGAGAGAAAAATTGTAAGCAAGGTATCAAACTCATTGAGGAAGGAAAGGGCCCTCTCTGGTTTTCTTATTTTTTTTTTCCCCAGTTTGGCCAAGAAGAGCCTAAAATATCTGACTCCAGTATTCTAGGAAGCTAGAAGAATTTATTCATTATTAAATATTTAATGTATTGTCTCCATTTTATAGTTTTAACTTGCCAGAAGCACACATGATCAGAGCAGTAAGTTAGTGACTTTTCTTTAAGCCGAATGTTTGATTGTATACAAAATTAAGGATGACACTATCTGACTAAAATTTGGCAAAGTAGCTCACAGGAGGGTCTGGTAGCTAGTGAATATTAGTAGTACCACTGACTTTTTTCATGACTGCTCTTTTTCCGGACTAATTAATTTTTATATAAGAGCCATGTGTATGTATGAATTCATGTGAGTATAAATGCACTCATATGTGTTTATATAAGCATACATGTATTCATAGAGTTGGCTAGACAGTGCATAGATAGTGCATAGATTAGACAGTGGATAGAGTCCTGGGCCTGGGTATCATGAAGATCTGAGTTAAAATTCAGCTTCAGACACTGACTAGTAGGCAAGTCACTTACCAGTTTCCTTAGTTCTTTTTTTTTTTTTTAAGCAATTGGGGTTAAGTAACTTGCTCAAGGTTACACGGCTAGTCATGATTTATGTGTGGGTGCTCATTTTCTGAGGCTGGATTCGATCTCGGGTCATCCCAACTCCGAGGCCAGCGCTCTTACTCACTGCGCCACCTAGCCGCCCCTTCCTTAGTTCTTAACAGTAGTGCCTACCACCTGAGTTTGTTTTGAGGATCAAATGAAATAATATTTGAAAAGTGCGTAGCATAATACCTGACCCATAAGGTGCCATATGAATGCTAGTTGTCAATATTATTATTATTGTTTTGTATGTGGTAATTACCCTTATTTTTCACTTTGTATATATGGATAATTCATGCAAGGCCTTGATTTTCCTTGATTAAAGTTGCTTGAATTATTAAGATAATGTTTCAGTTATTCATTCTGTTTTAGCATGTCCATATTTTTTTTAAGGAACATTGACTTTAAGAGCTCATTAGATTTATAATTTTAATCACATAGAACATTTTTTGTTTGTGTTTGTATCCACTGGATTGTGGGCTATTCCTTGTGCTTTGTTGGTATTTTCCCACTTCTTTGTTTTTGGGTATCCTGTTTCCTTTGTTTTGAATGCTCTCCTCTTTCCCACTCCTCCCTCCCTATCATCATTTTTTTTTTAAATCATGAGCTCAAGACATCTTCCTCCATGATGCCTTCCCTTACCACCCTGTGAAGATGTTGAGAATCATAGGATGGTAGTGCAATCTTAGTGTTCATCTAGTCCCACCCACTTATTTTAGTGGTGAGAAGATTGAAGCTTAATTTAAATTAAGATTTTATCAATCTTAACGCAGAACTACCAAGGCAGTTAATGACAGAACAGGTACCAGGACCCATAGCTGAAGATTCCTAGTCTAGTTTCTCTGAATACACATAACTCCTTGTTATAACATTTTTGTCACAATACAACATAAACTCTTTTAGAGCAGAACCTGTTTCTTTTTTTTTCCTAAGTCCTCCATGCCAACAGAGTGCCCAGCATGTATTAGCTGCTTAAAAATTTTGGACTTGGAGTCAAAAAGACCCGAGTTCAAGACCTTCTTTAAGCACTTTCTAGTTGTGTGAACCTGGACAGATCACTTTTAAATGCCCTCAGCTTCAGTTTCCTCATCTATAAGATAGGGGGAGCACCTACCTCACAGGGTTATTGTGAGGATCGAATGAAAGCTACTGAAGCCATAAAGTCTCCACATGCTACTTCTTATTGTTATGTTGTTTCTCTTCTCCTGTCCTAGATTGTTGACTTCTTGAGGACAGAGATCTTTTTTTTTATTATTTCCCCATAGCACTTAGCATAGAATGCCTTGTACATATTACTCAATAAATATTTAATAAAGGAATATCTAAAGTCAGAATGCTTTCACAGATTAGTTTATTTTAAAATAAAAATATGGTTTCCTTTCAGAGCTTCATCGAAAGTGTACTCCGGTCTATAAAGTCTTTGTTACAGAGCCAAAAGGAATTATGCAGTGTGTCAGCAGAGGAGTACTTAAGGCCCGAGGAACAAGCCAATATGATTGAGGTTTGACATTACTACTTTCTAAACACCTAATCAGGTAGACACAAGAAAGGACCAAATATTTTAATTTTTTAAAAAAGTCATCTGTTGAATTTAGCATCAAATACTTGAATAATATTTTTAAAATAAGACCATAGAAGACTAAATTAGGTGTTTCTTTTCTGTAAGAAGCCAGTAAAATAGAATTCTTTGTAAATTGTACTACTTATAATATTGTCACCTGATTACAAATGTTTAAAGGCAATATTCTTTTGTAATATATCTAACTATTTTCAATTTTAAATCTTAATTAAAAACTGAATTTTTCACTAATAGTAATAACTGATAGAGGTTGGGGGTGTGATCTGGATGGTTGATTTTATCGGTGTAAGGAATTTGGCATGAAAATTTCTTACACTGATATACATTGGCAGACTTTCTGATTTAGAGTTGTGGAAAATTGCTTGGGAGTACTGAGGGACTAAGAGACATTCCCATGGTCACAGAGTGAGAATACATATATGAACGCACACACATGTGCACATATACCTAAATATATGCATATTCACATACATATGTACACATACACACATATACATATGTGCATGTGTGCATATGTTTGTATCTATATCTGTATCTGAATTTGTACCCAGGTCTTGCTGACCATTGAGCCAGTAGATGATGCTGTCTCTCATAACATAACAGTAACATAAGAAATTTTCCCCTCGGAAGTAATTATCAAGAGTTTTTTCTCTGAATTCCGTCTTCGATAAAGTGAGCATATTGATGCAGAACTAAACAAAACCTGATACATACTCTCCATCTATGGCCAAAGTGGAGGGGAGGCATTACAAGGTTATTGAACTACGTTATTGATGTTGGGAGGGTCAGCCTACGAATCTTAAATGAAGTGAGAAAGAAGAATAATGCAGTTATTATGGAAAACCAATTGGAAGAGGCAACCTAATTGTAGAATCCCTGTGGAAGGAGGCAATTCAGAAGAATAGGACCGTGGTTTATTCAGTAAGTAATTTGGGAAAAGACAGCACTATACAAGATAGGAAGAAAGAGGAGGAAGTGAATCTTTTGGTCTATTCATCATTCTGTTGAGGAGAGTGTGTTCTTTAGAGACTCTTGGTAAAACCATGTAGGAATTTAAAGTGCTACCTAGTACCAGTCCTTTAATGTTCATAAAATAATGATCTCCTCAAGATTGTTCTGTTTTATATTTAAGATTGTGGTATAAGATTTTCAGAATCATATTTAAAAATTCTCTTGCAACAAGCAGTTAAAATTTTTGTGCTTAATGGGATAATGACTTGCTGTTAACTCTGCACACCTGTCCTGATTAGGAAAATTTCAGCTTAGAAGAATTTTTTTAATTTTTTTCTCAGGTTACCTTTCTAGGTTTCAGTGAAGAAACAGATGCTGGTCATATGCAGGTAAAATAAAATGTGGAGTGTAAAAACGAACCTTTATAAATCATCTCGACAAGCTTCATGATGCTGTGAAAATTTTGCCCATCATAACATTATACCATTATCTCTAATTCTTTTTTTTTTTTTGCTTTTTGGAGGGCAGTTGGGGTTAAGTAACTTGCCCAGGGTCACACAGCTAGGTTTTTGTTTGTGTGTGTGTTAAGTGTCTGAGGCCGGATCCAAACTCAGGTCCTTCTGACTCCAGGGCCAGTGCTCTACTCGCTGCGCCTCCTAGCCGCCCCGATTATCTCTAATTCTTAAAAGTGAAACTTTATTTTTTTTTTAAATTTCTGAGAGTGGCTTGGAAGTTTTGTACTTTTAAGATGTTCATTTCAGTTTACTCTCATGGAAAAAGTAGTCTTAGTAATAGTAATCATAGTAGTCATAAAACTAATCAGAATTGGACTGCGGACCACAAGTTGACTTCTCTTTTTCACTACAAATTATATATAGTGGGAAGGAAAAAAATTATGATTTTTTAAAATTATGATTTTGATAAAATATTTTATCTCAATCTTATACATTTTAACATTTAAATAATATAAATAAACATTAATTTTGTAAGATTAATTATTATCCAATTCAATATTTTTGACCTGATTTAGTTCAGTATAATTTTTGTTAGGATTACAGTGAAGGGATTGAATGTCATCTAAGTTATAGCAAAACAATTTAGTATGCATATGCTGTATATTTTCTTTTGAATTTGTAACTCTATTTACTGAATTTGGTTTAACTGGGCTTTCTTTTGTGATGTCAGAGTTGCTCTGAGCTTGAGGAAATATATGTAACATGTATATGTGTTAGCTTAATGTGTGTGTTATATATGTTTTGGTATATACTTGTTTCCTATATTAGAATGTAAGCTCATTGCAAGTAGGGATTATTTCAGTCTTTGTATTTTTATCCCCAGGGCCTAGCTCCCTAGAATATAGTAAGCACTTATTAAATTTTTGTTGCTTAAATTGATTGACTGGAACCACATATCTATTAAGTGTCTCAGGCTAGAGTTGAACTGAGGTCTTTGTCACTTTAAGTACCCTGCCCACTACTCCATGGTGCCTCTCATAAGTAATTTTATATGTTGACAACCTTTAGCTCAAATCTATAAACACTAGGTAATATAGATAAAAATTTAAGTAAAGTTTATTTTTTTAATCCTTTGAAAGTTGATTGTCTATAGATTTTTTAAACTGAGTTTACCTATTATTTTATATTTTATCTGTTAACCAAATAGTCTATATTTTCAAGTTTAGGGACCAAATTAAACATTATCTCATACTTTTTCTGTATTTTTTAAAATTAGGATTTAGCTACAATTTCTCTGGAACTCCCAGATCTTCTGAATTCTATCCACTTCTGCAATCTAAGTGAAAATGAAATTATTTTTCTGAAGGATATAAATAAGTCATCAGAAACAAATGCTGAGCCTCAAAAACAGGTAAATAAAATTTTTAAAAAATTAATCATTTTCACAAGCATTTAGCCCTTCTGATTCTCTCTGCACATATTGAACAATAAGAAGGAAAAGAAAATTTTTATAACAAATTTGTGTAATTCTGCAAAACAAATCCTCACATTAGCCATGCCAAAAAAATACATATTGCATACATTTTAAGTCTATGAATTCTTTGGTAAGAGACTGGTTGTGTGTTTCATCTTTAGTCCCCAGATTTACTATTGGTTTATCATTGTATCAGTCAGTTCTAAAATCTTTCAAAGTTGTTTCTTTGTTACAGTATTGTTGCTAATTATATAAATTTTTCTCCTAGTTTTGTATGCTTCATCCTATTATCAGTTTATAAAGGTCTTTAAGATTTCCATTAAAACTTTTGTTTTAAAAAAATTTTGTCATTTCTTAAGCACAATAGTAGTCCAGTAATTTATATATCGTAATTTGTTGAGCTATTTCTTAGTAGTTAGGAATCCCCTTAGTTTCCTTTCTGGGACTATTATGAAAAAAACTGCTATAAATATTTTTGTATATATAGGGCCTTTTCCTTTTTGCTTGATGTCTTTGGTTTGTGGGCCTAGTAGTGGTCTGGCTGGTTGAAAAGGTATGCAGAATTTAGTGAATTTGGGGACATAGTGCCAAGTTGCTGTCCAGAATGGCCAGGCCAGTTCATAGTAACATCCACAGTACATTAATGCACCTATTTTCCTGAAGCTCTTCCAACATTTGTCATTTTCGCCAGTCTGGCTTAATTTGTGTTTATTTGATTATTAGTGAATGATTTTTTTCCATATATTTTTTTATATAATAGAATGGGATTTTTCCTTTAAATAACTGCAGATTCATATCCTTTGACCATATTTGTCTATTAGGAATTGCTCTTTCGCTTATTTAATTTAAATTAGTTCTATGTATGTCTTTGATGTGAGACCTTCATCAGAGAAACTTGCAGCAAATATTTCCCCAGGTGCCTTTTTCCCTTCTAATTTTAACAACATTAGTTTTTATATGTGCAAAAACCACTTAAATTTTATATTACCAAAATTGCCCATGTTAAAAAAGCCTTTCATTAAATTTTTCTGACATGAGTTTTCACATCAGAATTTGTTTTTGACCAAAACTGTTATGAAACTTGCACACCATGGGTTTTTCAGGGTTTTTTTCTCCAAGATAATTATTTTTTGTTGTTATTGTTTAATTGTTTCAGTCATGACTCATTTCATGACCCCATTTTTCTTGGCAGAGATACTGTAGTGGTTTGCCATTTCCTTTTCCAGCCTGTTTTAAAGATGAGAAAACTGAAACAGGCAGAGTTAAGTGACTTGCCCAGGGTCACACAGCTAGCTAGTTACTTTCTGAAGCTGGATTTGAACCTGTCTTCCTGACTCTGTGTTCAGCATTAATCTAGTTGCCCAAGATTTTCTTAAGAAAATATTATGTATAAAGATTTGGAATTAGTATCAAGGAATAGAAGTATTTTGATCATATAGAATAAATGAATAGTTTATATTAATTTTAAGTAGATGAGAAATTATGACTATTATTCATTCCCTTGTATGAATTCATCATGTTAAATGTATTGCTCACCTTCAAACACCTGTGTATAGGTTATAAGCACTTAACTCCTCACAGTATCTTCTACATTTGTCATACATATTTTTGTTATTTGTTTTAGGGCTTGTGTTTAACTTCATCTCCCAGACAAAAGAAATCATGTAGAACAGATGCCTAGGAATTTATAATTTTAATATAGTATTTGATTTCTAAAACGAACACGGGCATATAAAAACATTACATTAGAGGATCATATCTACAGAGCTTAGGCACCAGTTGCTTGTTAACTAAGTATGTGCTCTCTTTGGTGTACCTGAGAATGAAGGATTTTATATCTTGGAAATTTAGATATTTATGAAGAGTATTTTAAAAATTCCTTTAAAATTATTCTTGGAGACTATGAACTTATATTTTTTATTTGAAATCTGAAAAATGTCCTTTTTAACATTGAATCTCTTATTACAATCTCTTATTTCCTTATTTAGGCTCTTTGTTCTTATTTAATCTATAATGCATATGTATGTATATATACATAAACATAATGTATACACCTACACACAGACAATTAACTTTAAGATCCATGATTTCTATCATGATATCTGCTTTAATCTTTTAAACACTAACATCTGTGTAAAATCTGTTTTCTTTAATTGATCTGATCTCAGGTATGCTTTAAGGTGGTATATTCTAAACATTGTCATAGACTGTAATAACAGTAACATTTATTAGTAAAATTAAGCAGTGTAATAGTTGCTATTCAGTCAGAGAAACATAGACCTCCCTTGTGGGTTTGTTTTAGATGAAGCCATAAAAATTTAAACCTAAAAGCTGCTACTTACCTATTTAAAAATTACTTTCCTTTCCAATTTCATGCTTATCAAACCGCATCACTGAACTCTTCACTTCCTTTGGGGTGTTGTCTGACCTCCAGGATCATTACTTTTTCCAAAATCATCAGTACCCAGTTTCCTCTCTATGCTTCCCCTTCATCATTGTCATTTGGTTTTAATATATCTACTTCACAGTTCCCTAACCTGAAACCCAGTTACCAACCACATCCTCATATCATCCCATTTGTACCACTTCTTGCCTACAGAAGCTGTTCCTTGTTCTCAAAGAATGTCAGTGCCCCAGTCTCCCTATTTTCTCAGTTTGTCAGCTCTCCTCTGTTTAGTGACGTCTCTGAGTAGCCTGAACCCTTTAGTCAGACAGTTTTCAGTAACAGTCTAGGACCTGACTTGTTAAATCACATTCTTTCTCTAGCCTTCTTAGCAAACGCAGTTTTCCACAGTTCAGCTCTTGTGATCTAGCTTCCATTCCTGCAGTTCTGTCAAAGCCCACTTCTAAAGTATAATTGATGATCTCCTAGATGCAGAGTCCAGCTCCTTTTTCACAATTCTTCTTGAAGTACTTTGATAGATAAGAGTTCTGGGCTTGGAATCAGGATGAACTGAGTTCAAATATTTGGTTCTGACATTTACACCCATGTGACCCTGAGCACATCACTTAACCTTGGTTTTTTACAGAGTGGGTATAATAATAGCTACCTTCCAGGGTTTTGCGGATCCAATGAGATAATTTTTGTAAAGTACCTTGTAAAATTTAAAGTGCTTTATACATTCTAGCTATTGATCTTTACAAGATTTGACATTGAACACCTTCTGTGTCTCAAAAACTGTTTTCTTTTTTGATTTCTATCATGGTGCACTTTTCCTGGTTTTCTTCTCTCTTTTTACTACGTCTTCTTACTCTCTTCCACCTTATTGAAATTTTCTAACCTTTCAGTGAAATTCATTTCCATAACTTCAACTTTTATCTTTGTGGATGAAATTCACATATGTGTCTCTGATCTTAGCTTTTTCTTTGAACCCTAGATCTCTCTCTCTAATTACTTACTGGTTCTCAAACCTAATATGTATTAAACTAAAGCAGTCTCAAAGAGTCTTTTCTCTCTTATGATTTCACTCTGCTAATGACACTATTGTTTTCCCAGTTACCTATGTGCAGAATCTCAGCTGGGGTTATTCCTTTAACCTTTCCCCTTATGTCTAATCAGTTGCCAGGTCCTGTCAATTTTACCTCACCACTCTTTGAGATTTGTCCCTCTTTTTCATCCCAGTAGTGAAGTGGTTAGAGTTATGACCTTGAAATCAGAAAGGCATGAGTTTGAATCCTCTCTCAACACCTTACTGCTGTGTGACCTAAGGCCAGTTAGTCTCTGGTCCTCAGTTTTCTCGTCTGTAAAGTAAGGGACTCAAACTTGGTGAATTGTAAGATCCATTGAGTTTTAAATTGTTTTTCCTGTTCTCCTTGTGATACCTGACTAAGATTAGTTCATATCCTTTTAACTTCTTGTTTGGATGCTTGTAGTAATCTCCTAGTGAATTTTTTCATCTCAATCTTTTCACCTTGCATATTGCTTCTAGAGTAATCTTGCAAATGCAAAAGTCAGTCATGAATGATTTTTCATTGCCAGGCCAAGAAGTTTTAACCACTAACACCACAACAAAGCATACAAGTGTGAGTCTGTGAATCCTAGTTATTAACTGCAGGATCCCAGGGGCATAACCCCATAATCTTATCTGTTCATAGATTTAGAACTAGAAAGGACTTCAAAAGCCATCAAGTCTGACCCCTCTATTTTACAAATGGGGAAATGGATACCTAGTAATGTTAAGTGACTTGGCCAAGGTCATGCAGGTACTGTCCAAGACATAATGGAACTGACTCGGGTCAGAGTTTTTTCGACTCTGCCATGCTATCTTTGAAGGCCTTCTCTAATTGGGCTTTCCATCTCCCTTTCCAATTGTAATTCATGAACTTCCCTTCAAATAGTCTGTGCCCAAGACAAACTTATCTACTGTCTTTTGTCAAACATACCCCAGGCTTTTACTGCATATATTTTTTCATGTTATTCATTTTAACTGTAATGGTTGGGAAATAGACTTTCCCCAGATATTGCTACCATTGGAAATAGTACTCATTCTTCAAGGTCTTGTTCAAATATCACTTTCTTATAATCTTTCTTTTTAGGGGGTTCGTTCCTACTTCTGAACTCTCTCAAGTGTTGTAATACTTCTCTTGTGTGCTTTCATATTTTGTTTTTTATTGTATTATACAAACATTTAATGATAGCTTATTTATGTTTTACAAAGTACTTTTCTCACAATAGACATATGAAGCAGATAATGTAACACTAGTATGTGTTATTTTCTCTACATTACAAGTGAGGGAATTAAAGCTAGGGGGTGAGGGGCTTGTAGGTTGCCCTGGGATCCTGCAGTTAGTAACTAGGATTCACAGACCCAGGTCTCTGATTCCTGTTTTAACTCATTTTCCATTCCATTGTATACATATCCATTAGAGTTATGGTAAATTCTTAGAGAGGGGGAGTCTAACATCCAATCTACTACACTTGCATGCTTTGTTGTGGTGTTAGTGGTTGAAATGAGGTAAATACTTTGTAAAGTGTTTGTTGTTGTTTAGTGTTGTGCAGTGCTTTGTGATCTTGGCCTATCCATTTCACTGCCCTAGTGCTCTAGGCAGTTTTCCAAGACTTTAAATAGTAAAGAAAGTGAGGACCTGCATTGGTAGCAGAAGTGCTTCACTAGGACCTCCTTATACCAGTGAAAATCACAGGTCCAATCATTATTCCTATTTTGGGTAAGTAAAAATATGTCATTTTTAATACCTAGAATATTGGTATGTTTCATATATTTAATAGTTCTACATTCACGGAATTCTTAATCTTGATACTTCATCATGGTATAAAGATGACCCAAAGTTCTCAGAGGCTATCTAGTGGAGTATACATTCTGGTAGGTCTTAACAAGGTGGAAAAACTTTGAATATGCTGTAGTATTTCTGTCACCTTGGGATTAGCCTATTAAATTGAGAGAGGGTCATCACTGTAACATTGACCATCTAGTCATGGCCAGGTTATTTTGGTTTTGATTCATGAAAACTATATACAAAGCATATAGAAGTTGTAATCAACAAGTTATTTATTAAAAACATACTATGTTCCAGGTACTGTTTTAGTTGCTGGAGATAGAAAGGGAAGAAAGAGGGGAAAAAACTGAAATAATCTCTACTCTGAAGGAGCTTATGTTCTGTCAGAGGAGACAGTATCAACACTGGATGTTATAGATGGAAGGGGGGAGGGCTGTTATTTAGTCTTCACATAGAAAGTGATGCTTAAGCTGTATTTTGAGGAAGAAAGGGGGTTCTTTGAAGTGGAGATGAGGAGGGAGTACATGCCTCAGAAGGGTATTAATAAGTGCAAAGGTATGGAAACAAAAAATGGAGAACTTCTATGTGCAGAACACTTTGAACCATAGAATGTACTCACGTAATAATGTATGATTAGACTGGAAAGATAGGTTTATTATATTTTGTCCCATAGATAGTTGGGAATTAACTATAGTTTGTTGGGTAGTGAGGTTGAGTTAGAATGAGGAGAGACTTGTGGCAGGGAGACAAGGAGTGCATTGCATTTGCATTATTCTTGGCAGGATGTGAAGTCTTGAACTAAGATGGTATCTATGTGATTAGAGAGTGGGGTGTTAATGGAAGTAAATTTAACAAGATTTGGCAACTGATTGGATATGTGGGATATATACCCTATTTTGGGTAATTAAAAATATGTCATTTTTAATACCTAGAATGTTGGTATGTTTCATATATTTAATAGTTCTAAGATAATGCCAAGTTAACAAACCTGGAGACACTGGAGAAATAGGGATGCCTTCAGTGGAAATAGGAAAATCTGGAAGAAGGGGGTGGTTTTGGTTGAAGTTAATGAAGTTTGTTCTAGAGATGTAGTATTTGAGAAATTTCCAGGATATCTCATTGAAAATGTGCAGTTAGCATGTGCATGTGGGTGTATATCATTCTCAAAAGAATTTGGTAGAGATGAAAAAACAGAAGGCCAGAAGTCATTAATTTTGACTCATTCACCTTCCTGGAGTGGCAGTGGGGGGAATAATACTGTCTCAGATTTTTCTCCATGCTTTTGTCGCACTTTTACCTCTTCAGTGTGACTCAGGAATTGCTTCCTGAGTTGTATTGCTCACTCTGAGTGAAGTTGTCATTTGCTCTTTCCCTCTTTGTTTTCTTCATTGGCATTTCCATATACAGTACATCTGCTTCTGTGATATTAAATGGTAGGTGTGGTGGCTCTCTTGACAGTGATGACTGATGACAAAAATCTTGAGAGTGCCTTTCTAGTTTATGCCCAGTCACAGTCCTTTGCTGGGACTCTGATCAACATCTCTGAGAACTTGTTTTTCCTTTCCTTGATCTTCTGCCACCCTTTGTAGGACTTTACACATTAGACTGCGTTCTAAGTTGGTGTTGTCTCAGGCTGCAATGACCCTACTTTTGGCAAAGATACGCAATGTTTGGTTGGGGCAAAGACTCTTTTGCCATTTTCTTTATTAGGACTGAGTTACATTAACCAATTCTTTTGAACATGGTAATAATCTGTGTTAATGTGTGTCTTTTTATTTATTGCCTATCTTTCAGTGTTAGCTTGTTAGGTCAAGTTAGAGTTGCTCCAATGATGCAACATATCTTATCATTTTTAGTCTCTAGTTTGATATTAATTTTGATGTTTTTTCTAACAAGTCAGTGGTCTGATTGCAGAAACAACTTACTTGGGAATGGCTCTTAACATGTCACTTGGTACTTGCTGAGCCTATTGCCTTTTGACTCTTCCAGCAGAAGTTATTCATAATACTTAGACATGAAGTTTTTGCATAGTGTACAGGTCTTTGGTTTCTCCTGTTAATTCTTGAATCAGATTTTCCAACATACTTTTGTTGAACTCCATCATACCCATCTTAAATTGAAGTTTCTCAGTATTTAAGGATGTATTAATTTAATTTGGAAGGTTTAATTATATTCTAAATAAAATTTTTTGTTCCTCTGTATCTGCTGAAGAAGTATTGGCACATAAATTATAATTATTTTGTAAAATTTTTGTTTTAATACAGAGATTCTTAATTTTTTATTTGAATAGCTTAAAGCTGTGCTCAGACTTTTGGGACACTCTACACTTTTGAATACTGCAATACAAAGTGAGCCAAGTTGCTAGGAAATGTTTTTTATTGCTTTTGAACTTATGATAAAAATTAGCTTCTTTCTTTGCTTCTACAAGAACTCATGAGCCATCCTTTCTTTTAGCTATAAATTCCTTCTGTCTTATTTCATTTTTAGACAGCTAAGTGATGCAGTAAATAGGACACTAGAACTTGAGTCAAAAATACCTGAGTTCAAATCGGGCCTCGGACACTTAGTGGGCAAATCATTTAACCACTGAATGCCTAAATCTCCTCATCTGTAAAATGGGCATAACAATAGTATCTATCTCTCAGGGTTGTTTTAAGGATAAAATAAAATAATTGCAAAGCATTTTATAAAGCCTTAAAGCTCTGTATAAATGCTAGCTATTAATAAATAATATCAGCATTGATAATTCACTTCCTTCAATCTTATGCCCCCCAGTTGACTGGTAGTTAAGGATCTTGCATTTTGAGTATCAACATCTAAGTTAACATTTATAGTTGGTCTAAAAACCACATGATTCTCAGTGCCATTTGCCCCTTAGCTTCTTTGCCCACCAGTTGCCTGTCATCACTATAAAAACAAACCCCAGGGGTGGCTAGGTGGCGCAGTGAGTAGAGCATCAGCCCTGGAGTCAGAAGGACCTGAGTTCTGATCTGACCTCACTTAACGCACACACAAATAAAAACCTAGCCGTGTGGCCTTGGGCAAGTTACTAAACCCCAGTTGCCCACCAAAAACAAAACAAAACAAAAACAAACCCCATGTTTTTTCTGTTTTATATATTTTATAATAATAAAAATCTTTTAAATTTTAGAAGAATTTTTATGAGAGATAAGAGGAAAGATGAGATTTGGGCATAATTAGAGTTGACATATTGGTGATGTGGTTATTTGCCTTGGCTGACCTAGAGAGGCAGTATGTCATAATGGTAGAGAGCTGGCCAGAGAGCTGGGTTAAGGTACCACTGATGCTGACTCCCCTCACCCTTGTGACCCTGGGCAAGTTCCTCAATCTATCCATGCCCTCTACACAACTCTCTAAGACTCTGAAGTTACAGAGAAGGTATAAGTTTATAGCTGTAGAGAGAATTTCCTCATTAGTGAGTTTCATATATCAGTGGTATGGGTCCACTATCTATTCCATGTCCCTATGATCCAGTTTAACCAAGGCACCCAAAGATGAGGCTATTCCTCCAGCATATATATAAAGTCTGCTTATATGCATGACCCCATGCCAGATGATGTGGAAAAACCCAAGATACCATATCTGCCTTTGAAGAGCTTATGTTCTAGCTGGGGAAACAATCCACAAAACATGTGAAAAGGTTGATCATGATACAAGAGATAAATGATAGTTTAGTACAACAATATGTTAACTGTTGCAAAATGGTAAATCATTTCTACATGAATGGTACAAGTCATAATTTCCATGACAGGAAAGACATCTTCAGCCTGAGGTGAGTTTGAGAGTCTGGAAGAGGAGAGATTTTAATTGGATCTGAAGGATTAGCAGCATTTTTATAGGTGATCAGGATAGAGAAGGATCATAGAGAAAGATATATAAGAAAAAGAAGAGAAATAAGGATGAGTTCTAGAAAAAGGGAAGGGAATAAGCAGAAATGTTGGCAGTTAGTAGACAAGGGAACAGTGCTACTACTTGGGCAGCATCCTTTCCCCTTTAGTTGTATTATTTTTATCATTTGCAGGAAAATATTGGAAAATAATATGTTTATCTTCTTTTGTTTTCTCTAAGAATCATCTTTCTAGTGTGCTTTGTGTAATGAGACTGTCTCCAGCAACATTCCCAAGACTCAGAGATGACTTTATATTTAATCTACTAAGTAAATACACCACAGGCATCAGATATACCCTGGAAACATGCTTACGTCAGAAACGTCATCTGGAGAAATCTCATGGAGATGATGATGACACTAATCAGTCAGTGTCTTCTATTGAGGATGATTTTGTCACTGCATTTGAACAGTTAGATGAAGAGGAGCCTTCCAAGATGCACGGTGATGGTAAATTTTCTGCTATGTTTCCTTGAAATTGATGGTAGCATTCCAGGGATAATTGACATTTTTTTAAAAGACAGTTTTTCCTTTGATTAACCTACTGATATTTCCTGACTCTGGAGAAAGGTACTTCCCCAAATTTGCAACTCCTCCGTGAAGGCCATATGTTAGTTTTTATATTTTCACCTTTTCTTATGTAGTGATACTAACAAGTTTCAAAGTTTTAATTCTGTTGCAAAATCTGCTATAGTCAGTGGTATACTGGAAAATGTTTAAAAATCAGTTCTCCAGGGGGAAATGTATATATACATCAAACATTTAAACTTAATATGCATTATTAGCATTTTCTTTATCACTTTTCTTGTCTAGATAGTCAGCAAAACAAGAAATCAAACTCTAATTTGTAGCATTTGTGGATTTTTGAGGTATAAGTACTCGCAGAGGAAATTTAACAATCAGCTTCCTCAAACTTGTATGAGCTATCTCTGGCACAACCCTGATTGTGCTCATTAAGTGGGAGAATTAGAATACTAGTATTATTTACCTGGAGACCAGTAGACCTCAGATTTAGAGAAGAATTTTAGAATATTATGATCATATTATATGACTTAAAATAAAAGCTTTGGTCAAATAGTGTAAGTTCAAAAGTTGCTTCTTTAGCTATTTGTACATTTTATTAAAGTCAACTAATATAAAATAAGTTAATTTTTTTGTTGAAGAATAATTTTATTTTTGCTTCAGGAATGAGCTTTGCTACATTACGGAGCCAGTGTGATGCTGCTTCACAGACTATCCCTGCCCATTGCTTAGAAGCCAGTGATTCAGAGGTCCTGGTTAGTTCTGTGCGGCAGAAGTCAGTGGCCAAGTCTTCACCTTCCCTAATAAATGTTTTGGGATTCAAGGAGCGACCTTCTAATGTGAAAAATTCAGTCACGACATCTATTTCTGAACCTTGGACTCAAAGAAGTTTCTATAAGTCATGTCATCCTTCAGATACAAGTGTTACTTTACAAAAAACACTATTTTCATCTTCTCCTGCTGATTCATCTGAATCAGAATGTTCAAGCCCAAGCCCTGTTATTTTCTTAGATGAAGAAGGGTATCAGAAAAGCTTA
Source organism: Gymnobelideus leadbeateri (assembly GCA_011680675.1). Classification (NCBI taxonomy): domain Eukaryota; kingdom Metazoa; phylum Chordata; class Mammalia; order Diprotodontia; family Petauridae; genus Gymnobelideus; species Gymnobelideus leadbeateri. The sequence goes on from WOXC01000260.1 coordinate 379,903, forward strand.
AAAGCAAAACTTGAGTTGCCCAAGATTCCTGTAGGGAAAGATGGTATAGAAGACTCAGATTCTGAAATAGGTGAATTTTTTGACAGTTTTGATCAGTTTGATGAGCTAGAACAAGCTTCGGATGCTTCTTGTCAACTTAAATGGGAACCTGTTGTAGGAAACTTATCTAAAAAAAGAGTTCACAAACATGGGAAATCCTGTTCCATTACCACTACCATGAATCCTCAGAAATTCAAGTTTGATCGTCCCACTCTCCCAGCTAATGTAAGAAAACCAACTCCTCGTAAACCAGAATCCCCTTACAGTAATTTGTATGATGTCCCAGACTCCCCTCGCCCAGTGAAGACATCAGGGGAAGACAGTGGTTTGTTTAGTCCCATTCGATCTTCAGCTTTCAGCCCTCTGGGGAGCTGCACTACTACTGAATGCTACTGCCACATTGATGTCAGTGGAGAGAGGTTTAATGAAAATCATGAAAACATTTATCATGCTTTCTCTGATTATGCAAACAATGTTTCATGTGAAATACTCGGCTCTGTTTTTCATTCTCAGTTAGTCCCCAGATGCACTGAAAATATATCTTGCATTGATAGTATTGTATGCACAGAGGGGAAAATTCTAACTATAGACCTTAAAAACAGGGAACTTGATTGGAAAGTAAGATCAAAACACAAATCTTTAATGATTAAGGAGAATATTCAGAAATATGCTGCTGACCTTGTGGAAAAAAGTTTTGGTCATGCTTTTAAAGACTTGCAGAAGGGAGTGTCTTCATGTACCAGTGCACTCTGTAGCTTAGCAGTGAAATTAACATCCTCAGTCTTTGATATGGCGTTTAATGAAATTGGAAGACGGAGAGCATTTTTGCTGAAGGAGCGTGCCATCAGTGGTTTGGCCAACTTTCTGGTTGGGGATGCTCTAACTAGTGCTTTACGAGATTTACACTATGTCAAGAAGCAAATATTTACTAACACTGCTGCCAGGTTTGCTGCAGACCTTGCTGAAGAACTTATTTTTGAAGGCCTTATGGAAGTGTGCCAGTTTTCCCATCCATCCACACCCACAGGGTCACACAGCAGCCCTTTTGATTATGAAGACAAAGTAGTTAGATCATATGCAAAGGATTTGTCTGAATCTGTCATACAGGAAGCATTCATTGAGCTATCACAAGTTGATGTGACTTTTACCACAAAGGCAGCAATTAGTGTCTCTATGGATAACATCAAGTATGTCAGTGCAGAAAGTGTGTTGCAGTCAACACAAACCTCAGCTTCTTTTCCTACTTGTCATGATCAAGTACTGACAGCATTGAATCCACTACAGGACTACAGAAAAGACTATACAGTTCAGCAGGCCTTGTTTTGTACTTCTGGCATTGTAACTTCCATACCAGTGCCCTTGGCAGGAAGTGCTCTTGGTAGATATCATACTTCATCTAATATATGTCAGGAAAGTTCTCATCTTCCATCAGATAGTAGTCATAAAATGTATAATGATTCTACCAAAACATGCGTTATGACAAAAAATAAGGAAGAGGAAGTAGCTTGTCTTAGAAATATTTGTCTACCTTCAAACCACAATCTGAGTAATGAAAATAACTATGAATTTTCATATAAACAAAATGATCTTAAATTAACAAATAGCATTGGAATCAGTAGCTGTTCAGAATTAGCCTGTGGTCTATCAGCTATCAATAGTTTCTCTGGAACAATGGTAGATATGATAGTAACTGAAACTTATGAAGCAATTGCCTCCTCCAAAGTTACCAAAGCAGTTGTGGACTCTTCAGATTATTTAATTAACGACAAAGCAGAAGGAAAAAACCATTTACCACATGGTGGAGCATCTCTACAGCATGATGAAAATAGCTCTAAAAGCTATTTTGCTGATCATTTATCTAAATATATTATAAAGCACTCCATAGATGAAAGCAAATTTGAAGCATCAAATAATAAGAATGTGGCACATAGTGCAGGTATGCCAGCATGCACAGACAGTATTAGAAAAGAGGTACCTAGTTTGATAAAGAAACATGAAACAGAGAAACAACAATTTTTGCCTGCCCTTAAAGAGGAGCCACAGCTGACCCCGAATAAGCCAATCAACTCTCAAGATGGTCTAGATCAGACTACTCAGGATATGTCTTCATTAGTAAAGGATTATGTTCCAGAATATAAAGGATCAGTGGCTTCCAAGTTTTCTTCAGGTACACTACCACCGTGTCCGGATGTAACGTTCCAAGGACAGAATGCAGAGGAACTCACTGAGGCCGTGGACTCTTCAATAAAGCCTTTTGACAAATCATTAAAAAAACATGACCTGAATAAAACTGTGCTTGGTCCTCTGCCTTTTGGGCAAGAAATCTGGTTTTCTCCCACTCATACTTTCTCACCTACAGTGCTTCCTGGTGAAGACATTTCACAGGTGGAAGATAAACAGAAAATCAGAGATGGGAATAGAATACCTGATACCCCTCCACCAACTCCTCTAGTACCACCCCAGACTAGTTCAGAGCAGAACCTAAGGAAATTAACCAAAAAGCTCAAAGGAGAATTAGCAAAAGAATTTGCACCTGCTACACCTCCTTCTACACCTCGAAATCCATCTCTTAGTGGCTTATCTGAAAATGAGCAAAATACCATAGAAAAAGAAGAGTTTATGTTGAAACTCATGAGGTCTCTTTCAGAAGAAGTTGAAAGCAGTGAAGATGAGGAATATCCAGAAATGCATGTGAAATCAGAATGTTCAGAGAAAACAGCTCAATATGCAAATAATTTAGCTACACATATACTTTCTTTGGCTACTGACATGGCTGCTTCCTATTTACATGGTAAAAGCTTCCAAGGACCTAGTACAAAATCTCATTTAAATGTTCAGAGTCAAACATCTGGATATACTACACTTGTAAATAAAGATGAGACTTTACAATGCTTACAGGATTATGCAGGTGATGTGGCTGGGGACGTCATCAGAGAGGCTAAGAAAATGGTAAAATCAAGGCATTGTAAACTACTGAGGCTAAAGAAGAATAATTGTTATATGGATAGCATTTGTCTCAAAAGAGATGAGAGAGACTGTTGCTCAAAAGAGAAGTGGAATATACAGTCTGAACAGTGGCCAAGAGAGGCCGACCCACTTAGCCATTCATTATGTCAGAATTTCTATATGTCAGGTCTGACATCCAAGTATCCCAGCTGTGAAAGTGTGACAGATGAGTATGCTGGTCACATTATCCAAGTTCTGAAAAGGGAAGGTGCTAATAGTGAGTTAATAATGGATCAATATGCTAGTCGACTTGCGTATAGATCTGTTAAATCAGGACTACAACAAGCAGCTAGAAAAATGCAGCTCAAATATAATAGAAAAATATTCCCTGTACGAAGCTCACAGATGAATAGTAAGAATGAACTGTTAAAATTCTTGAACAGAGATAAGCATCAAATAGATAAAAAAGGACAAGACAAAAGAAATGTAGGTCATCTTTGTGAAAACCAAGTTGATGAAAGGGCTAAATTTACACAGAGAATTGAGTGTCCAGAGTTATTAAGATTTTCAGACTCCCTTGCTTACAGCATAACACGGGACGTCACAAGAAAGCTAAAAATGTCCACAGTTGGTTTGCCAAAATCTTTAACAGATTCTTGCCTTTATAAAAAATCTACATGTGATGAAGATATGGAGGCTTATATTGAATCAGCGTTTTCTAAACCTCTTCAACTTTCTTCCCCAAAACAAAAACTTTACCACAGCACAAGTAGCTTAAATGAATATGAGCATGGAGACAGCATTATTCAAGCTATAGAGCAATATGCCAAAAAAATAGTAGATGACACTTTAGAAATAAGTTTGGAATCTGCAGTTCTCCAAGTTTCTAAGAACAGAAAATCAGCTGATAAATTTACTTATGCTGAAAAGTTGTCGCCATTTTCTGGTACAGCATGCAGGTATTGTAACCTGAAAGAACACCAGGACTGTATGGGGAAATCATCACAGTACTTTTTTGGACAGGAGTCTTCTACTAGAAACAAACCATTATCCAATTCAAAACTTGTAACTGGCTGTCAGAAGTCTAGACTTCTTCACTTTGATGTTCCCAGAATCCATATTGATCTTGAACAGAAGGTGGTGTTGGCTGAAAAGATAGTTGCTGCAGCTATTGAAAAAGCAGAAAGAGAACTAAGTAATATCAGTATAGCAGCTGATAGTGGAATCGGGAAAGATGGTGTGAGCTTTGCTGACAACCTTACTGCAGAAATAATGACTTCAGCTATGACGAACATTGGTCACAATGTTAACAGCAGGTAAATTTTGCAAATGTTATACATACACACATAGACACATGTGTGTATAAACACACACACACATACATACATGCACACATATTTTTTTATGGAATGAGAAGTTATATTCTCCCTGTTTCAAGTATTGGTCACTTTTTTTTTCAGTTCATTAAACATTAAGTGCCTGTTATATACAGAGCATGCTACTAGATACTAGTGTGTCTCAGCACTGTTTACTTTGCCTTCTGAGGGTTCTGCCCTCTCCTAAGAGGGGTGCATTGGGTAGAATAGAATATGATCTCTGGACTCCTAAAAACCAAACCCGAGGTGCTTTCAGGTTTTCTTCATTTTCAGAAATAGCACCTAGAGTCTCAGTTTAGGTACTTCTCTCTCCCCCACCTCCCCCATAGTGGAACTGTAACCTTTTGGATAGGTGTTGATGTCCAATTTCCTGTTTTCATTCTCCTCTTCCTGCAAATAGTAAGCGGGGTGTGTATGTGTGGTGGAAGATATTCATGTTTAATCTGTGCTGAAAACTGAACTTGGTGTTATGAATAATAATAATAATAGTAATAAAGGAAAGATAGTCCTTATAAAAGTCAGCTCTGGTAGAGTTAAAGAAGCCTTAGGCAGAAGACCTTGATTAAAATACTGGTTTTACTGCTTACTAGGCATGTAACCTTTAGCATGTCATTCATTTTCTGTGTTCTCATTTCCTCATCTACAAAATCAGGATGATATCTGTACTATTTAACTCATTGGATGTTAGTGAGAATCATAACACATGCAAGAGGTTTTTAAACCACAGAACACTAAATACCTGAGAGATAGGCATCACCTTTCTTCTTAAAATGAGGGGATTGGATTAGATGAATACTGAGGCCCCTTCAAACACTAGCATTCTGTGATATCGTCATATTTTTGCTTCACAAAAAGGAAACAAAGTTCCTAACAATTAGAGGTGTCTAAAAATGGAGTGATCTGCTTTGGGAAGATGAGTTCTTGATCAGTGTTGTTAGTTCTTGAAGCAGATCCTGGATCAGTCTTTATTTTTTGGAATGTTGCAGAAGGGGATGCCCATTCTGGTTTGCATTGGCTTGGTCTAGAAAATTTCTCAGGTGTTTTCAAACTCCAAGGTTCCATAGGTTTGTTAGATAAAAAGATTGGGTTAAGATGCTCTCTGTGACATCTTGGAGCTTTGCAGTTCAGCATTCTTCCTCCCCCTTCCACCACACATACACACCCCGCTTACTATTTGACGGTTTCAGTTCATTTCTATTTTAAAGTAACTTCTCAGTACAAGGCACTGTGTTCAGTTCTGGGAATACAAAAGTGAAAAATGACACTGATCCTGCCTTTGAGGAATTTACACTCTACTAGAGGGTTAACTGACATGTACACAATACATATAAGACATATATACAATAAAAGAATTTGATGAAGTCAAAGGAAAGTTCAAGATAAGTTATCTAAGAGATTTAAGGAAGAATTATGTGTCCCGAGGCAGTTTTAAGTAATATATATATTGTTTTACTGATTGAAACAATAGCAATAACATTTCTAAGGCCAAATATACTAAGAAATGTCTGAGATTTTTATTGAAATCATCATAACTTTCAAACCAATATAGAAAGTATTGAGCATGTGTATTTCAGAAATTTTTTTCTGAAATATTTTTAGATTTTTATATATATTTTATTGAAATATTATACATAATATATAACATAATATAATAATATATATTAGATATTTTTATGAACACCAAGCAGTGAGAGAATCATTCATTACTTACCCACTAAGCAAAAATTGCATTATTTAATAATGTTAAAGAAGTAGTTCTTTTCACATGGGGCTAGATTTTTCTTAAAAAGCTACAAAAGTATTCAGCTTCAGTGTCCATAGTTGGAAGGGAGGACCTTAATGACCATCTAGTACAGATTTATGGCTGAACCAGGTTAAAAAGTACTTGGGAAATATTTAGCAAGAGAAATAAAAATACAATAGAACATAGATGATGTTAATATGTGGTTTTCTAAGTCAATATGTGACCCACTGGGATCTTTAAGGTTCAGTGGCTTCCATTTTTCTTTGAGTGTGACACCAGTGGTAGTGTCCAACCCTTAAGGACTCATTATGTGATTCATCAACTAGCTATCATCTAGTTTATTATATGAAATGCCTAGAATAATATCAAAAGAATAAATACAGCTATAGTGTCATCTTGTTAATAAACTTTTCTGTATTCAGATTGTTAAAAGATGAAGACTAAGATCTTTTGCTTGCAGCTTGGACATCTGATAACACTGGAGGCCACAACTTCTGAGTAATCTTTCACTCTTTCCCCTTCCCTCACTCTCTACTTCCCCTGTTTTCTGTCTTGCTCCTCTTGTTGCTTCTACTTTATCTCTGACCCTTCATTTGCCATCAGTCTAGATCAGGCCCTCATTATTGACTAGACTGTTTTAATAGCTTCGTTATCCAGTTTGGTTGCTACTAGTCTTTCCTCTTCTATAGCATTCAAATAATCACCCCTACTCAAAAAAACTTTAGAAGCACCCTATAGCTTATAAAATAAAATAGAAATTTTTCATCCTGACATTTAAATGTGCTACAATCTGTACCTCCCTACATATTTAACCTTATTTCACTCTTTTACCTAATACGCATTCTAGCCATGTTAGACTGTCAAGATAAGGTATTTCTCTTAGAAATACCTTAGAAAAGGTAGAAACCATTCCCTTTTTTCTTTGCCTGTTAAAATCTATTTCTTTTTCCAGAACCTACTTTGCTGCTATTTTCTCCACAAATTCTTCCTTAATCCCCTCAGCTGAAAATTGTCTTCCATCTCATGCTTTCTTAGATCTTTTCTGGATCTTTTATTTGTCCCCATCACATTCTCCATTCTAGGTATTTGTCATTTTTATACATGTCATGCCTACTAATATATTGTAAGGTTCTTGAGGATAGGAACTGTGGCATTTCTAACTTTTGTTTCCCCACAGGCAACATATAGTAGGCACTGAATATGAGTTTCTTGAATTGAATTACTTTTAATTCCCTTCTAATTCCATAAATGTCAGAGCTACAGAAATATTTGACAAATATAAGCTTTTATTGGACTTCTTCCGTTATAGTCCCAGGCCAAGCCCCTATTTGGTCCTTGTTTGGGCTCTGATTGTCTCAGAGTGAATGTAAATAGCAGTTGTTTCTGTTTTGGCCAGCAGCCCTGAGGGTCTTCCCCTTTCAGACTGATTTTTTTCTTTTCTTTTTTTTTTAACTAGCAAAAAGAAGCCATTCTCTGCCACATTTATTACCTAATCTTAATCAGTGAATGAATGGGTGTTGCTTCAGTCAAACTGAGACCTGGGAAAGACTTTAGTTTAAAAAAGCCTCTAGTCATCCTGATCTATATCTCATCACTGGACTCAAAGGACTCCAGAGGAGAAAGTGAGGCTGGTGACTTTGCATCCTCACTTAAATCCAATTTACTTGCCTGTCAGGGCATCACCTTCCTGATGTCATGGTCCTCCTTGAGAACAAAGGACAAACAACAACAATGCAATATTCAGTGTGAATTGTTCCAATTTTTTGGACCAGTTATTAATTCTTGGCTTTTACATGTTGTCAGAATAATTTTTTCAGACCCTGCCTACCAGTGAAAAAGAGAAAGATAAGGGAAACTGGTTACAAGTGACTAGTAAGCACAATTTTTGTAAAATAAGTTTTTAACATCTTTTGTTTCTATATTAAATATATTTTTCATTGATTTCTTCCTTCCAAGAGTACTCCTTTAAAATAACATAAAAATAAATTCATCAAAATTAACTAACATCAAAAAATTCTGGTAGTATATACATAGTCTCTACCAATAGTCCTCTACCTCTACATCTCATGACAACACAGTAGTAGGAGCTTTTATGAGTTCTCTTTGTTTGAGGGAAAGAAGGTAGTTTCCTGTTCTAATTTTTAAAAATAATAACTTATTGCCTATCTTGTAAAAGCTGGCCTTCTTATTTGTTCTTCCCTCTTTTGGTCTGGAAAATGTCTTGAATTTTAATTTTTTGAGGAAAGCTCAGATTTATGCAAGTTTTTGGGAACATGTTACAAGTCTATGAACGATCAGTTTAGTGGCAGAAATATGTTAGTGTTGACAAGTGTAAGGTAATCAGTTTAGAAAGAGAAAATCTAAATCATATTCTGAAATATCAGTTATAATTATCAATCACTGCTATTTAAATCTTTATGGTTTGCAAAAAACTTTACAAATATCTTATTTTTACCCGCATAACAGTCCAGGGAGGTTAGTGTTATTGTTATCATCCCCAGTTGGGAAAACTGAAGTTAAGTGAATTGCCCAGGATCATATAGCCAATAATTTTCTGTGGTCAAATTTGAACTCAGGTTTTCCTGAATCTAGGTCAACACTATCCAGCTACTGCCTAGCTCCTCCATTATTTACGGAACCACTAATCCACTGTCCATTTCAGCTAAAATGCCAACATATTGTGAGGTATCTATGGGAATATATAAGAAACAAATGTAAAAATAAAATGCTGTTTTTACACAGAATAATAATATGTTTACGGGCAAACAATGAATTTCTTTCTTGTTTCTTGTACCTCATGAAAGATAGTAAAACCAGAAAAAACTCTAGAAGGGTAGAGAAAATGATCGAAGGGATAAAAGGACTTTCTATTAAGAATAGATTAAAAAAATAGATGCTTTCATTTAAGAAAGACAAGTGTTAGTGGAGGGAATATGATAAAAGTTTATGAAATCAGAAAGACTGTAATGTGAGGATGGACTTCATCACCAGATCTTGGAATCTTTGAATTGAGAGGTAATTCTTAAATCATGATGTTGTTTTAGGTATTTCTATATTATTAGTTGTTCTGATATTATTTATAACTTACATTTATATAGGACTTTAATAAAATAAAATGTATTTAGTACTTCCTTATAACACTCTGAATAAAGAGGCATACAAATAAAAAGTAGTGAAGATATTTCCATTTCACAGTTGAGGAAACCTTGAACAACAGGCAGTATAAAACAGCAATCATAGATTATTAGACAGGATGAGAGGGATCTTGGTCTAGTCCAATGGACTTAGATAATTCAGGAATTATAGAGGAAAATATTAAGGCAAGTTAGAGTTGTTTGGAGGATATCTTTTAAGGTATGGATCTCTTTGAGCTACTATCAGAGATAAAATACTAGGTTAGATAGCTTAACATTTCTCACTTTCCCAAATCATTTGTGTTTTTGTATTTCTATCAAATTGCTACATAAATATAATGTAGAATGAATGATACATTGATTCAAATTTCTGTTTAGTTCAATAGGAAAAGAAGGCTTTCAGTCAGTTGAGTCTGTTGGTAGCCAGCAGATGAGTCTGAGTATTGGTGATGACAGTAGTTGGTCCAATCTAAGTTTCGAGGATGATCATCAGGATGAGAGCAGCAGTTTTCTTCATCTCAGTGACAGGTAACTGAAGTTTTACATATTCATGCAATTGCCTGGTTTTGTGACCCTACATTCTTCCTTATAGGCTCGTATAGAAAATCTTCACATCTTACCTTATAGATGATAAAAATGTCTGCCAATTTTAGATAGGGTATTATTCCATGCAGCAAGTACTTATTGTAAATAGTGGAAATGTACTATGTGGAGTAAATATTTCTTTACAAAATGAAGTGTAGCAGTAGCAGCAGCAGCAGCACTAACTAAGCAAATCATGTAACTAAAATTAAAATTCTTATTACTCACATTTGTGTTATGGGATGAAAAGTACCATTTCAGCAATTAATATAGGAAAAAATGTTTAATTGTTCTATAAATCAAAGAAATTAGGTGTGAAATATACAGTGTATAATAGTAAAACTCATCATTGAAGTTTGTCATTATTTAACCAGTTTTGTAATTCATAATGAATTTGCCGTGTTTATTATATTAAGGTAATATTATAGTAAAAGGTATTAGATAACGTATAAAGAAAAGGATTTTATATTGAAGTAACACTAGAAGATTCAAAATTGTAAATAAATATTAATTCCAAATACTTTAAATTCTACTATACCAACAGTGGAGTTAAATTTTATTTATATTTTTTATAACCTTTAATCTTTTAAAAAGTCTTTTCATAGACTTTAAAAATCTAGCAGAGCATAATGATTAAAAAGGCCTGCCTCGGAGTAAAGAAGACCTGAATTCAAGTCCTTCCTCTGACACATATTAGCTGGGTACTTGGGTCAGCCCTCAGTGCCCTACTCATCTCTCTTAAAACAATAATTTGTAGGTGAGTTGCTCGTTTGCATTTGTGGAGGGAGTTTCCAAACCGGGAACTCCTTACACTGATGAAATTATAGGTCCAGACCAAATAATTTAATCTCCTTTGTGTGTGTGTACATATGTGTGTGCTCCTCTTGTTCATAGAATCGCAGATTTAGAGCTGGAGGGAAGAAAGTAGGAAAAAAAATTATCCGTAAAACATTTCAGCTGGAAAAAGCTTGCAAATTCACATACAATATGTTCATAACCTTTATATTATGCAAGTTGCAAAACTATAGCCATTATAAAAAATCAAGTATGATTTTGAACAGCAGAGGGTGCTTGTATCATACCCAACTTCCCCCATAATATTTTAGAAAATTTTATTAAATATTTTAAAATTTTATTTCTCCTTATTCATAACCTTACCTAAAGTGTATTCCTGATAAAAACTTATGAAACCTTGATTAAAATATACCTTTTGGCTCTAGCTTCTCCTGAACTTATAAATAGTAAATAGTAGTTTTTCTTGTTTTTATTATTTTATTATACCTTATAAGATCATACATTTCTCCTAGGAACTTTAAAAATTTTTATTTAATTTCTTTATCATTTTCATTTTTTCCAGTACTTTTATTCAATAATAATTCTAGAAATGGAAGGAATTTCAAATTTTATGTTTATAGATTTTCATTTACAACACAAAATTTCTGTCTTGATGCTGTTTATTGTTCTGTGGTGTTTATCCTGAGAAACTGCTGGCTTCAATAAACTCTGGACTCAAACTCTTGCCACTTTAACAACTCTTACTAGTACACTCTTTGTGCTATTATTTTGTAACTCCACTAAGAATTGTTTTTCATTAGATATTAGGCATACATTTCAAAATCTATTACTCTGTAATATGGATATAAAACTTGTATAAGAAAATTATAGCCTTCATTACTACTTTATATTCATTGTTCAAATGGATACGGGCAGGGGAAGGGAAAGGCTGCTGTGGAGGAGGTAGAAAAAGACTAGAGAATGAGGAGTGGATCCAGGAGTCAAGGGAGCATGACCAGGTCATCTCATGAAAGGATTCTTGGGGCCAGAGACTCAGCAGTCAAAAGAGAGGGTCTCAAGGTGGAGTTTACATAGTAAGCACTTAATCAGTGCTTTTGCATTCATGTATTTCCCACTCAAAGAGAGAGCTCAGATATATCCTGGTGAATGAGCTGCATGTTGAAATGTTCCTGTTTATTTAATCACTTTGTTACCAAAAAATCTGCTTGATACTGAATTTAACCAACAAGTATTGGTAATGTTATTAGTTTGATCATAGTTTACTATTCCTATGAAAACATCTATTTCTTAAAACCATATCAGAAAATGAATTCATTCCATATTTTTAAATAGGTAAGAGGATGTGAAAGGAGATTGCAGTTTGCAACCTGACTTTATTTTTTGTGACATTACTTATCAGTCATCTTTAGAAAGCACAGCATCTTACTTTCAGCAAGGCACTTGAAATGTGGATCTGTAGGTGTTTGAATAACATGCTCAAAAATGTGTCTTAATTTACCCGTGAAAAATATGAAAGAATATTCAGCATAATGTAGAGCTCTTATTATTGGTTTTTGTTAATCATTTTTAAGAGTACCTTGAGTAGAGTCCAGCTCTATCCAGTTTTTGAATTTGAATGATACAGATCTAACATGGAAACAAATAAATTGGAAAGATTAAAAAAGATTAGGTTAAAAAAATAACGGTGCCACAAGTACATAATGGGGGAAACCCAGCATGAAAGATGTATGAGAGTTTTAATTAAGTATAACGTCAGTGTCAGTTCATTGTGTGGCACAACTTCAAGAAACTATTTGAAATTCTAGGCTTGACTTAAGACTAGCATGCAGTATATACCCATGTACTCAGCAATGAACAACATTTTTATTGTACAATATTATTAGCATAGACTTCCTTACAGTACCACCTAACAAACTAAAGTTAGTAGAATAGCTTAAAAATTATAAGAAAGCTAGCTTGAAAGGCTTAGAATGATTACAGATTATAGAATTAATTGTGCAGCTTTATTATTTAACATATGTGATATGTTAAGCTGTTCATGTTTTTAGAAACAAAGTGTATTTGTGAATATTTTTGTAATTACAAGAGATATCATCTGCAATCTTGTTTAGTTTGAAAAAATGTTTTATAACTGCTTATTGCAAGCTAACCGATTTATTATTATTTTAATTACTCAAATTTTAAAATTGCATGTTGGAAGTTTCTGTAAGGAATTGCATCTAATTTTATAAGTGCAGTTGCCATTTTCTTTGTAGTTGCTTTGCTGCAGTTTTAGAACACAATTATTTTCCTGTTTAGAAATGGCTATTCTGTTTTTTCTCTTTTAATTAGGTAGCAGGCATGTAGATGTAACGAATTATCTGTTTCATATTAAAGACTAGCCAACCCCAAAACTGTAGTAATTGTTTATTAGATGGGCTCCATTCATTTGTGATTTCATTTTTGTCAGACTTCTACTCTGGAAATGCTGTTGTCTCCATTTACCACTTAATTTACATGTAAAATAGGCATTGAAGGTTGCCTATGTAATTACAGTACTTTTACATAGATAGCATTAAAAACAAACAATATAATATATCAGAAGGTAGTCTTATTCTAAACTCTATTTTAATAGCTTTTTTCCCTTTCCTAAACCATCCTCACATTGAAGATGGTTTGATTAAAAATTTGTCTGAAGCTTATTTGTTCACTGTGGATGGAACCTGTTCCTTAAAAGTTCCTTCATTTGCTGTTGCATAATATATCATTTGTGTTTACTGGAAAACAGTCAAATGATGGGGAGAAAAGCCACCCCAGATCAGTGTCTTTGCACATTACTTTTTTTTTTTTAAGCAATTGGGGTTAAGTAACTTGCTCAAGGTTACACAGCTAGTCATTATTTATGTGTGGATGCTCATTTTCTGAGGCCGGATTTGATCTCAGGTCATCCCAACTCCGAGGCCGGCACTCTTACTCACTGCGCCACCTAGCCGCCCCTTTTAGGGCAATTGGGGTTAAGTAACTTGCCCAAGGTTACACGGCTAGGTTTTTTGTGTGGGTTAAGTGTCTGAGGCTGGATCCGAACTCAGGTCCTCCTGACTCCAGGGCTGACACTCTACTCACTGCGCCACCTAGCCGCCCCTGCACATTACTTTTTAACACCAGCCATCCCTAATTACTTCTCTGCTTGGTGCTTCAGGCAATTTTGACAGTTGCAGAACATCATTGAGGGGTTGGGGTGGGGAAAGGAGTAAGCCTTTACATAGTGCTTACTCTGCATGAGGCACTTTGCTAAGTGCCTTACAAATATTGTCTTGTTTGATCCTCACAACAACTCTGAGGTAGGTGCTATTATTATCCTTATCTTTCAGTTGAGGAAACTATGCAAATAGAGGCTAACTGACTTGTTCAGGGTCACACAATCTGATGCAGGATTTGAACTCAGGTCTTGGTGAATCCAGACCCAGTGCTCTATTCACTGTGCCTCCCAGCTGCCTCTGCCTCTCTATAGTAAGGACAGAAACAGCTCTGAAGGAAAAGCAAGATCTGTTTAGATCAACTGTTCATTTTCTAGTTCAGCTCTGTTTTTTTCTTCTCTGGCAGTAATGGTAACAGCAGTAGCTGGAGCAGTCTTGGTTTAGAAGGAGATATGTATGAGGACAGTTTATCCTTTCCAACATCAGACAGGTTGGTCTAGCCCAGAAATTTAAACAGATGAGTTTTTCATCACTAATGCATGAGAATGTAATTATAAAGGAATGTGTGTTACCCATGCACATGAACATCAACATACTTTTCTCCTAATCTTGGCATGATTTTGCCTAATGAACTTATATTTGGTGAGATATGGCTATGTCAAGTATGAATGACATCTAATTATAAAGTAAGTTATCTTTTTTTGCATGCTCTGCTTGCTCTTTTTTAATCTACCAGTTATTATTTCCTAAAGAGCTTGCTTCCTACAGAATTTCTGTTTTCTTTCTTTATTTTCATTTCATGCAGGTTTTATTTGGTATGGATGATCTCAAGTTTAAGAAAAATCAACTTTTTTGTACTTTAAAGAGAAATATCAATGTTAAATAAGTATTGAATGCCTAAATAAATCTTCATGGCATGACAGAAAGACACTGAGTAAAACTCAAGCCTTGTCTTCTAAGAGCTATATCTAAGACAGATATTGTAGACTATTTTTACATTTGAATTTTGTGTCTAAAATTACTTGGATATTTGTTACCTTAAGGTAGGATTTCTGGATCACTGATTACCTATCCTTTGGAACCCATTGGCAAATCAGTTTATAACATGAAATGGTGTGAGAAGCAAAGCTTCCTTTTAATTGTTTCTTGATTCTTTTTTAAACGTTGTATGTGTTACCATTTTCGCATACATGATTATTGTGTTTTATAACTGTTTTGTATGTTGGTTAAAATGTTATTAATATTTACCTTTTTATTTCAAAATACAGTGATGGAACTGATGATAAAGATGAAGAACATAAACTTGCGATAGAAGGTAATGAATCTTAACTAAAAATATCTGGCATTCTATGGCATTTAATATTTTATAGAATATTTTCACATCCATTATTCTCACATTTCTTTTTTTGTGTGTGTGTTCACGTATTCTTCTGTATGACAAGTGAATTATACACTATCAAGGTTGTTTATGTAAATCTTATCAAAAATCCCCAAATAGTCTTGATTGAATATTACTTATGTAATTTTAAGTTCTCTGTGAAGTAGGCCAAATACTTGCTAAAGTAATTAAATTCATATTAATATATGTCCTAAAATAATTATCAGAGATTAATTTGATTTTCTTTTATGTGTAATTACATTTCACATGATATTTTGCTCAAAGTATGAAAATATCTCCCAAATTCTAAAAATCTACCACAGAGGCAGAGTATTTTATTATAATTATGGCATAAAGTTAGCATGGTCATTTATTCTCAACCAGAAGATAAAAATATAGTAAAATGGCTTTAATTTCCAACTTAACAATGCTTATAATGCTTATAAATAATAGCAAAAATGTTTACCTGACTTAATCCCTCCACACTCACATTATTTTAGGTAGTAGTTGAATATTTATTTTACTAACATAATCCATGTTGTATGGATACTTGATGCTGCTTTTTGGAGTCAGTAATCTTTTCAGGTAAAAGAGTAATTTTTGAAATAGTCTTGGAATATAACTTTGAAGAGTTACATTACATTTTCATGTTAGTATGTATATTTTTCAATTCTGTAGTGATATAAAAATGCCAAACTACTAGTCTGGAATAGAGTATGCCTAATAAGGGCTGGTGAAAATCTGTTTGCTAGGAGTCTTGCAGATTTAATCAAAAGGGTTAGCTACCTTAGAGAGTCTCTACTGTGTAGAAAGAAGAATAGAAAGATACATTCAGAAATTCACATGAAACAAAATCCAGTAAAAGCCAAAAGTAAAAACTCAAGACCTCTGGTGCTTTGTATCCCCTACAAGATATTCGCAGCACTGACAGCAACTATGAAAGTGCTGGCATAGTTCTGAATTGCAAAAATATAACAAACATAGAGAAGACAGAAGTTAAACATTTATTCAGATGCCAGCAAACCAAATCCCAACACCAGAAAACCAAATGCATCATAGCAACAAAGAAGTTAATTCACCATAACACAGCAGGGGGCAATACCATACCTAGCTGTTTCCTTGCCTGTGTCCTCTCCTTCCTCCGAACTAACTGTTCTGACTCCCACCTTCTTCTGGGCTCTACTCCACCCCATCAGCAAATTCCTCCCACCCCAGGCTGTATGTAATTACATTTGGCCTATTAAGGAACCATCAGCAAACTCCTCCCACCACAGACTCTATGTGATTACATTTGGCCTATTAAGGGGCAGGGAAAATCTTCAAATTCCCATTACCATTACATGTTTATACCTGTATGCACAAAGTATGGCTAACAAAGTTAACTGGATATCTTAATACAGGGAATCAAAATAGACCTTAAAAGGTGAGACTTCATGCCTAAAAAACCTTATAACTTATAAATTTAGGACTAGAATATGACTTGGAAGGTTAGTCATTGTTGAAAAGGAACAGGATGAAAAGTGGCCACCAGTTGTGGTATTGATGTGGCACTAAGTTGCATTGTATACTAAGAAAGATACCCTATTATGATGAAATCTTGGGACCCAAAGGGAAGCATATTGTCAGACATTTGGGTAAAGACCAACAGTGGCAGAAACAGAAAGAATTATGGGAAGTTCTAGACTCAGGTAAAGAGTCCTTTATTCAGAGGAGTAGCTGGAGTTAGACTCACATAAACTCTTTGAAATGCTATACAAATGGGAGTTTTTACTCCTTCACAGAGTCCTACTCTAATGTCTTCTGTGTGCCTAGTGTATATAGAAACTCATATCAATATAAAAACATTCATTTAATCTTCTGGAGAATTGGGTATCTTGATTTGTTGAAATTTGGGGTTGAGGATTAATCAGAAAACTTTTTTGGTTTAATCGTTATTGAAAGTATTTAAAAATTTATGCATTTCTTTTAGATTATAATGCAGTAAACTTAATTGATTTTTTTGAGGATCTTTTTAATGTGTGTCTCTGTGGTCATTGTAAATGTCAGTTTTGATAGTATAATAGTATAGATATAGAAATACTTAATTTGGGATGAGTATATTCTTTCTGAGCCAAGGCATATCATGATTTTTTTCCCCTTAAATCTCTGAAAGTAGCTTGTGTTTGTGTGTATGTGGTGAGGCAGGGTTGTTTCTTTTTACATATAGTCTAACAGAAAATTTCCAATCAATTGAGTATTTTGATTGTATTCTAGTTAATTATGGTTTTATTGTGCAGTAAGTCTTATTAACGCAATAGTGGTTTTTATATACTTCTTTCCCCTGCTTTGTAACAGCTATAATCAAGACAGTCTCTCATCTAGACAAGACCCTAATTACCTTAGACTAGTTGTGCTTTCCAGTTGTATATCTTTGTATGTCTTTTTTGGTCTTTTTTCTGATTTAATGGAAAAAACCTAAGATTGGGGACCAAGAAACACTGAGTTCTATTTCTGGCTCTGCCTACTCATAAAGTTGTTGATATTGGAGTACAAAATTTAGGTTATTACTCCCTTGGCAAGTACTACTCTCTTAGTGTAATTTTATTTTATTTTTTTTCTTTTTTGGAGAGGGGAGGGCGGGGCAATTGGGGTTAAATGACTTGCCCAAGATCACACAGCTAGTAAGTGTATCAAGTGTCTGAGGCTGGATTTGAGGTTCTCCTAACTCCAGGGCTAGTGATCTATTTACTGCACCACTTAGCCTCCCCTCTTAAGTGTAATTTTAGGCAAATCATAATCCACCAGAGTTTCATTTTTCTCATTTGTAAAATTAGGACTAGATAATCTTTGAGGTGTTCCATCTGACACTAAAATTCTGACTGTGCATTCATAATGTGTTGTATGAGTGGTATGAGTGCATGCATGTGTGGGTGTGTGTATGTATGTATGTATCACTATGTATTTAACATTATAATATTTAGAGCTGAAAGCAAACTAGCCCAGACCTCATCATGTTAATTTCCTAGGAATTTTCTTTACTCCCCCCAAAATGTAACTAATTATCACTTATGTAAATAATTCCTCTGTACATTCATTTCAGCAATTTTTTTCTGTAGAAATCTATTAAAATTTTATTTTTAGTTCTTACCATTCATTCCCACAAGATTTTGAGTTCCAAAATTTTCCCCCATTTCTCCCCTACCCCCCACTCCGAGATGGCAAGCATATGATTATTCTTTTCCCCAGTCTGCCCTCTCTTATATCCTCCTCTATCTCCGCCCCCCCCCCTTTTACTTTCTTGTAGGGCAAGATGGATTTCTATACCATTGCCTGTATATCTTATTTCCTGGTTGCATGTAAAAATAATTTTTTAACATTTGTTTTTAAAACTTTGAGTTCCAGATTCTCTCCCTTCTTCCCTCCTCACTTACCCCTGTTGAGAAGACAAGCAGTTCAATTTAGGTTATACATGTGTAGCTATGCAAAACATTTCCATAGTAGTCATATTGTGAAAGACTAACTATATTTCCCTCCATCCTATCCTGCGCTCCCATTTATTCTGTTTTCTTCTTTGACCCTGTCCCTTTTCAAAAGTGTTTGCTTCTGACTACCCTCTCACCCAATTTGCCCTCCCTTCTATCATCTGCCCCTCTTATCCCCTTCCCCCCTGCTTTCCTATATGGTAAGATATCCAATTGAGTGTGTATGTTATTCCCTTCTTAAGCCAAATCCAAGGAGAGTAAGGTTGACCCCTTTCCCTTTCACCTCCCTGTTCTTCCCCTCCGTTGTAACGGCTTTTTCTTACCTCTTTTACATGAGATAATTTTCCCTATCCTATATATCCCTTTCTCCTCCCAATATATTCCTCTCTTACCTTTTAATTTTATTTTTTAGATATCATTCCTTCATATTCAGCTCACCCTGTGCCCTCTATGTATACATATATACACATACATACACACATATATAGGTATGTGTTTGTGTACATATATATGGATGTATGTATATTTATTCCCTTCAACTATCCTAATATTGAGAAAAAGTCTCCTGAGTTACAAATATCATCTTCCCATGTAGGAATAAATAGTTCAGCTTTAATAAGTTCCTTATGATTTCTCTTTCCTGTTTACCTTTTCATGCTTCTCTTGATTCTTGTATTTGAAAGTCATATTTGTTCAGCTCTGGTTTTTTCATCAAGAATGCTTGAAAGTCCTCTATTTCATTGAATGACCATATTTTCCCCTGAAGTATTATACTCAGTTTTGCTAGGAAGGTGATTCTTGATTTTAATCCTAGCTCCTGTGACATCCAGAATATCATATTCCAAACCCTTTGATCCTTTAATGTAGAAGCTGCTAGAACTTGTGTTATCTTGATTGTGTTTCCACAATACTCAAATTGTTTCTTCCTGACTGCTTGTAATATTTTCTCTTTGACCTGGGAACTCTGGAATATTGGCTATAATACTCCTAAGAATTTTCTTTTGAGGATCTTTTTAAAGAGATGATTGGTGTATTCTTTCCATTTCTATTTTACCCTCTGGTTCTAGAATATCAGGGCAGTTTTCCTTGATAATTTCTTGAAAGATGATATCTAGGCTCTTTTTTTGAGCATGATCAAAATTATTTCTCAGGGATCTATTTTGCAGGTCTTTTGTTTTTCTGATGAGACAGTTTATATTGTCTTCTATTTTTTAACTCTTCTAGATCTATTTTATAATAACTTGATATCTCATAAAGTCATTAGTTTCCATTTGCTCCATTCTAATTTTGAAGGAATTATTTTCTTCAGTGAGCTTTTGAACTTTCTTTTCCATTTGGCCAGTTCTGTTTTTAAAGACATTCTTCTCCTCATTGACTTTTTGGACTTCCTTTTCCATTTGGATTAGTCTATTTTTTAAGGTGTTATTTTCTTCAGTATTTTTATTTTTTTGAGTCTCCTTTAGCAGGCTGTTGACTCTTTTTTTTTTCATAATTTTCTTGCATCACTCTTATTTATCTTCCCAATTTTTCCTCTACTTCTTTTACTTGATTTTAAAAATCCTTTGTGAGCTCCTCCAAGGCCTGCAACCAAATTATATTTTTCTTGGAGGCTTTTGATGCAGGAGCTTTGACTTTGTTTTCTTCTTCTGGTTCTATGTTTTGATCTTCTTTGTCACCAAAGAAAGATTTTGTAGCCTGATTTCTTTTCCTCTGTTTGCTAATTTTCCCAGTCAATTACTTGATTTTTGAGCTCTTTCACAAGGTAGAACTCTGCTTCCAGAGTGGAGAGTACCGTGTCCCAAATTCCTGGTGTTTTGCACAGCTGTTGTCGGAGCTACTTCTAGGCACTTGCCTCAGAACTGTGAGGAGGACTCCCTCTCCATGGCCACCACAAGCTCTGCCATTGCCAGTGTACCTCCTCACCCCAAGACTGCTACCCAAGATTGCGACCCAGATCCAAGCAGGGTAAAACAAGAGAATCCTGCTTTCCTGCTAGCAAAGAGATTCCCACAATTGCTCTCTTATCAGCTGCTTGGTACACCCCCCATTTCTGGGTATAGAGCTTCAGAAGCAACTTGGTGCTGTTGCTCCTGCTGCTGATGCCACTGCTACAGCACCCACCTCTGCCACCCTGGGGTCTGGGACTGGACTGGGGCCATGCTCTTCTCTCACCCAGATCCAACAGTTTCCCCACTGACCTTTTACTTTGTCTTTGGCGTTTGTGGGTTGAGAAGTCTGGAAACCACCACAGATGCCAGTGATTTAGTCCACTGAGGTCTGCTCTGGCCTGGTCTGTGCTGGCATGGCCCACGAGGGACTGCACTCCATTCCCAGTCCGGTGCCATAGACCCTTCCTGTTAAGCCTGCCAGGCTGTCTTCAGCTGGAGATGTGTTTCACTCTGTCATTTTGTGGGTTCTGTAGGTCTAAAATATGTTTAGAGTTATTTTTTTATAGGTATTGGAGGTGACTGGGGGATGAGCTCCCATTTTATCAGTTTAGCGTGAAAGTAAAGCTTATTTTAATATGATATAAGTCCATTTGAAACACAATTTTTTTTTAAATTAACAGGGTCTAGTTCCTCCTGTGCAATATATATTCCCTACATTTTTAGAAAAGAAGTCTGAATATGTAGTTTCTTTGAATTCAAATTTTTATGTATATATTGTGTATATGTGTGTATGTATGTATTTCAAATTCATTTTATAAGAAATTTATTTTAAGACTTTTGGTAACTTTTATTTTTTGACTTGTATGACTTAAAATTCTAACATTTAGGCATTGATTATGTTATTCATAGCACTATTTAGACAATGTTTAAAGCTTCAAAAGCATATATTTAGCTATAAATAGTATATGTTTAACCATAAATGTGTCACAGAAGAATGTATAATGGAGTTAACCTTTCTATTAGCTTAAAAGAAACGTTATAATTTGTGAAATTTGCACTTTTGGTGGCATGGTTAAAAAATAGATTCCCATCATCTTTTTTTAGAATCATAAGAAATGGAACCTATTTATTAATATTTGGAAAATATGGCAATTTTAGTTTGGTTGATGTGTTTCATCTTCTGAATGTTTTGTCTTAAATATTAGGTTTGGAGAAAGTTGGGAAGAAACTATTAATAGTGAATATTGATATGGCCTCATGTGTTGTGGATTCTCAGCTGAGGCTTGCCCTCCAGTGGCTGGCTGCCTCTGAGGCAGAGGTGGAACAACTTTATTTCCATGACTCTGCAAAGAAAGAATTCATGCTGGTGAGTACTGTTAAAAGACTGCAGACCTTGTCAGTATCACCCATCTATCAATCCTCTATTGTCATGTTTTGGTAAAAGTGTCCATGGTTCCATATCTCCAGTAGGTTCACCATGAAACAGGAATGAAGGAGCTTAAGTTAACTGTAGTTTTCTGTTTCAGAACTATAATAATTTAGCCTCTTACTCTTATTTTATATTTTTGGTGGGCATATTATAAACAAAATCCTCAGCTCTCCTCATAGTGAAGAAACAGTCTGCTTTTTGAATTTTATTTATCAAGAATATCATTAGCTTTTGAATTAGTGATGAATTAATCTTGCAGATGTCAAGGCTTGGGCCTAATAAGCTTACGTTGAAGCCATTAGCTTTATAGTTTATCTCATTAATATTAGAATTTTAAATATTATGGCATATTCATTGCCTAACTGGTGTGCCATATGATAGTACAGTCTTAATGGTCTAGTTTCATCAGCTTGCTGTAGTATTGAATATTAGGTTTGGATAGTTTTTTTCATAGTATAGACTTTGCATTCTTAGTTGTCTTTTCTGTCTTTTAAAAATTTTTTGTTTTGTATGTGTTATTTTTGTATGTGTTATTTTTCCACAAATAATTCAAGTCTAATTTATTCTACTGTTTAGTTGTTTAGTTGAAAAGGGGCTTAGTTTATGATCACAGCTTGGCAGTAAGTTGTTTATATTGCAGTTAAGTTGTAATTAATTTAGCAATTTAAAGAACATTATAGACATGCTTATGGCAGAGTTAATAAGTGTAATGTTCTTTAGGTGTGTATGTGTTTTGAGAATGCTTAGTTTT
Organism: Gymnobelideus leadbeateri; assembly: GCA_011680675.1. Lineage (NCBI taxonomy): Eukaryota > Metazoa > Chordata > Mammalia > Diprotodontia > Petauridae > Gymnobelideus > Gymnobelideus leadbeateri. The sequence continues at coordinate 402,603 of WOXC01000260.1, forward strand.
TGAAGTACTAGGACTTTTGCCTTCCTTGTATCCATTGGTGATAGTGGGTACATGTGCCACCACACACTTTTGTGTGACTTTTTGTGAATTCAGTGTGAAAAATTTCCATCCTAACTCTTAAGTTGAGTAAATACTTTTCAGCTACTTTGAATTCATTAATTCAGTAGTCATTTATTAATCACTTACCATGTGCAAAGCATGTTTCATCTCTAAAACCTGAATAGGAATAGTCAGATTTTATTAAATAAATTCGTCTAATAAGGAATAGTCAGATTTTATTAAATAAATTTGTCTAATAATAGACTTTATTTCTACATGTTTTATAGAGATGTATTTTACACATCTCTATAAAATAAATTCAGGATTTGCATAATAAAAAGAATATTGAATTTAACACTAGAAGTTAGGATAAGGTGATCTGCTCTGCTAATTGTGTGGCCTCAGTTTTCTCATTTGTAAAATGGGGATAATGGTACTTATATTATCTATCTCATAGAGTTATTGTGGTTCAGACGAGGTAGTCTTTATGATAGTGCTTTTTTAACCTAAAGTACCATATTAGCTAAGCATAGAAAAAATCTGAACTCTGATTATGGAAATGAAATGTTTTAATGAATCTATATAAATATACCAAGTCCTATTATGGGGAAGAAGTAATTAAAATTAGTTATAAAATTACAAATTTTCATGCAAGAAGAACTCAGGAATAACGGGGAAGATATAACTTGCTGCAAAACTGTTTAAATATCATACCTGCTTTGTTGCACAAACTTCTAAGATGGCTCAATGGTTAATAATTGTCTTTCTTTCATGAGTTTTTGATACAATTCCAAGTTAACTTAAACAGATTGAATATTGGATTAGTAAAAATCCATCAAGACCAAACTTTCAGGGCTTAACAACTTTCACATGATTTGCATGTTAATTTTTGAGAGTGGTGATTTTTATTTTCTTTGCCCCAGCCAGTGTTAACAGTCAGTTTCCTATCATCAGCATTTTTAGTATAAGTGAAATTAAGTATATAAGTATAAATGAAAAAATCCCAAAACTATAGCAATAATACTGAGTGAGTTCTGGTGTGGAATTTCCTTGAAACATTCAGTGGGGGGAAATGGTGGGATTCATGGGTTAATGCATGTAACATAGTCTTCAGTTTCTTTGCTTGTCAGTTTCTTACATTTCTTCCTGGTTAATAGTATTTATTTTAATAGTAGGGTATTTAACATCATAGTTGTATTACATTTTTGTATGTTTTGATATCAAGGAAGAAAAATGGGAGGGATAAAAATGTATTGAATATTCACAGTGTACTTGTGGCTGTGGGAAGGCATGGTATAAATTATAAATCAAAAAGAGGTAGGAGAATTACCCACAGAGAGTTAAAAACAGTGATTGATAAAACAAATTTGTGATTAAATATGGACTTACCAACATAATATCTTTTAAAAGTAAATATTGTCTGTAGTTAAAAAGTATTTTTTATTTTTCAATTTTTGAGTTAGGTTTGTGAATAGGAGTGTTAGGGTCATGTAGAAAAAAACGGGAAAGAGATGGGCAGCCTAGGGGAAGCTAGATGGTGCCATGAATAGAGTGCTTGGCCTGGAGTTGGGAAGACCTGCTTCAGATATTTAACTAGCTGGGTGACTGTGGGCAAGTCACTGAACTGTCTGCCAGTCTCCTCATCTATGGAGTATCGATAATAATAGCTCCTACCTCATAGAATTGTTAGAATCAGATGAGGTAATACTTGTAAAGTGCTCAGCACAGTGCCAGGCTCATAGGTGATCTCCCATAAAAGCTTATTTCATTATTTTTTTTCCTTCTTTCCTGTAGCAGAGAGGATGAATAATCGTCCCAGTACGTAGGTAGTACCCCGAGAGCTTTGAAAGAGCTGCCCTACGGTAACTAACAAAGACTGCAATATACAAGATCCCTCTTTTACCAGTCTGACTCAGTTACCTGACCTGAAGTTACACTTGTTAACTATGATTCAGAAAATTTTAACTTCCTCCAGTAGAATGAACTCAGTATGGAATTGAAGTTTTTATTATTTTAAATTTAAGTCATGTTTTACATAACCATGAAAATAGAAATTTCTAAGTTGAAAAAAACCATGTTTGAGTTGAACCTCAGGTATATTCTCTCTCAAACTCACATTGTGTTGTGAAAGGAAAATCCCCATCCCTTTCTTAAGATTTGGCATCTTTTATTATGATTTCTTGTCCTTAATTGAGAGTGTGACAAAATTCTTTAGGTTGAGAATTTCCTGTCGTATGAAGCCTTTACACAGGTTCTTGAAGTGCCAGGTTTATGTAGTTGTATCACCATATAAGCCTTGAGACTTTTTCTTGGAGATAGGCCTCTAGACACCAGCAAGGAAAAGTGTTTAGCTTGAGGAAACTTAGTTGATGTTGAGTAATGCATCACAGTAGGGCTCTTAGCAATAAAAAATAGTGTTTTAAGAACATCTTGTAGCTGTCAGATTTTTGGTTAACTCTTCCGTCTTTTTTTTTCCTAGCTTTCAAAAAAAGTACGGGAAAAAGAATGGAAAGTGGGAGACCTTTTACAGGCAGTTCTTAAATATTATGAAATGATGGAAAAGGCTTCTGATGAGGAGAGCTGCAAACCTCTGTTTTGTTGGATCTTGGAAAATGCATAAAACAAATCCAGCCTCTGTACATTTTATTCTTCCTTTTGAGTGAAAAGATATGTATGCAGGATAAAATATAACTAACAAACATTAACATTGTTATAGTTGAAGGTGAATAAATAACCTTTTTTGAGTTATTTGTGATATATACACAGTATGATAATCCAGTTCATATCTTTGTAATCTGTATTGGAATATTATCTTCATTTATTCTTCTATCCATGTGTTTGTCATATTCAGACTAAGAAATTGGTATATGAAGGAAAGTTTGATGATGAAGCTCTCAGGTGACTTTGTCTCGCAGGAATTTCATTGTGTCTAATAGTGCTGCTAAAAACTGCATTTGTGATTTATTGAATACTCTTTTATTACTGAGGTGGCTGTTAATAGAATTTAGCCAGCTAATAAGATTTATAACACTTTTACTTGCTACAATTTTGCAACATACTTACCCCTTTGGGAAAAAATAGTATTAATGACTAATTTAACATCAGTTATCAATAAGATTGAGGCTAGTTTTTTCTTCTGGAAAAAATTGTCATTTGGCCAATCTTTTTAAATCATAGTTTTATTTTTCATAGTTAAGATACTATCAAACTTCCTACTGTAACTGCTTGAAACAGAACAACATAATTTATTAAAGAGCAGATACATTAAAATTTTAAAGTTGCTACAAGCACCAGAAATGATAGCTTTCATAATCTTTGATCACATAAAAAGTTATTTGCCAATATTGCCAATTTATGTTGGAAGGAAAGTGTGTGTGTGTGTGTGTGTGTGTGTGTGTGTGTGTGTGAGAGAGAGAGAGAGAGAGAGAGAGAGAGAGTGTGTGTGTAAGTAAACATCCTCTTGGCTTTTCAAATGATCTTTGCCCTATTTCTAAGATTTCATTTTATTTTGCTTGTGTCTTAGGAAGAACTCCCTGTTGAACATTTTAAAGGTGCTTTAAAACATGACACCATAACAAGAAGAGTTTTGATTTCTCTTTGTTGTTATTTACATATTAAATTTCCAATTTTGCCCTATAATGTAATACTGAAAGTAGAGATTATTTAAATTGAGAGACATGCTAGAGCAGACATGCTCGTCATACAGTTGATTGACAGATTTACAGTAACACTGCAGCCTGGTCTCAGTTTTCTTCAGAAAAGGTAAGACCTTCCCAAATTCCAGAAAATGTGCTATTGGCCTTTTGAAAGAAATTTTTAAATCTTATACAATGTAGTATTTCACCAACCCTTTGGATGAAATGTTTCGTATTACTTGTCTTTGTAAACTGTAGCTTGATACAAGCTAGAGATTAGGAGATCTGCGTATTACAACATACATTTTAAATTCAGTTTCCAGTTTTACCAATAACTGGAAGGCCTTTATCACGTCCCTCATTGTGGGCACTTCTGTTTTTGTTGTCTTTTTTTCCTGAGCATCAGATATGCACAGAATAGAAGGAGTGGCCTTTTCTCAGAACATTTATATTGATTAATAGTATTATTGTTACAGTGAAGTTTTCTTTCTCTCTTCTTAAGCAAAGTGCTAAAAAGTATTTGAATATCTTCTGAGATTTTGTGGCAGACTTTGAGATTGTTTTATATAGGAAAACTGCTGGAATAGACCAAACCTTGACCATTTTTGTTATTTCATCTTGAAGTTGTTGGTTTATTTTTTTTTTAATTTGGACTGAGAAATGCAGGAAATGCTAGACAGAATTTTTTCTACTTTTTCAGACAATGAGATGAAGCACCAGTGGGCTGCTAGAAACAGGATTATTTTCTCTTCTTAATCATAAAGTGGATTAGTAGCACATTAGATCTTCATATCTGTTTTTAAAAAATCTGTCATTACATTTAATATGCATAGTCAATCAGCAGCAAGCCAGAATTCTGGATTTGTTTTATTTTGAAGTGGCTGTATAGCTAATTGTTTTGCATATACATAGAGATTTTTGTAGATCTCTCAGTAATTCTTGTTTTCCAATTAGATTCTGCTTATATTCTTGCTTCCCTCACAGTTCTTTGGAGTAATACTGAGTTCAGAGACCCATTATGGAAGTGCAGAGTTGTTAATAAATGTGATTACTAAGAGTAAAAAAAAAATAATGGAAATTTCATATTCATATCAGGACAGTGACATATAGAAGTCATTTTTAAGTAGATGTCATTATAGGTATTACTTAGGTTTCTTTGTAGAGAGAAAATAATAGGGCTTAAACAGTATATTCAATTAATCTCACAGTTCAAAATAATTTTTTAAAGGTGTGTGTATGAGAGAGAGAGAGAGAGAGTATGTTTTAACTGTGTTTGGGACAGCTGTCATTGACATTTTTAAATGACAAAACTGCTTGATGTTCTAATTTCATGAAATGGTCAGTTTGTGGAGATTTTAATCCTGATGAAATGTAATGACATGTTCTGACCTGTTTAAAGTTGTGTTTTGTGTGGAATATTGTGTAAATCAGTTCCATCTCAAGCCATTACAAGAAGTGTAGAAATAAAAATCTAAAAAGACTGAAGATAAAATGAGATATGCCTTAGTACATCTTTATTTTCAGAATGATTAAAGTATGTGCTAACATTTGATTCTTTTAGATGGTCACTTTCACGAAAAAAGATTTGTCTTATTTTTGGTATGTTTATAAAATTCTTTATCTTACACAACTGATTCATTCACAGACCACAGAGAGAATCTCAAGGTTTGATGAGGAGTGGAGAAAAGTTTGAAATCTCTTTGTCAAGAAAAGTTTTATGGATATATGTAGTAGTGTCTTTATTTTAAAAATGCTTGCAAATTTTAAATCAATTATCTGTAAAGCTTAGTTAGCCTAAATAATAAGTTTTATTTTGCTGCTGAGAAGAGTTAAAATTGCCTACTAAATGTGCCATTCAGTAATGTAACAATGAGTAGTTTACTCATGTGGCCTTGAAGGAATTGGAACTAAACTTTGGAAAAAAAGTACTATGTCCTCAATGTGTATTTTGGGTGCTGGTTCAGCAAAAATTATTCTTCAAGATCTGATGTTGTCAGTAATTCAGCCTATGAATATATCATACTTTGAAATTTATGGTTTTCTAAGGTAACTTTCCATGTCTTTTTTGTGGAGGAAGGGGAAGGGAATGGAAGGAAAAGGTACAGTGGAAATAAGGAGCTATTCATCCTTTGTGTGTGGAAGAGCACCCAAAATTACAAATCCTGTCACCAGCACAAGAAGTTACAAATTAGTGGATATTGGTGATTATTTGTAATAAAAGGCCCAAATTTTTTTTCTGGTTTCTTTCTTTGCTGCTTTTTTCTTTTGGGTGAAAAAAGTAAGAATATAAAAATGTCAGCAAGAAACTTTTTCAAGCATTTACTGTATTCTTGTTTTGAAGAGACAGATGCAGTATTAGCTACTCTCATGTTTTGTAACATTTGTGTACATTCCTTTTGTATAGGTGAAGTTATAGTTCTACAAGTTCATTGTTAGGTTTGAATAGTATTTAATATTAATTAGATTTGCTATTTTTGTTATTTGTGCAGTGGTACAGTAATTCACAACCTTAGTTTAATGAGTCAGATGTATACATTGAAAGCAGTAACTCTTTATGTAACTCAGTCTTGTATTTTGTAACAGTGGCATTTTTTGCTATTCAGTAATTTCATGGTATGTTCAGTTTCCAAATGATGATCTCGAGTTGCACTTAGTTGTCTTTGTTTTTGCAGTGGCTTAAAATAAACATTTCAAAAAATACTTTTGTAATAAATTTACACTTTTTATTTTACCTTACAGAACAAAATTTTGAAAAGCCTTTAATCTCCCAGCTTCCCCATTAATTTCAGGATTCTATTGGACTTGGTTTTGGTTATCAGACAAACTTTTCTGTTAACTAGAAACTAGTGGTATTTGGATATATTTGCTATCTTTAAAAAATGTAAAAGGGGCAAGTAATTTGTGATCATCTAAGTCAGAGGTGTCAAACTTGTGTTGTGGCCTGCTGCATACTACCTGTAAAACTCCCAAGTGCAGCCCAAACCAGATAAAAATGTAATTGGGAAATATTTAACGAATTAGATAAAAATATAATGAAATACAGATAATGTTATTTTGTAATTTTCGTATCATCACATTTCTGAAGATTTAGGAGAATTAGGAAAAATTTAGGCTGGAGGGGAAAACACAAAAAACCTCCAGGGTCTTATTTATTGCTTATAGGGACTATTGTCACATACTCTTTATTACCCTGCAACAAATGTGAGATGAGATGCTAAGGTCCTACATGTTCTTTGAACTTATATGGGAGTGAAATAATTATTGCTGCTTTGAGAAGCAATTAAAATCGTGATATGAAGAAGCTCACTTTTCAATTCAGTTATGCCATGTTACGTCCTATCTACTTTGAATATGATTCTCTCAAACATTTGTTGAACTGAAAGCAGCTATTTTGTCTACCTTTTCCCCCAGTGACTGCGTCACTCTATACCTTCATGTTAGCAGCTGTACTTATTTTTGTTCATGTGAGTCCTTTTCCCCTCATTTTGAGGATATATGCCTAATAGTGGCATTAGGTTAGATAGTATGTATAATTGAGTAATATTTGGATATATTTCTAAGTTTTCCAGAATTACCCAATTCAAAGCCCCACCAACAACACATTAATTACAGTGCTTGTTCTCCCATAATCCCTCTACTAACATTTGCCATTTTCCTCTCAGTTATTTTAATTTGAATTTTTCTTATTGGTAATTTGGAGCATTCTTTCATATGGTTATCAATAACTTGTCATTCTTTTGAAATCCACTTTTGAGGAATGGCTTTTGTTATGTATCAAATCACTTCTATGTCTTCATGTTTGTTGTAAAGATTATATTCCAATTAACTGCAATCTGCTGGCAAGTTAGTTTGGGGAATAGTTTTAACTTCTTCAGAACTTCCATAAATTGCTGTGACTGTCACATTCCCCCTACCAAAGCCTGAAAGAGTTAAATCCCTTATCACAGTTCAGTATTACTGAACACCTGAGAACACAACTTTGCAAAAAAAAAAAATCTGGCAGAATACTTATTGTGTAACAATATTGTGATTCTCTTAAGAGGTAAAGGAAGACAGAAACTTAACCATGTTTCTAGGAAGTGTTTTAAAATTTTAAAAAATGGTGGATGTTTAGGATAAAGAGTCAGGGGAGTATGTGGTTCAGTTTTTCCCTTTTGAAGTTTATTTTGTCTCTTAATCAACACATACTATTTATTGATCAGTAGGTAGCTCATTTCCATTTATCAGAAATACCTCTTGGCTTTATTGTATTTCTCTGCAGGAAACACCTACCTGGATATAGAAACACCAAAGGGGTGTGGGTGGGGAAAGAGATGTAAAATAGCTCTAGGCCGGGGAAGCTAAGGGAAAAGCTGCAAAATATTCCTGATCATTGATACAAAACCAGAGAAAAGATGGGGATTCAAAGGTACCTTGGAGCCCTCTCAGGAACCTGAGCTCTTATCTGGACTGCTTAAGTACAGTTTTGAGTTCCAATATAATATTAGATATTCCCCTGATGCTCCTCCCTGTTTTTACATTTAGATTTAGTTCTGCCTTCTGGCCATTTTCTTGATCTTCTTTGCCATGAATTTGATTAGATTGTGTTTGGGCAGAGACTTCTAGCTTATCAATGTCCCTGTAATTTCTTCCCAGTAATTATCTCTAAATACTGAGCTGTAAAGATGTAGACCTAGTCCTGGAGAAGCTGTTCTCCATTTTCCCTAATCTTGCTTATTAGGTACTTAATCCTTACCTCCCACCTCTAAAATGTGCTAGCTTAGCCTTTCATCTACAGATACAGACTTTTTATCTACAGAGATGATGTTCGCCTCTTGGTCACTGCTTTTTGGTTCTCTTTAGGTTTCTGGCCTATGTTTAACATGCCTACAAGGTACTAACCCTTTATGCTATAGTTCATGAACTTGCCATCCTAGAACATTTGGTACAGTTCCATGACAAGTTAGTGATTTTTTTTTTGATGGTTCAGTTCACCCTATTTTATGACCAGTGTTAGATCTACTGTATCCTATTTGGAATCGGAGTAAATTCCTAGTTTTGTTTGAAAAGTTAACTAAGAACTATACTTCTTAAACCCAGTAAATAGTTGCTACAAATCAGCAGTGTATTAAAGTAGTGAGTAGTTAACTTTTGAACTATGGGAAAAAGGCTTACATTAAAATGCAAAATTTAGCCACTAGGAGGCAGTGTGGTGCAATGGGAAAGAGAGCTGACCTGGGCGTCAAAAATTGCCAAGTTTGAATCCTGGCTCTGTGGCCTTAATTATATCACATCTCCACAGCTCAGTTTCCTCATCTGTAAAATGAGTGGGCTGGATTATATGACCTCTAAGGACCCTTCCACAGGATCTACAATCCTATAATTACTCTGAATGTGTTAGTTCTGCACCAGTAGGTAAATTTTTCTACTGTGTTGTTTAGTATTGATTGATCTTGTATGTTTGAATAAAGGCAGGTTTTCCCACAAATCCAGGGATTTCTATAAAAAAGGAGACTGGAGAATTGATTGCATTGTAATTAATTTGGAAATTTCAAATTATGTTAGGGCATGGTCTAGGTAAACAGTACCCCTTACTCAGACTTTAGATGAAAGTAGAATCTTTTTTTTTTTTTTATGCTTGCCTTTGGGGACTTGAAATGACATAAAATGCTTAGAAATGTGCAACTGAAGTTAAGATATACTTCTCAACTATTTTATGTTTTTTGGGGGGGCCAACATTCTGTCCCTTTTTGTGGCAGTAAATAAATGTGATATACTTTTGATTCTTGAGTATTATAATATAAGGGATATTTCTGTTATCAAAGTTATTTAGAGTGACTGATGAACTGGATAGAGTACACATAGCCACACATAATCAGTGCCTCAAGTTCACACGTGATGCCCCCCTGCATGAACATATCTTGGAGGATATTCCTTGGCATATCTTCAGGAATACCATTAAGTTAAAAAATATTAATTTGTATTAAAGTTCACTTCAGAGATGTAGCATAGAACTGTGTATTCCCAGAGACCAGGATGTCTTCAAGGACCCTGTGAATATTCATGTGGTAGAAAGCTGAGTTGAATTCTACCCTTCAATGACAGCTAATCATATGATTTGATCTATCTCTTTATCCATTATTGCTTAAACCCTACCCCTCTCCCCTACCTCTCCCCACTCTCACTGATAGTTTCTTCATTGCTGTCAGGGGGCTTATAACATAACACTGATGCAGGCACTGACAGCAGTTCCGTACAAACAAAATTTCCCTCCCCTTTCCCCAGCAGACACGCTTTGTGCTTCCTTTTTGGTCTCCTGGTTTCAAATCTCTCCCCACTTTAATCCATCTTGAATGCAGTTCCCAAATTGATGGTCCAAAAGATAGATCTAATCATGTCACACCCCTGGATTGAACACCAATGCCTTCCTGTTGACTCTAGGATCAACTATTTTCATGTCATACTTTTAAAATGCCTTTTAAAAAATGTGCTTTAGTTGCGTGGCTAGGTGGCACAGTGAGTAGAGCACTGGCCCTGGAGTCAGGAGGACCTGAGTTCAAATCCAGCTTCAGACACTTAACACTAGCTTTGTGACCTTGGGCAAGTCAGTTAACCCCTATTGCTCTGCATTCCCCCCTCCAAAAAAGCAAAAAAAAAAAAAAAAAGTGCTTTACCATGTAGTTACTGATTACATGAATAGTAGTAGTTCATCTCTGTATAATTCATAAATAAACACATGTTAAAGAATCCATACTTATTTTTAAAAAACAGTATCAGGACTACACAATCAAAAAATTTATAGAGATTGGGTTCAAGTCCAACTCTGACATTGTGTAATGTCTGTAAACCACTCGGTTTTTCAGTGCCAGCTAACTTTCTCAGGCTATAGGGACTGTAAAACATGTGTTCATATGCATTGGTAGAGTTGCCTCATTTGGGAGTTCCTTAGGCCAGGGAAGTCACAGGTTTGGGTCACAGAAAAATTCAATAAAAATGTATTGTGTAAGCAGTGCTGACTATAATGAATACCCAAGAAACATGACAAGAAAAGAGATGAACATTTATTAAGTGCTTATTGTGGGTCTAATGTTGTACTAAACACTTTACAAATATCTCATTTGTAGTCCATATCAACAATGATAAAATTTATGTAGTGTTTGAGGTAAAACCTTGAGGTCCTTCCTAGTCTCCTATTAAGAACTTTTCACCTCAGACCTCACATAGAACTTTGTTTATATATTCCTAATGCAATGATTGCCACCCACCCACCCACCCCCCCCCCTTTTTTTTTTGAAATATCATGGTGGTAGTGGTATTCAGTCATTTTAATAGTGTCTAATTCTCCATGACTCCATTTGGGGTTTTCTTGGCAAAGATACTGGACTTGTTTGCCAGTTCATTTTATAGATGAGGAAACTGAAGCAAACAGGGTTAAGTCACTTGTCTGTGGTCATACCTTTAGTAGGTGTTTGAGGCTGGGATTTGAACTCAGGTCTTTCTGACTCAAGGCGCCATAACATCTGTTGCGCTATGTATGTGGTACTGACCTTGTTACAGAAGCCCAAGAGAAAGTGTTTTGTTTTGCTTTCCGTGGTGGTGGTGGTGGTGAGGGGGCTAGAGATAAGTCCTAGATACATATTGCAATCCATCCATGCCAGATTATTCTGTTCAATTCCCTCTGGGGGAGAGTAGCTCTTAGGGTAGTCATTAGAGCACCACCTGCAAGATTCTTGAGGAAACCATGAGATAATATCAGGGATTTTGCCTATGAAACTGGGCAGAGTATCTGGGTCATATTTAGCTCATAACCAACCTGAGATGATGACACTCAGGAAAAGTAGACTAGAGATGGGAGGGGGCTTCTTGATGATATAGTATAGTTGTGTGAGAAATAAGCTCATGATTGGCTACAGGAAGCAGTGGTGGGACTAAACTTCCCAGTCTCTGACTGACTTACTGCTTGGGGGTCATGCCATTACCCCTTTTCTCCTGATATTTCTTTGGAGATCAATGCTCTAATGAACTTGTTACTATTATATCAGAGTTATCTATCTTTTTCCTATCCATCATTAGACTGTAAGCTCTATGAGGTTGGAAATCAGGTTTTTATCACAATAGGACTCTGCACACCACAGATAAGTGTCAATAAGTGTCTGGCCACTGTTAATTGGGTGAATGGCCAAACAAAAATAGTCATATGTGAATGTCCTATCTAACAGAATAATTTTGTGAAGTAAGAAATGAGGAAATAGATGATTTCAAAGAGACTTGGAGAGATTTGTAAGAACTAATGTTGAGTGGGGTGAGTGGAACCAGAAGAAGAATTCATAGCTTCAATAATTATGAAAATGAACCATTTTGAACAATGTAGAACAAATGAAAAAACTTGCATAAACTGATGAAAGAAGCCAAACCAGGAAAATAATTTGTATAGCAACACTGAAACAACAACAACCACAACAAATAACTTTCAAAGTCCTGAGAACTCTAATCAATTCAGTGACCATCCATGATTCCAGAAAGCCCATTTTCTATCTCCTGACATAGAGATGATGGATTTAGGCTGCAGAATAAGCACATATCTTTTGAACACAACCAACAAAGGGATTTATTTTGCTTAATCATACATATTTATTACAGACAATTTGCTTCCCCCCCCCCCAATTGGGAATGGAGGTGGGAAGGAAAAGAAATGGAGTTCTATTAATTAAAAAAAAAATTACTTTAAAATTATTAGTCAGATTTAAGCTGAATGAATCTAGGTTGGGAAGAATTGGCACATTTACTGATCAGGAACAAAGTGACCAGAAATTACTTTTCTGCCTTTTTATCCCCATCTCCCTCTCGTCTCCCCCCTCCCTTTCCCCAGGCAGAAGGGACAGAAGGGAAAAAGCAGCCATTCTATCACCTTTCTCCCTCCACCTCCGCTTTTCTCAAATCTAGTCCTCAATGTATGACAAATTGAATACCAAGGTCTTCACAGATCAGAGACTGTAAAACTTACCTCATTGAAGCTGTCAACTTCCAAAGGGGACTAAGACCATCAGACTTTGATCTCTGAAGCCTTTCATCTCCCTTTCTTACGACAGCTCTGTTCTGAGTGCCTTAAAGTACCTCAAAAATATTATCTCACCTCTTGAAAGTAGGTAGAGAGTTAAGTTTTCAGCTCTTACTTCACAGAAGAGAAAAGCAAGGGCAAATGCTGTTAGATAGATCGCCAAGGTCCTTAGTGAACTGGTAGACAATTCAGGAACAAAAAGGAGACCGCAGATTCCAGTATTATGATAGCCTTCCTCATGTGGTGGGGTGTATGGAATGATGGAGAATAACTAAAGAAATCTGGTCATTCTTATATTGCTTTGGAAATTGTGTTCTTCAAACTGTTTAGCTTAGGGTTATTAACCTTTTAAGGGTCCTATTTTTTCCCCTAGGTTCATTGTTATTGTTCACAAGAATCAAAGATGATTCCCTTCCTTTGTAAGTTAATACAAGTTATGCCCAGTGATAATAATAGCTGACTTCTATAGAATGTTCTAACGTTTGCAAAAACACTTAATAAACACTCTCATTTGAGCCTCACAGCACTTAGAAGAAGGTACTAGAGACATATTATCCCCATTTTCCAGATGAGAAAAGTAAGGCTCAGGAAAGTTGTGGCTTTCACAGCTAGTAGATCACGTGAATAACTAGTAAATTGTCGAACAGGATTTAAAAGCTCAGCTCCTCCCGATTTCAGTACTCTATCCACTATATGCAACACTGCTTCTCAAAAGCAACAAAATCCCCTCGTGTTTGTAGAGCACTTTGAGGTTTAAAAAATACTTTTCTTTACAACCTTGTCAGTCATTCCTTGTAATAGTTTAATACAGAACAACTTTTATTCCCAGGGAAATGGAAAATGAAAAATGACTATCGTATGATACTAATTGGACCGGATATCTCCCTAGCTATCTTAGACCATTAATGATGAGTTTCTACCATAAACACTAAATCAGGAAATCCACAAAGACCAAACTGACGTCATGGTTCATTTCTGGCTAATAATGCATATTTAACCAGACTCAAAGTAAACACAACCTCACTCCAAGAGCTAAGCTATTTGCGCACAGTTCCTCATTGGAGATGTGTTGGGGAACCAATTTCATGGACTAATTTATAAAGTCACAGCCTAATTTGTGCATTGAATCCAGCTTGAAGCCAGCATCTGCTAGACCCTGAATCTGACCGTAATGATAGGATTCACTGAGTGTTGAAGTTGGTCATGTTGGAGTTGGGCTGTGCATCCAGGGCATCAGATTACTGGATCCCATGGGGTAAAGTGAATTACTGTAAATAATTCAACTAAAACCTGGGACTCATGGGTGGGTCATAATGGAATTACCGTGAATGATGGCAAGCCTGGCTATATTTCAAATCCTATTCTGGAAACAGAGCTAGAGATAGGAGACTGGCAGATGTTTGATTGTGGCCTGGCTGATGGTACTCAGAAAACCACCATCAACTGAGCAGTCATGGCAATTCCTTCAGCATTTCTGTGGCTTGCTTGAGTGGGTGATATTTGCTAGGTGAGTAACACAGAAATCTGCTGCCATGTTTTTAACACTGGTCTTATAACAACCATGATCATCTTAGTCTCCACCATAGATTTTTCCATTCTGGAGAAAAAGAAAGGAAATTTTATAGCTAAGAATTTTCAGGGGTTTTCCATCTTTGGACCTTTACAATCTTTTGGCCTAACTGGGAAAAACATATGTACAGGGAAACACCCACATTGGTAACTTTACTCTGAGGATTATGAAGAATTCAGATGTTCTCTTGAGACAGATGTTTTATAAATTTTCACAAGTCAAAATAAAGTTGGTTGCATCCGATATAAATTAGGTTAGAGTTAAGTAAGACTCCTAATAGAAACAACTAAAAACTTTGAGTCAGAATTCATAATTTTGAATCCTGGCTCTAAACACTGTAGCTATGGAAACAATTCACAGCCCAGATGTGTCTGTTTCATATATAAATGGGGATGATCGTTTTGTACTACCTATCTCAGGATTTTTTTTAAAGGAAAGCTCTAAATAAAGCAGAGCTGAGTTATCACACGCACGCCTCTTAGACATCCCTGCTATAAACTGGCCATTGTGAAAAGGTCAGGGAAATTTAACAGGGCTGTAATTACTTTAACGGGGCTAATTTTTATGCCCATTTCTAAGGCTGTTTTAATTTAATTGTTCCATGTGTAATTTGAACTTCTTGTCATAGCCAGTTTCCCAGTCTATCCCCAGTGGATAACAATACCAGTAGGATTTATCTTAGGTTTCCTTTTTTCCCTCATAGGCAAGATTAATAAAAAAAATATATCATTTAAAAAAATTCACCACAGCTTCAACCATTCCCAAGGTCACGGGTTCATAAATTCTGAACTGGAAGGGATTTTTAAAAATATCTCATTCAAACCCCTTATTTTTTACATATTAGGAAAACCAAGGTTTAGTGACTTGTCCAATATTATGTAAGAAATAGATAGCAGAGCCTGGTACTCAACTTCAAATCCAATATTGCTTCCAATCAATCAATCAACATTTATTGAGCATCTACCACCATATGCCAGGCACTGTGCTAAGTACGTGCTGGGGATACAAAAAGAGGCAAAAGATAGTCACCCTCAAGGAAACTACAATCTACTGGGGGAGACAACATGTGAACAAATATACATAGATACATACATGTATATATATGTAGACATCTAATGTCTATAGAGATATATTACATATAATAGATTATAATATAGATAGATATGATCAATAGGAAATAATAAACGGGGAAGGCACTAGAATTGAGAGGTTGGGGAAAGCTTCCATTGTACTACACTGTCTCCTATTGAAGAATAGAAACTATGGAAGTAGTTATAAGGGCATTTTTCTATGGACACTCTAGTGCTTTCTTTAATGGGAATAATGAAGATAGTAGATGTTTGAGACACCTACAGAAATGTCTCCAAGCACCATCCACTTCATAGAATCTCAGAATCAGAAGGAATTCAGAAGTAGATATCCAATCCATACCTGAAAATTAATGCTTTCTATAACTAGTGATCATCCAACCTCCATTTAAAGGCTTTCCCATGAAGGTTTCTATTTCCCAAAGGAGCCCATTCCATTTTTGTACAATAGTACTACTGAGGAAATATTTTTAATAACATCAAACTTCTGCCTTGTATGACCAAATAGAATAAGTTTCAGCCCATTTCTATATTAAAGCCCTCTAAACACTTGAAGATATGTTTTGCAAATTTTATTTTCTTCAGGTTGAATAGGCCAAGTTCCTTCATCTGATCCACATATGAATCACAGATCATATAATCAAAGAATATTAACATCGAAGGGGGTCTGAGTGACCATCTAGTCTGACTCACACCCCAAAAGAAAACTCCACTACAACCTATCCAACAAGTTTTTTGCTTGGAGGGAGCTCAGTGACTTTTCAGGAGGGTTATGTATAGAAATGTGGGGATGTGCTCTGATTGTGTGGGAGCATATAGCAAGAGTACTAAAGAACAGAAGGGATCAGAGCAGGGTGCTAAAGTTCATGTGGAGCTGCATTAGACCTGAAGGAAAAGGAATTTGAATCTAGCTGAAGCCATTCCTATCCCCCTGGAAAATAATTTGGGTCAGGGAAAAGGCTTGATAAAAGTGAATTCCTGAACATAGGAGGGTGAGACTGTTTTGAGGTCCAGCCCCAGGAGGACCGACTATCAAAGAGGAAGGTCCTTGGGTTGGCTAGTGCAGCCTCATTGTGGTAGAGTAGGTGCTGAGTGAGCTCGAAGTAGGTTATGGTGTTTTTTTTTTTAAATAACCATCTTTCGGAATATGGGTGTTGTAGATGTGGAGACAGCGGACATTGCTTTACCTTTGGTGCATAATTTCTTCTTTAGAGAGATTTGAGAGGTTATGGGGATCAGAGAAAATATCTACTTCATCTTGTTGATGTGATCCAGAAGTCACCAAATACAGTCTTAACACCTAAACCAGGCCAGGATAAAACACAAGAGAACTCTCAACCAATATAATTCATCAATATCCATTCAACATTTTAAAATAAAATCCTGTCAAAGAGAGCACAGAGATTCATCCAAGAAATCATTCATTTTGGCCAAGTTGGGTCTATACTAGGAATTCAAGAATGACTCGACATTAGGGAAACATTAATAGAAATAATCTAAAATCAAAACACATCCAAAACCACATCACTATATAATAGATGCAGAAAAATCCTTTGATAGACTTAAACATTCTATTTTAAAAAATGAAATCCTACAAAGCATAGATATGAGGTCTTTTAGTATCATAATAAGTATCTGTCTAAAACCAAAAGAAGCATTACAGGCAATATAAATGCACTAGAAGCTTTCCCAATAAATAGAAGAGTAAATCAAGAATGCCAACTCTCCTCATGATTACTTGATAGAGTTCTAGAAAACTTAGCAATAGTAGCAAAAGAAGAAGAATAAAAGCATAAAGATAAGTAAAGAGGAGATAATGGTTTACCTAGAAAATACTAGGAAATCAATATAGATTTTAATTACAATAATAACAAAAGTAAAGTTGTTGGCTATAAACTCATGAAATGACAGCATTTCTTTGTAATAATTATAAAATTACAAAGGCAATATTAGAAAAGGAAATTGTATTTAAAATAACTACAAAATGCACAAACTACTTGGAGATCATTCTACCAAAATATACAAAATATTTGTATAGATTCAATTACAAAGTACTTCTTAAAGAAATAGGAACAACTTAAATAACTGGTGGAATCTTTAGTGCTTCATGACTGGCCTGTGATAATATAACAAAAATGAATATATGACCGAAATCAGTTTGCCATTTTAACGCTATAACAATCAAGTTGTCAAATGGGGTACTTCATAGAACCTGATAAAAACAAAGTTCATTTGGAGTAAAAGAAGGTTTAGAATATCAAGGAAAGTAATGGGGAAAAAAAGGCAGAGATAAAGGAGAAATAACACTTTCAGACCTGAGACTACATTATAAAATCACCAGTTATCAAAACTATTTGTTATTGGTTTAAAAAAAAATAGAGGAGATCATTGGAACAGTCTAGACAAGTGAGAGTCAGAAACAATTACAACTTAGTAATCCAGTGATCAACAACCTAGAAAATATAAATTACATACACAATATCTCCCTATTTAATAAAAAAAAAAACTTCTGGGAAAACTGGAAAATAATTGTAGACTTTAAAAATAGTAGACTTTAAACATTATCTTACACCATATCCTATAACATATTCAAAATAGATATGTATGGTGGCTAGGTGGCACAGTGAATAGAGCACAGGCCCTGGAGTCAGGAGGACCTGAGTTCAAATCCAGCCTCAGACACTTAACACAAAAACTAGCCATGTGACCTTGGGCAAGTCACTTAACCCCAATTGCTCTCCAAAAAAAAAAAAGAAAGAAAGAAAGAAAAGAAAATACATATGTAGCCTAAATTTTAAATATATCACCTTAAAAAAAAAAAACAGCTAGAAGAGAACTAGATCATACCTTTCATAGTTATGGTAGCAGCCTGACTGATTTATTTAAAAGCACAGGGTGGAGTCTTGGGAGCTCTAGTTGTCAATAGTTGACAAAGCTTCCACACACTGGGGTTATCCCTAGTATCCTGAGAGTTAGTTGTAGTACTGTTGGTAACTGTAATCTCTAAGCCCCAACCAATGTGATTCTCATTTAAACAAATCATCTAGGTTTAGTTTTAAATTACGAAATATTTACAAAACAAGATTGGGATGAGTGAACCAGCCTAAATCCAGAGATACAGAAGAAATAAGGGAAGGTAGGTCAGCCCCATGCTCATGTTACATACTTCACTGGTTCTTATTCTTGATGAAAACATCTTAGTAATTACCAGTTCCCTATCAAATTCCTTTACAAATTATTACTAAGCACTTTTCCATCCATTATTCCATTTTTTTTCTGATGGAAATGGAGAAAGCAGCAGAGAAATATGCTTTGGGATTGATTCATTTCTAGATCACCATTTAATGGACAAGCTCTTAACAATCCATGAATATGACATTTAACATAGTTACAGGATGATCAGTTCCTCCTGAGTCATGTCATTATTCTTAGCTAATGGAAATTCATGGATAATCTGAAAATCAATTGACTTTTAAAAAAATCTTTGTTTTGTTTTATTTTGTGATAAAGAGTTTAGAAGAGGCACAGAACAGGAAACCTTTTAGGAGATTCTTGACAATGATTCAGATGAAAAGGAGAAAATTCTAAACACCTATTTTCCAGTAGCACATACTTCTAAACAAATTGTAATAATGCCGGCAGAGAGCATGAAGACATATATTAATATGTGAAATTAATGGTGTTTCTCAGTTATTTTTGCCACATACCCACCCTTAAGTATACTGAATTTTTAACACGTGCGAGTTCCAACATTTTAAGATGATTCAAGTTAGCATCTTGAAAGAACTTAATGTATGTCCCATTGTTCATTCCATCCATTACAATCCTTCTTCTTAAGCTGACCAATGTCTAATGCGAAAGTATCTGCAGAATCTATACGTGATTGTATGCTACCATGTTGGGGCGGGGCGGGGAAGGGGAAGAAAGGGGAGAAAAATTTTTTTTTTTTTTTGGAGGGCAATTGGGATTAAGTAACTTGCCCAAGGTCACACAGCTAGGTTTTTGTTTGGGTGTGTGTTAAGTGTCTGAGGCCGGATCCGAACTCAGGTCCTTCTGACTCCAGGGCCAACGCTCTACTCACTGCGCCACCTAGCCGCCCCAAGGGGAGAAAATTTGAAACTCAAAGAACTGGGGAACTGAATCTTGTAAGCCCAAAGTAAATAGATAAATTAATAAAGAAAAAAATGAGGGAAAAAGAACTTAATATATGATCTCTAAACCAAAACATAGCCCTTTTTTCTTAGAAAGAAGAAACTATGGGCTGTTTAAAAGGAGCTCAAAATAGAATACAGAATAGGCAAAATTCTTTTGTTAATAGTTTGTTACCAAGTTGATATATTTCCTTTCCTCAAAAAGTGAATAGTACACTGTATGTGATTTAGTTGTTTTTATTCTTTAACTTGTCTAATTGTCCCCTTAAAAAGTAGAATTGACAAAATGGAAAAAGGAGGTATAAAAATTCAATGAAAAAAATAGTTCTTTAAAAGTTAGAATTGGACAAATGGAAATTAATGAATCCACAAGACACCAAGAAATAATAAAATCAAAAGAATGAAAAAAAATAGAAAAACTATGAAATATCGTAAAAACAAGTGACCTGGAAAGTAGATCAAAGAGAGATAATTTAAGAATTATTGGACTACCAGAGAGCCATGATAAAAAAAAGAGCCTAGACATCGTATTTCAAGAAATTATCAAGAAGGAGAGAAATGCCTACCTCCAGAGAAATAACTAGAAAGAACTGAGCTTGAATCCTGAGGGAAGAAAACTAATTGATCTTTTTCTTTTCATTGTTTGGTTTTATTTCTTCTTTACCATTTTTCATCCCATCTAGTACAATACGCCTTTGTAACTTGACTAATGTCTATTGTGAAAGTATTTGCAGATCCTATACTGAACTATATGCCGTCGTGGGGGTGGGGGGAGGGAGGAAAGGGAAATTTGAAACTCAAGGAACTATGGAATTGAATCTTGTAAACTAAAAATAAACAAATAAAATTTTTAAAAAATTATCAAAAAAAAAAAAAACAACCCTGCTCTTATATCCTAGAATCAGAGGATAAAACAGAAATTGGAAGAATCCACTGATCATCTCCTGAAAGAGATCCCAAAATGAAAACTCCCAGGAATATTATAGCCAATTCCAGAGCTCCTAGGTCAAGGAGAAAATATTGCAAGTGGCCAGAAAGAAGCAATTCAAATATTGCGGAGTTACAGTCAGGATAACTTAAGATTTAGCAGCATCTACATTAAAGGATTCTGAAAGTAAAGCTTTGGAATGTGATATTCTGGAGGGCAAAGGAGCTAGGATTATAACAAGAATCATCTACACAGAAAAACTGAGTATGATCCTTCAGGAGGTAAAATGGATATTTAATAAAAAAGAAAGCTTTCAAGCATTCCTGATGAAAAGACCATAGCTGAATAGAAAATCTGACTTTCAGATGCAAAACTCAAGAGAAACATAAAAAGGTAAAGAGGCAGGAGAAATCTTAAGGGATCTGATGAAGTTAAACTGTTTACATTCCATACATTATATATATACATATATATGTATATATACATATACATATATATGTATATATATATATATAAGTATAATGAGAACATTATACTTATAACTCCTAAAAACTTTATCATTGCTAGGATAGTTAAAAGAGGTATATACAGACAGAGGTGATAGGCATGAGTTGAGTATGATGGGATGATTAAAAAAAATAAAATGGAATGAGAAAAAAGTGATACACAGGGAGAAGGGGGAAGATGGAGAGGTAGAATGGAATGAATTATCTCACATAGAAGAGGTGTGAAAGGAAGAGCTTTTAGAGTGGAGGAGAAGATGGAGGTGTGTGTTTTTGAAATTTACTTTCATTGGAATTGACTCAAAGAGGGAAAAACATGCTTACTCAATATAGTAGTCTATCTTTCCCAGTGGGGAAAGGAAAGGAGGGGGATGAGGGAAAGAGGATGTGATAGAATAAATAAGTTGCTGGAGGAAATAGATAGCAAAAATATACTAGTGAAGAACCACAACTTGCCCCTCTCAGAACCAGATAAATATAACCAAAAAACAAAGAAGAAAGAAATTAAGGTGAGGAACAGAATTTTAGAAAAGTTAGACATGAGAACTTTGGAGACTTTTTGGGGAAAATTGAATGGGAATAGAAATGGGTATACCTTTTTCTCAGCTGTACATATCACATACACAATAATTGACCACGCAGGGCACAAAACCCAGCAGTAAGAGATAGAAAAAAGAAGTTCCACTTAAAATAACTGCAGACAGTAAAAGGACTTAAGTAGTCCACCTGCCAAGACAAACCAAGGAACTATGTGAACACATTTACAAACCAATTTTCACATAAATAAAATCAGATTTAAACAATTGGAGAAATAGGAATTGCTCATGTATGGGATGAGCCAATACAATAAAAATGAAAATTCTATTTAAATTAATTATTTTTCATGCCAATCAAACTGCTAAAAATTATTTTATAGAGTTAGAAAAAATAATAACAAAATTCATCTGGAAGAACAAAAAATCAAGAATATCAAGGGAATCAATAAAAAAAGTGAAGGAAGGTAGTCTAGTCTAGCAGGAGTAGATCTCAAACTGTATTACAAAGTGGTAATCTTCAAAACAGTTTGAAGATTGGGAAGAAATACTCTAAGAAATAGAGTAGTAGACCAATGAAATAGATTAGGCACACAACACAGAGTAGTAAATGACCACAGCAAAATGTTTTTTGATAAGTGCAAAATTTCAGGCTTTTGGGACAAGAACTTACTATTTGACAAATATTGCTGGGAAAACTGGAAAGCAGTTTGGCAGAACCTAGATATAGACCAACATCTCACACTGTATACCAGTATAAGTTCAAAATAGGTGCCTGACTTAGACATGAAGGGTGACAGTGTAAGAAAATTAGAAGATCCTAGAATATCTTACTTGTCAGATCTATGGATAAGGGAAGAATTCATGATCAAACAAAAGATAGAGAACATTATGAAATGCAAAATAGATAATTTTGATTACATGAGATTTAAAAGTTTTTTTGTACTAACAAAATCAATGCAACCATGATTAGGAAGAAAGCAGAACATGGGAAAAATTTTACAAGTTTTTCTGATAAATACCTCATTTCTCAAATATATAGGGAACTGCCAAATTAATATAAACACAAGTCATTCTCCAATTTATAAATAGTCAAAAGATATGGATAGTCAGTTTTCAGGTGAAGAAATCAAAACTATAGTCACATGAAAAAATGCTCTAAATCACTATTGAGTAGAGAAATACAAATTTAAAAAATCCCGAGGTATCACCTTACACCCATGAAATTGGCTAACATGACAGAAAAGGAAAATAACAAATGTTGAAGGGGATATGGGAAAACTGGAATACTGTTGATGGAGTTGTGAACAGATCCAACCATTTTGGCAAACAATTTGGAACTATGCCCAAAGGGCTATAAAATTGTGTGTACCATTTGATTCAGCAATAGTGTTACTAGGTCTATATCTCAGAGAGATTTTTTAAAAAAGGAAAAGGACCTATATATACAAAATTATTTATAGCAGCTTTTTTTTGTGATGGCAAAGAGTTGGGAATTGAGGGAATGCCCATCAATTGGGGAATGGCTAAACAAGTTGTGGCATATGGTTGTGATGAAATACTATTGTGCTATAAGAAATGTTGAACAGGATACTTTCAGAAAAACCTGGGAAAATTTATATGAACTGATGCAAAGTGAGTTGAGTAGAACCACAGTATACAGTAATATTAATATTATATGGTGATCAACTGTGGGGATAACTTAACTATTTTCAGTATTACAATGATCTAAGACAATTCCAAATGACTTAAGATGAAAAATACTATCCACTTTCAGATAAATAATTTTTAGCTTTATTTTTGTTTTGTTTTGGTCTGCGTTTTCTTTGGCAACATGACTAATATTGAAATATATTTTGCATGCCTGCACATGTATAATCTATATCGAATTGCTTGCCTACTCAATGAGGAGAGAAAGGTGGGAGGGAAAGAATTTGGGACTCAAATTTTTTTTCCCTTAAAATGTTAATAAATTGTTTTCATGTATAATTAAAAAAAATAAAATTTAAAAATTTTAAAGCCTCAAAAAGTATAATCACATTTCATAAAGATAACCAATAAATAATGATCATAATAAAGGATAATCCTTTACTTTCTGGCTTTATCCTCAATGGAAAAGTAATGAAACCAAAAGAGTAGCCTTGACTTTTAGCAGTCCTTGAACTGAGCAAGATTCTTATGGACTAAGGGGATGAGTTCATAGGGAAGGGAGCTGAGTGGGAGATGTAATAAGAGGGTCCAGGAGCCCAAATCCATCTGTAATTAGTTATACTTGGCTTGATGGTATTGCCCCTAAATTTCAATATATTTGTTCTATGTTTAGTCAATCAAAATAAACACTTCTTTAGGTAATGAGATGGTATTCCATAGTAAATAGCTGACTTGGCACATTGAAAACAGCTTGGATGAATGGGATAAATATTTGTGGCTGTTAGAAATCTTAACCATATCTTTGGAATTGGTTCCTATGGACTATTATAGAGCAGTTATGTCTTTATTATTCCCTCCCCAACCCCTGCCTAGAGTAAGTGAATGCCATGACCATTTCATCTCTAGTCCATTGTTCAGTGGGTGTACTGTTTCTTTCCTGTGAATATGACATTGTATATAGTGACAGGATGGTCAGTTGCTCCTGGGTCATGTCATTATTCTTAACTTATGGACATTCTTGGAGCATCAGGAAAAAGCACTACTGTTTTATTTTATTTGTGTGTGTGTGGTTAACCAAACCAGCCATCCTGTCTGCTGAAAGGAGCATTGCATGGAGGGACTGTGATAGGAAAACATGGTGTTTTCAATGTCCAAGAATTCAGCATTTGGGACAGCCATTTGCATGGAGTTCAGGCATGGCAGTTGGCTTGTCTGCTTTATCCATGGGGATGCTCCAATGCATGAAATCCAGAGTCAGTGTTTTCATGACTATAAACCTTTCTTCCTCATCAAAAGTAAGCTGTAACCCTATCTGTTTTTGACAGAAATGTGATGGATCCTAGGTCAACCGAACCACAAAGAGGGGCTTACTATAATTTCTGACTAGCTAAAAAAGCTGTGTGAGGTATCTTTGCAAAATAGCCTAAGACTGAAGGTCTTTGGGCTGAAGTAGTAGAATATGGAAAAAAAATCCATTGAAAAGGATTTTTCAATGCATGCTGCCAACCTCAAATGATTAGTTTCCATCTAGAAAAGAAAAATAAAGGCAAGGACAAGATAAAGGTCATTCCTCAGACTGCTTTACTACATGAATCATTCCAACCAAATAATCAGGAGATTTCCGTCCACAAGACCTCAAAACAGGCTCAAATAGCATTGAAAAAATGTATTTCCCCATTTTTAATGGCAAGAAGTTCATTTGAGTTAAACAAATGACATCACACAAGAGGGGAAAAGGAAGCTAACATTTTGGTTTTGACGAACTCTGGTGGACTCTTTTTTGGGGGGCATAGATTTTGGGCCCTGTGATTTCTGTGATAACAAAGAGATTCAGAAATGTGGAGCCAGAGTCATGCTATAAGGGAGTCAATGGACTTGTTTCTCAGAACCTGAATCTTGCCTTCATCTCTGTAGTAAATCATTCCCAGATTTAATCAATACTGTGAACAGGATGACCAATTAATACAAGCAGTGTTCTCTCTGACAAAACATGCAGAATCTTCTGCTTCTATACACAGGAGAAAAGCAAACAGCTAGAAGCTAAGACATCAGCCAACCAATCAACATTGAACTCCAAGGAAAAAGTGAAAGGCCTTCTTTCCATATCAAGAGATCAACCTTTGAAAATTACCAAATAAAAATAATTGTAGTGCAGGCTTGTTTCTTGGTATTTGGGATTAGAAAGCTGAGGTTTCTAATCCTGTTGGACATCTTTCTTTCCAAGGACTGGTCAATGACCATAGCTGGAGAAGAACTGGAGGTGAGGTAGGTTTTGTTAATAAATATTAACCAAAAGGTTGTAAGGGATAGGATGGGGAGAGGCTGGGAGGGTCAGATAAAGTAGAGGGGTGATTACAACTTAGTTAGAAAACTGTTTCTAGTTTCTTTGGTTCAGATTATCAGCCTTAGGAGTCCCTCCATGAAGAGTAGGAGTTTGAAGAGTTGCCTCATCTCCTCTGGGTATCAGGTGAACAGAGTGGGTCAAAAGAAGATGACTGTGTGGGATGACTTGCTGTGAAATTTCCCCACTCTGAATATCATATATACATTCTTATTCCTTCCTTGTATTTTGTAATTAAGTTCAGTATTGTTTCCCCATATATATGTGTAAGTCATCGTGTATTTCAAGGTAGTGTAAGAGCTATTGAGTATTAATACAATTGATTGGATTAACTATTGAGGCCAAATTAGAGGTGTTTTTAGTTTGGGGAAAGGAATGGTAGTTAAGAGGTAGCAAAGGTTTAAGTTTCTATAGAACTGCAAGAATTGCTGAAACAAGGCTACTGATAAAAAGTACCAGACAGTAGCCTTGGGAAGAGTTGAGGCAGTAGCCTTGGGAGGAAGTTTGAGCTCCCAGTTCCCAGAAAACTCCCAGATAATACTAAAATGAAATAATGTAGATAAAAGGAGCTGGCAGCAGCAGGTGGATTTGACGATCAGAAAGCAGTGGCCTTGGGACACTGAGGCCCAGATAAGGATACATCTAGGTTGGACTGGTAGGGGTTCAGTATTCTGAGGTTGTTACTGCACTTGCATAGTGGACCTCATGTATTATGTATATTGTTTAACAGAATTGGAGCCTCATTAGTAATAATTAGATTAATGTTTGGGAGGGGTGAGTAACCTTTGCTTATTTAACCCAACTTTAGCTTCTGTACCACAACCTCCTCTCTCTTGGACATAGTTCCAGCGACTGGACTGCCTGCTTCTCTGGAGATTTTAATAAATCTTTCTACCTTCACTTTGAGAGGTCTCCGAGTGATCGATTTATTTGGGTTAGGGTCTCTGTACCCCACACAGTGATATCTCTTTAAAATTTCTAGGTGTTTAGAAAGGAGGATGGAAAGGAGAGAAAAGTGGGAGTGTCCAGGATATTCCCCTCATTTCCAGGATTTCCCCCAGTGGGAAGAACTCAGCAATTAGTCACATCTTCTACCAGAGATGAAGAGACCTTGCCGTGACTAGTAAAGTAAACCACTCATGATACTTGTCTTTTGTAATATAGAAATTGTAACATCAATGCCTCTTGGTAACCAAAGTGCCCAAATGTGCAAACAGCTGGCTATTCCCATTTGACCACAGAGATCACCCCTGCCCAGGGACACTTCTTCATGAAAGTTGGGTAGTGGGGACCTTCATGGTAGCTAAAACCCAGCAGCTCCATTTCACTTTTATTGTAATAGCTGTTTTCTTAAATTGTGTGTGTGTGTGTGTGTGTGTGTGTGTGTGTGTGTGTGTGTGAATTGTAAAAACTGAGTCCTATTCATAGGGGCCTTAGAGATGACTTAGTTCAACTCCCTTGCAACAAGTGCCCCCTGCTCTCAAGGTGGTTCACATGGACTTAGGTCAGATTCTTGGGGCTGACTTCAAACAGGTAAGTTGCTTGTGTGAGTTCACTGTTCCTACATAGAGTTAATTTAAGATTATCTAAATTTTATTTTAGCTGCAACTAGCCCAGTATGAGCAGTAATGGATGGATGGGAACTATAGGTTTCTTATGATCTTTTTTTCTTTCCCAACTGACCCTCTTCTATACTTCCCTATTTCTCCCAAGGATACCATCATCCTTCCAGTTCCCCAGATTTGTAATCTTGAACTCATTCTCAACTCCTAATATTCTTTTATTCAACTTACCTAAGCAATTGCCAAATCTTGTCTTTTCTATCTCTACATCCATTAAATCCATCTCCTTCTCTCTACTCACACAGCTACCAATCTCATCTTCTTTCTCTTGAACTATTGTAATTGGTCTCTCTGTCTCAGATATTTCCTCACTCTATTCCATATTCCATATCTGTCAAAGTGATTTTCCTAAAGTTGAGGTCTGACTTTGTTTGGATGTTTTTGTGATTGAGCATTTAATGGGAAGGGAGTCAAGCCTTTGGATATAACTTTCGGTGTTCCTTCCATATTAAGGTATAATGACTAGAAAAGCAGCTTGATTCTAAAAAACCGTTTCTCTCAGACTATGGTAATATTGAGGGAGAGGGACAGATAGATATAATTCTGTTCTAATATCACTTCTCCCAGGAAAACTGGATTAACCTCAGGGTTCTCTTTTCCTGTTTCCTTCAAGGCTAGAATTAAAAACAAGATCTCTCTTTAGAAGGAATGGTTAAGATTTCAGAGATATCTTTTCACAATTGAGGGGATTAGAACAAGCGGTTATTTGTGGGAATTAAGTGAACTAAATGACTCCATCTTTTGACTCAATTTTGGAGCTCTCAGTTCCATTTCTATTCAATTATGGGTCTAGTCCAAATTCTATCTTGTGAGAAAAGTTAATTGAATAGTGGAAACTGGAAGAAAACCTTATTGTATTGTTTAAACCTAGACATTTATGGCTACCTGCTGCTTAGAGACCCTTAACCAAGGGCCTAGGTTATGCTGACCAGAAACACGGTCATATCTAAAGACTGATGCAAAGAATTTTCTCATGATTATACATCTCAAGCAACCCCTACATCTTATATGAAAACTGGTCTCATACTTACTAATCAGTTACTGTTTCCATGTTCCTTTGTTCATAGACACTTATGGGGGAGGGGGTGATTAGAGTACCTCCTTTTTTTATTTTGTGGAATTGTACCTATTCACTTTCCCTCTCACAACTTGGAAAGTCCCTAATCTTTCATCCAATTAGAAATAAGATTATCTAATGTTATATTGTTTCCTTTTAATTGCTTAACCTTATCTGAGTAATTGATTTTAATGTGTAAATGTCCCTCTCCTTCTATAGTCAGGGTCCAGGCCTAAGCTGAGGAGGTCTGGTCTTCGTTTATTAGGTATTTGGCATGAATTGCTTAATAAATTGAAATGCTCAGAAGATTGGACCTTTTGTTTTTCTCAATAATTTTATCTTTCACCCTCCACACAATTTTTTGCAAGCTGCATTTAGACATACCCATGGGAACACAAATAACGTACGTGAGCAAAACTTCCACACCCGCTCACATTCCCTCCCTTATTCAGGACCTCTCAACATATTTATCTGAGGGACAGATCTTTCTATTCCTCAGAACAGTATGTTTCTTAAGCATTTTGATCTGAGGGTCTATGTTTCTTTTCAAGACAATCTTATCTGTATTCTTTACAGAAATGTTATTTTTCTTCTCCCCTAAAGTAACTAAAATGGTTTCATAATAAAGAGCCAGTCCCTTACACATGCAAATAAAGATTATGTGATTTATATTGAAAACATTCTGCTGATTTACAATAAGGAAAATTCACTTGTGCTTTTTTTGCCTTGTGTGGGATGAACTCTATACTCAAGAGAAACATGATTTCTACTGAAAAGTTGTGTTTGTTGACCATTATTTACTGAATAGTTTTTTTAAATCCCTTCTTCCAAATAAATTCACCTGCTTGTCTAGCTACACTGATCAAATAAGTTAAACAATCAATTATTACAAACAATTATTATTTTCAAAATTCCCTGTCTCCCAGGAATACAGATGGACTCTTCTAAAACAATGAATCACATTGCTCTCCCATTGATCTCACTGAAAAATGTTTTCATTAATAACATTTTAATGAGAGCAAAGGGGGTTTTTGCACCACCAAAAATAAAATAAAAACTTAAATATTGATTGTTACATTATCTTGTCATTTAAATTTCTGTTTTGGGCATATTCTATAATGCACATAATGTATTAGCTCAGTAGTACACGTAGGATCATAGAATCACAATAAGTACAGGGAAAGGGCCTTGGAGGCCACACAGTCTAAGCTCCTCATTTTATAGATGAGGAAACTGAGGCTAGAAGAGATTAAATGGCTTGCCCAGGATCACACAGTGTCTGAAGGACAATTTGAAGTCAGATCTGCCTGCCTTCATGCCAAGAACTCTATCCACTGCATCACCTATATGTAATTTAAATATTATTATTTCTATGTATTCTTTCTCTCTCTCTCTTCATTTTTTTTTTTGGTTTGTTTTTTGTTTTTTACTAATAGGCACCTGTACAAAGGCTTGGAGATCACTCCACTGAAGTTCACTATTAACAGGAATATTGTGGTGAGTCCTTTTGTTTTGAGAATAATGAAGACCTAACCATTCTATTCTGCAAAAAAAATTAAAGGAACTATTGACCATCAAAAAATCCTCTGTGGATTTTTTGATGGTTGTGGGTTTTTTTCTTTCCTTCAGAATAATGTGGAAAAAAACATTACATTATTTTATTTTAAACAAGAAGTTTATTTAAACAAGATGTTTGTATTGAAGGGAAAACTATCTAGGATCAATTACTTGATAGTAATTTTTCCCTTCTGAGAGACAGAGATTGCCCTACATGTAACAGCTATGTACAAAAAAGTTAAAAAATTGTCCTTGGTTTTACAATGCTAAAAGAAAAACATTGAAATTATCCAATCACACAAGGTATGCAAGGATTTTTTTTTTTTTTGTGGTTGTTGTTGTTAAACAGTGAGAGCAAAATAACTTACTGGAATATAAAGATAAAAGTTGAATGAGCATGCCACTAATGGAGAAAAGGGATATTTTCACAGAACCAGTTTGTTTTTTCCCCTCCCCATCTCCATTTGATGTTGATCAAAACATACCATCGGCCATTTAGTTAAAAAAAAATACGCATGATGCCTGTGCACATACACTAGTTACTTTATGTACAATAAAGGAATGGGGAAGGGAATCAAAGAAGAGAGAAAACTATACTGCAGTAGTCAGGAGGTGGATGAACCCAATCTTGGTTTTCTAATTGTGAATGTACTGTTTTCCTTGGGAGCACAGTTCTGGAGCAGAGTTGTAGATTCTCTTTTTAGTAAGCGCCTCCTGTCTGCTGCTGGAATACATCCATTGTATCTTCATCCTCCATTTCTAACTGGGCAGGTGTGTCTGTTTCATTGATTGGTTGCCCATCAAATCAGAATCTGATCTGCCTCATTGACAAACCCTGTTGTTCGCAATAGGCTTTCATTAGTTTACTAAGTGGTGTGTGCCTCTTAATCTTAAATTGCACCACCCAATGATCTTGCCCTGCCATCTTCAAATTAACGAGGTTGTTGTTTTCAGTCTTGACTCCTTCCTTTGGCTTTTGGTCGCTCATGGAGAGTCTGGGGGTCTCCTCAGCAACTTCACGAAAGAGGCACCAGAATGTTCTGCTCCAAGGGAATGGAGGAAGAAACAGCAGTGGGTGTGGGTGTGGGGGGGACAAGGAGAAGGAGGAAGAGGATGAGGAGGAGGAGGAGGAGGAGAAGAAAAGGTATTTCTTGAAGCTGTATCCATGAGACTGTCAAATAAACTAGCCAGCTGTACTGGCCCTCAAGGAATCCCTGTGGGTTGCTTCTATTTAGTTTGAATCTTATTAATTTTTTTTATTTTTGCCTTCAGTTCACGGCTTTGTCTCTTTTTTCTTACTCAGCCATTCTAGGTTTAAAATTATAATCTGAAGTTACCTGTTATAAAATAGTCTCTGGTTAAATTTCAATAAAACTAAATCCAGTCAGAAGTCCAGAATAAAAGATTATGCCAAGTAACCTAGAAGGGCTCAATATTATTCCCATTTACTGAATCTATGAATATTTGGAGGGTCCCTGCCCTCTAAGGACCCTCAAAGCATCTTGATGTCTGCATCATCAAATAGAAACATGAAATCTGGAAGCTTCTATTAAAAACCAGAGGAGATCTTGGAATACTATTCCAGAGGGCAAATTATATAAGCTTACAACAACAAAAATACAAAACTTACCCTGAAAAGCTAAATGTAATCTTATGGGGGTGGAGAGAGGGAATGGGCCTTTAATTTTATAGAAGACTTTCAGACATTTCTGACGAAAAGACTAGAACTGAGTGAGGACTTTGGAATACAAATATATGAATCCAGAGAAACCTAGAAAAGTAAATTTATTGAGCAATTGGAAGGAGCTGTATGATGATGTTGTACTGATATTCTAATGAAGAGAGAAGAAACAAACATCTCTTCAGAACCTTAATGTCTTCAAAGGCTACTGAGGAGTCAACAACAACAATAAAAAATCCCAGACATTCTGAATATAGATTGGTTCTATTCTGAAGGTTTGAAGAAGGGAAGGAAAAAAAGAAAGTTAAAGCAATATACTAGTATAGAAAGGAGGAAGAAAGGGATAAAAGTTGCTATTTCTCATAAATTAGGTATGAGAAGATTACGCAAATATGGAGAAAGGAGTGGGGTCAGTGGGCATGAGACAAACTGTGTTCTTATCTAAAACAGACAAAACTACACAAAGAAATACAACAAACTCAAAAGGAAAATAAGTAGACATAGGCGAGAGATAGCCTAATTGGATGAATAAAGCTAGGGAGAGAATAATCAAAAGTAAAACAAATGTGAAGCTCAATGAAACTATAAGCTATGTTATGTAGGGTTACCCAAGCTGGACAGGTCATAGTGGAGAGCTCTGACAAAAATTGGAGAAAGATATGGCAAAACACTTCAATATCTTTGTCATGGATAGTATTAAAATGATAATAGTGATGACATCAGAAGATGAGCTCCTCAGGTCAGAAGGTGTCCAAAATGCTACTGGGGAAGAGTGGAGGACAAATATAAGTAGCTCCAGAAAGAATAAAGTGACTGAGCCAAAGCTGAGAAGAAGCTCAGCTATGGATATATCTGGTGACAAAAGGAAATTCCAATGCTGTAAAGATCAGTACTGCCTAGGAACCTGGAATGTGAGTTCTATAAGCTAGGGTGATCTGGATGGGGTCAAACAGGAGATGGAAATATTAAACAACATCTTGGGTGTCATGAACTTAAATGGATGAGAATGGGTAAATTTAACTGATGTGTTTATTGCACATACCACTATAGTCAGGAATCCCTTAGAAGAAATGGAGTAACCCTCACAGTGAATAAAAGGGAAAGAAAAGTAGTAGATAAAAATGACAGGATGCTATCTGTTCAAATCTAAGGCAAACCATTCAGCATCATGGTAATTACAAGTCCATGTTCCAACCACTGATACTGAAGAGGTCAAAGCCGATCAATTGTATGAAGACTTACATCTTTTAGAAATGATATTTTAAAAAGTTGTCACCCTCCCCATAGGGGGAAATCAAAAGATAATTGGAATAACAGACAAGTTTGTCCTTGGAGTGCAAAGTGAAGCAGGGCAGAAACTAAGAGTTTTCTCAAGATAACTCACTGCTCATAGCAGACACATTTTGTTTTCAATCCAAATGGTGATTCTACATGTGGACATCACCAGATGTCAACATGAAAATCAGATTGACTATATACTTTGCAGCCAAAGGTAGAGAAGGTCTATATGGTCAGTTAAAACAAGACCAGGAGGGGCAGCTAGGTGGCGCAGTGAATAGAGCACCAGCCCTGGAGTCAGGAGAACCTGAGTTCAAATTTGGCCTCAGACACTTAACACTTACTAGCTGTGTGACCTTGGGCAAGTCACTTAACCCCAATCGCCCTGCCTTCCTCCCTCCAAAAAGACAAAACAAAAACAAAACCCATGACCTAGAGCTGACTGTGACTGAGATCATAAGCTTCTTATTGGCAAAATTCAGGCTTAAATTGAAGAACTTAGGGAAAACCATTAAGCCATATTGGTATGAGCTGAATAACATCCCTTATGAATATAAAATGGAAGTGATGAATATATTTAAGGGCTTACATCTGGTAGCTAGAATGACTGAAAAACTGTGGAAACAGGTTAATAATATTGCACAAAATTGCAACCAAAACACCCCAAAGAAAAAAGAAGAGTAAGAAAGTAGAATGGCTGGCTATGTGATGAGGCTTTACAAATAGCTGAGGAAAGAAGGCGAGCAAAAGATAAAGGAGAAAGGGAAAGATATATCCAACTGAATGCTGAATTACAGAGAATAGCAAGAAGAGATAGTAGGTTTTCTTAAATGAGCAATGCAAAGAAATGGAAGAAAACAATAGAATTGGAAAAACGAGATCTCTTCAAGAAAATAAGAGATATCAAGGGAATATTTTGTACAAAAATAGGCATGATAGAAGGCAGGACTCATTGGAAAAACCCTGATGTTGGGCAGGTTTGAAGGCAAAAGGAGAAGGGGACATCAGATGATGAGATTGATACAGTGCCATAGAAGCAATGAACATGAGCTTGGACAGATTTCAGAAGATGGTGGAGGATAGAAGAGTCTAGTGTGCTATGGTCCATAGGTTAGACAGGATTGAATGAATGAACAATAACAACAAAACAAAACAAACTTCCTTATCCTGAAGGGAGGATGAAAAGGGAGTGAAAAACAAAAAGCTAAAAAAAGGATCTAAATGATTGACTTAGATAATTTACCTCTTCGATAACAGAATGGTTGAACAAATTGAGTTATATGAATGTAATGGAATATTATTGTGATATAAGAAATGGTGGGGCAACTGGGTAGCAGAGTGCATAGAGTGCCAGATCTGGAATCAGGAAGTCTTGGGTTCAAATCTATCCTCAGATTTGTGTGTCTCTGGATAAGTCACTTAGCCCTGTTTGCCTTCACTAAAATGAGCTGGAGAAGGAAATGGCATACCATTTTCAGTATCTTTGTCATGAAGACCACAGAAAGGAGTGAACAATCAACTAAGTCTTCAGAGGACCTTTGATGAAGCATGTTATTTAAATGCTGACAGAAGGGTGATGAACACAGGTGTAGAGACATACATTATTGTTCATGACTACTGTGTAGATTAGTTTTATTTTATTGTGTTTTTAAATTTCTGGTATTTTAATTTTCTTCCAATTATATGTAAAAACAATTTTTAACATTTTATTTTTAAAGTTTTGATTTCCAGATTCTCCCCCCGCCCCATCAAGAAGGCAAGCAATTTGATATAGGTTATATGTACAGTCAATTTGATATAGGTTATATGTACAGTCAGGCAAAACATATTTCCTTATTAGTCATGTTGTGAAAGAAAACACAGACAAAAAAAACCAACCCCAAAAAAATAAATAAAGAAAAAATCCTTTGTTTTGCATTTAGACTCCACCAGTTCTTTCTCTGAAGATGGGTAGCAATTTTCATCATAAATCCTACAGAATTGTCTGAAAATGACTAAATCATTCACAGTTGATCATCATATGCTATTGCTGTTACTATGTACAATGTTCTCCTGGTTCTGCTCACTTCAATTTGCATTAATTCTCATAAGTCTTTCCAGGTTTTTCTGAAAGCATCTTGCTCATCATTTCTTATAGCACAATAATATTCCCTTCCCATCAAATAACACAACTTGTTCAGCTGTGCCCCAATTGATGAGCATTCCTTCTATTTCCAATTCTTTGCTAGCACAAAAAGAGCTGCTATAAAATTTCATACATATAAGTGATTTTCCTTTTTTAAAATCTCTTTGGGATACAGACTTGGTAGTGGTATTGTTGGGTCAAAGAGTATTCACAATTTTATAGGCTAATGGGCATGGTTCCAAATTGTTCTCCAGAATGGTTGGATCTATTCACAACTCCACCAACAGTGTTTTAGACTCCCAATTCCACATCCCTTCTAACATTTGTCAATTATCTTTTCTGTCACATTAACCAATCTGATAGGTGTGAGGTGGTACCTCAGAATTGTTTTGATATTAATTTCTCTAATCAATAGTGATTTAGAGAATTTTTTCATATGATTATAAATACCTTTGATTTCTTCCGAAAACTATCTGTTCGTATCCTTTGACTATCCGTTGGGGAATGACTTATATTCTTTTAAATTTGACTCAGTTCTCTATAATATTTGAGAAATGAGGCCTTTATCAGAGAATGTTCAGCAAATGTTTTTCATAGTTGTTTCCCCTATTTCTCTCTCTCTCTCTCTCTCTCTCTCTCTCTCTCTCTCTCTCTCTCTCTCTCTCTCCCCTCTCCTCTCTCTTTCTCTGTCTCATTTCACCCTGTCCCTCTCAAAAGTAATTTGCTTTTAACCTCTGCCTCCCCCAATATGCCCTCCCTTCTATCAGTTCCCCTCCCTTTCTTATTTCCTTCCCTTCTTACTTCGCTGTAGGGAAGATACAGTTTTATATCCAACTGAATCTGTATGTTATTCCCTCTTTGAGCTAATTCCTCTGAGAGTAAGATTCAAGCATTGACCACCCCACTCATATTTTCCCTCCATTGTAAAAGCTCTTTCATGCCTCTTTTATGTAAGATAATTTATCCCCATTCTACCTCTTCCTTCCCCTTTTTCACAGTGCCTAATTTTATCATTCATTAATCTTATTGTTTTAGATATCACCCCAACCTAGTTAATTCACATCCATGCCCTCTCTCTTTGTATATTATTTCTAATAATAATTTTCTAATAATAGGAGTTACAAGTATTTTCCCATAGTAGGAATGTAAACAGTTTAATGTTGTGGAACCCCTTAAGATTTCTTTTTCCTATACCTTTTTATGGTTTTCTTGAGTTTTGTATTTGAAAATTAAATTTTCTATGCAGCTCTGGTCTTTTCATCAGGAATGGTTGAAAGCCCTCTATTTTATTAAATATTCACTTTTTCTCCTGAAGGATTTATACTCAGTTTTGCTGGGTAACTGATTCTTGGTTGTAATCCTAGCTCCTTTGCCCTCCAGAATATAACATTACAAGCCCTCTGATCCTTTAACATGGAAGCTGCTAAGTTTTGTGTGAGCCTGAGTATTGCTCCATGATATTTTGTTTCTTGTTTGCAATATTTTCTCCTTGCAATGTGGCTGCTTGTAACATTATCTCCTTGACCTAGGAGCTCTGGAATTTTGCTATAATATTCCTGAGAGTTTTATTTTGGGATCTCTTTCAGGAAGAAATTGGAGATTCTTTCAATTTCTAGTTTACCCTCTTATTCTAGGATATTAAGGGCAGTTTTCCTTGAAAATGTCTTTCTTTCTTTTTTTTTAAACTATATTTTTCTTTAATAGTATTTTATTTTTTCCAATTAAATGTAAAGATAGTTTTCAACATCTTGATACTTTCTTGAAATATGATGTTTAGGCTCTCTATCTTTTTTCCCCCCAAAGCCACTCTGAATATTTATTCTTTAGAAATTCACAATATTGCCATAATGGATTGTGGCCCAATGGATAAACTGATATGCTGAGTTTATGCAGCAGGCTTCTTTTTAGCTGCAGGCTTCTTTCTTTTCTGCTGGTTTCTTTTGCCCTGGAACCTTCTTTGCTCCTGCAACCTTCTTATTACCTACAAGCTTCTTCTCAGCTGCTTTCTTTGCCTCCATAACCTTCTTTAGTGCGGCAGCTCTTTTATTTTCTCTGATTCTCCGATTCTTAGCCTGGCACAGAATTGTATTCCAGCCCATTGTCTTGGCATATGGGTTCAGTTTCACCATGATTCTCAAGTTCTTCAGTGGGTTCTTCTTGAGTACTCATCTATGAATCTTTTTGCATGGTGCATGGAGAGCCCTCTGGATCTCTGGGCTTTTCAAAATCCTGGTAAGGTCTGTATTGGTCATCTTGTGCATGGGAAGATTGTAGTGACTCTTCAGGGTGGCAGGCCTGTGCCATGTGCCATACAGGTCATCCAAGTTTCTGAAAGCACTGTCAGTCCAAATACATAAATGCCCCACATGCCCACCAGGAGCAAATCTCAAAAGGTTCAATTTACTCACATTAAGTAGAGTGATACCAGGAATGTTTCTGAAGGCCTTGATAATACCATTGTCTTCATTATATATGATACAAGGTCTTTGATGCTGGATCCGACGATGGTTTCTCATTTTACCCTCACCAGCTCTCATTCACTGAGAAGCAGAGACCTTTTTGATGTCATTCCATGCCTTCAGTTTCTTAAGCAGAAAAACTGTTTCCTTGGTCTTCTTATACCCCTCAACTTTATCTTCAACCACTACAGGAAGTTCTGGGACTTCTTCAATTTGATGACCTTTTGACATGACCAGTGCCAGCAGGGCAGAGTCTGCCAAGTCAGAGCAGATGGCATAACGTTTTTGTGTTGTATTTACTCTGCGATGTCAATGGCACCAAGTCTTGATAGGAGCAAACATGCGACCTCCTTGGCACATATTTCCAAAAGCACCCTGGCCAGAGTGGTGAGTCCTTCCACCCCAAACATGAGGAATTAGCGCAACAGCTCTGCCAGTGCCCTAAGACTCAGCACTGGTTTGATGACTTACTAGTTCACTGATAGCATAAGGTTGCCAGTTGTTTTTCCTCAAGTTGGTATGAACAAAAGTCACAATATCTGGATGAATAGAAGCCTTAAAGACAGTAGGCAAAGTAACATTTTTGACATATACTTCCCCCTTTTTGGAGTACGCAAGCCATGGTGGGTACCAGAGAGTAAGAGCCACACTCCTCTCCACCCAATGGCTCATGGAGGAAAAGAGTAAGTTCTCTTTTTGATCATGGCTTTCTGGTAATCTAGGAATTCTTAAATTATATCTCCTCAATTTATCTTCTAGATCAATTGT
This sequence comes from Gymnobelideus leadbeateri, assembly GCA_011680675.1. Classification (NCBI taxonomy): domain Eukaryota; kingdom Metazoa; phylum Chordata; class Mammalia; order Diprotodontia; family Petauridae; genus Gymnobelideus; species Gymnobelideus leadbeateri. The sequence goes on from WOXC01000260.1 coordinate 440,625, forward strand.
TCCCCTTTGAAATGGTTCACATTTTTTCTATTTTTTCATTCTCTGGATTTTGTTTTTATTGCTTCTCAATGTCTCCTTGAATCATTAGCTTCCACTTGCCCAATTCTAATTTTTAAGGAATTATTTTCTTCAGTGAGCTTTTGTACCTTTTTTTTCCCCATTTGGCCAATTCTACTTTTTAAGGAGTTCTTCAGTGAATTTTTGTACTTCGTTTCCATTTGACCAGTCCTGCTTTTTAAGGAGTTCTCTTTAGTAGATTTTTGTGCCTCCTTTACCAAACTGTTGATTCTTTTTCATGATTTTCTTACATCACTCTCATTTCTTTTCCTAATTTTTCTTTTACCTCTCTTACTTGATTTAAAAAACATTTTTTGAGCTCTTCCTGGAATTCTTTTTGGGCCTAAGACCAATTCATATTTTCCTTTGGTCTTTGGATGTAGCTGTTTTGACTTTGTTATCTTCGGAGTTTTTGTTTTGATCTTCCCTGTCCCCATAGTTAACTTCTATGGTTGGGTTATTTTGTTGTTTGCTCATTTTCTGGCCTATTTCTTAACTTTGAACTTTATGTTAAAGTTGGGCTCTGCTCTCAGTGTAGAGAGGGTATTGTCCTAAGTTTCAGGCTTTTTTGTGCCGCTCTTTTCAGAGCTAGGTCTATAATTTTTCAGTTCTTCTAGGATGGTATGACCTAAGGAAAGGTGTGATCACTGCTCTCTGGTCTTATTCTCTGGTCTATGAGTGGCCACAAGCACTCTTTTTCCTCCTTGAAAATATGACAAAGGTCCCCACTCTTTTGTGACAGCATGCTCTTGTCTGTTAGGGCTCCACTTTTCCCTGGGACTGTGATCTAGAATCACATATGGGCAATGCAATAGAATCCTATAAAAGGCCCCCTGTGATCCCCTTCTGACCAGTTTTCTGACCCCCTTACTCTCTGTAGACTGAGAGCTCCAGAAGAAGCTTCTGCTGATTCAGCCAAAAGCCTGCTACTGATTTGCTGGAGCAAGTCCACTCTCACTCCAGTGAGACAGACCTTTTTTTTGTCAGCCTTCTAAGTTGTCTTCAGCTGTAAAATTGTTTTACCTTGTCCTTTTGTTGGTTCTGAAACTCCAGAATTTGTTTTGAGGAATTATTTTAAAGTTCTTTGGAGGGGAATTAGGGAGAACTTTACTCTGTCATCTTGTCTCCACTTCATGTGTTTCTTTGTTGCAAAAACTTTTTTCTTTCTCTTGGTTTTTAATCTAGAAGGATGTCAGAGGATGGGAAAGGTGGAAATATTGATGCCAAAAAAAAGAGAGAAGGGGAATGACACCTTTTTTTAAATGCACATAAGAACATAGAAGGAAGCATAGACAAGGAAGATAGTTTAAAAGTAGTGTGTAGAATTTATATGCTTTTTTTTTTTTAGAAAAGGTAGTATGAAATGGAGATAAACAGATTGATAGGAAACCTTTTGTGTTCTACTGCATATATAAAAATATTTTTTTTAATTTTGGCATTTATGTTCAGAATAAAAATAAATAACTTTTAAAAATGAAAGCTACCAATTTAATGCATATTTAAGGAGAACAGCTGGAAATTATAGAGATCTACAGTTTCATATGCAATCCTATTTTTTGTTCACTATGTATGTGGAAATACCTCTTTATTTGTTGTTTAAGTTCTGAATAAAAATAAATTTAAGAAAAGAAAAGACACCAGAAGTTATAGTAATTGAAATAGATGGTCCTAAGGATATAACAGGAAGTGGGGGTACACACTTTTGTAGGTGTGAAGCAAAATAGCTTCAACCAAACAAAATGGGAAAGCTGTGCCCTTCATAGATAATACATACAAGTCTGCAATCTTTTTGGTCTAGTCTATTTTTTTTAACAGACTATCTCTTCTATAGACATGTTTTTTTCTCCTGCCTGGTACCTCCACTTTTCCCCTTTTCTACAACTTCCTATTTCTGGAAATTTCCAGGTTCTCCACAGCCACATTAATGGATGGTTCTTTGTTTACGACATCAGAACTGAGTAGCCAATCAGATGTGAGGTCTTTCCCTCTGGCTCTCTCACATGTTAGAGTAGCCCCATTGTGGGGGTTGACCTAAGTGTTTCATCTCTAAACTAGGAGGAAAAATGAGAACAGAGCAATAAGTCACAAATGTATCTTGTCCATCTGGAGATGAGGCTGACCCCTTGTTTGTCTATTGAATACATGCCATCCATTTGTATTCTTATCTTCTCTTTCCTTGTCCCTTTCATGTTCTGGGGCATCTCAAGTTATGCCATGGGTCTTCCCTACTTTGAACATAAATGCACTGGATAAAGGTCTATTATGCTTAGCATTTTCTGGCCAGCCTACTTCTGTGGAAAGCTCCCCCAAAGCAGCTATGGCAGATTGGCATAGCTGCCAGTCTAGTAAATAGCTTCCAAATGAAGCCTTGAGTCTACTTCCTCTGCAGAAAATGAAAGGTCACCTCTTTGCCATGAATGGCATAAAATTTCTGCCAACATGTCAAGAAGTCACTTATTCTCAAAAATCAGGAGTTTATCTTATAATTCCAGAAAGACCCATTCCTTAAATCATCACATAACTCAAATTTCAATGCCAAGAAAGTGTCACCCAAAGTGACATAGGGGTAGGAAGTCAGAAGTCAGGGGTACAACCACACAACGTCAGAACAGTCTGACTGAGCAATTAACCCCAGGGTACACTGCAAATCGGGGCAAGACCTAGGAATGCAAAGTGGAAATTTAGCCCTCCCTATTACACTATAGGTTTTAATTTTCCAATGAAACTTTTTACCCAGGTATAAAAAATATGCTTCAAATGACCAGAGACATAAGTATAATTCCATCTATACTAAATCATGTGAAATTGTCCATTACTTAATTTGAAGTTATGGTTCTACTGGCAAAAACAAAAAAGGTAGCAGGTTTAGCTTGAAGGTTAGGAATGCATTCAATCCCAGACAGAAAAGGACTTTTGCCTCCCTACTGACCAAGAGAATTGGGAGAAATAGCTCAGAATTGCAATGAAGATACAACAACAAGAACAGCTCATTTCAGGCTAAAGTCTATAAGGACTTTCCTGACAAAAACCCTTCAAGGTAGGTAATGCACATTTTTTTCACCTTCATTTTCTAGGTGTGGAAATTGAGACAGAGAGGGGTTAAATGATAATATGTCCAAGGTTATACTATTAAAGACCAGAGTCAAGGTTTGAACTTGAGTTGTCTGACTACAAAGACCAATGATTTCTTCACTAAGGAAATATGAATTAGCAAAGAAAGCTTTAAAGATCCTGTGTGTGTGTGTGTGTGTGTGTGTGTGTGTGTGTGTGTGTGTAAATAAGGACAAAACCCATTGAAAACAGTGAGTACTTAGAAGAGTCTCCTCCCCTCTCATTAGAGGACTGGAAGGCGGAATGCTAAACTCCTCCCAATGCCTTCCTTTATAGAGGGCAGAAACTGGATTCTCAGTACACTTTACTTTGCATCTCCTGCTTGGCCTAGTTTCAATTTCATGGAACAAGATGCCCTCACCCCCACCCCAGGTGAAGCTCATCATACTTCTAATCTCATCACACTAGCCTCTCTCTGTCTCTGTCTCTCTCTCTGTCTCTGTCTCTCTATGTCTCTGTCTGTCTCTCAACCCCAACTGTCACCTGCTTTCATGTTGTTTCTCCCTTTAGATTGTAAGCTCCCTGAGGGCAGAAACTATCTTTTAAAAAATGTAATTGTCCCCAGCCTTTAGCACCATGCTTGGTGAATAATTCATTGTTCATCCTTTGCTTTTGAAGAAAACCAATGATATCATGATGCTGGGGTAAAAGAGTGGATGATAGGTGATGACCTGAAAGTGAATTGGATTTAAGTGAGGCAGAGTTAGTTGTATAAAACTCTCTAGGACAAAGGTTGATTAGTGTAGTTAATTGTCTTTTGGTGTTGTTTTTATTGGCATTATTGTAGTCATTAGGTATATTATTTTCCTGGTTGGCTTTTCTTCTCTCTGTATCAATTCATAGAACTCTTCCCTTGATTGACCAAATTCCTCATATTCATAATTTCTTATGACATCAAAGTATTCTTTTACATTCATTTATGACAATTTGTTTAGTTATTTCCCAACTGATGGCCACTATTATTGTTTCTGATTTATTGTTACCACAAAAATCCTGCAATGAATATTTTGGTATATATTTGACCTTTTCCTTCTTCCTTTAACTCCCTTGGAGTAGTACTTGTTTCATGGTTAGACCACTGAGTGAGAGAATATGAATGGTTTAGTGATTTTTCTTGCAAAATATTAAGGCAGTTGTTACCCTCAAGTTGTATAAAGAAGACATATACCAGTGATAACATATTCACCAATATAAGGCATCATATACCAAATTACAATGGTCCAGACGATAAATCTTAGAATTCAGAGGAGAAAATGTAATTTTACACATATCTAATCCATCTAGTTTTCCTATAGCAAATTTGATTTTCAGAGACTTGAACTGATAGCTTTATCCATCGCTGTTTTAAATTTTTATCTCCATTTAATAGTTACCTTAATTAACTTGAGCCACATTTGCTATGGGTGGGTCCTAGTGTTAGTGATATGATAATAAAATCATAGATTAAAAAGCTGCAGGGTCATCTAATTCAACTCCTTCATTGTACCAGTGAGTAAACTAAGGAGTTTGCTCAAGGACATAGAGGTAGTAAATCAAAGGGATAAGATTCAAATCTAGGGTGGAAAACAGTCTTTCAAGTGAACTTAAGTGAAACAAAGTGCCAATCAATAAAACAAGAATAAAGTTCCTTTTGGTCTCTGGCTCCAAAGGAATAACTCCTAGGCTCTGGATTAAAGTAATATCTCATGAATTCAAGGTCTACCTAATATATGAATCCACAGGACAAAAGTTCTTACCTTTCTGAAGAGGAAAGCCCTTACCAGTTAATTCTCCCCTCCCCACCACTAATCATCTATCCCATGCTGTATGTCTTATGCTATATGTACTTATATTTTCAATATAAGTAAATAAAGTGTAAATAAATATAAGTAAATAATAATTAATACTGTTTTAAGAGCTTGGTGACAGCCCTTGAAATAAATAGCAGCTTCTGGGTCATTGCAAAGGCAGAGTTGGGAATTTTTGTCTTGCTGCAAGAGAAGATTGAGGTTGGCAGCAATGTGGCCAGGTTCAGTCCCTTCTGTGATTTTCCATAGCATGGTCAGGCTCCTCGATCTAGTCCTGGGTGCCCTGGGTTCCTAAAGTGACTTCCACCTCCCCAGATTAAGGTTCCTCTAGACCTTTGAAGTTCAGAGTGCTGGATCATCAAGACCTTTCTCTCGGTTCTTAGGACAGACTGTTAAGGACCTCAGAGTCTCTGGGTCCAGGTGTCTCAGTTTGAGCACTATGGCACCTAGTTGGTCAGCATACACAGGTTGTTGCCTACTGCTGCTCCCACAGTTTTCTAATATCACTAGCATAAGGTTTTCTCAAGGCAGTCTTCTTCCTTTGCTCTTGCTGTCTCCGGACTTAGAGTCTTGTAGGTCATAAACATTTGGTTTCTGGGAGTGCTAACTCTCACTTAGCTATATTTACCTCCTTTGTAGTTGGGAAATAACTAAACAAATTGTGGTAAATGAATGTAAAGGAATATTTTAATGTCATAAGAAATTATGAATATGAGGAATTTGGTGAATCAAGGGAAGATTTCTGTGAACTGATACAGAGAGAAGAAAAGCCAACCAGGAAAATGATATACCTAATCACTGCAATAATGTCAATAAAAACAACACCAAAAGACAATTGAACTCTGTTTAACTACACTGATCAACCCTTGGCCTAGAGAGCTTTATACAACTAACTCTACCTCACTTAAGTCACCACCCATCAGTTTCCTCATATGCTTTATGCTGAATTTGTGTACAGCTCTGGAATAGAGAATGTAATTTACTATAGTTTCTTATTGGATTTCTCAACCATTATTTTGTCTGGTATGAATTTAGGGTTTTCCCAGAGTAAGTGTGGAGGAGTTAGGAAACATGCCTCCTTTTCAGCAGCCATCTTGACATGACATCCTCTAACCTCCTTGGTATCATTTATGGGACAATATCTTTAAAGGGTTGTCATATGGAGGAAAGATGAGACTTTTTTCTGTTTGGTCCCATAGGGCAGAATCAGGAACAATGAGTGGAAATTTGCAGAGGAGAGCTTAAGCTTGATATCAGGAAAAAAATTTCCTAAGAATCTGAGCTAGCCAAAAGTGGAATGAGCTATTTGGAGAGGTGGTGGGTTCTGTTTCCTTAGAGGTCTTTATGTACCAGCTGAATAGCCACTTCTTACATATTTTATGATGGAGTTGGACTAAATGGATGATGAGATCCCTTCATCTTGCAAATTTTATGATTTTTTTTGAGGGGGTAAGGCAGGGTAATTGGGGTTAAGTGACTTGCCCAAGGCCACACAGCTAATTTTGTGTTAAGTGTCTGAGGTCAAATTTGAACTCAGGTCCTCCTGACTCTAGGGCTGGTGCTCTATTCACTGTGCCACCTAGATGCCCCTCTGTGAATTTTCTATATGGTCAGTAGTGGGACTCTTGGGACCAGGGTGCTAACAAGTTAGTGACTTTTTACACACACAACTCCACGTTGTTTCTCAGAAGTAGCTGGAGTGATTCATAACTACACCAGCAATACATCAGTATACCTGTCTTTATATAACCCTTTCAACAGTAACTATTTCCACCTTTTATCATTTTTTATTAACGATGGATTTAAAGTGAAAATCCAGAACTGCTTTAATTTACACTTCTCTTATCAGTAGTAATTTAGAAAAAAATTTTATATGGATCCCAATAGTTTTCATTTCTTAATTTGACAACTGTTTTTTTTTTACCACTTATCTATTGAGAAATGATTCAGCCATATATTTTCAACAATGCCTTGTAGATCTTGAATAACAGACTTGATTAGAGAGATTTGATACATAGATTCTACCCCACTTGAGAGTTCCTATTATTATTTTAATTGCTTTGATTTTGTGGGAAAAAATTTAATTTTAGCAAGTAAAAGTTGCCTATTTTGTAAAGATCTTCCCTATCTCATCTTTTTTTTGTAAATTTCCCCATAAATACAGGTTTAAAAGTTATCTCGTGTGGTCAGATTGTGCTTCCTCATCTTACCAATTACTTGACTTTAGAGCTCTTTGCCATGGTAGAACTCTGCTTAAAGAATGGAGAGAGCTTTGTCCCAAATTGCTGGGGTTTTTGCAGCTGCCAGAACTGTTAGTTGGATGCCCTCTACAGCCCCCACAAACTCTGGCACACTGGCCACACAACCCAGGACCACCACCCAAGACCCAGATCCAGATCCAGGCAGGTCAAAGCAAGAGCAATTACCCTCTGAATGATTGCTTGGTCCCCCTACAATCTGCAGGCAAGGAGCTCTGAAAGCAGCCATGTGGCACTGCCACACCTCTCACCACTTACTGCCCCGGGGGCAGGGGCCTGACCACACTGTTCCTTCACTCTTACAATAGAGTTCCTGACTGACCTTTTATTTTCTCTTTGGTGTTTATGTGTTGAGAAGTCTGGAAGCTACCACAGCTGCTGGAGATTCACTCTCCTGAAGTCTGCTCTGGCTGGTCTAGGTTGGGCGGTGGTCCAGCCTTTACATTTTTTTAAAAGGAAGTAACTTTCTCCATTTGGATTTATTATCCACTTGTAGCTTCTTTTAAATGGATAGCATAAAATTCTAATCTTATCCTCAATTGTAACAAATCGTTTTCCAGTTTTCCTCACAATTCTTGTCAAATAGGTAGTCTTTCCCCAATAGTTTGCATTTGGGGGTCCCATAAAACACTCAGCAGCTGTGCTCATTTATTTATGGGTCTTTCCTCTCTAGACTATTTTGCTTTTTCTATTTTTTACAGAGTTTCGATCATTTTCACGATTATTGTCTTATAGTTTGAGATATTGTAATGCTAAGATTCCTACATCACTATTTTTCTTCATTATTTCCCATGAGATTATAGACCTTTAACTCCTCAAAATCAATTTTTATTACTTTGTCTAGTTCTACAAATCAGCCCCTTAGTAGGTGATAACTATAGATTAATTTAAGTAGTACCATCGTTTCAAAATTATATTATCATATCTCAACTGTGATCACTGAATGTCTTTCCAATTATTTAAGGATTCCTTTATTTCTATAGAGAATGTTCTCTAAATGTGTTTACTTATATCCTCCTTTGTTTTTGGTAGATTAACTATTACAGAGTATATGTATTTTGTATTTATTTTGAATGAATTGAGGTTTTCCTCCTGGATTTTGTTAATAATATGAAGAAATGATGATGATTTTTGTGTTTTTATTTTCTGCTCTGAAATCTTACTGAAGCTATTATCTCAATTAGTTTCTTCAGAAATTCTCTGGTGTTTTAAGTAAAACATTACTTCATCTACAACTAGGGATGATTTTTATCCCCTCTTTCTTGATATTTATAAATTTAATTACCCTCTCTTCTCTCACTGTTATACCTAGTTTTTCTAGTACTATGTCAAATAATAATGGGGAGAGGAAACATCCTTACGTTACCCAGATTCTTACATTTCTTCCAAAGTTTTCATGGTAAATAATGATAACCAATGGCTTTAGATACTTACTTGTATATATCATATATTAAAGAAGGACATTTCCATGATTACTTTTTTCAGTTTTTTTAAACATGTTGAATGTTGTTCTATATTTACTAATATAATCATATACTTTTTGGTTTATGTGATTAATTATGCAATTTATTTTCCTAATTTTCAACCATCATTACAACGTTTGTATAGTAAGAGCAAAATCTTCCTCCCTTGTGCAAGTCAGGCTAGCTTCTTTAAATGTAATGAGAACATTTTTAAGGGTTGATTGGCTTAGGGGTCTAAAATTGCAAGTTATAGCCATCACTTCCTTGTCTCATGAGTACAAACCAACCAGAATGGGCTCTTGGTGTTCTCTCAGGTGCTTGGTTGGTGGAAAACAGTGGGCAGTACAAGCAAGGCAGCTTGGCTCAGCTGAAACAATTTGAGGTGTTCTCAATGCACACTCTTATTGAAGATCCTTTATCTGCTATGGCTAAACAAAACTCCTTTTGTTAACGGTAAAATGACCCTATGACAGTCTCATTTTGTTCCTACATAGAACCTCAACTATCAAGGGACTGATCTGGGTCAGGCTGAGATTAGAACATTTGCTATAAATACAAGCTGACCATAGTGAAAATTTATTTGGCTTAAAAATAGTAGTCTTTTTCCTAAAATTTTATTAACATTTTAGCATTAATATTTATTAGTTAAATTTCTCTAGTTCTCATGTTCTGCTTTATCCCTCTCATTTCTGGATATTATGATGACATTTTCTTAACCAAAGGAATCTGGAAGAATGCCTTCTTTCTTAATTATTAAGTATAAATTTTGAAACATAAGCATTTATTTCCCCTTTAAATATTTTATAATTTTCCCTTGCAAATCCACAAGCCAGTGAATTTTCATTTAATTCAGTAGGAAATGGAGAGTTATTGGAAGTATTTGAATTGTGCAGTAGCGTGGTCATATATATGCATTAGAAAGATTACTTTGGCAGCAGTGAGAAGCGTAGATTGGAAAGGAGGGAATGAAAGAAACTCTAGTCTCACATCTCCAATTGGTTATCTCAAACTGGATGTTTCATAGACATCCTAAAATCAATATGTCAAAAACTGAACTTATTATTTTTTTTTCTGAAAGGGCATAGCCATCCTCCCTATCACCCAACCTAGGTGTCATCCTTGATCCCTCACTTCTTCATTCACCCAGATCCAACCTATTGTTGAGTCTTATAGATTCTACCTTAATAAAATCTCTTTGTCAAGAAGACCCCAAATGGGGTCATGAAGAGTCAGACACAACTGAACAAAAACAAAAGGGTAAAGGATGGATTCTCTAAAAAGATGTAGAAGCAATTATAAAAAATGAAATAAATACTTTTTGATCACAAAAAGTTTGAAAAACTTCTTAATTTTTTTGAGGGGAGAAGGAAGGGCAATTGGGGTTACGTGACTTGCCCAAGGTCACATGGCTAGTAAGTGTTAAGTGTCTGAGGACTGATTTGAACTCAGGTCCTCTTGACTCCAGGGCTGGGGCTCTATTCACTTCACCACCTAGCCACCCCTGAAAAACTTCTCAACAAACAAAATGAACAATTCTATGATAAGAAAAGAATTGGAAGATTGAGAAAAGGATCTTTTTATCAAGTATATTTGATAAGGATTTGCTACCACAGATATGTAGATAATTAATGGAAATATATAAGACCAAAGACTTCCCCAATGGAGAAATGTACAATATATATAAAGTTCTCAAAAGATGAATTTCAAAATATTAATAGCCATATGTAAGAAGGCTCCAAGTCCCAAATAATAAGGAAAATAAAAATAGAGACATTGATGAGGTTTCATTTTACACCCGACAGATTTCCAAAGATAATGAAGTCAGAACAGCCAATGTTGAGAGGATTGTGGAAAGATAGGAACATGAATACATTGTTTGTGGAAATATGAATTAGTAAATTCATTATGGAAAACAATTTAGAATTGGAGAAAAAGGGGTGGCTAGGTGGCGCAGTGAATAGAGCGCCGGCCCTGGAATCAGAAGGCCCTGAGTTCGGAGCCGGCCTCTGACACTTAATCCATACAAACAAAAAAAACCTAGCCGTGTAACCTTGGGCAAGTTACTTAACCCCAATTGCTTTAAAAAAAAATTGGAGAAAAAAAGGAGAATTGTGCAAATGATGTAATGTAATTGTGCAAATAATGTAGTTCTTTAATGTAACTAAAATGTCCATACTTATTGACCTAGAGATTTCACTGCTAAGGAGGTCATTGATAAAAAGAAAGGCTCTCTCTATACCAAAATATTCATAGCAGCACTTTTTGTGGTAGTAAAGAACTAGAAAGAAAGTAAATGCCAATTGATTAAATAATGGCTAAACAAATTGTGGTATATAAATGTAATGCAATTTTTCTGTGTTATTAGAAGTGATGAGCATAAAGAATACTGAGATCCATAGAAGAACTTACATGAACTAGTGAAAAGTGAAGAAAGAAGAACCAAGAAAACAATATACACAATGACTATAACAATGTAAATGGAAATGACTACAAAAATAATAAAAAGTGAATTTTGCTAAATTACAAAGACTAAACTTGACCCCAAAGAAGAGATATGAGAAGACATCTCTCCCTCCCACTCCTTTGAAGAAGTTGGGCTCCATAAGTGTATAATTGTGTGGTCAGTTTGACTATTTTTTCCCCTTTCTCTTAAAAAAAACCCAACCACCTTTGTTATAAGGGGTAGCTCTTTAGAAGAGGAGAGGGGAGATGGCGATGGAGAAGGAAGTCTTGGTTTCAGTACAAGTTTATTTTAAAAAGAAATGTTAGTATATCTTCTGAAATAGAACAACTCCTATTTTAATTTCTATGTGAACTATTTGTGAAGGAGCATAGCATAGTGGATAGAGAACCAACCTCCTAGTCATGAAATCCTGCTTCTGATACATATTGGTTTTGTGACCCTGGGGAAATCATTTAAACTCTTTATGCACCCAGACAACTCTCTAAGATGACAAGTCTCAAAGCTGATGCTGAGCTGCACTGGTGCCAGGAATTTCCATATTGAGAAATGTACTATACTAAAGAAATTACAGATCTGGTTCAAAAACCAGGAAAAAAAAAAGAGAGAAATGATGGGGGAAAAAGGAGGGAAGGAAAAATGAAAGGAAGAAAAAAGATCAAGAAACAAGAAATGAAAAGAAAAAATGAAATCAGCACCATTGAGCTTCTATTTTCTTGTCTGTAAAATAAGAGAATTGGGCTAGGTGATCTCTAAGATTCTTTCCCATCCTAACATTCCAGGAATCCTTGATTGTGGGTATATAGCTGATTCTAATGACTTTTAAGCAATTCACATTAGACTCATTACAATAATAATCCTTTGAAAGGCTTTTTTTTTTTTTTGGAGACAGTAAGAATGTAGGAAATATCAAAGATGAAAAAGTTTTAACAAAATAATTAATGGATTCTAACCTAGTCTTTTTTGTTCAGTTCAGTCTTTTTTCAATCATGTCCAACAATTCATGACCGCATTTGGAGTTTTCTTGACAAAGATATTAGAGCTGTCTCCAGAATATTTAAAAAATGGGACATTGGGGCGGCTAGCTGGTGCAGTGAGTAGAGCTTCGGCCCTGGAGTCAGAGGGACCTGAGTTCAGATTCGGCCTCAGACACTTAACACACACACACAAACAAAAACCTAGCCATGTGACCTTGGGCAAGTTACTTAACCCCAATTGCCCTCCAAAAAGAAAAAAAAAATGAGGACATTGAGGCAAACAGGATTAAGCGACTTGTCCAAAGTCACACAGCTAGCAAGTGTCTGAGGCCAGATTTGAACTCGGGAAGATGAGTCTTCTTGGCTTGAGGCCAGATGCTCTATGCACTGTGTCACGTAGCTGCCCAGTCTTTTTTTAGGAGTTGACTAAATGGACACATTCCCCTCTATTTAGGTTTCTGGATTTAGTTAGCAAAGAAAGAGAGTGGGAGGGAAATGTTTTTAACTACTACAGACAGGATTCCATGGGAATATTTGCAACATGTACTCCACAGACAAACAAGGGATAGCAGAGGTAGCCATGAATTTTCTTTCCATCCCAGGCCTCATTAATTTCATTTAATACTAAAACCATTGGCTCTAGAAATTTAATTCTTCTCCTGGATGTTATTATTATAGAGATTTGGAATCTCTACAGTTTTTATGTTATGTTTTTTATTTTCCCTTAGAATCAAGGGCTCATAAAGTCAAGTAAATAAGCATTTATTAGGCACTTATTATTTGCTAGACATCATATTGAAAACAGGAATATAAATTTAAGCAAAAAAAAACAAAGACATTTACATTCTAGGCAGGAAAGCAGGGGGTAAAGAATGATGGAGAAGTTTGGAGATTCGGGAGTGGAACTGGGAGAAAAGTGAAGGAATGAACATGGTGGGTCTTGGCAGTTCTTCAAAATGGAGGTTCCAGGAGGAACTCACTAATTGAAAGAGGGATATAAAGGAGTACAAAGATATTCTGGGGTGAGAAGGGAAAAGTCTGAAGAGTTAGGAGCAGAACTGGATAAGGAAGGGAGGAATGAACATGACTGATCTGAAATAGCATAGACTCTTAGGGTTGAATGAGAGTTCAGAGCCCATTTAAACCAATTTATACTTGAAGTATACATTCATTCCACATCATCAACAAGTAACCATCTCTGCCTCCTATGAAACAGAACCCAAGAAGCCTGATTGAGTATGTATTTTTCTTAAATAAAACAAATTCCAAAATATAGATGGTGACCCATATTGAACTTTCAGGGTTTCTTGATTCCAAATACATCCATACATTCATTTTTTGATAATAAACAAATCATAGCTGAATCCTTCTGGTAATTAATTGTCCATATACGCTGTATCCTCCATGTATGTGTTTAGAATTGCTTTGCAAAAAAGAGTGTTTGTGTGTGGGAGGGGGAAGAAAATATTCTTAGGAAATACTGATTTAGGTCAAGCTGAAATCTGCCTCCTGATAACTTCTATCCAGTTGGAGTATCAATTAGAATAAGGCAAATTTGTCTTCTACATTTTGTGAGTTGTGTTAAAAAAAAGTCATGCATTTTGTGAAATATATGAAAAAATTTTGCTTACCTGATTTTCCCAAGATGGTGGTCAAAGATCAGGGATTTCTAGTGTTGGTGCCAGTTTTTCATTCTTTTGGAGCTATTTCCACTATTTTATTTATTTTTTCTTAAAATACAAACGTATTGTATTTGGAGCTAAATTCAAAAACAGTAAAGCCTATAGTTCATATGATGGACTTTAAATTTTAAGTAATTCGTAGTACCTTTCAGAGTTATATTATTACAGCTTATTCCTTGGTATTAACTTAGATATCAATTAAGGAGGAACCTTTAAAGGTGTTAAATACTTCCTTTAGGATCCCTGTGCTTTGCTGATGGCTTGCTTTGGTGGAACCTCAGTATTTGCTTCTAAAGAAAGGTGCTAAGTCCTTTTTCAGTAATTTTCACAGGGCAAAATATCTGCTTTCCAGAGCTTGGCTCTTAATGAACAAAAGGGATATTTGCCAAGCATTAAAAAAAAAAAGGAACTCAAAGAGTGTAAGACTGTCAGTACCTATTGTTGGAATGTGGTCTATTAGTATCAAAGGAAATTTAATTGATTCAGGGAAAGTGAAAGTAAGTTGTATAAATAGACATATAGATTCTTTGCTAAAATGGATCTATGATGTGACTACTCCTTCCAGTGATGCAGATAATGAATAAACCATCCATATCCTCTCAGTTTCTATGATTTTTGTCCATGTCCATCCATAAATGCTCCATTGGGTGTCTACCCAGGGTGCTAGAAGCCTTCCTCTAGTCCTCTGATCATATATGTTGTACATATATATATATATATATACATATATATATATATATATCTTTCTCTCTGTGTGTGTGTATATATATATATATATATATACACATACATACACACACACACACACACACATATATATACACCAATGGAAAATGTAGGTTGTCTCTCAATTTATCCTTTATCCTCACAATAGCCCAGATCTCAGCTACTGTTGTCAATAAGGAGGTACAACCCTACTTGTCTTTTTCAAAAAGCTTAACTTCTAGGTTTAAGATGAAGCATTGAAACCTGGAACTTAGCTTTGTAATTTGTGGGTCACTCCATTGAGCTGAAAGAGGATGGGGAAGCTGTGGGAAATACTGTAAAACTCCCTCCACCACATTTGGCCTGTGGTTTCTACTTGGTCACTCAGACCCTCATCCTGTGGCTGACCTTGAGTCAAAATGGAAGGGTTTTTGCATCTGCTACTCAGTGTATGGCTGAGAGGAGGAGCAGGTGGGACATGATCTGGGTAAGAACACAACCCCTACTTCCCTCTAAGTCAAAGTGTGCAGTGTGTTATAGCTCACTAAGATTATTAATACAACTTGAATGATAAATAGCACAGTGAGTAATTCAGAAAGTGGAAATGGAAAGGAGTACTTTGTTTCATCTTGGCTTTTATAGTTAGAAATATGCTTACTTTGCATCTAGTTATCTTGGAAAGTAGTTTGAATGGAACCATGATTACAGACTATATAATAAATAGTCTGTGATAGAAGAATGTTATTATATTCTACTCAAGAGTGGACTGCATAGAATGGAATTCTACTTGTCGGGATATTGTCACCATTGAACAACATTATGCTTTTGACCACAAAGTTCAAACCCTGACCAGTTCCTTCAAATTATAAGTAATAAAACTAAAACAATAAAAATTACGGAGCCAGCTTCATTTCTCCTGTGAGAAACTTCAGTGCAAGTTGTTGAGGGCAAAAGGATGACAGCAGCTTGAAACCCATTATTCAGAAAGATAGTTTGAGCAGCAGGAGAACTAAATCCTTGTAAACCTGAGCCCCAAGCTTGAGGGACTACCTTGAAGGGGAGACCAGGGCTCAATCGCCACCATCTATTCAAGGGTTGGCATCTTTACCCGTGTTCTTAATGAGCAGGGTAATTAGTGACAATTACCCTGGTGGTTTTTGTGATGTGGGCAATTGTACACTAAGAAGTGGCTTGAAACCACAAACTCATTTTAAATAGTTTGTTCCAACAGCCATAAGACTGGGAAAAGATAGAAATAGATCCTATTCTGTGTTGAAACTATCCAGCAACAATGGAATGAAATCTCTAGAAATAGGGGCCTTGGTTTATAATTCAGAAGAACTCACTGTCTGAATTTTTATAAGATTATATTTGGCCCTGCCCAACTATGAACACTGAAGTTGACTCTTCTTATAAGAGTAATCTTAGCAAAAATAAGCTTATAAAAGTGACCTTAAATCAATCTGATTAAATCTAACAAGCCTTTAGTAAGAATCTTATATAAGAAGAAAAGAAACAAGAATTTATCGAGTGCCTACAATGTGCCAAATATTGCACTTAACTGCTTTACAAATATCTCATTTGTTGGGGGGAGGAGCCAAGATGGTGGCACAGAAGCAGGAAAACTCCCTGTGCTCCCCCCATAAAAACCTCAAATACCTATAAAAAATGACTTTAAATAAACTTTAGAGCTACAGAACCCACAAAGTGACAGAGAGAAACAAACCTCCTGCTGAAGACAGCCTGGCAGGCCGGCAGGAAGGGTTCGTTGTAGTGTGCTGGGAGCAGAGCCCAGCCCCCCATGAGCCATGGTTTTAGCCTCAGGTTAGCCAGACAAGCCCTGGCTAGAAGGATTTTGGGAGAGTGGATCACCAGCAGCTATGGCAGTTTCCAGAATTATCAACCCATAAATGCCAAAGGCAAAGTGAGAGGTCAGTGGACTTTGGGAACAGGGGGTCCTGGAGTGTGGTGGCTTCTGCGCCCCAAAGGGAGAAGTGACTGAGGGAGATTATAGGGGAATCAAGCAACCATTCTGAGGGGTAATCACTTTTGCTTTAACCTGCTTGGATCTGCATTGCTGTCTAGGGTGGAGGTCCTGGGGTAGGTGACTAGGTGCCAGAGCATGTGGAGGCTTCAGAGAGGGCAGCTAACTAATAGCTTTAGAAGCTGTGAAATCCCCAGTGATTTGGAACAAAGCTCCTCTGTCTGGAAGCAGAGTTCTACTGTGGCAAAAAAGCTCAAAAGTCAAGCAAAGGAAGCAAAGCAAGCACAGCAATCCAACTTTGGATTCTTTTTAAGGGGACAAAAAGGATCAAAACATGGAACAGGAGGAAGAAAATAAAGTCAGAACTCCTGCACCAAAAACTTCCAAGAAAAATATGGATTGGCTACAGGCCATAGAGGAGCTTAAGAAGGATTTTGAAAACCAAATAAGAGAAGTGGAGGAAAAATTAGGAAGAGAAGTGAGAATGATGCAAGAAAATCATGAAAAGAGAGTCAACATCCTGACTGAAGAAAATAACACCTTAAAAAATAGACTAACTCAAATGGCAAAAGAGGCTCAAAAAGCCAATGAAGAGAAGAATGCCTTAAAAAGCCAAATTTGCCCGATGGAAAAAGAATCTCAAAAGCTCACTGAAGAGAATAATCCCTTCAGAATTAGACTGGAGCAAATGGAAGCTAGAGACTTCATGAGAAATCAAGATACTATTAAGTAGATCCAAACAAATGTAAAAATAGAAGGCAGTGTGAAATATCTCATGGGAAAAACCACTGACCTGGAAAATAGATCCAGGAGAGATAATTTAAAAATTATTGGACTACCTGAAAGCCATGATCAAAAAAAGAACCTAGAAATTACCCTTCAAGAAATTCTCAAGGAAAATTGCCCTGATGTTTTAAAACCAGAGGGCAAAATAGAGGTTGAAAGAATCCACTGATCACCTCCTGAAAAAGATCCCCAAAAGAAAACTCTTAGGAATATTATAGCCAGGTTCTGGAGTTCCCAGATTAAGGAGAAAATATTATAAACAAATTTCTCATTTGATCCTCCCATCAGCCCTGAGAAGTACGTGCTTTTATTATCCCCACTTTACACATGAAGAAACTCATTATTGAATTGCCCAAGTTCACCAGCTAGTAAGTGTCTGCAACTGGATTTGAACTCAGATCTTCCTGATGCAGGCTCCAGTGTTCCATCTATAAGGTGCTCTGACAGGCGTGGGGGTACACAAAGACAAAATGGAAAACAGTACTTTGCCCTCAAAGACTTATATTCCATTCTACTCTAAATAATATTTTAGCCTTTTCAACCCTTCATCTCCTCCTCCTTCCACTCCCAAATTGACTTCATTAAAATGCTGCTTATTGAGAGGAGTATTTGAAGCTCATAGTATAATTCTATAAGGAATCCCTTACTTCAGCTGGAATCTTGCCAATGGTCCTGATTTATCATCTGTTTATAAAACAGAGAAAGGATAAAACATTTGGAGTTGGAATTTGAAAAAAACATCTTACAGATATTATTTCATTTGATTCCTGCAATGACCCTGTGGTATAGATGATATCACCATCTCCATTTTACAGATGAGGAAATTGAGGCGGAGAGGGATTAAGTGATTTATCTAGGGTCACCAAGCTAGTGTGTGAGGGAGGATTTGGATTCAGGTTTTGCATTCTCTGAATCTAAGCATTGCATTTACCCACCATCTACCTGTCTATGTTGAAGGCAAAAGGAAAGTTTTTCAACATGTTGAATAACTTCAGGAAGTATGAGATATTTTGAATTAATTAATTGATCTATAAATGCTTTTTGAGTTCTCCATGTACTAGACACTGTAGGAGACTAAAAAAAAACGTATTATACATAGTTCCTGCTTTCAGGAAGCTTATAATTTAGTTGGGGAAACCAAACATGCTACATGAAAAATTAAATCACAATACAAAGCACAAGAGATATCATCTCTTATATGAAACTACCTCTTCTCATATTCCCAGCTATTAACATTATCTTCTTCTTGAAATTATTTTGTATTTGTTTCCTTTTCACATATTTTAGTGCAGTCCCTGCCACAGGATATAAGTTCCTTGAGGGTAGGAAATGCTTAATTTTGGTTTTGATTTCCTCAATTCTTAGCTCTGTGCTTGGTACATAGTTAATAAATGTCTGTTGAGTTGATTTGAATTTGATTCTTTGAATGAAGACATGGGATACATTTTTTTTTCCTTTTTGGTGGGGGGAAGGCAGGGCAATTAGGATTAAGTGACTTGCCCAAGGTCACACAGCTAGTAAGTGTTAAGTGCCTGAGGCCGGATTTGAACTCAGGTCCTCCTGACTCCAGGGCTGAAGCTCTATTCACTGCACCACCTGGCTGCCCCCATAGGATACATTTATATCTCACTCTGCCAGAAGCTTTATAAAGCTCAGTAGAAAAATACAGGCTTCTGTGTGAGGGCCAATTAAGTTGTGATCACCATAATATGTTCCATAATGGTGGTCATTCTATCCCCTTTTGTGATATGTTGTATTTTAGGATATGTTTCTTATTTAGGCTTTAAAAATTAGCAGCAAATGCTTTCTTTACCTTGTGAATGAATTGACATTATTTGCTAGAAAATACATTGAAGGAAAGCTGGAAACTGGAAGCTGTTTAAGCAGAGACTTTATTGTCTTTTCACTAAAAACCATGTTCCAAAGTCTTGGTGTTCTGGCATGCAGTAGGTGCTTAACACATGCTTTTTGAGTGACTGGTAGTGGTTAGGCTTTTCAGGGATAAGAGACTTCCTTTATGACATTGGCATTCTTAGCAATTGTTTCTTGCTTACCTACGAAATTTCTTTCTTTCTGCTATTTTTCTTTATGTTCCCAACCTGTTAAGATCTTTCCCTGTTTCCAAAAATTAAGATATCAGAGATAATGCTTATCCTGGCATAAATGGAGGAGTTTAGTTTTTTTTTTTTAATAGTATCTCAGTTCTTGGGGCTATAAAGAACAGAGTTCTGTATCCTTAGGGAAAAAATTAGAAACTTTGAGTGTTTAGATCTGCCTTGTCATTCACTGCTATATAAGTCCCAGGAATTGGAAAATGGACATTACTATAAATAAGACCTTTTCTGTATAAAAAAGGGGAAGTTGGTAAGTTGTCTTTGGTGCTACCTTATATGGCATACTGTCAATCTTAACAGCCACCTTGGTGATGTTGTAACCCCCACAAACCATTTAGGAGCTGCCATCTCTCCTCCTCCCCCAGTAAGTTTATATGAGATCATAGGCCCTTTTGGATAGCTAACTGGCACATACCTCACTCAAAATGCAGATCCAAAGAACAAAAACACATCTCTATCTGACTTGATTGAAATCTCTACTGGCTATAAAGAATGTCAATCAAAACCTCAGTTGGATAATTATGCTGTCTGTGTAGACTATACTTTAAATTCCTCTCTGGTATGATGGCTAACTTACCACGAAATCACTCATTTAGAGAACAATTGTTGCTAAATATAGGAAGGAATACAAATAGGATCATAGATTTAGAGTTGGAAGAGTCTTTAGATGATACCTAGTCCAACTTGCTCATTTTTCCAGGCAAGGAAGCTTATGTCAAGAGAACTTAAGTGACTGGCCCAAGGTCACATAGATAGTAAATGTATGTGACCAGATTCGAACCTTATGCCAAATCTATCATGCTTTGTCCTATGTACTATGCCACCAACAATTTTAAAAAATCAATTCCTATGGATTCCCAAATAATACCCAATTAAGGAAGGCATACTTTCAGGGAATTCAATAGAGTTCTGGAGCAGGGGGGAGGTTGTGTATGAGCTTAGCTAAGGTCTATAAAGATGAGATAGAGAGCTTGATTATGCTCAGACAGGGAAGATTGGTTAAGAAACTGGAGGGAGGAGATCTGCTATCAGACAGATTCAATACAAAAATGTCTCTGTGTGTGTGTGTGTGTGTGTGTGTGTGTGTGTGTGTGTGTGTGTGTGTGTGTGATAGAGGTGGGAAAAGGGTGGAGGATTCTATTGTTGTTTGTCCTTTGTTTTCAAAGATGACCAATAATATCACTGGTCAAGTCTTGACTTGGGCATGAAGTCAAAGAGGGTCCAGTGACTTACCCAGGGTCACAGATAGCACATATCAGGGGTGGAATCAGTTCAACTGATCTTTGTGGGAAACAATTCCAAAACCCCTCAACCTCCCTAGTTGCCCTCCTTCTCCAGCTTATCAATTTTCTTTTTTAAATGTGGCATTTAGAACTGAACATAATCTTTTATTTCTTTGGTGGGTAGTACTTTTGGGCTTGGCAGTTTGAACTCACTGTGGACAAGTAGGTGGTCATTTAGCAACTCCTTATTTGCCTTGGCTAGGTAGAGAAGAGGGCAGAGTGACATTTCAGGTTGGAAGAATGATGACAGCTAAAACATGGAAGTAGGGATGTTTATGATGTGTTTGGAGGGTAGTGAGAAAATCAGTTTTACTTTAGTGAAGGGTTCATATTGAGGAGTATTAGGAGAAAAGTTTAGAAAAAGATTGTAAAGACTCTTGAAAAAGCTCACATGAGAAGTTCAAATAATGGATAGCTATTGAAGTATTGGGAAAGAAAACTATGTTTTACAAAATTAACTTGTTGAATGTGTGCAATATTGGTTAGATGGGGCTAAGGAAAGGAGAAAGAGAAAGGCGGGGAAGAGGGAAAGAGAGAGGGGGAGAGGGAGACAGTGAGGGGGGAGAGGGAAAGAGAGAGGGAGAGAGAGCGCATGCACACAATTAGTATGCTCTTGAAGTAGAGTAGGTTTAAGGGCTTAGATTAAATTGGTTCTAATGAAATGGGAGACTATGTTATAAAGGTACTATAAAGGAAAAACAATAGAATTTGTAGACTGAGTTAAGGGGAGCAAGAAAGAAGCTGTCAAAAATGATTCCAAAGTTTCAATCTTTAGTGATTGATAGAATGATGGTCCTACTGATAGAAATGGGGAATTCAGGAGAAAGAAACCCCCCTATAAGTTTCTATAAACTGATAATACACCATATCTAATTTATCCTATACTTATATCATTAAAAAAAATTTAAATACCAAACTACACTTAGTCCAGCTTTGCCACTTCCTAGTCTTGTGACTTTAGGCAAATCATTTTTATCTGGCTTTTAGTTTCCTCTACTGGAAAACAAAGTAGGTAATTAGGTAAGATTAGGTAATCTTTGAAGTTCCTTCAAGCTCTAAAATTCTATTACTCTGACATCAGAATTCTAAGACTTGTACTTTATCTGTACGTAATATTATTAAATAGAATTTCTCCTTATTAGATTTCCCTCATTGTTATAGCTTTTGGAAATAATTTTAACTTTTCATTCTATCACCTCTGTGTTAACTTCTCCTCCCAGACTCATGCCTTCTACCATTTTGTGAATGATAGCATTTGTTTGTTTGTTTATTTCTTTATTTAATTCAAATCAATGATAGGAATGGTAAGCAAAACAGGACCAAAGGTAGAGCCTTTTGTCAAAACTCCAGTGAATTCCCTCCAAGTTGACTGTAGGTATGTTAACCCAATAATAAATATAAAATAATTGCTAACTATGCTATCATCTAACCTGCACTTATTAATCACGAGATTTTATGAAGGGCTCTGTTAATTGTCTTTCTGAAATCTGGATAAACTGTATCCTGAACATTTCCCTGATCCACCAGTCTAGTAACCTTGATATAAAAGTAAGCGTAGTTACTTTGTCACCTTAAACTTCTTGGAGGATAGGGGTGTTTTATTTTTGCCCTTGTAGCCCCCGACAAAAGCTTAGTAAGTTTTCATTGATTAATTTATTCTTTTTTTGTCTTGTTTTAAAATTTTTATTTATTTAATTTTTCTAATTGATTTGTTCTTAAGGAACGTGTGTGTGTGTGTGTGTGTGTGTGTGTGTGTGTGTGTGTGGTGTCAATGTTTCTCCCCCCCCCCACTTAATAGTATTTATTTTTTTCTAATTACATTCAAAGGCACTTTTCAACATTCTTTTTTTTTTCAACATTCACTTTTACAAGATTTTGAGTTCCAAATTTGTTTCCTCCCTCCTTCCCTTTCTCCTCCCCAAGATGGCATGCAATCTGATATAGGCTATGCATGTACAATCCTATTAAACATATTTCCACATTAGTCCTGTTGTGAACAAAAGGGGGAAAAAGGGAAAAATATGCATCAATCTGCATCCAGACTCCATAGTTCTTTCTTTGGTTGTGGATAGCATTTCCCCCATGATTGCCTTGGAATTGTCTTAAGATCATTGCATTGCTGAGAAGAGCTAAGTCTATCAAAATTGGTCATTGCACAATGTTGCTGTAACCGTGTATAATGTTCTCCTGGTTCTGCTCATTTTACTCTGCATCAGTTCATATAAGTCATTCCAGGTTTTTCTGAAATCCACCTGTTCATCAATTCTAATAGAACAATAGTATTCCACTACGTTTTCATGCCACAACTTGTTCAGTCATTTGGGGTGGGGTGGGGAGGGGAGGGTGTGTTCTAATCACCATGGTTTCCCATTCTAAGTGTTCACAAGTTACATGTTTAGGCTTCAAAGTGAAGTAAGACGAGCCTGGAAAACAATATCTATGTTTGCAACAATATAAATAGAAAGAACAACACTAAAAACAAACGAAGCTAAATGTTGCAATAATATAAAGAATGAGTTTGGCCCCCAAAGAAGGGAAAGGAGAAGATGCTTTGCCTCACCCCCTTTGTGGAGGGTCCCTTAATGGGGAGCACTGCATATAATGTCAAGGGATTTGAGGGATATGTCGATAGGTTTTGCTGAATTTTTTTTCTGCTTTTAGAAAAAAATTCTTTGTTACATGATATCATATGACAAATCTTTGGGAGGGAGGTACGGATAAGAGGTAATACAAAAAGAAAATACAGCAAAATGATTTTTAAAATATCATGCTTTTAGAATATTGCCAGAAATGGATATAGCTCACTGGTTGTGGATAGACCACTGGTTTAAAATTTGTAGAATCTTTCTTCTCTGCCAACTATGCTGAACTGGCCCCTCCCCATTTTCTTTTTTTTTTCTCCTGTCCAATTTCTCATTCTCCACAATTTTAAAACATAATGTGGGTACTACCTGTGTGGGCTTGGGGAAATCACTTAACCTCTGTTTGTCTTAACCCACTGGAGAAGAAAATGGTGAACCACTTGTAAGATAGGTGAGGGCTAGCGCACAGGACAGCTGCTCGCACAGGTTCACTCTTAACTTGGTCTGACCGGAAGGACACTAAGACAGCTTCCAAGGGGTTAGTAATTTAGTTAGTAAATTAACCTGAGGGGTTAATAATCTTACTTTATTCTAATCTACTCTTCTCACAAGGGAGTTTGCTGATAATGGGAGCACCAACTCCTACAGCATTCCCTAATCACCCTTCTCCCAAGGGTGGGGGGTGGCGCAACTACCTCTACATCTTGATGAGGTCAACTTAGGCAGGCATAGCTTATACACTCCCCTAAATGCCCCCAAGCCTCAATGGAGGCCAACTGAGGCAAATACAGATTCTTCCCAAACCGTGATGGGGGCCAGTCAAAGCACACACAGCATTCCAGCTTATACCTTAAACCCTGAGGTTTCCCTGCTCAGTGCCCAGTGCCCACCTCTTTACAGGGCAACAGACAAAGAAGGCATCTTGCCAGCAATAGCTTCACAAGTTTACATTGCTTTACTGTTATATCTACTGTGCAATCACAGTGGATATTTACAATTTAAGCACAAATGTTCATATTATTTATCATTATATAATGCTGTGCATGGTGGTGATGTTTATAAGTCATGAGCCTGGGAAATAGAAATTATTACGGCCATGGATCTTGGGAAACCAAAATCTAAGAAAGAATAACAAAAATCTACCTTACACACACTAAAATTCTTACACCACGCCAGTATATTTGTCAAGAAAACCCCATGAACAGTATGGTCCATGGAGTCACAAAGTCCATGATTGAACAACAATCTGTGTTAGGTACTATACCAAAGGATGACTGGGGGTGGGGGTGGGGAGGGAGTGATATAGGGGAGAATTTAGGCAATGTAAATACAATCTCAATAAAAAAATCTATTTAAATTTTGTTTTCATTCTCTACAACTTCTCAAAGATGATGTGGATACCTGGGGCATAATTGTTTTGGGCCTGGAGACTTGAATTCATTTATTGTTTTAGGTATTCTCTCCCCTCCTCTCTTTCCTATTATGGGTCCTGTTCCCTAGAATCTATTCCATTCTACCCAGTCAGGATATCATTTTTGCTCAGCAAAAGCAGTTCAGACAAAATAGGAGTTGAGTAGGCTTATCCAAATTGGGAACCCACTAAAAATGAATGTATTTGGAATCCAGAAATATTGAACGTTCAATATAGGTCACCACCTACATTTTAGGTCTTGGTATTCTTAAATAAAGAACACACTTGTTCAGGCTTCTTGAATAATTGATAATGCCTCCCAAGCAGGGATTTAATGAGCAGAACATAAATAAATCCTTCTTTTCCAAAAAACACAAAGGCCAGTCAAGTGGCAAAATGCCAGGCACATTGCTTTTTCTGGTTTTAAAAACCCCAGCATTTCAAGACTATTCCAAAACTAAGCCAGTGTTTTGAGTGAGTAGCTCTTTATTAAAGCCAGGTGTGTTCTGTCTCCTCTTCCTGACTCTGAGGCTGTGTTGGGTTCCTGATGAATATTTCCTGTGGTGTTGGTGCATTTCTGGCCTGAGTCTTGGGCACCACCCTTCTCTCCCTCTCTTTATCTCTCTTTGTTCCTTTCTCTTTTTCTTTCACTTCCTCTTCCTCTCTCACTCTCATTCTCCCCACCCACTCCACTCACCATACTACATATAAATGTTTGAAAGATTATTCCTAAACCTAAAATTATTATATAATATATGTCAAAGTTTAAAAAGCATCGTATTTAGAGGCATTTAGGTGGCACAATGGATAGGATGGGAGACTTGGAGTCAGGCAGACTGAGTTTGTGATCCTAGGCAATCACTTAGTATTTCTTAGCCTCAGTTTCCCAATCTGTAAAATTTGGGTAATAACGTGGTACAATGGATAGATCACGAAGCCTGTGGTCAGGAAGACCTGAGTTAAAATCTTCCCTCAGACACTTACTAGCTGTGTGACCCTGGACAAGTCATTTAACCCTATTTGCCTCAGTTTCCTTATCTGTAAAATGACCTGGAGAAGGAAATGGCAAACCACTCCAGTATCTTTGTCAAGAAAACCCAAAATCATGTCACAAAGAGTCAGACATGCCTGAAGTGACTGAACAAAAACTTGCAGGATTATTGTGGGGATCTAATTTGTTGAGACTCCTAAAACACTTTGCAAACCTTATAGTGCTAGTTATTAGAAAATCAGCTCAACATTTACAAAGCCTCACAAGATCATTGTTTGTATATTATAAATTGCTACATCAAAAGGGATAAAGCTATACATATTTCCTGCCAATTTTTAGACTCTCCTTTCCCCAAAGAGATTTGTGTATATAGAGATGGGATTCTAACCAAAATCATTTGATTTCATTTCTAGTATTCTTTCTGGGGCGCCTGGTTGTAAGGTAGATCATGGGAGCTATAGACAATTAAATGAATTCTGTGATACCAGAGAAGATCATCATTCATATATGTGTGGGGAGAGGCAGAGGTACACTGATTCACATGAGACACAAATCTGGCCCAGTGAAGCCCTTGGCCAGAAGCTATGTCTACAAGCAAATGGTTGTTACTGAGATACAATTCGTGTGATCTTTAGTAGCACAAGATACATATTGAGTACAATTCCCTGTGGCCTTTCTGTTTGGTGATTTCAGTGGAGGCCTCTTGCAGGGAGCTGGCAATGCTATCAGACCTGAGAAGCCCAGGAAGACCCTCAGATAGTCCTGGAGAGGCTCCTCCCTGTGAGGTCATTATTTACTGGAGGCCTGTACTTGTTCCTCCGGTTTCATCCTTTGGAGGGAGTTTCCTTATTGGTTCATGTTAGCTGTGTCATATGGCTGTTTGGCCCAGTTTTAACCTTAACTCAACTCTGGACCTTATCCAAGTAGTCATAGGGGGAATGGCTTTATGATCGAATCTAGAATCAGACACATTTATGTAACAGACCTCTTAGAGTTCTGCATCTGTGCATAGGAAGTGTGGAATGAATGAATGAAGACCCTACCTAGACCTACTTATAAATCCAAAGTTTCAGCTGAGCATGTTGTCTTCACTTATTTCCCTGTTTATAAAGAAGAGCAGAAATGAGCCTGATGGACATTAGGAGCAAATTCAAATTCTCGACACCAAAGGAAAAACATTCTAAAGGCCTTCTTAACTTTTTGTTGTTGTGTGTAAAATCAGGAGGGAGGAGTCCCTTCCTTTATTTTGTGTCTTTCTTTTCATCTCCTCTTCTTTCCTTATCTCTCAAAGAGATTGTTTTATCAATTTTCATGTGGTGTCTGGGTCCTAAAAGGAAACTTCTTGTTTCATTTTTTTTTTTTTTTTTGCTTTTGGATTGTATTTGTATAACGTATACTTGCTAATTGATTGACTCATGGGTTAGGTCTTATAAAATAAGCATGGATATTTCCCTTCATTGCCATTTTTATCTATAGGAGGCTAGACCTTCCCCAAGATAGAAATCTAGGGGGAACACTCTAGACCCACACTAACTGGGTAGTTTTGATAGGTAGCCCAATGGTGTCTTGAGTGTTGAGGATTAGTCATCCTGGTGTGACTTTCCCAAGGTCACACAGCTAAGTAAGTGTTAAGTGTCTGAGGCCAGATTTGAACTCAGGTCCTCCTGACTCCAGGGCCAGTGCTCTACTCACTGTTCCATCTAGCCGCCCCAGGAAATTCCTAGTCTTAAAGAGTTGCCTAGCATACTAAGAACTCAGCCACACTGTATGTGTTTGAACAAAATAAAATCCTTCAAAATGCCTTCAGACAGATATCTACTCCAGCAAGCCACCCCATTAACCAAGTTAACTAGTATTAGTCAATTGTGTGAATGTTTCTTATTATTTTCCTATGTCATTTTGAAGTCTGAATGGTATATCAAAGCAGATGATGATTTGTCTATAGCACCACCAAAACAACAGCTGGAAGAGACCTTTTTAAACTGTGGAGAATTTAAGATCAATCAATGATTAAGCATTTATTAAGTACTAACTATACACCAGGCACTGAGATAGATGCTGGGGAGAAAACAACAACAATGAAACTATCCTTGCCCTGTAGGAGCTTACATTCTATCAGGTGAGGTAACAGATATACAAATCATACAAATGTGTTTATCTTGATGAGACTGCTAGTAACTTTCCTCCTTAAACTACTTTATATCAATTTTGTATTTATTCTCTGTATATAAATATATGCATATGTGTATATATGTATAAGACATGCAAGATACAACATCTAGGTGTTATGCATACCTGGTATCTGTCATTTGGACAGCCTTTCCCTCTCAGTAGCAACATAAGAGGTTTAGGAGTCATAATAATCACAGCATCATTCCTAGGAGTAGAACCTTCCAGGGCTTCTGTTTAGTGGGCTATGAATTTAGCTTGCTTGGGACATGCATTATCACTGTCATTGCTGTAGCATAACCAGGCTTTGCTGTGTCATCAAAGTTCTGTGACTCTTCTCCCCATCTGGATAAGAGAATCTTAGATTTGGAAAGGGTTCCAGAGGACCTGTTTTCCAACCCCTACCTGGAAGACAATCCTCCTCAGGCAATGTGCTGGACAAATGTTATGTTGGTTATTTAGCCTACATTGGGAATACAAAACACAAATTGTATTATCAAACATGAAATTCTTGTTTGTACAAAGTTAAATACACATGTAATCCAGGGCTCATACTCATTTGTATAAGGCTCTCCTTATTGGTGGAGAATTGTTATTTGATGCCCCATGCCAGCATGAGAAGCAGAGTTGATGAGAGTTTGGTAGAGGCAAGATTGTGGTTTTCTGGCTTCCAATTTTGAGAGAGGATTTCATGGTTTCAGATTCTCTTCAGGGAGGAGCCCCCAAAGGGAGAGAAAGACTTTGGGAAGAAGCCAATATGTAGAGGAACTGATGTCTCAATCAGCTCTATTGCTAACTTGCCACACTAGGGATTTGGGGGAATTTCCCCTTGGGTAACATCTGGGAAATCTTTCATAGTTGAGTTGAGCTATCTCAATCTCAGTGGGAGAGCTCATTCACTTTGTATATTGTCTGGCATATTCTAATCTATATTAGAAGAATCTAATCTCTATCCCATAGGGAGATCTCATTCACTCTGTATGTTGTCTGGTTTATTCTCATCTGTATAAGTTTCATTTGTTTTTGCTATCAGTTTAGAGAAATAGGTATATTTGCTATTTGTTCTCTGTGATGGTTTTTGTGAAACTATCATGTGGTGGGAAGAGAGTCAAACCTTTGGATATATAGTGAAACCCTCCTTCCCCATTAACAAGGGCTAATGATTAGGAGAGCAACTAGAACCTAAGTACCTCCCCTAGACTAACAATTTAGAGGGGGCAGTGGATATAATTCTACACTTGTACCCCCTCTCTGAGGAGAGCAGAATGGCTAACATTTTTGTACTAGTCTCCTGGTTCCCCTTGTGACAGGAATCAAAGTCTCTCCTTGAACCACATTTAAACAGATTCGTGTGGACACACCTAGTCTACATGGGCAATGCACACACATATGTGTACATAGTGGGCGTCTACCCACTTCTTCTGTGGCTGTGTTATGTTCTGATGTAGAGTTAGAGCTTTAGGCTTTCAAAGAACTGCATTTCTGACTGTGTGTTCTCCTAGCTTGGAACACATGCACTGGGATTTGGAATGTCCCCAGAGTCTAAGACCTCTTGATCCAACCGGGATTAGAGGAAATTGAAACAGAGTAGATGTCATACCCTGCCAAGTCACTGATAGAACTGGCTACCCACCTGACTATGGGAAGTCCCAGATGATAGGATTTTCCTTTTAACAGTTAACATTAACAAACACTGGTTTGTCCCTAACCACCTTCTCCTTCCTCCCCCCACCCCTCCCATCAACAAAGATGGTCAAATGTGAGCTGGCCCAGAGAGTATAAGTACTTTCCCAAGGCCACACAGTGAGTCAGATTCAGAGCCCAGGTCTCCAAATTTCCAGACTAATTTTCTATCCACCAGACCACACTTCCTTCCTGTCTTAAAGGACTGACAGTCTGAAGGTAGGCAGAAGACCATAAAACATATCAGAAAAATGTCATGCAGATAATCAAATAATCAAAGTGTGTGGCCTTTATATGTGGAAGATTCTATATAACAGGTGGATTTTTAGAAGGTTGGGGTGGGTTGGGGGTGGGGGAAATCAAGATGGAATAAAAATACCCTACAGCCTCTGCCTACCACTGGAAATTAAAGCAAAAATATAGTTGGCTT
This sequence comes from Gymnobelideus leadbeateri, assembly GCA_011680675.1. Taxonomy (NCBI): domain Eukaryota; kingdom Metazoa; phylum Chordata; class Mammalia; order Diprotodontia; family Petauridae; genus Gymnobelideus; species Gymnobelideus leadbeateri. The sequence continues at coordinate 470,559 of WOXC01000260.1, forward strand.
AAATCAACTTATATATAAACTATAAGGATGCTCTGAATTTAAGTAGTGGCATGAAAAAAGATATGTGATCAGAATGAGCACATGAGACTTAGCAAGGGGAGGTGATCTTTAAATTTTAAAAATCATATTTTGTGCTCTCCTCTGCAAAAAAAGAAAATCTTATTCTAATGGTGTCTTGATAAAGAAGTTGACATGGTTGTAATATTGAATTTAGAAAAGGAAAACATTCACAAAAACATCAGAATGATTAGACACTTGTACCCATAGAGCTAGAGCAAGTAGGTAATTACTCTCCCTCTTCACCTCTGTCTCCTGGCTTCCTTCAAGACACAACTCACATCTTCTGCAAGAGACCTTTCTTGGTCCCTCTCCTCCTTGCCTCTGAGATTTTATTGCATGTATGTGAATTTTGTGTGTTATATGATCAGTTTTATCTTGTTTCCCCTGTTAGAATGTGAGTTTCCTGAGGGCAGGGACCATGATGTTGCTTTTCTTTGTATCCCCAGAACTTTACCACAGTTCTTGGTACATAGAAGGCTAATAAGTACTTACTGACTGCCAGACTACAAAAGGAAATAGTGTTCTTCAAAGTGAAACAGTTGTAGAGTTGAAGAGGGAGATTATCTATAAAACACTATTTAATCTTTAAAGCCACCATTATTGATTGTTAAATGAAGGTTGTCAGGTCAGGGATATGCTGAACAAATTTAACAATCAGCTCTCCAAAAAAATTTTTTTTGTGCTCATGACATCCTTCTGGGTTTAAGTTGTAATGTTAACATTTTCTCTACCCCTTTCTTACTTTTAAACAATAAAAAGTCAAGCCCTGATTTGTAGCATTTGTTGATTTCTGAAATGCAAATACCCATATTGAAAATTTAACAAATTTAACAATTGATTCTAGCACAAACTTGGTAGTCGATTTGACTCAATGAGCATTTAGTAAGTACTAAGTGATGGGGATATAGATTAAAAAAAGAGACAGTCTCCATTCTCAAAGAGCTTTTAACCTAATGGAGGAAGACAATGCAGAAAAGGAAGCTGAAAAGTGTGAGTGTGGTTGGTGGGATGCAATGGGAGGCTAATAGAGGCATGTTATTTAATGGGGTAGAGACCAAGCAGAGCTACTGATGGAAAATGGTGAGTTACCTGCCAAGTTCTGAACCCTCTCTAAGGGGAGGCATTGGGAAGAGTTTTTTGCTCCACCCTCCAACCCTCCAATCAGAGGGGAGAGGCAACTGAGAGAGTTATGTTGTGTCAGAAATGGAGTCAGTATTCATGGTGATGAGATTTTGCGTGATCAGCTTATTCTGGGAGAGAACTGATGTTCCCTGGAGTGAAAACCAAGCAATTACCTGCTCTGAGTACAGGGCAGACATGGAATTCTAATAGGGTCTCAATCCCCAGGCCCTGGCTTAGCTAAAGCACAGGGAATTCACAGTGCTAAAAGAAGTTCCTAAGGGACATTGGGATAATAGATCTCAGAGGAGTTCACAGTGAACCAGTAACTACCAGAGACCTTTGAGATTTGAACTGGGAAAAGAACACTGCACACACACACACACACACACACACACACACACACACACACAAACACCCTTCTAAGGAGTATGGCAACCACCCTTAGAGTAGGGGGGGAAAACCCCCAAAATTGCATAATGTATTTCCTCACAGGTTATTTCTTTCAATAAAAGCTTCTTTTATGGAAGATGACCTTTTCTTCATTTCTCTATATCTTTTAGTCGTTTTAAAAAAAGTTTTCTTGATGTCTTTTCTTTCTTTAAACTACAATCTGCCTGCCTCCCAGTGGAACTTTCCCTCGTAACACAGAAAAACAGGTAAGAAAAACCAGCCAGCACAGTGACTAGGTTTCAAAGTATATGTGACATTGTGTGTCTGTCATGCTCTACCTCTCTACTAAGAGAAAGGAAATCTGTTTTCTGAGAGCATACTGGTCATTTTCATTATTTTGAGTCTATCTGAACTTTAAAGCTACTTTTTAATAACATTATTATTATCGTCATAAGCCATTGATAGTCCTTTTTAATTTTTTATCAATATCTCATTTTTTTGCATCACCAAAATTTTCCCCAGTATACCTTTACTTCTCATAGAATCATTCTATATGAAAAATATTTTTAGAGATAAAAAAGGAAAAAAAGCAAAACTGATCAATACATTGAATAATGTCAGAAAATATGTGTAATGTGCCACATTTATGGACCTTTCACCTCTGGAAAGGAATGGGCAGAGAATGCCTTCAACAATAATTTCTTTGGAGTCGTGATTGTTCTATGTAATTTTTCAACATTTGTTTCTTGTGGTTGTTTTTTTTTCCATTTAAATTATTGTAGTTGTGTATTTTGTTTTCTTGGCTCTGCTTATTTCACTTTGTATCAGTTTGTATAGATCTTTTCATGCTTCTCCATATTCAGCATTCATCATTTCTTCTTAAAAATTTATTTCTATTTTTTCAATAAACACCATTTTTTAAATTACCAGTAGTCTGCCAGGTATTGTGGTAGGTGCTGAGGATACAAAGACCAATATGCCACAATTTCCTGCCCTCAAGGAACTTACATTCAATAAGGGGAAATGGCATATAATTTCTTATAGCACATAATATTCCATCAATTTATTTACTACAATTGGTTTAGCCATTTCCCAATTGTTGAGGTTCTGCTTTGTGTCCAATTCTTTGTTGCCCCCCAAAATCCACTATAAATATTTTGTACATATGATGACTTTCTTCTGATCAGTGACCTTTCTTTTCATCATTTTTTATGTCACCAAATTATTCCATTATATTTATGTAACTATTGTTCAGCCATTCACCAGTAGATAGGCACCCATTTTGTTTCTTGTTTTCTGAGACCACAAAGATACTGCCATTTCAAGTCATTTGCCAGCTTTCCCTTCCAACTCTCAGTGACTGAGGTGTGCACATTAAGTGTTCCTAACCATGAAAAAACTCAGTGCTCTTAACTGTGGTAGGTTAACATCCTTCCTTTGTTTCCTATTACGATGCCCTGTTCCATGCACTTTGTTTAGCATGTTGACAGTTGGAAACCCTCCAGCTTGCCTCCAAATCATCAAAGGCCCCTCCCCAGCAGGCAAGGGCTTTTTAAAGACCAATAACATATCATTTACTTCATTAACGTGCTTTCTTATAAAAAGAGAAGGGGAAACATCTCTCTAGGAAATTATTACAATGCAATCATGTTATATAAGAAAAGAGACTGTAAAGTCCACTTATATTTTAAAAAATACACTTTTAAAAAACATTCACTTATATTTAAAAAAAATACACATCCTAAATTACATATGTCTTGTTCATTCTTTTTAAACTTATAGTGTGAGCAAAAAAAATATACCACAACACTTGGTTCAAAAGTGGCTGTTGTTCCCAGTCACTTTTAGGAATTGAGTTTACAACATTAGTGAGTTCCCCTTGTGATCTCCATTTTGGAGAGTCAACTAGGGGAATTGAGGAAATTGGGGAATTTCCAGGCTAGTCAACCTTTGGTTCAGTCTGTCAAAAGATTTGTGATTTTTTTTGGTGTATGTGTGCAACCCCATCCACCTGTGTAGCTTTAGCCCCTTGTAATGTTAATGGAATGTAAGATCTTCCCTGCCCATTAATACGCCTCAAGTGGAGCCCATTAAGAGAAACTTGATTAGGGGAGGCTTGTTTTTCAGGAAGGCCCACACCTTTTGTTACTTTGTAATTAGGCAGTGGGTTACGAGGGCTATGATGCCCTCTGACCCTGAAGAAGTGTATATATACTCTGGGGTTAGCATTTTGCTTTGGGACTCATTCATTGGAAGAGTGTTTATGTGATTTGGCCAGATGAGACTCTGGGTAGCCATTAAGGAGCCCCCCCCACCTTTGAAAAACCCAGATGCTGGTGCTTCTCTCTCTGGTAACTATGTATGTATTGCCTTGGTCAGATAGTTGGATCTGTCTGTTGATCTGTGCTAATTTCTCAAATAGTTAGAAGCCCAGTGTGTTGGTTTTCATTTCTCTGCTTGTCTTTTCTCTATTTGCTTTGTTTGGATTCTCTGAAATTCAGGGTGCTGACTTTCCCCCTGAACTAGTGAATGCAGCGAAAAAGATTGTTGATCCCTTGAACAGCCATCTTTCCTAATAAAGCAGACCTAAGAACATGTTCTAGCAGTCATTTTGGGTAGGCCAGTGTAGTTGCTGCTACACCTGTCCACAACTTGGTACATGGTGATGATCAAATGAGGCTATGAAGTGTATTGCAAACCTTGAAGTGTTGTGTAAATAAATGTCTGTATTGTTGATGATGGTGAGTTTCTGTTGCAAAAAATGTTCATCACTGTGTCACCAGTCTTTAGTCCCTAGGATCATGAGATCCTGATTCGAGGGTTTGAATTAGAAATCATCTAGGCCAATGGCTTCCAAAGTGGGGAACATAGCCCTCAAGGAGCATTTGATCAGTTAATTAGGAGAGTGGGTGGGAACATCAACCAATTAGAGACTTCTAGCCAACCAAGGGACTTATTTCCCTTATACTCACACCCACCCTAAATATCCAGCATTTTCCCACTCAATGCTCTCTACCCTTTGTGCAGTGGTCCCTTAGGGCAGTTATAACCTAACCACTACCCAGGCAGCTACAACAGCAGGAGCTAATCAGGTGCTATTGGGAAAATACTATCCTACCTGCAACACAGAAGCTCCTAGTCACCAGATAACTTGATGGCTGTGGTGGGCTTTCACTGAGATTCAACTCCCCCCTTTTTGTTTTGGGTGGGACAGAGTAAATCTCACAAGATAAGGCTACATGGATGGGTGGTGATATTCATCACAGATCTCATTACATTACTTCCCCTCCCCACACCAAAGAAAACCACTTTTTATTAAAACAAATTTTCTTATTACTGTTAGGGGTATTATATCCTTTCAGTCACTCAGATTTCCAATTTTGATGTCATTCCCCTCACCTTAGATATCTACTATGTTGCCAAATCTCAATGTCTTTACACGTCTTTTCTTTTATGGTTGGTGATCCTCTATTTCAGACCCACATTACTGCTCACTTGGACTATTGCAAACAACCTACTTAAAGTCTCCCTCCCTAAAGCTTCTCCCAACTCCACACAACTGAAAAAGTATCTTTCTAAAGTGTGCCTCTAACCATGTAACCCTGAATAAACTCCAGTGCTTTCCTATAGATTATAGACTATAAGGCCAAGTAGCATTTTGTCTTAATCTCATCCTTGTTAGTTTATATTTTTGTGTAAATTTTATAATACATAGAATTAATTTTTATAGTCAGTCAAAAGCATTTATTAAGCACTTACTATGTATGCCAAACATGGTGCTAAATGTTGGGGATACAATGAAAGGTAAAAAATATTCCTCAAGGAGTTCATATTCTAATGGAGAAGATTAAGGGCAAAAATAAATTGTACATATAAGATATATACTAAGTAAGTAGAAAATGGTATCAGAGGCATGGCTCTAACAGAAGTAGGGAGGGTGACCTAAAAAGCTGATAGAAGGTAGGATTTAAGTTGAGTCTTGAAGTATACACATACACACATATAATTATAAATAAGTAAATATACACATTTTGTGAACATGTGGTCAACATTTTTTTTACTGATATGGTGTGTGCTATCAAAAAGTTTGGAAATCATTGATCTAGTCCAATACCCTCATTTTATAAGAGAGGAAACTGAGGTTCAAGGAGGATTTAAAAAATGAACTTTACAAAACAGAGCTGATTTAATGGCTATGAATACTTGGCTCCAGAGGGTGTGTGTGTGTGTGTGTGTGTGTGTGTGTGTGTGTGTGTGTGTGTGTGTTTTGTACATGAATATGCTGTTTTTGTTATGCAACACCTCCAGGCTCTTCTTTTCATTCCCCTATGTGGGAGTGGATGGGTGCTTGTGTGAAGTTGTAAGGGTGTTTTAGCCCAGGTGACCAGGACAGGAAACAGCATAAGGGGAGAATAGCACAGTAGCTGACTTGTTCTGAGGCACAGTTACACCCAGCATCTCCCCCTTGCTCTTCAGCTCTGCCTCCCTCAGAAACTTTGTGGTTTTCATTCAGGGTTTCCATTTAGCACCAGTTGCTGCTGGGCTCCACCACTGAGGAGACTTCCTTTTGGGTTACCTGGTGGAGATGCTGCCAGTCAACCACAAAAGCCCTGTTTTGAATCTTCTCTGTGGTAAGGGGACCAGCTTAGGCTAAGAGCTCAGCTAGCTGCCATGATAAAGCTGATGCTCTAGGAGTATGTTGGTTGACCAAACTGGTCAGCTGACAAATGTCTTAAAATACAGAGTGAGGATATTTTTGTTTTTGTTTTCTTTTTAAAATTGTACTTGTAAAATTAAACACACTGAAGGACCACTTCTAGAAAAAAGAAGGTGGATTGGAAAGAGTTCAAGGAGTCTTATTAAAATTTGGCCATACAGCTATTAAAAAATTAGATAAAATTCTCCAAAGTATGGTTACAAAAATATCTCAGCTAATAATTTACTGTCTGGTTTGAATGAGTTTAACTTTAAGGTGTGGTGGCTCTGGAAACTTATTGTGAGTCACTGTATAATAACTGGCTGTACCACCAAACATCAGCCCCCACACAATTTTCCAGCTCTGAATTTCGACTGTTTTTGTATAACGTGAAAATAATGCAGGCTTCGTTCTAGGGATGGAGTAGTTAACATAGTTTTAGAATTCATTAAAAACTTGTGTTTGATGTTTTACAACAAGCTGATATGCTCTGATTCTCTCAGGAAGTATTCTGTTTCTCTTTGGCAAATGAGGACCTTCTTTAAAAGGGGAAGCATACAAATAGAATCCATTATCTATCAACTAATTTTCTTCTATGTTGGCCCTGGGTCTTTTTCCCACAAAATGCCCAAATGGGATCTTAGAAGCATTCTGATGATTCCTACCTTCTTCCTTCCAGGGAAAGCTAAGTAACCCAATGAGCATAGACTTTTAGGGTCATTGGTCTACATCTAGAGTTGTATGGGACCTTAATGAGTCTTCTAGTACAAGAGAGGTGTACAGAGTGAGTTGGGAGTTGTGATGTAGCAGGCTTAAAAGTCTAAAATTTGTTCTACTTCAGGTTTACTTTTCAGCTCTGCAAATGGTGAATCTTGATGGCTATCAGGCGATGAGCTATATCTGGAAAAATTAGTTCATACCACCTAAACACTCTATACAGATTTCCCCCAGGAAGCTGCTCCTCTTGCCTGACTGCCCTCCCCTTTCTTCTCTGCTATCAAAACCTCATTCATCCTTCAAGGTTCAACTGAGATCTCAGCTTTTCAGCTCTGTGACCTTTCCAGATGGGAGTGATTTTTTACTTTTCTGAAAGTCTTTACTGTACATCTGAAATTCACCATTGTATGGTTAGTTATTTTTTCATGGGTTTATACATTACTTTCTTAATAAGACTAAAAGATCTTTGAGGGTTTCCCATAACTCCACAGGAGTTGTCTTGCATGTGCATGTCCTCTGAGCAGTTATTTCATCATATTCCATTGTAGCAGCAAGCACCCTAGCATACCCAGGATTCTAGCTATCTCAGGTTCTTAGATCTGCTTTTCTAAAGGAAAGCAACTCAAAATGGGTTAACAATCTTACTTTAACCAGTCAAACATATATCATTTACCTAGTTCAGGGGAAAAAGTCAGCACCCTGAACTTCAGAGAATACAAACAGAAGTTACAACAGAAAATAACACAATTTGGCAGATAGGGCTTCTGGCTGTCTGACCATTCCATCCATACCTAGTTAGTTACCATAAAAGGAAACACCATCATCTGGGTTTTCAAAGCCGGGGGGCTCAATGGCTGCCAAGAGTCTCATCTGTCCAAATCATGCAACTCTTCCCAAAGTGAACCCCAAAGTAAAACCTCACCTCAGGGTATATCTCCTGGCTCAGACAATGTCAGAACCCTCTTGACCCACTGCCCAATCACAAAGTAACAAGGTATGGGCATTTCTGAAAAACAAGCCTCTAGCCACAGGCCCCATGTGACCACATTCAGCCTATTATTACAGGATGACTGCTTGTTGGGTATGATGTAGGAAGATATTCTTACTAATGCTTGGATTGCACTAGATTAGCTTCTTAGTCAGCTTTTAGATTTCTGTGATTGTGTGAAAGGGGCAGAGTATATTTTCAAATCAGGGGAGGTTCTCAGATTCACTCAAGCCTATCAAGGGGCAAAAGGGGCAGGGAAGATCTTCAGATTTTCATTATCATTACATTTAATGTAATGCTAAGCACAAGCAACTTCCAGGTTCAGATTACAAGGGTAGCAAACTCCATTTATGTGGTAACAGATTAAGACAAGACATTCACAGAAAAGAGAAAATAAAAATACAGGGTAATGCAGTCATTTAGTAAGTTCTCAATTCAATCACAAAGTACTAAGGTCCAAGTACTCCACCCCTGGGCAGTATATTCATTTAGTCAATCACAAAGTCTTTTCTCTATTCAACTGGAGATTAGTTTCCAATCATAAACAAAGTACATTCATTTGGTCAGTCACAAAGTATAAAAGTCAAAAGTTTTCCTGGATCAGAACTGGATTACAATCAATTATAATCAAACCATCCGTCACCACCAAGCACCCTCTTAAAGGGGCAGTGGAGAGCACAAAGGCCTTCTACCCACACATTCAATACCCAAAGAGAGGTCTTTTCTTCATCTTGACCTGAGGCAAGTTCTCAGCAATCTCTGTTCCCGGGGACAAAGCTTAACAAAGCCACAACATACATTGCCAGCATCCTCATTAATTCACTCTCTGCCTGCAGAACAGTCTCAGGATCCCTGAAAACATCAGCAAGGCCCTCCTCCAGTATTTCTGTAAACATATAACAAGAAAATCCTCCTTCAGGGTTTCTGAACCAACATCAAGATTCCAGGACCTCTGCAAAAACAGCATTGTTCTTTACCAGCAGACAAATCTGGCAAAGTAACATCAAAACAGACAGAACAAATACCGGCACCACAGTCATGTCTCCTCAGTTCTCAGCAGCTCCAGGTGGCAGTTCTCAAAAGTCCTGGCTAGCTCCAACTGGCTCTCAGCAATCTGGGTGGCTTTGCCTGGCAATTCTCTCTCTCTCTCTCTCTCTCTCTCTCTCTCTCTCTCTCTCTCTGCCTCCACTATGCTGCTCCCAAAAGTTCTTCTGGCCTCTCTCTGCTTGGGCCTCTCTCTAAATCCATGGCACTAGCTCCTCCCAGTTCAGCCCTCTCTTTTCATGTCAAGAAGTCCATCCCACAAGTGGGATTCACAAGCTCTGGGTTTTAACACAACCTGAAAATCAAGCTAATACAAGGGGATCTTTAAATTCCATTATCATTACATCCATACACTACAGATACCCTTTCTGGCCAATTAGAGTTCCATAAAGGTAGCCTTTCCATACCTTGTCATTTTCCATTTCTTCTCCTTCCCCCTTGCAGCTACACACAGTTGCCTGATACCTTGGGACAACTCTAACCAAAGCTAAATCACTATGGACAATGATAACCAACTTAAACTCATTTCTCATTTATCCTTATTCTGTCTCCCTGTCATACTCACCCCATCCCAGTGATTCCAAACTCCTATTTGGCATAGGTCAAACCCTGTTGTCCACCCCCCCACCCCCCACTACTCCCTTATTTCTTCCCCTTTCAAGCCAACCTTCCCACCCCACCCCAATATCCTACTTTAAATCTACACAACCCTTTCACTGTGCTCTCTGGGATGCTTACTCACTAGGGGAAAAATTACTTTTATATTAAACCTTTTGCTTTCTTGCTCCCTTCATTTTCATGCATTCACTGAGAGCTGGATCCTTCTCTCTCTCTCTCTCTCTCTCTCTCTTTTTTTTTTTTTTGCTTTTTGGAGGGCAAATGGGGTTAAGTAACTTGCCTGAGGTCACACAGCTAGATTTTTGTTTGTTTGTGTGTGTTAAGTGTCTGAGGCTGGATCTGAACTCAGGTCCTTCTGACTCCAGGGCCTGCGCTCTACTCATTGAGCCACCTAGCTGCCCCCAAGCTGGATCCTTCTTGATGACGTACTTTCCCTAGTTACCCTTTCTACTACTGATTGTACTTTCACTCATACCCCCTAACTCATTAGACCTAGTGGGTAAATTGGAATAAGCTTTGCTCCCCATCATCATTTCTAGGCTTTCCCTTTACCACCATAACTCAGTAACCTTTCCTTCTTTTGAGTTCTTTCAATACCTGTTGATTACCCAATCAAGATTGTGGTAGTTTCTAGACTTCTAGGACACTTCCCTAGTGAGTTCAATGTTTCACTCAGTCTTTCTCTTTTTCCAAACTCCTGCCCTCATACTAGGGGACTTCAACATACATATTATGTATGTATGTGTTCCTCAAACACCGTAACTTCCTAATTCCTCAATTTACTTATTTCCCACGACCTACTCCTTCACCCCAATCACAGGTACACCTAGAGATTCTGCTGGCATCCCACCTCTCCTTTTGCCTTGCATCCTCCAAACCTATTCGTTGCCCTTTGTCTAAACCCTATGCCCCTCAGTTCTTTACCAGGTAATCATGCCTGCACTGGTTTCTCTTTCTTCTCTTTCCTCTCTTGATGCCTTGGTAAACCAGTTCAGCTGTTCATTATTCTCTCCTTTCAACTTTCTTCCCTACTGATCTATTGAAGATTTTGTCCTGCCAACCCCAGTCTTAGATTAATGCCAATATACACTCCCTTTGCTCCTTCTCACATGCCATTGAACTTAGATGGAGAAAAATCACAAAACTGGTTTGATTAGGCATGCTCCAAATTAATTTACATCAACTAATTTGTGTTGAGCGATTCCTTTTACATTTCTCTAATTGATTCACTATTCCACTCACCACAAGAGCTTTTCCAAACCTTTTCATCCCTTCTCAAACTTGCCATAGACATTCTTCCCTCACTTTCTCAGCTGAGAAACTTGATTCATATTTCATTGGGGAAAAAAAACGAACAAAGATGAGGCCATTTCTTAAGAGCTCCATCTTCTCTATTTCTCCTTCCACATCACTCTGATGCTTTCTATAACTATATTCTCTTTCACCTCTCTACACATGAAGAGGGGGCCCTTCTTGCCAAGGCAAATCCTTCTCCATATACAAATGATTTCATTGCATTCCTTCTTCTCTTGTATATGGCCCCCTCATTCCTCTGACACTGCCATCTTGGTGGAGGCCTTCATCATTTCACATTTAGTCTATTTCAATAAATTGTTGGTTGGTTTTCCAGCCTCAAGTTCTCTCCTGACTCCAAATTCATCCTCTACTCAATTGTCAAACTGATCTTCCTAATGCATAGGTCTAGCCATATCATCCCTCTATTCAAGAAACTCCTGTAGTTCCAGGATGAAATATAAAATCCATTGTTTGGCTTTATAATTTAAATAAAATCTGAATTAAGTTGTTCTGACTTTATTGCCTAATACCTTCCTACCTTTCTAGTCTCCTTACACCTGATTCTCCTCTATGCACTCTGTGATCTAATGACACTGGCCTTCTTGCTATTCCTGGTTGTCCTAACTAGGAGGTTGAGAATGGAGAGAGGCATTAACTGGGCACAACCAGTGAAAATACTCCTCATCAAGAGAGGGGGTGTTTCATGCCAGGAAATTTGTTTATATTTCCTAAAGCACAAGTCTGACCATGTTGCTCAAGAACCTTTAGTAACTCTCTATTGCCTTAATGATAAAATATGAACACCTGTTTGGTGTATAAAATCCTTCACATCTGGCTCCAATTTCTCTTTCTTGACAGATTTCATACAACTCCCCCTCCTCTCACATACTCTATATTCCCAGAAAATTGGCCTCTTTGCTTTAAGCAATATGCAATAGTCCTCATTCCTCTTTGCCTTTGCATGTGATAGGGTTGATATGTCAAGAAAAAAAAGTCCCATTGATTTAGTAGGTCAGATAGCTTTGGGTATGGTCACTGTGGACAGCATAGAGGTCATGTTTGGACTAAAGAGCTACCGCATCTTGAAGTTTTAGGACGTAGCATCACCATCAGCAAAATAACTATTAAGTCCTGAAACCACTCCTGTTGGTGTGGGTGTGCAGAGTAGGCAATGAGTATGAAACTTTATATAGTTGGGTATTAAGTATGGCATAAAGATAAGGAGAATAAGAATCTAGGGTATTAGTGAGAACACAGATGGAATGGCTGACCAATGGATCTAAACTGAGTTTTTATTGTTATTGTTCAGTCTTGTCTGACCCTTCTAGGCTGAGTAGTGAGTCAAATCAAAGCAAATGTGAACTGGTGAACTTCAAGAATAGTAAAAGGTAAAAGACCTGTAGGCCACAATGAAGGCAATGAATAGGTCCTGTGGAATTGAGGGTATAGGAGAAATGGAATTCTAGAATTCTAGATTTAAAAATTAAAAGGGCCTTAGAGGTTATCCATCTCCCCATCCCCCATTTTGCAAATGAGGAAACTGAAATCTAGAAAGATCACAGGATCACAGGATCATAAATTTAGAGGTTGAAGGGATCTCTGAGAACATTTAGGTCCAACTAACTCACTTTACAGATGAAGAAATTGAAGCTAGAGAAGTTAAGTCATTTCAAGGGCACAGGGGCATTAACTGGCAGAGTCGAGATATGGATCCAATTCCACTACCTCCAAGTAAGCATGCTTTCCACTGAGTTTTGGTAAGTATGTTGTGTTAAGAAAGGGGCATTTCAGAACTTGAGCTTTGGAAAGGGGTTGGTTCCTAGTGATAAGGAGGTTCCAGGATGCTTTTGAGCAGCTGAAATGGAATGGAGAAGGAAGTCACTGAAATTGAGATCAAAGAACTGTCAAGGCAGGATATCACCCTGCCTTATTATCATATCCACAGGTCATCACTGTGGACATAGATGTTGCCAAAGATGCCAAGGCATCACTGCGAATATGGGAATTCCCAAGTATGACAGAGCAGCATGATAGACACAGAAGTCCCTGAAGATGACAGCAGGGGATGATGAGAACTCTGAATCTGGTGTTTAAATCATTGAGTAAGAAAGTCCAAGTTAGTAGATAATGGCAGAAAGCTTTTGTGGACTAAATGAGTGTGCACGGCTATGTTAACTGAGAAGTGAATGCTGAAACACTTTTTAAGGACAGGAAGAAGGTGGTATGCTGTGAGCTCCAAAAGTTATTGAGAGATGCAGGGTAAATTGTTTGGAAACAGCATAATAAAGAGTAAGCCAATCTAGAGAAGACTGTGCCTGTCACAAGCCTGATATCTGTCAGGAGAACTTAACAACAAGAAGAGGGTCTGGACAGCATACAATCGTGGTTTTAGGTAATTTTTCCTTTGTTAGTGAAAGCCAATCTTTTTTTTGGGGGGGATGTGAAATTTTCACCCCTGGACAGCAAAGTTTCTCAGTGTCAAATGTCTGTCATGAATTTTGTTTGTGGCCACCTCATAAGCCTATAATTTCAAAAACACAGCAATTATCTTAACCAAAGTGCTATTGAGTGCACTTTCCACTCGACGATCCTTAGGTTTCTTTCCCAACCATGTTTGCCACGAGCAGAAAGCACCATGTGGACTTAAATGAGTGGGCATGTCCATGATAACTGAGAAGTGAATGATGGAAAATTTGCATAGTGTAACTGAAGATACTGGGAATGATGCTTAGGGATGAATATTTTCATGATTCCCTCCAACTAAGACTTAGAGAGATAACAGCTGGAATATTGTGCTCCCTTTGTGGGACCTTACTAAGAGCAAGCTTTCAGCATCCAACTCATGACCCACCTTCTCCCTTCAGTTGAGTCCAATCCAATCCAACAAATTGTTGTATAAGGTGCAGTTCTAGACTCTGGAGTGACAAAGACAAAGGGAATTTAGTCCCTGCCCTCACAGAGCTTCCATGCTGCTGGGGAAATAATTCATGTATACAAATAAGTAATTGTAAAGTGTATGTAAAATAATTTCAAGAGAGAAATATTTCTCATACCTGGAGGAATCAGGAAAGGCACCTCAACTGTGCTTTGAGGGAAACTAAGGATTTTACAAGGTGGAGATAAGGAGGGAAGCACATTCCAGATATGGCAGACCATATATGCAATGACATGGAGGAAGAATGAAAATGTCTTATATACAAGATATTTGTTCTTCCATGTAAGGTATATTACTATTTTATCTAAGTCTATGGCCAGTACAATTTAATAGACATTTATTTAACTAGAAATCTCTTGTATGCCAACTACTATGCCAGGTGCTAGCAGAGTTACGAAGTTTAGAGAGGATGTGATCCCTCCATTAACATAGCTTTCAGTCTAGCACAGGAGCAAAACAGGTAAGAAGAACCATAATGCACAATATTATGTGACAAGTTATCAATAAGAGGAATCAGGAAAGTTTCATATAGAAGGAAACATTTGAGATAGGCTTTAAAGAATGACTATAGGTGAAGGGAAGGCACAGAAGTAAGAAAATACCATTTTTTCATGAGGACAAAGGAAGGCAGAAAGTGGTCTAGGTTGGCTATAGCAAGGGGTACATAGAAGGAAGCAATAAGAGAAAGGTAGGTTGGTGCCCTATTGAAGAAGGCAACATACAAAAGAGAGAAAAAAATGTATTCGATGGCTTATTAGGAACTTTGTACTCCAGTTCACAAAGTCAGAAGTATAACCAGGAGAGGAATGAAGGTTGACTGGCCTGGGAACTCCCCAAACTCCTTAGCTTCCTTGTCTGACTCCCTAAAATGGAGGTCCCAAGTGTCAAGTGTCAAGATCCTCCTGGCACCAGGGCCAGTGTTCTATTCGCTTTGTCACCTAGCTGCACCAGGAATGCTTTCTTTATAATGTGTCTCCATTATCTTGACATCTCCTCATAAGACCTTAAACAAAGTTAAGTGGGGAGGGGGCCCTAGCAGCTTAGGGGATAAGAAAAGTCTTTGTGTAAGATGTGGGACTTGAGAGCAGATCTGAGGAAAGACAAAAATTCTAAGTGAAGAAGATGAGAAAATGCATTTTGGGCATAGGGAAAAGAATATGTTAAGAGATCATGCTGGAGGTGAAGATGAGAATTGTGTGTAAGTAAACACTAGTGGGCAAAATGGCTGGACAAGAGAGTGCGGGAAGGGAAGTAAAGTATAATGAGATTGGAAGGGTAGGTTAGGGCCAAACTGTGCAGGAATCTAGAGGGTGAAACCAAGGAGTTGATAATTTATCCTAGAGGCAGTAGAAAGTGTTCAGTCGATTAGGGAAGTGATATGGCAGCTGAGTGGAGGATAGATTGAACAGAAGAGAGACTGGAGACAGGAGTCTATTATAAGAAGAAATTCAGGCTTGAATTAGAACAATGTTTGTATGAGTAGACAGAAGGGAATGGATGTAAGAGCTACTGTGGAGGGAGAAATGACAAGATTTGGCAACTGTGGTTGGTATGCGAGGGGGAGTAAGGAGTCCAGGACAATGACAAAGTTGCAAAACTGGGTGACTGGAAGTACCCTCCATAAAAGTATGGAAGAGAGGTAGGTTTTAGGGAAAGATAAGTTTTGTTTTGAACATGATGCTTTTGGCCTGTCGAGTATTCAAGTCAGTTGGAGATAGTGAGTGAAACTCAAGAGAGGGAGTAGGGTTGGACATAAAGATTTAGGAGTTCTTGCCAGAGAGTGATAATTAAGCTCACATGAACTAATAAGTTTACAGAGAAAAACAGAATATAATGATAGAACGGAAGGAGACTTAAGACCAAACCTTGGAGTAAACCCACAGTTAGCGGGTGTGTCATGAATGATGAACCAGCAAAGGATACTGAGAAGAAATTGTCAAATACAGAGGAGGAAAACCAAGAATTCATACCAGTGTTCAGAGCCAGAATTATAAAAACCTAGAGAAGAGAAAATATTTAATAGGACTCCTCTGGTTATAAGCCCCTCTTTAATAGCACCTTGTGCTCATCCCAAAGTTGTCCAATGGAGTCTTTGATAAACATACTTGGGGTAAGAGGGAAACAGCTGATGATAACATAATGTATTTCTCCTCTGGGAATATTCACAGCCTAACAGAAAGAATTTCACTCTGCCTTCCTCTCCCAGAGCCATACAGACTTGGTTTCCTCTTTAAGGAGCTTGGATACCCTGAAGTGTTTGTGCACTATCTTTCTCTTGCCATCAGCTTGAGTCCACTATAGCTGTATTCCCTTCCATTTGTTAAGGGTCATTCACTAGCACCATTTCATTTAATATTTTAACATTGAGTAGCTTTTGCAAAAGAATATTTACTTCAAAGATATAACAAGAACAAGCATATATGCATTTCCATCCAATACCTCCAGGGTATACTCAGTTTCTGGGGGAGTAGACTCAAAACTTTGGTTAGTTCCTATATAATATTGATCCCACCAACTTCACAGTTAAAATCAGGATTGCTGCCATGTGAGTTCTGGTTTTATCTTTCAGTGGCATAGATTTAGAAGGCTGATCCTGAAGACTGTTCCTTGTTTCTTGGGAACATTATTGAGGGGCTGTCTGCAAGGCCTGGGCTAGATTCCAACTCTTGGATTACTGCGGTTGGAGACTCCAGTCCATGCACAGAACAGAACAGAAAAGAACAAACCCCAAATCCTAAGATCCAGGTCCGTTTCTCAAGGAACACATGGTTTCAAAGGGAAAAATGCTGATGCCTTCTTCCCTTAGAGCATTTTCTCTCACCTGTTGCTATAGGAGGAAGAGTCAAGCTCTTATAATAGTGGATGAAGCCAAGAGGTGGCCACTGACTCAGACCTGGCCATGTATTTAGCTAACTAAAATCTGTTACAGAATGTCCACAATGCTCCATATTCTCTTCATTCTTCTCTTATAGGTCATCACTGTTTCCCCAGAAACAAGGTCCCCAGCATCTTCCCTGTGGAGCATATAGCAAGCTGATTGGGTCTGCACATACATCTGAGCCCCATTACATTAATAAGGCGTGAAGCCCTTACTTAGCTAAAGGAATAGACTGTTACAATAAAATAAAAGTTTGTAAATGCAAGTACAAAATGTCATTACTTAATAGCCCATATAATGAATGCCATAAGGCTTTCTAGGCCAAGCCACTTTATATCTCTAGGACAGTTTTCTAGTCTTTGGGAAGGTCTCAGAAAGTCATCTAGAAAGTAGTGGAATTTTAGGCCTCAACAAAGACTGAGGAAGGCAAGTGAGGGGACCTTCTCCTGGATCTTTCAGTCATACCATATGGGCAGCTTCCTACTCTATACCAGTGAACGGATCTAATTACCCACCAAGGAGTTCCACAGTTGAGGGTCCTCCTCCTCCTTAGAGTATTGGTAAATTTCAGATTTTGCTTCTTTACTCCTTTGCTTTGTTTAAATAAATCTGCATTTTCTTTTGGCTGTGAGGTTTATGTATAAAAATGTATCAGGCCTGTGAAATTGAGGCAAATCTCTTCCTCTCTCTGAGGCAGCGAGGTGATTTCACTGTGCATAGAGCACTGGACCTAGAGTTGGGAAGATCTGAGTTCAAATCTACCTCACATACTTGTTAGTTGGACAAATTACTTAACCTGCTTGCCTCAGTTTCCTCATCTATAAAATGAGAATAATAATAGCACCTACCTCCCATGGTTGTTATCAGGTTCAAATAAGATAATAAAAACACTGTATAAATGTTAGGTATTATTATTAGTAATAATATTTAGTATGATAGCAATGATAAAGATAATTAATAATAATATTTGTAAAGTGGTTTGTAGTCCTTAAAGTACTATGTAGATGGTAGCTATTATCATTATTAGAGGCAGCTAGGGGGTGTAGTAGATAGAGTACTGGGCCTGGAGTCAGGAAGACCTGAGTTCAAATCTGGCCTCTGTGACCCTGGGCAAGTCACTTAACTTCTGTTTACCTTAATCTACTGGAGAAGAAAATGGCAAACCACTCTGGCATCTTTGCCAAGAAAACCCCATGGATAGATGGTCCACTGGGTCATGAAGAGTTGGGCAAGATGGAATGACTGAATATTATTATTATAATTTTCCACACATTTATTTTTGTGAAGTTCTCACTGAATTCCCCAGAATTGAATTTACCTTTCTCACTCTATTTTTGCTTTGGAACAGAAGTTTCAGAATGAGTTTTGTGGATCATGTTTTGTCTTTCAGGACTCAGCTACATTTTATCTTAGAATGCAGTAAGGGGAAGAATGGGGAGCAATCACCTAATACTTCCTGGTGAAATAGTCTTTATCTTGACAGCTTATGATTACACCTTCATTTTGGCCCATGCTACAGGGTCTTCAAAAATAAGCAAGTTGTAGCTGATTTCAAATAGAAATGCAAATTTCCAGCCCATGGATATTTGTGGAGAAGAACAAGGGGTTAGGGAAAGAGAACTAAAGATTAAGCTGTTCCAAGCAGATGTTCTCACGTGGGTGAGTTCCATTAGGTCACAGTTAAAGCTGGATGCAAATTAGAAACTGCAGAAATGAGGAAGTGTGTTCATTCCTGTCTTGGCCTTCCCTGCCATGGTTTGTAGCTCCTAAAATATGGACAGCACTGTCACTAGGTGAAGCATTAGTATGACTGAACCATCTCTCTGTCTCCCAGCCAGAGCCTGGTGGCTATAAATTTTTAATCTTGTGGAAATAAACACAATTCAAAAATTAATTTGTATAAAGTTTGTTATGTCATAAACAGAGCATCAAATTATCTTCTAGCACGAACAAGAATTCAAGTAAATTGCCCACCTCAGAAATATTTTTTCTTTTTCTTTTTAATGTTTCTTTGGTTGTTGGCTATTTTTTCCTGGTGACAGGGGAAAAAAGCAAAAATACTCCTTGTCACACTCCTCACTAACATTTATCTCTGTCCCGATTAGTGCGAATAATGAATCACGTGAAGTGGTCACATGCATATGAGTTCATATTGCCTTTTCCATTGGGCTGGAACCAATGATGTTATTTTACCTAATTATAATGTCGAATACCGTGGATCTGAATACATGGAACCAATTCTCAGGGTTCATATTTGCAGTAATCAGGACCTAGCTGTACTTTAAGGTTTACAAAGTGCTTCACATGTTAATTTGGTTGAATGAAGATACCAAAATGGATGATGTTTGTGACCTGTGCATTATGGAGCCAATTTTGCATTGGAATCAGAAAGCTGACTTCTCTAATTTTTCAGCTAAATTACAAGAACAGAGCCCTTGGGAACTGAGGAGACACAGTGACTATTTTCCTTTTATTCCACCTCCCTTGGAATGACCTGTGTCCTCCAGTAGCCAGAGCACATCGTGTGTACAGCAGAGAGCAGTGCTAGTCCATTGTTTGCTAACCGTGTAAGGGAAATCATGATGTGGATGTCGCTAGGGTTCTGCTAGGGAGAAGCAATTGGCATTAAAACAACAGGAAGGTGTAGAGATTTCCCTGTTATTGCACAGAAGAGTTGATAAAAAGGGTGGGAAAAGGGTAGCACAAGCAAGAGAAAATGTCTCTTTCCCTGCTGGATATGTCATAAAATCACATTCAATTTAATTCATTTCTACAAATCTTTATTAAGCATCTATAAAATGTAGAATATTTTGCCAGCCCTGGGGGAATGTAAAACTAGAAAGCTGTGTCTTTGTTAAAGATGAAATTTCATTTTTTTCCAATTAACAAAATTTGATTTTCTCTTCCTCCCAGCAAAAAAAGAAAAAAAAAGACAGAAGATTTGTAAACAATCAATAAACATTCATTAAATGCCTACTATGTGTCAGGTACTATGCTAAGCACTGGGGGTACAAAAAGAGGCAAAAGACAGTCCCTGACCTCAAGGAACTTACATTCTAGTGATAAGCAAAATTCTGGCATTGGCATGCCTAAAACCATATTTGTATGCATTTACATTTATATATGCATATTTACATATACGTGGTCATATACATATGTACATTCATATATCTCATTTCTAATTCTAATTCTAATTCCTCTTTCAGGAGGTAAGTAGCATGTGTCATCACGGGTCCTCTCGACTCTTTCAAAGTTATTTGTTTTTACGGTATTATTTTTATTGTATAACTTAATCTCCTGATTCTGCTGGTTTCACTCTGCATCAGGTTCCTACAAACCTTCCCAGGCACTCCACCTTTTGTTATGGAGCTTACAGACTAAGGAGGGAGGACATACACAGCAGTAGTTATACTACAAAAGAGAATAAATGAAAGTATGGGAGATGTATGGCAGCATTGTGTTATATACCTCTTCTCTCTTCTGCGTAAGTTTCCTGAGTTGTTTCAGTTGGCCAAATGGAGTTGTGTCATGTACTAAGCAATTTTTTCTTACATCCTCCCACTTAAACATTCCCAATTTCCCTCTTAACCATTTTCCCCCTTTTACCACAAACTTCCTCCAACCTAGCCAGGTTTTCCAGAGTGCCTTGCATGTTGTGGTTGCGTAAGGTTAAATAATATTCTTTTTATATGAGTTCCTTACAAATCCTTTCCTGTTTCCTTCAGTTTCCCTAATCACTTCATCTCAAGGTATTCTAAAATGAAATTTCCTTTCCCCTTTTTGTCTTCTATTTCCCATTTCATCTGGAGTAAGGTACTGCCTTCCACCTCCCCCCACACTTAGCAATATAAATAGATATACTGGAATAAATATGACACAGTGGATCATGGAGCTGAGTTTGAGCCCCAGTTCTGAATCTCCTGATTCTTCCTGACCTTGGGCAACTCAATAAACTTCTACGGGCTTCAGGTTCCTTATCTGTAAAAATGAAAGAGTTGGAAAGATGATACATGTCTAAGGCCCCCTCCAGATCTAGACCTCTTATGCTTCAAATCCTACAGAGTTACATTGCATTTTTATGATGCTAATATTACTAGTCAATAAAGGAGAAACTGAGCTGACTCTTCCACTTTTCAAAACAGTCAGATTATATAGTCCTGCTGTGCACAAAGCATTATGGTAGACACAACAACTGCAACATCTTTATTTCAACTCTAGGTGTTTGTACCAGGTTTGGCTTCATATTTACATTAAATCTTACCACAAGCCCCTATTTTTCCTCTTCTCAATTCCCTTGGCTTGTATAGTATTCATTATACGACATATAGCATGATATATTAAAGGGATCAAAATATTCTAATGCCCACATGTACTTGTGTTCTCGTAGGTGTTCCTTACAATGATGCAGATAACCCTTCCATGTCTGCTTATCCTGTATGACTTCTGTATAAGTGGACAGAGGGTCCACCCAATGTCTCCCTTGTTCTCCCTTTGCATTGCTGGGATACTAGTGGAACATATAATAATAGAATAATGGAAAATTTACTCAAAATAGAAATTCAAGGTAAATGCCAGAAAAAATATACTAAAAACACACATTCCCAATACCTTTTTCCCAAACCAAGATGCCTCCCACCTGTCAAGGTCAGAAGGATGAGAGTCCAGTTTGGCCCTGGTCCTATGTTGTGACTATTAACTCAGTCCCCCATTTAGGGGAACAGGGAATGGTGGGTTAAAACACTCATCAGATTCACGTTAAACATCCTGCTTCTCTTTCTCCTAACTATTGAATCAGCAGTTCTTTGAGATTCTGCAATATCCTTTCCAGAAAAGCAGAAGCTAAGTATCAATAGACTGATGGGGTATGATCACTTCAAGACTGAAGTCTGTAGCAAGCAAGGAGAAAAGCCTTATCAGCTGCAACTGGGTTGCTGCATCTGTACTCAAGTATCTGCCATCACAGCTGGGGGAGAGGGGAAGACTCAATGTCCATAAGCTCCGGTGGGATGATTGCAGAAGGAATCCCATGCCTCTTGTCCGTTTTCTTCTATTTTCTTCATTCCCTTTATCTTTCTAGGGAAAAAGTAATTTTGAGACATTCCCCAGTGAACAAAGCTCTTTGCTCCAAAGTCTCGTGGTAGACACAATCAAACAATCAACTTTATTAAACACCTACTATGTGCTAGGCACCACATACAAAGACAAGAAAACAAACAACCTTTACTGTCAAGGAGTTTGCATTCAATCAGGAGAAAGATGAAGTCCTTCAATAGGAAAATCCCCCATATTGTACACCCTCCTTCCCTAACAACCTTGGATCTAACTTCTTTGTATATAGTTCGTATTTACACATACAAGGTTGTTAGGGAGGGAAGTGTAGTACTTAGGGGCTTTTCCTGATGAAGGTTTCTGGTACAAGGTGGTGCTTGAGCTGTGTCTTGGAGGAAGTGAGAGATTCTGTGAGTCAAACATGAGGAGGGAGTATATTCCAGAAATTGAGAAGGCTGGTGAAAAGGAACAGAAGGCTTGCCATGAATGAGGTCAAGTTTGACAGGGCCATAGAATACCAGAAGGGGAGTTATGTAGGAGGCTGAAAAGATGAGCTGGAACAAAGTTGCAAAAATTGGAAAGGGCCTTAAAAGTTCAATAAAGGAATTTATATTTTATTCTGGAGGGAAGAGAGAGCCCTTGGAGTTTGAGTATGAGAATGAAATGGTCAAATCTGTGTTTAAGAAAAATCATTTTGGCAGCTGACTGGAGGATGTATTGGAGTGAGGAGTGACTTCAGACAGGGAGATCAGTTATGAAGGAAAGGAAAGGAAGAAAGGAAGGAAGGAAATAAAGAAGGAAGAAAGAAGAAAGAAAAGTGGGAAGGAAGGAAAGGGGGAGGAAAAAAGAAGAAAGGAAGGAAAATAAATGAGACAGAAGAAAAAGAAAGAATGGAATAAAAAGCAGAAGGAAATAAGGGGGGGGGAAAGGAAAAAAAGAAAGAAGGAGATATTTATTAAATGTTTACTATGTGCCAGGCAATGTGCTAAGCCCTAGGGAAACAGATAAAAGCAAAAAGACAGTCCCATGCACTTAAGAAGCTTACATCCTAATGTGGGAAGACAACATAATACCTAAAGAAGGGGACGGGGACAAGTTACTGGCTCCGGGGCATGATTTTCAAGTCTAGAAGCCAGGAATAGAGCTAGAAGAGCAATAAAAGCTGGTCTAGGAGCAACAGAGAAAAGGAGGCTGGGGAGGGGGGAGCATCAGGGAGAGAAGAAAAAAAGGAAAGTTTTATAACTTTATTATATATTTAAAAGGAAAAACAAGATGTACATAGTAGATTTTCAGTTTCATATGCAATTGTATTTTTTTTTCTATTCTACTACATGATGGAAATACTTTTATTTATTTATTTATTCATTCATTCATTCATTTATTTCAATCAGTTCAGAATAAAATAAATAAAACTTTTAAAAATAAAAATAAATAAAGGAGGTGGTTCTTACAGAGATATTCTCAGTTGAGAAGGCTACAAGGGTGGTTGGATGTTCTAGGGAGAGGAGACAATAGGCACTGAAGGGAGTTCTAGGAAAAGACAACAGGGATTGAAAGTCTGGTAGCCAGGAATAGGACTGAGAAGGGAAGAGAAATAGATTTTTGGGGAAAAAGATAATGAGTCCCCATTTGGATATAATTACATTGGAGGTGTCTGTGGGTCATCCAGTTTGAATATTCAGAGGTAATAAGGAGTCACTCTCTGTTTGGACATGGTTGCTTTATATTTGTATAAAGAAGAATAAGACAAGTTCGTGCTCTGGAGGAATTTACAGCCTAGGAAGAAAAATAAGACATGTCCACAAATAATAATAACATAAGATGTAATGTGAAAGTACAATGAGAAACATACAATTTCACACTGTAGTTAAAATTAACTCATGCATAAAATTTTGTTTATTGTTTCCCATGTATTTCTTAAACCAAATTGCATGATCCTTTCTGTGTATAATAAATAAGAATGACATTTAACTTTTTTTTAAAGAAGGAAATGATACTATTTAAATCACCCACCAGCTGAAGTAGAATTAAATAGGAAGAGAACTTTGGGAAACTAATTCACCCTGTGTAGTTTGTCAAGGGTCACTAACTGACATGCTATTCTAGATATTAAAATGTCTTGCTTTGGATCCGGTTGGAATTGGAACTCTGTTATCATATAACTGCAGGCTTAGGTTAACTTCCTACAAGACAAAATGATAGTTCATGAAATACTATTCTTGAACCTGGGGTTTTTTTGTGTTTGTTTTTTAAAGATCAATTTCTGCAATTGCAAGGGCCAAAGTCCAACACACTCACATCCAATGTGGAGACAAATTAATTCTGAGATTTTGACCTACCATTTTGAAGGAGCCATGCTTGAGATAGATACAAAGTGTGCAGTTGTGTGTGATATTACTTTTAGAATAAATGGCACTTAAAAGTTCCAAATTGATTGTGTGCCCAGGGGAGAGGAGAAATAATTGGGTGAATCACGTTCATAGCTACTTATTTACACACCAAAGTGAATTTCCAGTAGAGAGCTATGATTTTCCCCAGGCTTAGCTGCAATATTTTGTGCACGGCAAAAATTACATGGACTTGTAAATGATGAAGCTAGCATTCAGAGAGGAATCTACAATTCATGTTCCCACCACTCATAATGTTGCCATCAAATACTTGAATCTGATGAAATACAGGGTACCTTTCCTCTCTTAAGTTTCTTGTGTGTAGTTGTTACAATTCCCCAGATCTCCATGGATTTTTAAGGAATAATGATCCTTTGGAATTTTTTGAGAACAAGTTGGTGCTATCTTTTTTATGATGCTCTTAGAAATTTTGAACAAAGATCAATGTCTTTGACTCATTCTACTATATTGAAAGTGGCAGTTGGCTAGTCTGTCTTCTCTGAGCCTCCCTGGATACATGCTAGGAAGCTGACTTTCATCGGTGTTTTTGTACACCTCAAGGATCGTAGGTGGAACTTGGGTAATTAGAGTCTCATTTGACTGGTAAAGTGCCATTACAGTACTGAAAAGTACTGAAAACACTCTGGTATGTGTCCCTATGGTGACTAACAAGTCTGCCAGAGAAGTATCTTCTGGTGCCCTGTTTGGAAAACATATATAGAACTTAGTATAACTTCACAGGGTTTCTATCATCCAGGGACTTAAGTTACAGTGTTCTGTGTGCTGCCCAGGGGTTTAGTCGATCAAGCCTTCAAATTTAGAACTGAAAGGGGCATTGTCATTGGCTTTGGGATAGTAACTTCATGGGTTCAGGATGATGTGGCAACATCCCTAGATGGCATTTCTTCAGGGAGGAGCCTGGTGGTTCTGGTAGACTATAGGTTCTTTGTGAGTTGTGGTATAGCAGCTGGCGAAGCTGATGGGAGTTTGAGTTGCATTGGCAGAGGTGATGATGATTTCAGTATATTCTGTCCAGGTTGGATTAAGTCTGCCATATAGTATTGAGTTCTGCACACTGCATTTTGGGAGGGATATTGATGGTTTGGACAGTGTAGAGGCAAAGTGGCTTAGAGGTAAGGGGCCTTGAGATCATGGCACATAAGCCTTATTTGCAGGAACTGGCTATATTTAGCTTGAAAGAGAAGACTAGGGACAGCTAGGTGGCAAAGTAATTAAAGCACTGTCCCTGAAGTGAGGAGGAACTGAGTTCAAATCTGACCTCAGATATTGACTAGCTGTGTGACCCTGAGCAAGTCACTTAACCCTATTTACCTCAATTTCCTCATCTGTAAAATGACCTGGAGAAGGAAATGGCAACCCCTCCTCCAGTATCTTTGCCAAGAAAAATCCAAGTAGGGTCATGAAGAGCCAGGTACAACTGATCTACTAAACAACAACAAAATTCTTGCTAAATTTGTATATAATACAAAATTGCTGGTGGTAGTACTGGGGAATAGATAATAATACACTAGATGATAGAGTTGGAACCCAAAATAATAATAGCAAAAATAAATTAGCCAGTCTAGTACTTTAAGGTTTGCAAAGTACTTAAAAATATCATCTTATTTAATTATCACAATAGAAACCAGAATGGTGAAAGGTTTTGAGCCCATGCTACATGAGGACTAGTTGATGGAACAGAAGACATTTAGCCAGGAGGAGACAAGACTTAGGGGTCAGTAGCTGTCTTGAGTCATTTTAAGTACTATTAAATTATGGAGACATTGAATCTGTTATGATTGACCCAAGAGGGAAGAATTAGAAGCAAAGGGTGAAAGCTACAAAGAAACAAATTTAGGCATGATATCAGGAAACCTTTCTAAATGTTAGAGCCGTCCTAAAATGAACTGGGTTGCCTGGAGAGATGGTGGTTTCCTCCTCATTAGAGGTTTTCAAATAGAAACAAAATGATCACTTGTTGAGTATGTTGTAGTGAGGATTCTTGGGTGGATGGGTGGGGAGGTAGGGGTGTCACAGCACGGATGGGACTAGGTAGCCACAAACTGCCCTCACGATTCTGAAATCCTATGATTCTGAGCTGTAGAAAATAAGGGGTTGGATTCCAACCCCCTAATTTCACAGATAAAGTAACTGCATCTAGGAGAGTTTAAGTGACTTGGCTAAGGTCACATAGTAACTGGCAGAGCCAAGATTAAGGGCTAGGTAGCTCCTCTTACTCCTAAACTGGGGCTCTTTCCACTCCATTTTTCCCAATAATCATCCCATGGATTGCATAAGCTGCTCAATAGTTCTTTCATGCCCAAGACCTTCTCAAATTCTTCTCATGCTATGCCAGGAGTCACTTACATCTGTGTCCTCTGCCCTTGTCATGACAGCATTCTACTATCTTCATGCTCCAACAAAGTTCTTCTTTTCATAAGATCATAGATTCATACAACTATGGAGCTGGAAGGGACTTCAGAGATAATTTGGTCCAATGTCTTCATATTGAAATTGAAGATACTGAGGCTCAGACAGGTTAAGTAGCTTGCCTAATGACTTACAACCAGTTAATGACAAAGCAGGGACTAGAAACTAAATGTCGTGACTTCCAATCCAATACTTTTTTTTTTTTTTTGCTTTTTGGAGGGGGAGGGCAGGGCAATTGGGGTTAAGTGACTTGCCCAAGGTCACACAGCTAGTAAGTGTTAAGTTTCTGAGGCCAGATTTGAACTCAGGTCCTCTTGACTCCAGGGCTGGTGCTCTATTCAGTACATCACCTAGCCACCCCCTCAATTCAATACTCTTTGTATCCCACCACATTTCCTCATTAGTGCTGGACTGTCTCCACTAACCCAGAAGACTAAACAAATTCTCACAGTGATATTTAGATACAAGACAGACCTTTTAAGTGCAGAGCTTCCTCTGGATTTGGAAAATCCCATGTGACTGACATCTTTGAGGTGAAAAAAAGGGCAAGACTGATCAGAAATTGACCTTGATAGCTGTACTCTTACCTCTCCTTCCATCTCCAGGAAAAGTAGGCAAATTCCCCTGTGCCATTAGATTTTGAAATAAAGGATTTGAAAATGTTGGTTTTGTAGCATATATTTCTACTTAATTATTTTCTTCATCACATTCAACTCCTGTGAGGAGTATCCAAAAAAATAACTGTCATGTAGAAGTAAAAGGTAACAATAAACCTTATTGAAAAAAATTAAACAAATAACTGACTTTGTGGGTAATCTAGGTTTACTGGACATTAGATAATTGCAGAAGCGATCTGCTATAACTTCTAAAATATTTGAGCTGCCACTGAAGCTGTTCTCACCATCAGCAGAGACCTCCTTTTTGCCAAATCCAATACTTAGTCTTCATTGTCCCTAACCTCTTTATGGTATTTGATGCTAACCACATTCTCCTTGATACTCCCCATCCTTGGCTTCCCAGAACCATTATTTTGGTCTTACCCTAGCTCTCAGATTGACTTTTCTGTGTTTCTGTTATGGATTTCTTTTCCCATTCCGTTTTACAGCAGCTGCGGACATTTTCCAAGGCTCAATCTCCAACCTTCTCCTTTATCTTTAAACATTTTACCTTAGTGAACTCATACATTGTCATAATTTCAATGATTAACTCTTCTGGAATCATTGTTTCATCTATATCTTTAGTCTTGACCTCTCACCCAAACTCTAATTCCTTATCTCCAGCTACCTATAGGATACTGAAACTTGGATTGAATGTTCCTTCCCTCCTCAAATATTTTAGATCACTTTTTTTCCCCTGAGTCTTTCCTCTCTGCCCTGACTTTTCCTAGCTTGTATTATACTTACTCATATCCATATTATATTATTCCTCCTTCACCTCCCACCAATAGAATATAAACTCTTTGGTGGTGTCTGTTGTTTGCCCTTCATTTTCTAAGAGGACTGATGACATCATAGGTAATATCTTAATTTGCATGTGAAATGGGTTAAAATGAGGTAGAGTTGCACAAAGTTTTCAGCCTCACACTCTCTTCCTGAGTCATTTAAGTCCAGTGGTTGGACATTCAAGATGAATGGCACTTTGAGTCTTTGAGCTCCTTAGTCCCTGTTTCAGTCACCATTTTCATGGATATTGGAGCAAATTGTTCTCATCTGCCCATTCCACTGGGGGAAGTCTTCACATACTTGGGATAGACATCTGCCTAACTCATGGACAAGTTTGAGACCTGTCAGTTACCCTTAACTGGTTTAGCCCTTCTGCTGAGATGGTTTAGTGGGGGTATGGCTACTGCACATGCTACAGGTTCTTGGAACAACTGGTGAGAGTTGGGTAAATCAGGTGGCCACACAAAGATGGATAAGCAGCCCTGAAAAGGGTTACACAACCCTCACACCAGAGGTGCTAGACCTCCCTCTTTGGTGGTTGTGATTATGTCAAAATCCCAGAATCTGGTGTTGTGCTTTGCACTGTGTAGGTCTTTAATGTCTGTTGAACTGGATTCCCCACCATCCCCTCAAACTCAACATGTCCAAGATGAAGTTCTTCTGTTCCCCCAAATCTTTTCCTTTTCCTGCCTTCTCTATCAGTATCAATAATATAACCATTCCTGTAGCCAACGCAGCTTGAAACCTTAGGACTCAAAGATTTTTGGTTCTTTCTTGTATTTCCCACTCAATCCCAATTCATCAATTCACCTAAGTCCATTGTTTCTCCCTTTGAAACATCTCTTATATCTGTTATTTCCTTTATATTCCCATTGCTACAACCTTAGTTCAGACCCCTACACTTGGAACACTGAAATAGCTTATTAACCTGCCATCCTAACTTTAGTCATCCTCTCCTCCTACGCATCCCACACACCACTGCCAGATTAATTTTCCTGAAATACCATTTCCAATTCATTCCTCTGCCTAGAATCCTTTTCAATGGATTCTCATTGTCCCAAGTACTCATGCTGGCATTGAAGGCCTACTGCAATCTATTTGGCTCTGCTTTCTTATCCTTAACCCCAATTACTCCCTAACAAACACTTCATTTCTACTTCTGTACCTTGGCTTACAGTTGTCTGTTGTGCCGAAAGGAGCTTTGCAGAGGAATTATATGAGTCAGGCCAAGCTGAAAGCAGAAGGCTTTTTTATTTCTATAGTTTAAAGAAGGGACACATGATTTAACTGGAGACACCCAAGAGAGCATAAGGAGGAATGAGATGTAATGAGAGAAGGTTACTATGGTAACATTCACCACCACCCCCAGGCTTGGGAAGCAGTTAATGCTTTCAAAATTGGGGTAGCCTGTCAGAGAACCAGAGGGGGCTGGGACAGATATCTACCTCCAAAGCAGGGCAGAAAAGCAGGGAAAGGAGGAGACCCAGGGTTGTGACCAAGGAATCCCACTTGTTTTGGTCTTTAGACCCTGGTAGGAGATACAAGTCAATAATGGTCTTACAGAAGGCTGCCCACAGGACTTGATTCACCGTTTTACTAAATTTTAGGTGAGATTCCCAGGTCCATTTTCATTCTTTAACACAACTTTTAAAGACAGTTTTTAAGAAGACGTCTTGGGAAGACAACAGCGAAAGAGATTACAGAGTCTTGCATGAAAGAAGAAATGTGCAGAATACATTTCCCAGGTGCCCCAGGTTTCTGTTTCTTTGCTCTTGGAGAGACAGCCTCGAGAGGAGAATGGGAAGTGAAGGGAAGGAAACAAATATTTATTAAGTGCCTACTGTGCTAGGCAGTGTACTAAGTGCTTTATTAGCATTATCTCATTTGGAGAGGGAAAAGAATTTAGCTTCAGGACTCCATGATATAAGACAAGACAGTAAATAATTATTAAATGCTCTAAATTGAGGGAGGGAGGGGAGAGAGAGAGAGAGAGAGAGAGAGAGAGAGAGAGAGAGAGAGAGAGAGAGAGATTGAGGGAGAGATTCAGCAGATGTCCATACTAGGCTTTTGATTTGTTCTCCCAAACTTTTCATCTTCTGTTTCTGTCACCATTTATCTTTACCCAAATGCCCTCCATCATATTTCCCCCTTCTGGGTCCTAGATTTCCTCTCATGGGTATACTTTCTCAGTATACAGTGCTTTACTACACCTTGCTTTCCACCCCACTTTCTCTATGTTGTTTCTTTTAAATAAGCCATGCCATCCCAGGAATATGTCTCATTCCACCAAGTCTAAGTGATACCCCCCCATGAGGTCATATATACCTTAGCATTTCTTGTTACCATTGCTTATCATCTACACTTCATGCCTTTGTCCTTCTGAGACTATCCATTTTATTGATATCTCATTTGCTTTTGTTTCCTGTGACTTTCTGGGCATCTCTATTTTTCATTCTACATGGTAACTACTCTCTCTGTCTATGTCTCTTTCTCTTTCTGTCTCTTTGTTCCTCTCTGATATGTAGCTTGGTGGACAGTTGTAGCCAGTTTTGTTCTCTTGCCCCTTTCCTTTTCAGTTTAAAGTCATGATTTACAAGATTCCTCCTTCAACACAAATCCTTCTTCTTCAGACCTAATCCTTCTCTTTCCCAAATATTGCTTGCCTAAAATTCAACCTTTGGTCTTCTGTATTATTCAGACAGCCTTCAAACTACCTTCACAATGCCTGCTCCTTCACTTTTTTATTCTACTTCGGCATAAGTTCTTCTACTACTCATTCTACAGAACTTTTCTCCATGAATGGCCAGAACTCCACCTTTTTCATTTTGATACAATTTGATAAGGGAACAAGCATTTGTAGATGATTTTTTTTATCAGAAGACAATATTTACACAGTGACACTATTGACTGAAAGGTGTATGGAATACAATATATCACTATCCATTGGTAATTGATTATAAGAAGAAGAAAAAAGCATTTGACTCTGTAGAGCAAAATCCTTAAAGATTCTCTCCTTCAGCAAGATGCCACCCATATCCACTCTGTGAACTCAAAGGTTGCTGGGGTTTTCCGAATCAATGACTTATCAATTTGGCAATCATTCCTTCACAAAGGGATTTATTATGAGTCAATGGAGAGATGATTATAATAGTTAATAAACATTTACACAGTGATGAAAATGTGTATAGTACCAGAAAAGAAATCTCCACTGCGCCAAATCAAGAAAAAGTCCCTGCTTAAGTGTGTTTATAGCTGTCTCAGAAATAACATAACAAGGAGGAAAATGTCTGAGATTTTGAGATTATTGAAGTGATGTAAACAGATGGAGGTAGTTTTGTGAGTGGGTCAGGATACCTGGGTGCTAGTCAAGGCTCTATCATTCTCTTGAAGTCATTTATGGTCTTGGAGACTCAGTTTGGTACAGAGAGGTAACTGTGGTTTAAAAGTTATGCAAGCTGAATAGGGTTAGCACCTTGCTTCTGGGATAGGGGTGGCACAACACATTGACGGAAAGAGTGGGAAGGACTGGTGGACCTGTAAGATGTGACCAAAGACACTAAAGAAACTTCACATGCTCAGGGATACATCCCAAGATGAGGACAAGAGGCAGTGAAGTACATAGAGCCTTGCTATATCCTTTGTTTTGGTACCAATAAGATGTCGTCAGGCAGTTTTTCTGAGCATTGAAG
The DNA here is from genome assembly GCA_011680675.1 of Gymnobelideus leadbeateri. Taxonomy (NCBI): domain Eukaryota; kingdom Metazoa; phylum Chordata; class Mammalia; order Diprotodontia; family Petauridae; genus Gymnobelideus; species Gymnobelideus leadbeateri. The sequence goes on from WOXC01000260.1 coordinate 502,300, forward strand.
CATGTTTTTTTAATTCTTAGCTCCCCTGTTATAAGTGTAAGGAATATTGGATTTTAAATTCAAAGACATGAGTTTGAATTTCAGATCTATTATGTATTATTACTATGACTCTGAGTTAGGTCATTTTTCTGTCTGAATCTCAGTTACCTCATATGTACAATGACAATAATGTTAGTTTCACTGTCTATCTCAGAGTTTTGTGATGATCTGGTGAGATCATGGTACTCTGTCAACCCTAAAATACTTTGTAAATGTTATCTATTATTTTTATTAAAACAAGGGACAGTGGGGGCGGCTAGGTGGCGCAGTGAGTAGAGCGCTGGCCCTGGAGTCAGAAGGACCTGGGTTCGGATCCAGCCTCAGACACTTAATGCACACACAAACAAAAAAAAAAAAACCCTAGCTGTGTGACCTTGGGCAAGTTACTTAACCCCAATTGCCCTCCAAAAAGAAAAAAAAAAACAAGGGACAGTGGACTAGATGGTCTCTAAGGCCCCCTTTGGTTCTGATGTTCTATGATTTGAAGGTGTGGCCTGAACCAGAAAAGTGAAGGAAGCCTACTTTATTTGATGGGTCCTTCAAGATTTCTAGACACATGGAAGGACCATTGAATTCAGACTAATACCAGAATAAATGTGGGGAGTCCTTTGGTGGTTACTTCTTGGTTCATGTGTGATATGAATTGTGGTCTGTGGTTACATCAGAGAGATTAAGCTGAATTTCACATGTTGTCTGCAAAAAGTCATGTATGAAATTTAATAAAAGGGTAAACTAAGACAATTCTAGGACTAAGATATTAACAGAGGCACACAACCTGATAATAACGGATGGGTTAAATGGGACTGCCTCTGGCCAAAAGATCCTGAATTGAGGGTGCTATACATTTTTATAAGCATAGAACAAAGGACAGAAAAAAAATCATGTAGTTGGTTACATTAAAGAAATCAGACATAGACTCCATGTGAGATGGTTAGCCCCTTTCTCTATTTCTAAAAATGCTTTTGTGAATGTTCTGGGTTTGATAAGGGCAAACGCTGGCAACTGGGATTAGACAAGCTCACCTTAATTGTAAAAGATGGGACGAGGTCAGGTAGTCCTAGCTTCTCAAGGATACCCCACAAACCTTGCAGGAAATGCTGAGATAACATTTTATGAGAGTGCTGAGAACAGAGTTTTTCTTTAAGTAACAGCAAATATATCCTCGGTATCTCTCTTTAGAGAGGGGGAGGCTGAACTTATCCACACATAAGCTTCCTCACCCAGAGAAAAGGAATTCAGTTACAGAATAATATCAAGTTAAGAGTAAAATCAAATATAAAATACAGGTTCAAAAATTAATTCTCTCAAACACATGAAATTAAAAATAATTCTCCAAAATATCAGTTCTTCAAATGTGTAATACCTATGGACTATCCCTCATGCTCTAATATGTATGAAGCATCCAGAGAAAGAACTGATGGGTCAAATCTGAAAGCATATTGGAGCATACTGTTTTCATTTCCTATATTTGTTCATATTTTTAATTTATTCTGTTTATTAATAGTTTTTTCATAGTTTTCTTTTATTCTGTTTCTTCTTTCACAACATGACTAATATGGAAATATAGTTTACATGATTGCACATATCTAACATATATCAAATTGCTTACTGCCTTAGGGAGGAGGGAGGAAAAATATCTGCAACTCGAAATTTTATTTAAAAAAGAATGTTAAAAATTGTCTTTACATAAAAATAAAATAAAGTAATAAGAAATGAAATAAATAATAAGAAAAAAGAAAAAAGAGCCTCATGAGTGAGTGATGGCAGAATCTCTAAGAGTTTTTCCAAGGTCAGACCTTGAGAGTGAAGCATGTTTTTGGAAGTCTTTTTTGTGCACTGAATAAAACATGCTTCAGGAATTAGCTAAAATTGAATGATACAGAACTACTTTGCCTGAATGTGATCATAGCCTCCTAATGGATATCCTTTCTCCTCAAATCTCTTTCCATTCTAATCCATCCTTCATCCAGATGCCAAAGGGATCTTCCTAAAGGGGTCTGAAGTGAACCCCTACTCCATAAACTCCAGTGGCTCCTTATTTATCTTTAGTTTCAATGATAAAATCCCATTTGGGACTTAGAGTCCTTCAAAACCCAACCTCTTCTGACATTTCCAGTCTTCTTATGCTTCAAAAGATCAAGGTCTCCTTCTGCATCTGGGGCCATTTCCAGTCATCTTGGTCAATATCTTGTTGCTGGCCCCAGATGGCTCCAGAGGAGAAGGTGAGGCTGGTGACTGCACAGCCCTGCCTCACTTAAATCCAAGTCACTTGTATCCCCTTCCTGATGTCAAAGACCTCTTGGAAAATGAAGGACAAACAACAACACAAATCCAGCTACAACAACCTACATGCTACTTCTTGCAAATGGCATCTTATGTTCCATTACCCTGCCTTGTCACTGGCAACTCCCAAGAATGATCTTCCCTGATTCCTTTGCCTTTTAGTCTTCTTAACTTCCTTCAAGACTCAGATAAAATCCCTTTTCCCGGAGGCTTTTCCTATCCTCCCTTCCTCCCAAATGCCATCTTTCTGAGATTACTTTCTATTTTATATATATATATATATATATATATATATATATATATATATATACACATATATATGTATATGTATATATGTGTATATATCTATATCTTGTCTTTTATATCTCTCTCCAAATATATATATATATACACACATATATACATATGTATATATACAAACACATTTATTTTCATATCATCTCTCTCACTAGAATGTAAACTCCTTGATGGCAAGGACCATGCTTTTACCTTTCTTTGTAATTTGTGTTTAGCACAGCACATAGTAAGTACTTTATAAATGCATAATTACTGGAATGAAAAAGTCAAGTGATTATAGGGAAGGTCATTTATCAACCTTAGGTCAGCCCTGGGAGTATACTCTCTGGAATTGAATCAATCAATTCAGGTTATACCCATATAATGGAACCTATTGTAATTCAGTCAATAGGAAAAAGTGGTATTATTTAGACTGTTCCATACTGCTTAGTCATAGCCAGTGGCTCTGGGCTCTGGATGATGTGACCAGGGCAATGCATGAGCACTGTTATTATTCCTGGAGGTGAGTTCTTTTCCGTGCCCTGAATAAAATAGTTACTTCTCCCTTGCTGCCCATAATAGAGCTGTGGGAAGAGTTAGCTGCTGTAGAGCAAAATAGGGCAGCACATGGTTTTCTTGAGAAAGCAGTGGGAGATGTTTAATGGTGAGCAAATGAAGGCATTTGGTCACTGTCACCAAGTCATCATTTAAAAGCTTGTAAAAGAGAGAAAAGTCAGCCTTTAAAGATGGAATTTGAAAAGACAATGTAATAGGATCTTGGAAAGATGGTCACATATTCACATTTATATTCAACTAATCAGAATTCTATACTTTGAATAAAATAATAGAATTTAGAGTTGGAAGAAGCCTCAGAGATCTAGTCAAGGGCTGGGGAACCTGTGACCTTGAGGTGACATGTGATCCTCTAGGTCCTCAAGTGTGGCCCTTGGACTGAATCTATACTTCACAGAACAAATCCCCTTAATAAAAGGATTTGTTTTATAAAACTTGGACTCAGTCAAAAGGCCTCTCCCAAAGACCTAAAAATGTGGCCTTGAGCTCACAGATTCCCCACCCTTGAACAATCCCCTCATTTTACAGTTTAAGGAGACTAAAGCACAGGGAGTTATTGCTCACCCAGTGTCTCACAAGGAGTAAATGGCAGAGCCCATACTTGAACCTTGGTTATGTTTAACATCATTCAGATTCTCTTTCTGCTAAAACACAATTATGTTTCCCATAGGCTTCAATTTCATTTGAATTTTTTATTGATATCTTTTTGTGTTTATATCCCCTTCATTGCTCAACATAACCCTCCTCTGTCCATCCCCTTGTGATAAAAATAAGTGTGCATGTGGGAGAAGTTCAGCCAAACCAACCAACCAACAAATGAGCTTGATGATGACAATATACACAACATCCCTCCCCCCTCCCCAGCAGTTCCTCACCTTTAAAAAAGAAGGGAGGAAATGACATTTTCTCAATTCACCTCTAAGGCCATGTTATAATTAGTAGTGTTCAGTTTAATTTTTGTGGCTGTTCTTTCCCTTTATTTTGTGTACATTATTTTCTTATTTCTTCAGTTACCTTTTGATACAAAAAGCTCAATTTTGTTGGTCTTCAGGTTGAAGAGCAGGTTTCTGTAAACCAACATAAAGCATTGTAGAAGGGGAATTTGTGCAGATGGTACAGGGAAACTGTCTCTTCTAAATGAAACAGCCCAAATTTTTTTTTCCCTAGCTCTCCAGCCCATGACCCCCATCAAGGTGAAGAGCCAATGAGGTATTCATTCTTTGGATGCCAGAGAACAATCCCCTGCCTCTCCCCAGCAATTTTTATGTTCCATTCAGTGATGCATAAAAATAGCAGAGTCAGAATCATGTAGATTCTTGAGTATGGCATTGCAATTTTCTCCTGGGGCTGAGGATTAGATAGGTCTAAGAAGAGAATGAGATTGGGACTATTCTCTTTTATCTAAAAATTTCAGAGATTCCTAATCATTCATTTATTGTCTATCAATAAAAACATCAATTACTTACTATTTATTGATTGCCTTCCATGTGAACATCAGTTATTATGAAAGGTACAAAAGACATGGTTTCTTGAGAGGCTTGTAATGCAATTGGGAGAAATTTGACATGTTGCATGTAACATACTGAGAGCAACATGGAGTCATATGAGGGCAGTAGCATTTGATACCATAACATTCTTATAAAAATGAACCAAAGCAGTGATCGAAATATCTTCCTAAGTCATTGAGTGCAGGATGGGCAAGGACTAAAAGTCTCCAGGACAATATGTCAAACTCAGTAGGGTCAGTAAGCCATATGTAAGGATCCCTGGAGGAGCATATTGACTCAGAAAACCAAATATTAACATTATCTATATTTTATCATATTTTTACTTATTTTGTTAAATGTTTTCCAATTCAATGTTAATCTATTTTGAGCCACACTTGGAAATGCTGCAGACTCTGCTCTAGAAATACAACAGATGCATTGTGGTCCTCTTTGGAGCAGCTGCTCTCTTTGGGACACCAGTGTAGGAAGTCAAAACAAGACCAAAAGAAAATGGTTTCTTACCACAGATTTATACAAATATGGGTTAAAAAAATGACTGAATGCCTCTGCTGAGTTGTAGACCAAAGAGTATACACAAACAAAATAGGAACATAATTTTAAAAATCAGAAATAAAAACAGTTTTGGTCCCTTAGCCTCACTATCCAACAGTGAGGTTACTCAATGTAATTTAATACTCGAGCTTTGTGGCACATACATGCTCTGGAGAAAGGGCCTGTGAACTCACTTTTTAAAAATATATTTTAATAAACTGATTTCAGTACAATTAGTTTCTTTTGCAATTCCATGTATTTTATTTTATGCATTTAAAATCACTGTGAGAAGTACAGCTAGGTAGCAAAGCAGATAAGAGTTCTGGGCATGGTGTCAAGAAGACCTGAGCTCAAACATTTAGACATTTACTAGCTGTGTGATCCTGATCAAATCACTTAACTTCTGCCTGTCTCAGTGTGCTCAACTGTAAAAAGGTGATCATAATAACATCTGCTTCCCAGCATTGTTGTGAGGACTACATGATATATTTGTAAAGAGCTTAGCACTGCCTGGCATACAGTAGGTGCTTAATATATGCTTTTTCTACCATGAAGAAACAGACTTCACCATATTGCCAAAGGTGTGATGAAGCAGAAATGATTAAGACACTTTGCACTGGGGACATTGTTATTCAGTTGTGTTTGACTCTTCATGACCCTGTGGACCTGGGTTTTTCTTGGGAAGGATAATGGGGTGGTTTGCTATTTCCTTCTCGAGCTCATTTTATAGATGAAAAAATTGAGGTGAACAGGGTTAAGTGACTTTACCAAGGTCACCCAGCTAGTAAGGGTCTGAGGCAAGATTTGAACTCAGGTCTTCCTGACTCTAGGCCTAGGACTCTATCCATTGCACCACTTAGCTGCTTCACCTTAAAGTACTTAATTACATTTTTCCCTAGCAGGAGTTGTCTGTAGTTCAGCTGATGGACTGGCTTCTCTCAACTTGACTTCATGGATGCGTTAATTTGTCCCTTGTTTGAGGACTACATTAGTTGATAGTATAATGTTCCATACTCATTGTCTCTCACTTCTTCAAAGAAGAGAAACCCTATACATCCCATTCTGATGCCTGAGTGGCATTGTGTTGACAAGCTGGGACTGTCCCTCCGAATCTACACTCATCAGGACTTTGTTTCTTTATCTGTCTGCCTCTCTGTTTCTGTCTCTCCCTTTCTCTGTGTGTGGCTGTGTCTGTCCATCTGTCTGTTTCTTTCTCTTTGTGTGTCTTTGTTTGTCTTTGTCTCTATTTCTCACTGTGTGTCTCTATTTCTCTGTGTGCCTTTATCTCTTTGTCCCCCTTTATCCAGTTCTCTCTCTCTCTCTCTCTCTCTCTCTCTCTCTCTCTCTCTCTCTCTCTCTCTCTCCTTTCTCCTCTCTCTCTCCTCTCTCTCTCTCTCTCTCTCTCTCTCTCTCTCTCTCTCTCTCTCTCTCTCTCTCTCTCTTTCTCTCTCTCCCTCCTCTCCTCTTTCTCTCCTCTCTCTTTCTCTCCTCTCTCTCTTTCTCTCTCCCCTTTCCTTTTCCCTCTCCCTCTCTCCTCCCCTCTCTCTTCCCCCCATCTCTGTTTCTTTCTGTGCCTCTGTGTATCCCTCTGTCTGTGTGTCTCTGTTTCCATGCATCTCTGTCTTTCTCATTCTCCCCCTCCACCCCTCTGTTCAAAAATTCTGTCTCTTGTATTTGGAGATGAGGATCCTGATATTATTCAATTTAATGGGAGTCAGAGGACCTGAATTCCAATCCTATCCATGGTGCGTGTGTGATTTTAGGTAAGTCACTTTAACCTTTTGGGGCTTCACTTGTGTAAAGTGAAGAGGTTAATTCAGTTGGTCTTCAAGATCCTGTCTATCTCTTACTTTCTATGGAATTATATGAAGACTAACATTGGAGACTAAGTGGTATCTTGTTCTGATACGAGGTGGAGACAACCACAGGCTTCCTAGGAACTATCCCCCACAAAAGATGCCCCACTGTCCTTTGTAATCATCCCTTTGTTTATATCCCTTCCTCCTAGGAAGTACAGCTTCCAGTCTCTGACCATTGAACCTTTTCTCCTTGGTCCATCTCAAGTGCAACTTTTCCCATGAATCCTTCTCTGATTCTTTCTACTAGAACTGCTTTCATTCTCCCTGGGGTTTCCATGGCTCTGCTCCTTTCCTACATAATCACCATGACGTCATTTGCATTAGATTTCTTGAAAATATATCTTTTAAAATGTTTGTTGAATTGAATGATGCTGAACTGTACAGATTGGAGAGTTTGTAAGCCTAGTCTTCAGCCTCTTAAAAATAAACCACAAAATAGATCTACAAATAAGAATTGCAAGAGAGCTTCTCATCCAGTCACTGTGGTTTCTGGAAAGTTTCCATGTTGATGAGAAGTACTGCAGAAACATTACTGGGGCTACAGAGAACTGAGCTCCACTCATCAACCTCTCAGAAACTTCCAAGGGTGTTAATTATGGCTTCTGGCAGCCAGATGGTAGCAATGGAAGGCAAGTTAGTGTATTTTTTTCTTCCAGGCATCTATTTATTATAAGAACCAAATAAATAACAACCTACCCACCCCCCCGCCCCAATTTCCCAGGCAATATCTATTGTGTTAACTCTCATTCTTTGTTGAAGCAGTCCATTACTTGAGTTGACAATAAGATTCATCTATCTGTTAGAAGCAAATGGTAAATTTAGCAACTTTGGGCCAGAATTCTGCACGGTTTCTATGGCCATTGGGTACTTTACATGGTCTTGTACTATTTCAGGCCATTGTCACCTTTCACACAAAGTGTTGGTTGATTGTGGTTTTCCAGGCCCATGAAGAATAAATCTTACCCTATTTTTGACCAGAGTAGCTACAAGCCAAAGGAGCTAATGTTGTCCTCATGGTGTCCCCATGTAACTCTTGCCTACACTGGTACAAATACTAAATTGAAATAAAATGTGTGTAGACTATTATGCAGTTCAGTCCTGACTTGATATCTAAAGTCCCAAATCACTAATGAGATCTGAATTTGTTACAGAAATTCAATTACAGAATCACCATTAGGGCACCTTAAAACCTAGGGGAAGTTGCAGGTTTATACTGTTGTAGTCACAAATAATATTTCAAAGCCAGTAGCTTGACCAGGTCTCAGACATATTTTTAAATGGCTTCTTCACTTATTCAAAGTGACAGTCTAGCTTTGTTAGGGAGTTTTTGGAGGCACAGGTGTGTGGTTTCTCTTATATAACCATTACTATTTAAAGCTTGCCCCTTGTTTAAAGTGCATTCTGATGAAGGATGCTGGGAGTATGGTATTGTGCTCCTCCTGATCTCAGACAGTCACTTATTTGAAGTTAGAGAACTGAAAAACCTTATGTAAAATATGACCAAAATAGCAAGTAGAGAGGAAAAGAAGACTTTATGAAGTGAACACACACCACAAATGAAAGTGTCTGGATAGTATTCATTGATGATTTCATAGAAAGCTGAGGCAGCTATATTTTCAGGGATCTAGATCCCTGATGTGTATAGTTACATGTATGTGTCACATATGTTGAGTCAGTCTCTGCTGACATGAACAAGAAAAACTGAGTGGTAAACATGAGGAGGAAATGGGAAAAATGATGAGTCAGGCAAAACTTAGTTTTGGGTGGGCTCCTGGGTGGCCCTACCAAAAACTGACATCAGATAAGTCTGTGGGATAACTTGCCCATTATTTTTCCCATTAGGACAATTTGCACACATGGATAGTTGAGGTTAAAGTCTTGGCCTTTTTCCACTGAAAACTGTGTCTACAGTCATAAGGTTTTGTGATCTCTCAATAAATATATGGGATTAGAGGGCTATGGATCTATAGCTAAAAGGGACTTTAGAAGCCCCTTATCAGAAAGGTTAGGTCATTTTTTTTTTTACTTTTCAGGGTTGGAAGGGAATACCAGGCCATCTAATTCAACCCATACATGAATAAAGGTCCTCTACAATACTGGTGTCAAACTCAAATAGAAAAAGGCCACTAAACTATGTATAATGGATCTCTGCAGACCGCATTTTGACTTCGAAAGCCACATATTAACATTATTGATGTTCTATTGTGTTTTTATTTATTTTGTTAAGTATTTCCGGATTACATTTTAAGTTGGTTCGGCCTGTATTCAGGGAGTGTTAAGGGGTACATAGGGTGGGTGGGTCACAGGTTTAACATCTCTCCTCTATAGCATATCTGAACAGTGATTATCCAGCCTTACCTTGAAGACCTCCAAGGAAAAAAGAATTGCAATCTGTTTCTGTATTTGCACAGAATCAAAGAATTTCAGAGTTGGAAGAAACCCCAAGAGACATCTCACCACTTCATATTTAAGAAAAAATCATTTCTATAACATACCTTACAAATAGGTCTCTAACCTTTACTTTACTGAACACCTTCAGTAAAGGCAAACTCTTGAAGCAACCCATTACACTTTTGAAAAACTCATTGTTGCAAAGCTTTTGCTTTTTTCCCCCCTTACATCAGACCTAAATTTGCAAATATTTTTAAAGCTGTCACATGGAAGATGTTTTAGACTTCTTGGTACAAGAAAATAGAACTAGGAACAATGAATAGAGCCAATGGATAGAACTGCCAAGAGGCTTGATGTGAGAAAAAATAACTTCATAACAATTTTTCAGTCGTTCCTGAGTTGTTGTTACCCCTTGGACCAGATCAAACCAATATTGTCCATGGGGTTTCTTGGCAAAGATGCTGGAGTAGTTTGCCATTTCTTTCTCCAGTGGATTAAGAGAAAGAGAGGTTAAATTACTTACCCAGTGTAGTGAACTTTCAGAAGTCTCATGGCTTTGCCAATGAAATGTTCCCCTCCCATATATTATTGTCTGAAAGGCTACAGGGCAGACAAGTAAGAAGATGTATTATGAAGGGAATGTTTTGGGGTCCCTTGACCTCTTTCCCCTGTCCTATACAGTTACCTACAAAGGTTACAGGGCAGATAAGCAAGAGGGTGTGTAATCCTTTTTTGTTTTATGCCTCCAGATCTGGTCCTAGAATAATACCTAACCTTAAGCAAGGGTAAAGAGTAAACAGGATTAAGGGAGGCTCCTTCTACATTATCTGCATTTCTTTGATAGGATCTTCCTACATTGTCTACATTCTCTTGGGGGGGTGGGCATAAAAACTCTGTGAGCTCCTTGCATCTTTGGCTCTGTATGAAATGGTCCTGTAATAAACAGACTATTGATTATAACCCTGTCTCTCATTATTCTCACTGCTCCCTAGCCCACCAACTGCACTGGTCTCAGTAATCCAGGTCACATAGTAAATGTTTGAGGCTGGATTTGAATTCAGGTCTTCCTGACTCCAGGCTCAGTACTCTCCCACTGAACCACTTAATGGCCTCTCCTAACAACTGGAACTATCTTATACCATCTACTACTACTACTACTACTACTACTACTACTACTACTACTAGGACTACTACTGTTGTTGTTGTTGCCTTGAGAGGTAGTTTGTTTCCTCTCACACACTGGACATCTTCAAACAAAGGCTAGATGGCTGCTTACTGGAGATTCTTTTTTTACATATGACTTAGACTAGGTGACCACTTCGTTCCCTTCCTATTCTGAACAATAACAATAAAAAGCCATTGGTCCTTGTAGTCCTCAACCACCAGATAAAGAGATTGGATCACATGACCTTCAGCCTATCACCCTATGATCTTTTCTGCTGAAACATTTCTTTAATAACATTTCCCCTTCCACCAGTAGAATCCAAGCTCTTTAAGGTCAGGGACTGATTCCCTTTTGTATTTGTATCTACAGAGACTAGTTTAGTCACTGGCACATGAGAGACCCTTGATAAATACTTGCTGATTGACCATATTTTATTCTCATCCATAAAATGAAGATAATAATGTGTTGTTGTAAACATCAAATGATATATTTGTTAAGTTCTTCATAATTCTCTGTATGTATGTGTCTTAGTTTCACACTGACGGTTCATTTTTTCCACTGATCTACAGGTAATATTTATTTTCAATTCTTCAGAGGTGGTAGAATTCCCTTCCTGTAGCCATGTCACAACACTGACATGAGCATGTCACAATACTAGGAAAATATTTGCACTGAAAAGCTGTGTCCTTGTTTCAAGGAGAAGCTTGGAGTCATTCAAAGAATTTTGCAAATTCTTGATGCTGTACTTCTATTAATGTAGTCTATAAATACATTAGCTTTTGGGGTGTCACCACATCCTGTTGAGTCACATGACATGGAGTGCTCATGGTCTATTTTGCTCTTGACTTGAGGTCTTTTTGAAACTGACGAGATGACCACTGGTTGGACTTGTTGTAGTGGGGATTCCTTTCATGGAGGAGTTGGACTAGATGGCTTCTGAGGTGCCTTCTAGTTTTCAACTTCTCTAATTCACAATGGGAGAAGGGAAGGGAGACAATCTTCTCATTTATATGGGAAAGAGGAAAGAAGCATTGATATACCCATTATATGCTAAATACTTTACAAATACCTTATTTGATATTCACAACAACCCTGGAAGGTAGGTGCTATGATTTTCTCCATTTTATGGTTGGGAAAACTAAGACAAACAGGGTTAAATGACTTACCCAGGGTCACACAACTAGTGAATCTTAAGCCATATTTGAACTCAGGTCTTCCTCACTCCAGGCTGGGTGCTCTATTCACTGAGCCACCAACTGCCTCTAACATGAGCTACTGTTGAACCATAGCTCCCTGTTCCTCCACTTTTTGTAGTTGATTTTTTGAATGCCAATGTAGGACGTTACACATTTATCCCTATTCAATTTCTCCTATTAGTTTTGGTCCATTATCTCAGTCTCCTGAGATCATTCTGTATCACCATTTTGTCAAGTAAAACGTTAACTGGCTCTCCCATTAAGCTGACATAAATAAATATGCCATCTACATCTTCATCTAAGTTATTAATATATTGAAGAGAAGAAACCTGAAGAAAAATCCTTGTGGCACTTCACTAAATGCCTTTTTCCAGGTGAACATTAATCAACATTGTTTGGGTTCATTTACTTAACCATTTCTGAATTGAATAAACTATCTTCCTATATATATTTCTATTTTATACACAAAGATAGAACTAGAAAACCTGCTAAATTCCTTGCTGAAATCCAGGGTACCATGTTTATAACAATACCCTGATACATGATTAGAGAAATTCTGCATGTGTGTATATACATATGCATATCTATTTATATTTCAATCATGAATATGCATCAATATACACAATTACATTGCAGACACATAATTTCATTGGTGCAGAAAACTTCTGGTGTGAAAATTCCTTCCATAGGTACAAACTTGAGCAGTTAAGTAACTTGTCCATGGTCCCCTATCTAATATATACTCTGTGTGTGTGTGTGTGTGTGTGTGTGTGTGTGTGTGTGTGTGTGTGTGTGTGTAACAGGAACTGGATTTATATCCATGTTTACCTGACTCTAAGGCTGTTCTCTATGTAGTATACCATGGTGCTTCTCTTTCAACAAAGTGATAATAGTAACACATCTATATGTCACTTTGAGGTTTGAAAATTTTATTCCTCACAACAACCCTGTGACTTATATGATACATGGATTATTGCTCCCATTTTATAGATAGGGAAACTGAGGCTATTAGAAATATAACTACCTGCCCATGATTGCATAACTGTTAAGTGTCTGAAGCAGGATTGAAATGCTGTTCTATTATCTCCAAATTCAGAATTCTATGTACTATGTTTATCAAGAGAAAACCGGGTTAGTTTGGTATCTTGATGAACCCATGCTGACTCCCAGTGATTTGTCTTTTTTTTTTCTGTACTGGTCCTCATGCTATCATCATGATATTTGACAGCTTGTTATATGGAACTTAAGGTAGACACCTTAGAGACTTTGTTTTCACAAAAGCTATTACAGTTGAATGAGTGTTCTGGAAGGTCCTACTAAGCAAAGAGGGCTCAAGCTACGGATTTGACAATGGACTGTTTTGTCATTGTTGTCAATCAAAGTAACTAGGATCAAAGAAGGATGGCCACCAGGTGATTTTATTTTCTTTTGCATACAGCTTCTCAGAAGCCTCTTTCTTCTTCTAGGCTTGTGCCTTGGGTATCCCTGTATGCATAATAGCTCTGTATCTTTTTGTTTGTTTATTTGTTTACTTATTCTTCTAAAAGTACTTCCCAAACTGGGATTTTGTGTTAAGGTGAAGTCCTGCACACTTTTGGAAGGAATGATAGGGCCTTGTTTGCTCCTAATATCTATTATTTTGGGTCCTGCCACTCTATTTTGAGTGCTGTGTTCTTTAAGGATCTCAGGAGGTGACTCAAGCAGGATGATTTAGGGCATAGTTTAATCATGGCACTTCTGGTCTGAGCTCTACAGGTGCCATACCCCAGTTTGGGTCTGGGAAGCAAACTTCAGACTTGTACTTGGTTGGAGTTCTGGTATACATCTGTTGGATGTATACCAGCCCCTGCCTGATAGCTGATTCTGCATGGTCTGAGTAACAGAACTATAGGCTAATACCTGGTTCTTCATGCTTGGGCCTGGATGATCTCTGGGGCCAGACAAAGACTAACTCCCAGTCTGTGCCATTGGACTGTGCCATCTTTGATTTTGCTCTTTGATTAGAGAGACAGTGGCTTTCCACCCATGATCTGTACTTGTTTGTTGAATCCACGATCCTGTTCCAAAGTCAGGACAATAGAGCTGCAGGCCCACTTGTGTCTATGATCTTGTACTGGAAAAAAAGACTCACTGTAGCTTTTCTTTGGATTTTCTGATCACTACTTTGTGTTCTTTTTTGGATGAATCTTTGTTGGGCATCCATAGGAGGGAACTGGCTTATACTGCTTTCTCCTATGCCCACTGTCTTTTGTAATCCTCCTAGCTTTTTTCCTAAGGGATAAGGAGGAGGCTGATATCTGTGTCAACTGGGGAAGTGTCCACAGTGATAAGATCCCAGATCCTTGACACATTGAAATTTAATATATTGTGCAAAGAGGATTCAAACTGACATTGATTACTTTAAGGAATTTTATCTCAAAAACAGAAATCTCTATTAATCCAAAGGGGGGAGATTAGCTTAAACAGATAAAAGCTTTGCATGAGAAAGTAATTTTAATAAATCCTAGCAACACAGTGAGGCTGTAAAGGCAATGGTTCATAGGACACAGATAGATGAGGCTAGCATACATGAAAAGGGAAAATACAGGGACCCATGCACATATGTTCACACAGAGAAAAGCAAGAAGAGAAAGAAATGGAGGCTGAAGCTTTCAAAGAAAGTTTCTTCAAGGTGATAGAACCAAGCAATAATATTAGTTTACACTGATGCATTTTTAGTATCCTAATGGATATATTTAATGTCCTAGTATCCTAGGTTCTCTCCTGGATTGAAACAATAAATTCTTGGCACCTGAAAGTGAGACAAAAGAAACAACCAGAGAACCTGAGAGACATGCTCCTACAAGATCCAAAGAAAGAAAAGGTTCAATGCCCCAGTTCTTCCAGCGATCATAGCCCTTATGATGTTACCTCAGGGGATTCAGCGAGGTGGAATCCTGATCTGGAAGGGAAGAAGCCTGAGTTCTAGTTCTGGCTCTGACATTTCTATAGGTCTCTATGTGTAACCTCCCTTTCCTGCCTTCGTTTCGGGGTTTGCCAAATGAAAGGATTGTAGTCAACGACTTTTAAAGTTCCTTTTAGGGGGAACATCCTATATTCCTAACTTCATGCTTTCAAGACCCTTAATCAGAGAAAATATAGTATAGCATATGTTACTAAAGCTCTGTTTCATTCCAGAAGTTTTGACTGAGGGAAAGAAATAGCTATTGTAAAGAGAAAGGCAGGAAAATGTATGTGAACAAAGTTTCAAAGTAAAGGTCCATGAGAACTATATGAATGTGAATACAAACCACTCTTTACAGAAATAAAGGCAGATGTGGAGAAATATTAATTACTCATACTTAGGCTAAGCCAATATAATAAAATGATAATACTATATATATTAATCATTTAGTGACATAGCAATCAACCTACCAAAGGTTACTTTGTAGAACTAGGAAAACTAATAATGAAATTTGTCTGGAGAACAAAATGTAAAGAATCTCAAGGGAAATAATGCATGGTAGAAAATAAGGGGATTTAACAGAAGCAATATTTCAAATTATACCATAAAGAAGTAATCATCAAAACTATTTGGTGCTGGTTAAAAAATAGAAAGATCAATCAGTATAATACATTAAGTACACAATATAAAGAAGCAAATAAACCTAGTAGCCTAGAGTTTGATAAACCCAAGGACCACAGTTAACTGGATAAGGCCTTGCTGTTTAGTCAAAACTATAGGGGAAATTGGAAAGAAGTTTGGCAGAAATTAGGTATAGACCAACTCCAACACCATGCACCAAGATAAACTCCAAAAAGACACCTGATTTAGGTGACATCACTAACAAACTAGATGAGGAAGGATGAAATTATCTTTAAAATCTATGGATGGGGAAGTGTTTATGACAGTAGATAAAATGAACAATTTTGACTATGCAAAATTTAGAAGTTTTTGCAGAAATGTAACCAGTGCAGTTAAAATCAGAAGTGAAACAGGAAACTGGGAAATATTTATAGTAATTTTCTGATAAAGGTCTCATTTCTAAGATATATGTCTAGGATAGAGTCATATTTATGAGAATAAGAACCATCCACACTGATAGTGAAAGAATATGAATGGACAGTTTTCAAAGGAGAAATTCAAGTTCCCAATAAACATGAAAAATGGTCCAAACCACTAAAAATCAGAGAAATGCAAATTAAAATATCTCTGACGTCTCACCTTCTATCCATCAGATTGACAAAAACAACAAAAAAGGAAGATGACAATTATTGGAGGGATTGTGGAAAACAGGTACACTAATGTAGTATCAGTGGAAATATGAATCAGTTCATTCATTATGGAAAGTAAATTCAAATTATTCTCCAAAAGTTAATAAATTGTTATCATTAAGGATTATTATTAAAGATTATTGTTATTATTAATTCCTATTAAAGAATATTTTATGAAAGATTATTATTATTATAAAGTATTAAATTTACTCTTTAAGTTCGTAATACCATGAATAGACCTATACTTAAAGTTGTGAAAAGAAAGAAGAAAAAAGAGATGAGAAAGAGGAAAAGGACCCACATGTACAGAATTATTTATAGCAATTCTTTTTGTAGGAGCAAAGAAAATAAAGAGGTTTTGATCTATTGGAGAATGACTAGAAAAGTTATGGCATAGAGATGACATGGAAATTTACTGTAAGAAATAAACAATGGAGGACGTGGTTTCACAGAAACTTGAGAAGACTTGTATGAACTGATGGAGAGTGAAGCAAGTAGAACCAGGAGAAAAATCTATACAATACCATTGTAAAGACAAAAACTTCGAAAGGTTTACAAATTCTAATCATTGCAATGACCCACCATGAATATGGATAACCAATAAAGAACGTTGCCTACCTCCTGACAGAGGATGGCCTTAAGACAAAGAAAATACACATTTTTTGACACAGTTGGATTTGTTTTGCTTCACTATACATATTTGTTGTTTGTTTTGTTTTTTCCCAAGGGGAGGTGGAGGTGGGATAAAGACAGTAACTAGGAGTAGGATTTTCAGAAGTAGAAAGAACAAGAAGAAATAGGGTTTTGAAACTTTTTTAATGCACTAAAGAAAACAGAAGTAAAGTCAGAAGGAATCACAGACAAGCAAGATGGCTTCAAAAGTTACATGCTGAATTTATTATATACTTAAGAAAAGCAGGCTGTTTATAACAGAGATCCCCAGTTTCATATATAATCCTTTTTTATGTCACTCTCTATATATGGAGAGACAGCTAGGTGATGCACTGGATGGTTCATTAGATTTGGCATCAGAAAGACTCATCTTCATGAGTTCAAATCTGGCTTCAGACACTGTGTGACCCTAGGCAAGTCACTTACCCCTGTTTGCCTCAGTTTCCTCATCTGTAAAATGAACTGGAGAAGGAGATGGGAAGCTACTTTACTATCTCTGCTAAGAAAATCCCAAATGGGGTCACAAAGGATCAGACACAATTGAAATGCTTGAATGCAATAATATATAATTTTATATAATTTTTCCTTGGTGTTTTTTAAAACATTTTGTTAAAAGAAAAAACATGTGAGTGGCCAAAGGGTGGATTGCTTCTGTCATAATAATAAATTGAAAAGTGTTATTAATAAGAAAGGGAGATCCTAAAAGTGGGAATGGGGGCTTAAGAGCATAGAGAAGAAATTTTCCTAATTTAAAAACTTTGCATCATATCTTATATCTTATTATAGAATTGAGAACCTGGGTCAGTAAAAGTTTCTTCTTGCCCACTCTTTTTAGGCCTGAGCCATGGCAGGTTTCTGGTACATGTGGACAGCTATAGAGAAAATCCTTTTTGCTGGATGCTTAAATATTTAATGCGATGCCCTGTGCCCTACATATTAGCAGAGAGTAAGATGACAAGGCTAATGTGGGGTTGCTGTTGCCTCTGCAGCACTTAAGCTGTCATCTGGGAAAATATACCTTGCCTATATTCCACCATTACAGAAGTAAAGTCAATTTTGGAAGGGTAAGAGAAAAAAAATGGGATATTTAGTTTATTATTTAAATTAAAGAAGTAATGAAAATAATAAGAGTTTATTCTGCAACTGGGTAGAAATAAAAGGAAATTAGTTGTTTTCAGGCTTTCTAGAAAAAAAATTATAGCATTCCGTTGAATTCTGTTTCTGTTAGTACTGAGAAAAGATGTGGAAGGAAGAGCAGACTTGTAAAAGCACGGAAACGTTTTGGGCCTCAGATATGTTGATTTTCAACATATTTTCCACTATCATTCTGTGGTTTCAAAATTTTGTGGTATGTAGTAATTTTCAATTATAAAAAAGAGGTACATTGATTGGACTCAAAACAGAAGAGGTGGGTGGGGGAAAACAGTAATTTTCAAGTGTTATCTTTGTGTTTCACTTGAATGTAGAAATTTCTCTATAATGGTCCCTGACACTTAAATATTTTAAGCTTGAATTAACTCAAGTCATAGAGGGCATCCAACGCCTCCACAATTGGACACCATTCTATGTTTCCAGTCTTATCTTGTATTTTCCCCCTCCATATACTACAGTGTATATTCTCTGTATAAAAATCATATATTCTCTGGCCAAACTGTTCCCTATGTTGTTGTCACCTGGACATTTAACTGCTTTCCTACCTTCATACCTTTTTTCACATTGTTCTCAATACCTCTCCCCTTCCCTTTACCAGCTGAATTCATCAGTGTTCTTTCAAGTCCAATTAATATGTGATCTTCACGAAGCTTTCTTGCTTCTCTTATCTGGGAAGATGTTCCCCCCTCAGACTTCACATTCAATTTGTACCTCTCTAAGAGTTTATTACAATTTATTTTATATTATTATTATATGTATATGTTCACATTCTGTTGGAGAGAGAGAGATCCATATTGGCAGTGACCATGTCTTATCTAACCTTTCTATGTCCTCCAGTGCCTGGCACAATGCCTATCACATAGTAGGTCTATAGAAACACTTATTCCCCATTAGCACCCACTGCATCCAGAGCTCTCTGATTAAACAGAATCTTCAAGGAAACTGTGGCCCCAGTACTCTTAGAAAAAATCCAAGTCCAGAAATCAAGAAGAGACATAACTAAGGTGGAGGTAATTAGGGGACTGGCCCAAGTTGCCAAATTGGAAGGGCACTGAAATTCTTCAGCAGTGTAGAAAAATGGAGCTTAGTTAGCAAGAATATTAAGTTAAAATAGGATGCTATGCTAACAGGTATTGTTGTGTGTTGTTGTTATTCAGCTGTGTCCAACTCTTCGTGATCCCATTTGTGTTTTTTTTTTTGTGTGTGTGGCAAAGAAAGATACTTTTTGCCATTTCCTTCTCTGGCTTATTTTGCAGATGAGGAAACTGAGGCAAACAAGTTAAGAGACTTGCCTGGGGTTACAGAGCTAGTAAGTGTCTGAAGTCAAATTTGAACTCAGGTCTTCCAGGTCTGACATTCTATCTACTGAATCATCTAGCTGCCCTAAAGCTAACAGGTAGCTAGGGTGAATTCCTTCCCTCATTTCATCTATTCCTTCCCATTTTCTACTGAGAACATAGTTCATGCCCCACTCAGCCCAGGTGCAGTTTTTGGTATTTGCCCCTACTACAAAATCTCTAGTAATGACTCTGGCTATGTTTTCTTTTTGCTCACTGCTAATATATTTCATAGGCAGTTTTCTAAGTCAAATGTAACTGGACCAGTGATGATGAGACTATGTAACATCATGAAAACTCATTTTCCAAATTTATTCCACATTAAGGGATAATCCATTAGTGCTATAAGCTACTAGAATTTTTGTGGGGTCCTCATTTCATTCCTATATCAGTCCAATATAGCTATAGCCATTTGCTAAGTAGTTCTAAAGAAAATTACTATTTTTCCTTTTTCATTGATGTGACTGAAATAGCAGGCTAATGGAACATTTTGAGAGTGGTGTATGTCCCCCTACCCTCTTGTGCTATGTACCATTTTTTCCCTAGCCCATCATTTCATTATTATGGCATTTTTCTTTGTATCTTCATTGCTTACTTAACATAATAACTGGCACTATTTTGGGGGGAGGGAGTTGGTGTTAGGTGGCCAATTTCTTTGGCATAGGGAATTCTCCCAATGAAGAAACTTCTATTACCAGTGGAGATCAGCACCATCTCTCCAACTTTTAGTCTTAGAATTTTCTAGAACACTGATAGGTGATAACTTGCTTAGAGACAAAAGCCAGTATTTATCAGAAACTGGACTTGGATTCAGGGTTTTCTGATCCTGAGGCCAGTGCTCTATCTGAAATGCTTCACTTCCTGGCACAAACATAATAATCCTTGTTGAATAAATAAATGACCTTTCTGGATCTTACCTAAACCTGCTTTCTTCTTTGTCCCAAATTGTATCTTATTTTTTTCAAGAGCAAAGGAAAAGTCTGAGATTAATGGAGTTGATGGTGAAAAAATTTTTACTTTATGTTAGTACCATTTCTATATAATTTGATCTTTAATTAAAGATCAATAAATATTATATGGATTTTTTGGATTGAAAGTTGGATAATTAGAGCACAATCTTTTCATTTTGGAGAGGAAAAAACTGAGGGCCAGAGGCTAAGCATTTTCCTTTCCTAAGATTATACAAATGGCATATAGAAGAGCCAGGATTTGAATCGAAGTTATCTTGATTCCAAGTTTCCTTCATTAAGAGAGTACTACTATCTCCTGATGGCAATAGTTGACACTGAGTTTTTGTGGAAAAGTCACAATACTTAAGATTAAGAGAATCCAGGACTTAAATTCTACTTCTGACACCTGAGAAGAACTCTCCAGTGGCAGAAGGGAGACACTGAGGCATAGGGAGAAGGCAACTGCATTTTGGGGGTGAAGTCTGGAAATGAAGGATTGTCTGAGAAGAGGTAATGAGGATCTGAGCCAAGATTATAGCAGTTCATGGCCCTCTCATCCCACCTCTGCCATTGACGTTGCCCTATGCCACTGCAAAACCTGGGTTTAAATCTAGCTTCTGAAACTTCCTAACTCTGTGATCATGGGTAAGTCACTTAAGCCTTCTGAGACTTGATTAACTTATATAAAATAGGGAAGGGGGAATGAATTAAACAATTTCTAAGGTCCATTATATTTAAATTTAGGATTTAAATATAGGACTGAGACCACAATGTGTGTGTGTGTGGGGGTGACAATAGCCAAGAGAGACAAATTACCTAGTGTGATGATCTTACCAGAGAACATTAAGGGACCTGTAATATTACAGAAATGTTATCTTGGTAACACATCAATCAATCAATCAATCATTTCATATTTATTAAGTACAAACTCTGTGCTTAGAATATGTTAGGCACTGGGGATGTTTCTTTACAGACCTTCCCCCATTAGTGGTTTGTTTACCTATGTAAAACATGCCCCATATTTATGAGAAGAATCCCTCCCTCGTCCATATATTCATCTGTCTTATAGCTATCTGGTAAAAAACAAACCTATTGGCAGAAAATTCTGATGGTTTTCAGTGGGTGCTGACGCACAAAGGGTCTTAAACCTGGAGATTTTCTATTTTCACAAATGTATGGGTGGGGACAGAGCTACAATAGACAATAACCTTACACTAAATCCTCCAAGCCTACATCTGTTGCTGTGTATGTCCAGCAACATACAACAAAATCTCAAAACAGCCCAGTGAAAGGCATCTGACCAGAGACAGACTGAAATTTCTTTTGCAGGGAGTAAAGGCATGTAAGCTTTGCCTTTTTAAGGCAGAGCTAGTCTTCTGACCATCAGGGTCAGCAGATGATATTATAAGTTGTCTGGTAGCATGATCAAAGGATGAAGCTTTGTTTAACTAAGATACATCATACATACTACATGGATGACTGTAAAATAATTCAAATACAATAAAACACTTAATACTCTCAGTATCCTTATAGTGGAATGAACACTGGACCAGAAAGTAGGTGACCTAGACTCTAGCCAGTCACAGTATTGTCACTAACTGTCCATGTGATTTTGGGCAAGTCATTTACCTTCTGTGGGCTCAGTTTTCTTCATCTGTAAAATGAGGTTAACTATTGTTATTGCTGCTGTTGCTGTCATTCAGTTGTTTCTGACTCTTTATGACCCTGTTTCAGGTTTTCTTGGCAAAGATACTGGAGTAGTTTGCCAATTCCTTCTCTAGTTCATTTTACAGATGAGGAAACTGAGGCGAACAGGTTTAAATGACTTGCCAGGGCCTCACAGACACTACATATTAAGATAAGCCTTCCTGTTTCTAGTCCTGGTACACTATCCATCATTTATGGTGTGGGTGATCACGCATTTAATACCTTCTCTCAGGACCAACATCCACCCCCCCCCCCAAAAAAAAAAAAACACCCACCAACTTAAAACTTTTTTTTTATATATAGTTGAAACATTTAATTTTAAGACCTCGAATTTCAGATCCATTCCCTTCCTCCCTTGTCACCCATTCCCTCTGGGAAGATAAGTAATTCAGTATATGTCGTACATGTCTAGCTATGCAAAACATTACCATAGTAGATATATTGTACAAGGCTGCTTATAATTCCCTCCCACTCATCCCACTCCCCACCTGGTCCATTCCCTACTTGATCCTGTCCCTCTTCTATAGTGGGTACTTTCAACCTCCCCTCCCCCCCAAGGATGCCCTCCCATCCATCATCCCTCCTCTCATCCCCCTTCCCCCTATTCTGCTGCAGGTTGAGATATCCCATTTAGTATGTATGTCATTCTCTCCCTGAACCAAATTCAATGAGAATGTGGTTTTGCCTCTTTGCCTTCCTATTCTTCCCCTCCCCTGCAGCCACTTCCCCTTGCTTCTTCTACATGAGATAGTTTACCCTACCCTGTCTCTCCCCATCTCCTCTTGCCACTTTCCTCTCTCACCTCATAATTTCACCCCTTAAGTATCCTCTCTTCCCAACAAATTCAACCTATGCCCTCTATCCATGTATAACTGTAAACATATATACACACATTCACATATGTATTCATGTGACCATATACCCTTCTTCCATTATTTTCATACTGAGAAATGTTTCATCAGTCACAGTTATTGTTTTTCCATGTAGGAATGTAAATAGGTCAACTTTGATAAGTTCCTTTTGATTTCTTTTCCCTGATTACCTTCTCAGGCATCTCTTGCTTCTTGTGTCTGAATGTCAAATTTTCTATTCAACTCTGGTTTTTTCCTCAAGAATGCTTGAAAGTCCTCTATTCCACTGAATGACCATATTTTCCCCTGAAACAAGATACTCAGTTTTGCTGGGAAGGTGACCCTTGGGTTCATTCCCAGCTCTTTTGCCCTCTGGAATATCATATTCCATGCCCTTCGATCCCTCAGTGTAGAAGCTGCCAGGCCTGGGCTATTCTGATTGTGTTTCCACAATATTGAAATTGTTTCTTCCTGGCTGCTTGTAGTATTTTCTCCTTGATCTGGGGATTCTGGAACCTGGCTATAACATTCCTGGGAGTTTTCTTTTTGGGATCTTTTTCAGGAGGTGATCTGTGGATTCTTTCAACCTCTATTTTGCCCTCTGGATCTAAAACATCAGGGCAGGTTTCCTTGAGAATTTCTTGAAGGGTGATTTCTAGGTTCTTTCCTTGATCATGGCTTTCAGGTAGTCCAATAATTTTTAAATTGTCTCTCCTGGATCGATTTTCCAGGTCAGTGGTTTTTCCCATGAGATATTTCACATTGCCTTCTAATTTTTCATTTGTTTGGATCTGCTTAACAGCATCTTGATTTCTCATAAAGTCATTAGCTTCCATTTGCTCCAGTCTAACTCTGAAGGAATGAATCTCCTCAGTGAGCTTTTGAGATTCTTTTTCCATCTGGCAAAGTCGGCTTTTTAAGGCATTCTTCTCCTCATTGCCCTTTTGGGCCGCCTTTGCCATTTGAGTTAGTCTATTTTTTAAGGTGTTGTTTTTCTCAGTCAGGCTGTTGTGACCCTCATTTCATACTTTTCCTGCATCCTTCTCATTTCTCTTCCCAATTTTTCCTCCACTTCTCTTATTTGATTTTTAAAATCCTTCTTAAGGTCCTCTATGGCTTGTAACCCACTCATATTTTCCTTTGGGGCTTTTGGAGCAGGATTTCTGACCTCCCAGTCCTCCTCCTATTCTATGCTTCTATCCTCTTTGCCCCCAAAATAGGAGTCTAATGTTGCATTTTTCTGTTTAATTTGTTTCCTTTGCCTTGGCATGTTGCCACTTAATTACTTGACTTCTGGGCTTGTTGCCACACTATGGCTTTGTGGCCAGATAGGGGAATTTTTGTCCCGAACGTGTTGGGGGGGGCAACTTCTGTTTCTGGCAAGCTGAAACCCCCCACAACCTCCACCCCAGATCACAATCCAGATCCAGGGAGGTTAAAGCAAGAGCGATTACCCACCAAGACTGATCACTGGATCTCCCTACAGTTCGCAGGCCAGGAGCTGGAGCTGCCTCCGAAAACTACAAAATGGTGTGTCTCCTCAGTGGCTTCTAGCCCCCAGGGGAGGAAGCCGACTGTTCCCCAAATACTGGTCCCAAAGTCCATAGGGCACTAACCTCTCACTTTGTCCTAGGCATGTCTGTGTTGATAATTCTGGAATCGCCATAGTTGCTGGTGTTCTGGGGTCCCTTCAGCTGGCTGCTGGCCCAGCCGCCCTGGGGCTAAAACCTCGGCTCACGGGGACCTGGGCTCGGCTCTCCAGCGCTGCGCTGCGCTGCCAGCTCCCAGAGCACTGTGCTGGTCCTTTCTGCAGGGCTGATGGGCTGTCCTCAGCAGGAGGTTACCTTCTCTGTGTCGTTCTGTGGGTGCTGGGGGCTCCAGAAGTTGTACAGGGTCCCCTTTTACACAGTTTGGAGGTGATCTGGGGGGAGAGTGCCTTGGACGTGCTGTTTCTACTCCTCCATCTTGGCTCTGCCCCCTCCTCAACTTAAAACTTTAGCAAGCAAAGTTAATTTGGATCCAAGGAGGCATTGATTTCTGGTAACCCACTGGTTATTAAAAGAAATTTCTAAAATTCCTCTTGCAAAAAGATACATTTATTAAGCCTATGTGCCAGGTTCTGTGCTACGCTCTGAGAATTCAAGTGGAAACAGACCCAATTGTAGCCCTGCCCTCAAGGAGCTTAATTTTAGTGGGACAAGATGACATAGATGGGAACTGAAAAGCATGGAGTTGGAGGAAGTACCTATGAGGGACAAAGTGCAGGCTGGTTCAGGTTTAAAATGAGAGTGGGTATTTCCTCAAATGGATATTCTTGGGAAGAACTCCTTAGTCAAGTGGAATATAGTTAGGTCCCTTTAGCAAGTAAATCAAGTTGGAAAAAAAAAGAAAATATCCAGGAAGTTAAGAGAATTGGCAATTTGAGGTAATTAATATGACTCCATCTTAGCTTACTAGCAATTAGCACCCACAGCTTTAAGGATAGAGAGGTTAATGGTTCCTTGGATATATGTAAAGGCACAAGAAGGGGAAAAATGTCTGGCAATGGATGGGTATGGGAAAATAAGAGAAATAAACAGTTTGGGCAGAGAAAGGACTATAATGTTCATTATTTCTATAACTACTGTTGGTTTAGAGAAAAAATCCCAGATAGATTCATTCTCCAAGTTCCAAGAGTGGTGTAACTTTCGATAAACAGGTTGGTCAGGGCACAAGTGGCTTATGAAATATCACATGGTAGTTTGCATTCCCAACAGTCTGACCAAACAAATATGTATGTAGTTTACCCCCCAAGGTCGTTTAACCTGGTCCTCTACAAATGCCATTGGTACTGATGTTGAGTGTTAGCAATGTGGCAACTAGATACTTATCCCTTAGCTCTCCTACTGTGTGAATGACACACACATAGGGCCTTCTCTATGAGGAGAGGTTCCTGAAAATGGACAGAGTGAAATCTGACAACGTGTGGTCACTTCAAACATTCCAAGGATGCTTGTCAAAATGGTGAGAGCCAGAGATGGAGGCAAAGACCCAGGGAAACACATTTTGTACCAGCACTCCCTTGCTTTCTTATGAAAACTTAGAAACTCTGCATGTTTTCAGAGAAGTTCTCCTGGAAAACAGAAGACAAAGAGAGCTTTTTTTTTTTTTAAGCAACAAGGAGCAAGCAAGAAGCATCCTAATTTGAAAAAAGTCTAGTTCGTTCTTAACAAATAATTAAATATCTGCCTCCCACTCCTTTATTCCCAAAGCAGAGCTGGCTATTTTGATTATGATAATTGAGGATAAAAATAATCTCTGTAGACCCTGAAAAATAGACACTAGCTTCTCTATTTTAAATGATGTAGAAAAATATGAGGTCAATGTGTACACAAAAGTGCATGTGTTACTCATCTGAACCTTTGGACAACTATTTTTTTTTTTTTTTTGCCTTTTGGAGGGCAGTTGGGGTTAAGTAACTTGCCCAAGGTCACACAGCTAGATTTTTGTTTGTGTGTGCGTTAAGTGTCTGAGGCCGGATCTGAACTCAGGTCCTTCTGACTCCAGGGCCAGCGCTCTACTCACTGCGCCACCTAGCCGCCCCTGACAACTAATTTTTATAAGCATCTTCCTTCCTTTTTCTTCCTTCCTTCCTTCCTTCCTTCCTTCCTTCCTTCCTTCCTTCCTTCCTTCCTTCCTTCCTTCCTTCCTTTCTTTCTTTCTTTCTTTCTTTCTTTCTTTCTTTCTTTCTTTCTTTCTTTCTTTCTTTCTTTCTTTCTTTCTTTCTTTCTTTCTTTCTTTCTTTCCTCAGCAATCTTTCCTCAGCTCCTTGCTCTATAAAAGGATGTAGGGTTAAATGGAAATGGATATATATTTTCTGGTTCCTGAAATCCCCTTTTCTAGACAGATGACTCCTTTATATTTTCCATGAACCTTTCCTCTTTCTTGCCTTCTATAGTAGAACTTTTTAATCTCAAGGGGTTTGTGAATAGATTTTAGAAGGCCTATGAACCTGGATTAGAAAAAATACATCTTTATTTTCACTAATCTCTAAATAAAGGTAATAATTTCCTTCAATTATGATTCAAAAATTATCTCAGAAGGGACCCATAGACTTCCAAAGAACTCTATAACACAAAAGTGTTAAAGGTTCTTGCTCTATAAGCATACAATCTAGGTATATAATTTTCCTTCTAAAACATTGTGTCAAACTAAAATAGAAATGGATCCGGCTGCATATTCCCTCAGAAAACCCTAGATTAACATCATCCATGTTACATTGTATTATATTTATTTTGTTAATTCTAAATAATTAAACAATTTCCAAAATTTCATCTGGTTCTATCTATACTTGACAGTTTTGTAGGCCACTTGCAGATCATGGAATATAAGTTTGACACCTGTGTTTTATGGGCATGGAGATAAAGTTCCAATCCTTTTTCTTGGGAGAGAAAGATTTTGGAGAAATGGTTCTATCTGGGTCAAAGCTGAATGATAAAGATAGCCATGACTTGAGAGTATATTGAATCATTAGCCTGTTGAACTTTCTACCTGAAAACAAGGACAGGATTCCCCACTCTGATTTGAAATGGAGACTTCCTCTTATCCATGAGTTACAAAATTATACTTCAGACTCTCTTCTTGCTCTCCATTTCCATCTATGTCCTCCTCATTTTGTTCCTGGAATGCCAGGTCCTGTGTTATGGATGAAGTCAAAGTTAGAACAATGGGGAAGGTTTACTTAATCTATCCTTGTGTGAACTCAGCTCCAAACTATGGCTTGGATGTTCATTGAGTCATAGGCTACTACCGTCATCGTGTACAGTTGGTCTAGACTAGTCTTGTGTATGTTTATGTGTATGTGTATGCTTAAAAATCACCTAGATTACAGACAGACAGAAATAGGGTAGGAGGGGGGAAGGAAAGAGAGTACAAGAAAGATGAAGAGGGAATGAGAAAGAGAAACAGTCAGAGACAGGAGAAAGACAAGGAGACAGACAGAGAGAGAGAGAGAGAGAGAGAGAGAGAGAGAGAGAGAGAAAGAAAGATAGAGACAGGAGAGAAAAAGAAGATAGAGAAGAGAGAAAGGCAGAAACAAAAGAGATATAGAAACAGAGATGAAGGGAGAGAGAAATAAAGAAAGACAGAGAGATGGAGAGAGTAGAATGACAGAAACAGAGAAAGATAAGAAAATAGGGAGGAGAAATAGAAGCAGAGAAGAGATGCAGAGGCATGGAGGGACTGAGAGACAGACAGAAATGAAGAAGTAGAAAGAAAAAGATAGTTATCTTGATTCAAGAAAATTCCTAGAAGAACAACTTCCAGACTGGGAAGAAACCCTAGAGATCATTTAGTCTAATTCTCTCTTTATAGAAATAAAAACCGAAATCCCAAGAGTAAAAGGCAAAGTGGCAAGAGATCAATCAATCAACCAATCAATCAATCATCAATCAACAGGAATTTGTTAAGTGCCTAATAGGTGCCAGAGGTTGTGTGAAGTACCAGGAATACAAAGATAAAAATGAAACAGTTCCTGCCCTCAAGGTGCTTACTTTCTAAATCAGTGTTTGTAAAGTTGAATTAGTGGACATTCAGAGGTTTTTATTTTTGCTAAAAGGGGATTTAGTGTTCTTCTGTTCTGATATTCTCATTTTACAAGCAATAATATATAATATTTATATAGTGCTTAAGGTTTACAAAGCACCTTACATAGATTTATTTGAACAAATGAGAAAACATTTCTAGAGAGGTGAAATAACTTACCCAACCTCTTACGGTTAGTGGGAGAACCAAGATTAGAACCCAGAATATCTAATTCCTCAGCTCTAGTGTCTCTATCAAGCTGGTAACTAGAACCAGACCATGAGGACTTCGCCCTAGATTGTTGCATTTAGAAACCCCCAAGTGAGGGCTCTTACACTCCTTCAGCAGTGTAGAAATGATAGATTTTGGTACATGGTTAGCAAGAATAATTAGCTAGGATAAAAAGCTAGCAAGGTTGCCCTTTCCCCAGTCGTACCCTTCTCCCTCACCATCCCACTTTGCTGGTTTCCTAGCAGTAACACCATACTGGTGTTATGTGTTCTCTATTTCCATCACCAGGGGGCAATGTTTTGTCCCTCTTTTCCCAACTCCAATGTGATAGGCCCCTATTCTTTGGTACATGCTTGTGATCCAGGCACAAACATTACTAGGTCTGGCTCTGTTCTCTATGTAATTGTCTTATATACTTTACAATGTCAGGAAAAAAAAACTGTAGGGATGAGATGCAAAAATGCTTATTTTCAGTCTCACTGGAAATCAAGCTCTGATAAAGGGGATGATACAACTAGACTATTCTGAAGATTTTATTTAGCTGGGTGGTGCAAAGCAAGGAAGGGTTGATTTGCAATGGGCGGTGAAGTTTTAGAAATCCTCTTCTTCACTAATGAAGGCTTTTTTTTTTTTTTTTTTGCTTTTTGGAGGGCAGTTGGGGTTAAGTAACTTGCCCAAGGTCACACAGCTAGGTTTTTGTTTGTGTGTGCATTAAGTGTCTGAGGCCGGATCCGAACTCAGGTCCCCCTGACTCCAGGGCCGACGCTCTACTCACTGCGCCACCTAGACGCCCCCACTAATGAAGTTTTGCTAGTCTCAGAACAATATGACACTTCCTCAGTGGAATCTGTAGCAATGCAAGGAGATGGGTCTAGCAACTCATTCTAGAAAAGCAAAGGGAATAAAAAATTACTGTTGTCCAGATTATGATACATTTGGGAAGTCTGGTGAATTGGTGTGCATAGTATGTATGTGTTTCTGTATATATATGCATGCATATATGGGAAATTTGCTGAATTAGTGGGTTTATGTATTGTACCATTAGGGTTTATATATATGTGTACGTATATTATACATGTATATATTAGATATGTATTATACATGTATATATTATATATGTATAATATATATTATATATGTATTATTATATATGTATATACACAAATTTATACGTGTATATAAATATATACACATGCATGTATACACATATGTATATGTGTGTACAGATGTGTGTTTGTGTATATGAGCTAGGTGACTCAGTGGATAGAGTACTGGGCCTGGAGTCAGGAAGACTAATCTTTCTGAATTCAAGTCTGACCTCAACCACTAGCTGTGTGACCCTAGGTGAGTCTTGTTTGCCCCAGTTTCTTCATCTGTAAAATGAACTGGAGAAGGAAATGGCAAACCACTCTAGTATCTCTGCTAAGAAAATTCCCCAACTGGGTTCACAAGACACTACTGAAAAGTGTCTAAACAATGACAAAAGTAACTTTGGAGAAAGCAATTTTCACCAAATGATGAGGTCAGAAGCCAGATCACAAAGAATCAAGAAAAGATTGAGAGGACAGGAAATAGAGGCATCTCTTATAGAAGGCCTTCTCAGGGAATTAGCCACAAAAGGGTGGAGAGAGAAAGAATGATAATGAAAGTTTTTTTATTGTAGATTGGCAAAAGAGGAGAGATGACAGGGACAATCTGCTGGGAAAGAAAGGATGGAATGGGGGTGGAATGGGATCACTTGTGTCTGTGGGGTGCTTTGCCTTGACAAAGAAAAGGTCCACGTCTCTTTGTGAGACAGGGGTGAAGTCATGGTGATGTGGCATAAAGAGAAATTGAATAATTGTCATAATGATGTGGCATGATCACACATGAAATAATTAAAGCAACAGAAGTGTAATCTTTATTTATAAATATCGTAAGAAATGCAACCTAGTACAAATGACAGAGAGAAAGTTTCAAGAAACCAAGAAGACCTGGCTTTGAATTTTGCCTCTGACACATACCGGTTGTGTAAACTTGGACAAATCACCTCTAGGCGATCTAGGAACTTCTCTAAGAGTTTCAGAGAATATACTAATCTGCATCGGAAAAGGAAATTTCCTTGCCTGGGTCTCTATTCATTGAATCCACAGGTTCAATCTCTATTCCTGTCCTCTACTGATAATTATAGAATGTTGGAACTGAAGGGTATTTCAGAGATTTCCTTGTCCAGGTAACCTTGACAGGTTACCAGGTTTCCTGGCATTTAATATTTTGGAGAGGCAGGTAGTTCTAGGCAATGCCATGCTGGGCTTAAAGTCAGGAAGATGTGTTCACATCCTGTCCCTGATATTTTCTGGGTGTGGGACCATTTGTAAATCATTTAATTTCTCTGAGTCTTAGTTCCTTCATCTGTAAAATGGATGTAATAGTACCTGCAGAAACTACCTGACAGGGTTGTTATGAGGCTCAAAGGATAATGCCAATGAAGCTTTTGATAAGTTTTGAACAGTTGTATAAATATTAGTTATTACGGTTACTCTTTCCTCCACACAATTCTCATTCCCTCCACACAGTGCCTTACAATGCAATGGCGTTTTCTTTTTCTTTCTTTCTTTCTTTCTTTCTTTCTTTCTTTCTTTCTTTCTTTCTTTCTTTCTTTCTTTCTTTCTTTCTTCCTTCCTTCCTTCCTTCCTTCCTTCCTTCCTTCCTTCCTTCCTTCCTTCCTTTCTTCTTTCCTTTCTTTTTGGAGGGCAATTGGGGTCAAGTGACTTGCCCAAAGTCACATGGCTAGTTTTTGTGTTAAGTGTATAAGGCCAGATTTGAACTCAGGTCCTCCCAACTCCAGGGCCGGTGCTCTATTCAATACACCACCTAGCCACCCCTCTTTTTCTTCTTAAATGCATTTTTATTAATGTTTTGTCTCTATGTTACCTCCCTTTCTAAGTTTCCTTCTCCCTCTTCCACCTAGAGAATAATCCCTTAGGGAAAAAAAGAGGAAAAAGCAATTAGTTTATCAAAAACTAAACAATATTATGAGCAGGCAGATTTCAGAAAAACCTGGAAAGACTTATATCAACTGATGCTGAGTGAAGTGAGCAGAACCAGAAAAACATTGTATGTGGTAACAGCAGCATTGTGTGATGAACTTTGAAAGATTTATCTCTTTTCAGCAATGCAATGATCTAAAACAGTTCCAAAAGACTCATGACAGAAAATAAACGCTATCCAAATAAGAAATATAGAGTGTGAATGCAGATAGAAGTATACTATTTTCTCTTTTTTTTCTTTTTTGTGATTTTTACATTTTGTTCTGATTCCTTTTTCACAACATGACTGATATGGAAACATGTTTAATATGATTGTACATGTATAATCTATATCAAATTGCTGTTTTGGGGGAGAGAAAAGGGAGGGAGAAAAAATTAGGAACTCAAAATCTTATAAAATTGAATGTTGAAAACTATCTTTACATGTAATTGAAAAAAATATACTTATTTTTATTTTATTTTATTTTATTTTTGCAAGGGGAAAGGCAGGGCAATTGGGGTTAAGTGACTTGCCCAAAGTCACATGGCTAGTAAGTGTTAAGTGTCTAAGGTCAAATTTGAACTCAGGTCCTCCTGACTCCAGGACTCTATTCATTGTGCCACCTAGCCACTCCCCCCAAAATAAAATACTATCAAGTGAAAAAAATAAAACTAGTCAATATCTTGGAAAATTATGGTTTTATATGCAGAGTTCCATCCCCATAGTCCCCCACCTATGAAGAATTAGAGGAAGAGCCTTTTTATTTCTTTCGATCTTACTTTGGCACCATTATAATTTGGTAGCACTTAGTTTCTATTGTTTTCTTTTCCATTGCTTTTCAATGTTTCTCAATTAAAAATTAAGTTTAAATAAAATATTTATCTAGTTAAATTATAATAGTATAATATTATTTTATAATCTTAAATATGAACTTATTTAAATAGATGTATTTATATAAGTTGTGTTCACAAATGACTAACTCCAGCCCTAGGCAAGGGTCTAGTGGCATTCCATTTTCCTTTTCAGTGACTTTCTGTGTCCTCCTTGTGAACCTCTGTTCACTCTGTCTACGAAGTTGTCTAGTTGGTCTGAGTTTCATTACTATCAGACTTGACTCTCAATTATTTGTCATAACAAGTCAAAAAAGTTAGTTGATCATTTCTTAAGATTCTCCTGGGGAGGGAATTTGATTTTAATAGGGCATTTGTGGAGGCTCAAATCCTTTTAAGATTTAAAGGAATTCAATTCTCATGGTCCAAACTCTAATTTTGTATAGGATGTATGACAAAGGTAATACAGGTGGAGAGTAAAGGAGTACTTGAGAAGAATAACATCTAGATTAGGTGACTAAGTAAAGGCAATAAATAATAAAAGTAGGGCTTTTTTCTGTTAGATTCTTGAATATCTAAGGACTGACTAAGTTTCAGAATGTTTTTTCTCTCCCTCTAAATATCTCATTCATAAAATTAAAGTCAAACCTTTAACTTCAATTAAATTTAAAGTTAAGTTAAAATTTAATAAATTTCTACATAATTTATATACAAAATCTAAATGTTCTGATACAGGTATGTAGAATTTATCTGTTTTTCAATTGAAACTGTTTTCCCCCTTCTCTATGGTTTCTTCTCCATTCTGATACCATGTCTATCTAACATCAAATCAACTTGTTTAAAAGTTATGGGTAGGCACACTAATATATTATTGGTGGACCTGTGAATTATTGGTGCAGTCATTCTGGAAAGAAATTTGTAATTATACAATGAAAAATATTTAAATGTTATTTTGACCCAGAGACCCCTAGGCATGTATTCCAAAGAAACCAAAGATAGAAAGGTCCATTATAGCACCAGAATAGCCATAACAGCACTTTTTGTAGTAACAAAGAACTGGAAATAAAAAGATAACTAACAATCTGTTTAGCTACTGAATGGCTAAACAAATTGGGGTATGTAAATGGAATGGAATGTTTGGTTATGGTGCAATTAGAAGCAAGGGATAGGTGGGATTCAAAGAAGCATGGGGAAATGCGAACTGATGCAGAATGAAGTAAGCAAAACCAAGAAAGCAATATATTTGATGATCATAGCAATGTAATGGAAAGAACAACAACCAAATACATCCCCAAACTGAATGTTGTAGAATTATAATAACCTTGAGGAAAAGATGAGAAAATGTACTTATTTCCTTTACAGAGGTGGAACATCATGGGTGTGAAAGATTTTATATATTGTCATATTTTGTTGATGTGTTATCTAGTTTTGCTGAACTATTTCTTTCTCTTTTTTTATCCTTTGTTAAAAGGAATGTGCTATTGAGTAGAGGAGGAGGATGCATTTAGAAATGAAGGTGATACAAAAACACAATATAACCACAAGAAATAGTTTTTTTTACAAAAAAAGCATGGAACACAAATTCTGTTTAATAGGTTAACTTCAATCTTCCCATTCTTCTCTGTCTCTATCTCTCTGTCTGATTCCTTCCCCTTTTACTCATTCTCTCATTCACTTTCTTCTCTTGGTCTTTGTCTCTTTGTTTCTGTTTCTGTCTGTCTACATGTCTCTGTCATCTGTCTGTCTCTCAATACATCCCCTAACTCCCTCCCTCCTGCCAATTTCTTAATCGTTCAGTCCAGTTTTACATGACTGTAGCACCAACATAGCCATATAATTCAAGGGATCCTTTGTCAAGGATTTAGCTGTTGACCTCTTTTCTGCCACCACTGGTGCATGGCGGAGCAGATTTAACATAGACTGACCCCCATTTATCCATATTAAAAGAAATGTGAAGAACACAGCAAATGCTTTACTAATCCTGCAAAATAGGGGGTGTATTAATCAACAAGTCACAATGCTACCTTAAAGTACCAATTAATCCTGCAGACTATTTAAGGACCCCTGAATGTGTGTGTGGGCAGAGAAGTGGGGAGAGTAGGTAAGTCATGTACAAAGAGATTGGTCCTATGAGAGTAATAGGTGTGTGGGAAAATGGAATGAAGTTGCACAGGTGAAAAATTTATTTGCTTTCTTGTGCTTTTCAGAACTGTGGCCAGAGGTATGCAGAGGACAAGAAACTGCTATCAGAGCGTTATTACAAACTGCTGCAACAAACTATAATTTGACATCTCTCCTTACCTTCTTAATCTCCAAAACTAAACCCATTGCTTTAAAATCATTCATAACACTATCCTGGATAGGTTATGAAATATGCATTTTTGTAGTTTTTAAAATTTTAGTTGAAATTTATAACAAATGCTGGGTATTTAATTAATAAGTAGTTATTAAGGGTCTACTATATACCAGGAAATGAGTTAGGTACCGAGCCTACAAATACAAATACAGAAACAATTCATACTCATGGTGCCTGATGGTATCCTAGGATTGTTATGAATAAATGAGCATAACGATGATGCTTAGCACCTAACAAATGAGCAACAGAAAAAAGATGCTCTTGGGGTGGCTAGGTGGTGCAGTGAATAGAG
This sequence comes from Gymnobelideus leadbeateri, assembly GCA_011680675.1. Lineage (NCBI taxonomy): Eukaryota > Metazoa > Chordata > Mammalia > Diprotodontia > Petauridae > Gymnobelideus > Gymnobelideus leadbeateri. The sequence continues at coordinate 537,324 of WOXC01000260.1, forward strand.
CAATGGCCCTGCAGTCAGGAGGACCTGAGTTCAAATCTAGCCTCAGACACTTGACACACTAGCCGTGTGACCTTGGGCAAATCACTTAACCCCAATTACCCTGCCTTCCCCTTCAAAAAGCAAAAAAAAAGGTTCCAGTGTAGCAAGAGGGGCATTTTAAAATAAAAAAAATTATGGAAAATTCAGCCTTTGTCATTTATTTAAAAATTACATTCTCTAAACAAATGATGCCCTAGATGCTCTACTACTTACTACCTGTGTGGTCATGGGCAACTTTATTTTCTTCATCTATAAAGTGATGGGCTTGGGCTGGATGGTCTCTAAGGTCCCTTTTAAGTTCCCTTCTAGGCAGCTAGGTGGCACAGTGGATAGAGTGTTGAGCACGAACTCAGACTCATCTTCCTGAGTTCAAATCCAGCCTCAGAAACTTAATAGCTGTATGATTGTGGGCAAGTCACTTGACCTTGTTTGCCTCAGTTTCCTCATCTGTAAAATGAGTTGAAGTAGGAAATGGCAAACCACTCCAGTATCTTTGTCAAGAAAACCTCAGATGGGGTCACAAAGAGTCAGACATGACTGAAAAATGACTGAAACACACAAAGTTCCTTCTAGCTCACTATCTGGGATCCTAGAAATAAAAAGCTTGTGATTTGACTTCTTGTCTTCTGGAAACAGATATTCAAGAGACTGCATGTTCTATGTCCTGTTTTGAAAGGGTTTCAGAAGCAGTCCTTCCTCATTATATCCTTTGTTTGCTGTTGAAAGATGCATCAAGATGATGAGTAAGGATAAATACTATACTCAAGAGATCCTCTATTCTTTCTGATCAGATGACAAAATGAAGACCCATTTTCACTCAATGAAGTAGGGCAGGCAGGGGTCCTACTAACTTTATTTTTTAAGTGAAAAAAAAAAAACTTCACTTGATGGCCATACAAAAACAGGTGGGCAGTAATTTATTGACCCCTGATGTAGGTCATTAAGACTTGTGATACATATTGTACAGACATGATTGAAAGAATAATGGCATATTGGTATGAATTTTCATAGTAATTCATTAGCAACATGGAAATTTTAAATTATACAAGTAGCTGTTGAGGGTCTCCTTAATTTTTATTTTTAGGGATAAATAAATAACTTCTCAAAGTTAGAAAGAACCCAAAACTAAAGGAATCATCCAGAAATACTGTTTAGCACACATCTGGGTAGAATGTTGGATCATTCGTTTCTGTTCAGCATCTTCAAAGGTTAACAACATGAATCATACAATTGAAGCTGGTATTACATGGCTGTAGAACATCACCACATCAAAAGCCTAGTTGGCGTCAAGGAAGAAAGCCTGATGTCATTATATGCATGTTCCATATGTTTTCTTAACCGAATAGTCAACCTTTCTACAAAACTTAATACTCTTCAGGGGAAATGCATCCTTAATTTGTATATAGATTTTCATTATAATTCTGCCAGCTTACTAATGGAACTAATAATTCACATTACACTTTAAGGTTTCTAAAATGTTTTCCTCTTAGCAGCTTTATGAAGCATCATTATTACATGCAATTTACAGATTTTTCAGATAGGTAAGTTGAGGCTCATAGAGGTGATATGACTTATTTGGAGTCACATAGTAGTGGAAGGAGCAGTGGATTTGGAATTAAAGTGTTTGGCTTTACAATCCTAGTTTTGCCACCTATGTGACATTGGGCAAGGCTCTCTATAAAATAAGGGGCTTATATTAGATGGTCTCTAACGTCTCTTACAACTTTAAATCTGCTATCCTCAAGTATAACACTTGAGCACAGGTCTTCCATGCTCTTATACTGTTCTGCTTCTAATGGGAATTTTGTAACTAAAATACCAGTAGGACTTTGTCGAATGAGGATGTTAGAGTCAAAAGTCCAGGAGGAGGATAGATTCTCAGTTGCTTAATATAGCCATCCTAATGGCTGTAATGTTGACTTGGCAGATTGTCACAAACTAAAAATTGTATTTGCTGAGTGTAGGAGCACTTCTGTTCTCCTCCCAAGGACTCTTGAGAACCGAAGTGGAAGACCAGTTGTGATTTGTATTCTGAGCACAATTCTAATTTCACATTCCCAACAGTGAACTCTGTGAGATATAACCTGTCACAAGACCAAGATCCAAATTTGCTTCCCTATGTCAGAGCTGCTATTTATTTTGGTGCATGCCTTGTTTTTTCTCTGAGGAGCCTTATAAACTTTTAATTAGCCAATGGATATAAACATGCTGTTGCATGGTGAGTGGTCAACCCATCTTAATCTTAAGTGATTTATAACCAGGCTCAAGTTGAGTCTGCCATCTATTTAAAAATACACCAAAGACCCATGTTCACTTGGATCAATGGCTTTTCAGCCGAGTTCCATGAACCCAAGGGCTCAGTGAGGTACATTTCGAGTTTCTTTAAATGGCAGTACGGTCACAGCAAGTGCGTTTTATATTTAATTGGTGTCTGCTTCTTTACTTCTAGACCTCAGTCCAATTAACCAATGGGGTCCCCAGGCACCAAAAAACCACAAAACTACTAGGTAGGGTTCTATAATATCAGAAAATCTGAAATTCACTTAGGTGCACACACATTCATTTGAGCAAACAACCATGGTAAAGTAACCTCCTGTAGATACTCAGTAAATTGTTACTAACCTATTTAGCAAATAAGAGAATTTCAACATAATGAATGTTTAATTCCAAAATCTCTCTCTCTCTCTCTCTCTCTCTCTCTCTCTCTCTCTCTCTCTCTCTCTCTCTCCCTCCCTTCCTCCCTCCCTCTAGTTATAGCAGAATAACCATATGCCCACTAATATGTTTGAGAATCAATATGGCATAATGGATAGGAACCTGTACTTAAGAGTCAGGGACATCTGAGTTCAAATCCTATCTTACAAAGTTTCTACTTACATGGAATAATGAAGAGTGAAATGAGCAGAACCAAGAGACTGTTGTACACAGTAGCAGTAATATTGTTCTAAGAACAATTTTGAATGACAGTTACTAAATCATTTTGAGTTTTATAAATGCTCAAGTCAGTTACAAAGGACCTAGAAAGGAAGTTGCTATCCGCATCCAGAGAAAAAAACTGATAAATAGAAATATGTGTGTATAGATAGTATGTATGTATGTATGTATGTATATGGTTTTACTATATATGTATGTGTATGTGTTGATATATTTGTGTCTAAGGGTAGCCTTCTCCAGGGCAAGGTGGGGAGGGAGGGAAAAAAAAAGTGCGGAGCAGAGAACAAAAGAAAACTTAGAAGGAAGCACAGAAAAGCAAGGGTAGCTTTGAAAATGATATGTTGTATTTACTACATAGTTGTTTTTTTTTTTAAAGTAAACTGTGTAAAAATTCATGGTTTTATATTGAATCCTCTTTATATGGTATGCCATGCCATGTACATGGAAATGGTCTTTTTTTGTCTTTTTACATTTAAGTTCAAAATGAATGAAAATTAAACAAATGAAAGAAAACAATTTACTCCTTCTAGAACCCCAGGTAATTCACTTAGCCTCTCTAAGTTTTAGTTTTCTTATCTGTAAATGGAGATACTAATAGCACCTACCTCTCAGAGTTGTTATGAAGATCGAATGAGGCAATATATGTACATAAAGCACTTTGTGAACTTAAAGATACTATAGAAATGTGAATTATTATTATTTATAGGCATCATCTTAAGTTCTCATTGCAAAGATGTTTAATGTGGTTGGCTCCATGTGGAGTTTTTGGTTCCATTTTTTTTTTACATTTCTTCTACTAAAGGTGAATGACTTCCTTTAGGTAACACTTGTTTTTTTTTTTACTTAGTTCCCATCAACCACTGTGCTATAGACAAGTAGGTCTTTTTCCAATTCACAAAGAAGAGTCATAGAGTCTAAAGATTATCTATAGAAAAAGAAGCCCATCTATTCAGTAGGAGGGGAAAAATTAGTTTATTTGTTGTCTTTATTACATCTTTATGTATATATGTGTATATATGTATATATGTGTATATCTTTATTACATCTTTATGTATATATGTGTATGTATACAATAAAACCCCTGTTTATGAATTTAATTCATTCTGAGATTCTGTTCCTCATGCAATTTGTTCATATTGCAAAGTGCATTTTCCCATAGGAAATAACTAAAGTTGGATGATCAGTATCACATCCCCCAAAATACTCAATATAAAATTATTTATAATTCTGCACCTGAAATACAATAGCAATGATTAGTATACAATATAAACTGAAAATAAAACAAATTAACCTGCCCTTTACCTTTGAGAAGAGTAGTGATTGGCGTGAGGGAGATGAGAGGGAGGAGGAGGAAGGGTTATTGCTTGGAAGGAGAATCTCCTTCCATGAGAACATCAGGGATTTCAACATTGGGAGTATTCTCTCTTAGGCTGCTTTCACTAAAAGTAAGACTAACACTACTACTTTCATTTATTTTTCGTTTTCTAGAATCACTTTCATGTTTTGACTCACTAATTTGTTTTTCTTTACATTCCCTTCTTACTAGGAATCTATCTAAGGAAACTTGTTTTTGACATGTTTTCAGAATGTCATGGAAATGTGACACTGCATTATCGTTACAAATATTTGTGACTCTTATTGCTACAGCCTTATTTGGGTGATGTTTTTCAACAAAATTTTGCACTTTCCCCCACATCTGACAAAAGTCCCTAATCTCACTTGATGTGAGGGATTCCTCCCACCTCTCAACCTTCTCAGATGAGATCTCTGCAACCTCTCGCTGTTGCTCCTCATACAGATCCATCCATCAGCTCCTGGCTACATGTCTCCATTGTCACAAATATTGTTGTAGATCATAGTCACTACCATGCACTTTTTACACAAAGTACTACCATATGTATGCAAACACATGTGAACACACTTGTAATGGTACTATTAAGAGCAAATGATGCTTTCTTCAAGAAGAGTCAACACCTAATGAGGTCAAATAGGCAGTGTACTGACCTGAAGTTCCTTTGACAGAAAAGCAAAACAAACAAACAAAAAAAAACATTGCCCTAGTTGAGTGTCATCTCTTTGTGAGCCGTTCAAGTCCAAACATGATGTTTGTACTGCAAATTTTTGTTTGTCCTGCAAGACAAATTTTATGAAATTTTTTGCCTCTTCCAGCAAAGCATAAGTAAACCAAGTTATTAATAAACCAAGGTTCTTCTGTATATGTGTATGTACATATAATACATGTAATATATGTACACATGCATGTATACACTTATGTGTAAATATGTATATATACGTATACACATGTGTATATACTATCTATCCATATCTATAGCTATTATTTGAATTCTTCATTTTTCAATCAGGGGCAGAAAAAGCATATACATACATGCATGCCTAATACATATATACATATGTATGACTCATATGAACAGTATATCTATGACTGACATGAAAAATCAGTCTGTTTGGTGTCTTTACAAACTATGTAGGAATTCAAATTTTATGACTGTGACTAATATAAAAAAGCCTATTTGATGACTTTACAAAATATGTGCATTCCTATCAGTCATATCAGTTATGTGTGAGCATGTGCCCCCCCCACATATGTGCATATATGTATGTTTTTTCTACCACTGACTGAAAAATGAAGAATTTGTCATAGATATACAGTATATATAACATATACATGAAGAACTCAGGTTATATATTTATCTCTATGTGTGTATATTTGTATGTAGATGTATTCATTTATGTATAGATGCAAACATAATCTAGCTAAAGTTATAGCTATAGCTATACTCAATTATATTTCTTGACTTTTCAATCAGTGATAGAAAAACCCTCTGTCACTGGTTTTCCTGCCCCATCATGAGTCAGTCCTTGGCTCTCAGGCTCATTCAAATTTGCAGCGTGTTTTGCAAGCCTCAGAGTGGTCCACAGATGCTAGTTGTTATTATTAATATTGCATCCCGCCTCCTGCTGACTTAAAGCTTTTTTTCCACTTAGTTATTTCCATGCTGGCTGACCCTATGCTTAGGTTTTGGAGCCTGAAGCGGTGACTCCCAGTCATGGGGACACATCCTGGAAATGGCAGAGGAGTTTACTCTCTGTGTTTCCATGTGGGTGAACTCAGGCGACCAACAACTCAGTGACTCCTACAGATGTTTTTGTCTGGAGACCCTTGGGCACCTTGCCCTGTCGTCTCACCAGAGAGGGTGATGCCTGGCATTCTGCCCAGCACCACCAAGAATGAAATTTGGCCCCGTGGAGTACTGCCAAATTATGCCCACTGGCTGCTGTTTGGGAGCACATTGTCCCACCGCCAGACAAAGGCATTAGCTCCCTGACACTGGGGATATGGTAGATTGAGCTTCTTCGTGCTTTGTGGGGCTGGAATCTCTAAATACATGTTCTGTGTCAAGTTGCCTTGTTTATAAATTACATTTGTATTTTTGTGCAATTGTGGCGAGGGAAGGGTTTCACTGGAGGGAAGTCATAGGTTTCACAGCCGTACCCATAGCAATGCATTAGTCATGTGAAAACATGCTGCCCTTAGTGGACTCTGACTTAACCCTAGCCCTGGAGGGTACTTTTAAAGGGAATTAAAAGGAGGTTCCTTGGCAGCAATCTTAGACTCTACCCCATAGTTCAGATTTCTCCCTGCTCTTTCCATCATGTTTAAAGCTTTCCAAGACTGGGTCTGTCTTCTCCTATCAACGTTGGATGTTGATGTCCATGTCCATCCTGAGCAAATGCAAGGGAGTAAGAAGTAGATCATTTTGTCTTTCTCTTCCATTTTTCAGTCTCTCCTAGCTGAAATACATAGATTTCCATAGATGACATAGAGATAGGAGGCATCCTGGATTTAGAGAGGGTAAGGACTTTATGGGCCATCTAGTTCAGTCCCCTAATTTTACAAGTGGGGAAACTGAGGCCCCGAGTGACTTGCTCAAATTATATAGGTAATCAGTGGCAGATCCACTATTCAGACTTAGGTGCCATGATCCCAAGATCAGTGTTCTCTCTGCTATACGATGCTATCTTCATAATTGAAATAAATTAAATATTAACTAAATTATAATCTAATATTTGAATGGAAGTACAATTTCTACTTTACCACATTTGTGATCTCACTGACACGAGAACTCTCTCCAACTGTACAAATCACAATTTATACGCACCTCATCGTATGGGAATCATGATCTCCCACAAAACCTCCACAGAGAGTTCACCCAAGGGTGAGTACTTTTCCTTTAGGTTAGTCAATCACTCAACAAATAATTACTAACTGGCTTCTCTCTGCCAGTTACTGTGCTCAGTACTATGAAGAACGATAAGGCAATCCCTGCTTTGAAGAGCTCACACTCCAGTGGGGGAGACAGCAGATGAATGGGTATGTACAAAGAGGATGTATGTGAGATAAATTGCAGATGATCAACAGAGGGAAAGCAGTAGAATGAAAAGGGATCGGGAAAGAACTCTTGATCCTACATAGATACCATTGTGGCAAGTAGCATGTCCATTCATTATAATTTATTAATTTGTTGCCAGAAGATTACCCACTTGGGGCTGAGAGGTGGAATGAACTTCTTTTTATTTTATTTTATTTTATTTTATTTTATTTTATTTTATTTTATTTTATTTTATTTTATTTTATTTTATTTTATTTTATTTTATGCTTTTTTGGAGGGGGAATGGCAGGGCAGTTGGGGTTGACTTGCCCAAGGTCACATGGCTAGTAAATGTTAAGTGTGTGAGTTTGGATTTGAACTCAGGTCCTCAAGACTCCAGGGCTGGTGTTCTATTCACTGTACCACCTAGCTGCCCCATGGAATGAACTTCTTTAGCAGAAATATAGTGTAGTAGAAAGAATGCTGGGGTCAGAGCATGTGGATTCAAATCCTGTATCTGTCATTAACTACCTGTGCGATCTTGAGCTAGTCACATAAAACTCTCTAGGTCTCAGTTTACTCAGCTGTAAAAACAATGATCATTGAGGGCCCTTCTAGCTCTAAATCTATGATCTTATGAAGAGTCAAAGTAAAGTAGAAGGCTAAGTTGCCCAGATAATCTGAACAAGGTAGAAAATGCTATTCTGTTGTGTCCAACTCACCACAATATTTGGGGTTTCCTTGGCAAAGGGACTAGAGTGGTTTGCCATTTTCTTCTCAGCTCCTCTTACAGATGAGGAACTGATGTAAACAGGGTTAAGTGACTTGCCCATGGTCACACAGCTAGGAAGTGTCTGAGGCCAGATTTGAGCTCACGAAGATGAGTCTTCCTGACTTCAGGCCTGACATGCTATCTGCTGAGCCACCTAGCTACCCACGAGAGATGAAGTGAGTGACCTGAATTATTCGGATTGCTTGTATACAATATCCTCAGTTACCTGAGAATTGCCCAACCTCTTCTTTATTTTGATTTTTGTAGGCCATAGTCTCTAAAAAACCAGTGAGCTTTTTATTATTACCTCTGTTTGAAAACTGTACACATTTTGGATCAGCAGTAGAACACTCAGTGGTTACCTCCTCTTTGTCTGTGAATGGTGAAGGGAGGGATGAGAACATTTTCATCAGAAGATGGGTGCTTTCCTTCATTATTTAACACAATGGCAGCACATTTTGGTGAAATCCTCAATATTCCCTCAACATTACATGATTCATTAGAATGTAGATTTAGAACTGAAATTTACAGATGAAGATATTGAGCCCTAGAGAGATTAAATGACAGCCACAGTTATATAGTAGTAAGTGATCGGACTGGGATCGGGTGACTACTTGAATTTTATAAACAGAATTGATATCTTTGCGAACAAGGCAGAAAGATGTCGGCTAAATGACAGCTCCTTCCTCCCCCCGGCTTTTTAAATGAAAAATATCCAGTATTTAGTTTAAAAAAAATCATTAGCACAAGTACCAAATGGGCAAATGCTGTTCTACCAGCAGTTCTTGTGAAAAGCATCTAAGTCTTCAATATACCCTAATAGTGGGGCATCAGCCAGGCAGAATTAACAGAAGTATTTTCTTTTTTTAGATTAGACCTGTGATTTGAACGGTATATTATTTATCGGTATATTTTATTGGTGCCTGAAGAGGAAACTTCTGCCAAAGCAGATTGACACATGTTTTTACAATTTAAAGTCTTTGAAATTTGCATAGGACTTGGAGAAGTGACTTGCCCAGGGTCACAGAGTCAATATGAATAACAGGGGTAGAGTTTGCATAGAGTCTCTTCTTCCTTTATCTTCCCCTTCCCCCAAAGATCAATTGTTCCACTGTATTCTGTATTGTCAGATCCCAAGAGGAGCATTGTGTTCTGTCCTGAGCCTCACATTTTAAACTAGACATAGAAGACCAGCATGGCAAAGGGTTGGGCAAAGGTCAAGGAACTGGGGATGTTTAGAGGAGAAAAGACTTAGCATAATCCTAGGGGAAGCTGGTAGTTTCCTTTAAATACTTGAAGGTTGTCAGCTTGAAGGAGGATTTCATTTTTCTTGTGCAGAAACAATAGTACAGGGAGATGAGTTTTGTCTCACTATAAAGAAGAAATTCTTAGTAATAAGAATTGTCCAAAAATGGAATGATAGCAAGCATTGGAACTCTGTGGTGTGGACACCTGGACTGGATGAACTCCAAGGCTCATAATTTTAAGGTTCTGTGATTCTTTGAAACTTCTCAGATTGGTAAGGCACAATACTACTTGGTTTTTCAGAATACTTCATGCATGCCTACTATGGTCCATCCAAACTGGCCTTCATGATGTTCCTTCTTTATAGCACTGACATCTCCTGCCTTCATCACTTTGCACTGTCTGACCTTGATGTCTGAAATGTACTCCCTCCTCATTTTTGCTTCTAGTTTTCTTCAAGGTTTAGCTCAAAGGTCACCTATTACCTGAGAACCTTCTAGATGTTTCTAGCTGTCAATGCCTTCTCTTAAAAATCACCATGTTTCTTTTATATGTATGTATTTTTTACACGCATACATCAGTATATGTTTTGTATGTCTTGGTATATCTTGCCTCCATCAGCTACACTCCTTGGGTGAATGACTGTTTTCACTTTAGTCTTTTTGTCATGGCACATATTAGACACTTAAGTGTTTTTGTTTTTGATTGAGTGGAAGGGACTTTAGAGGGACTATAGACAAACTTCCTTATTTTACAATTAAGGAAACTGAGGCACAAGAAGTGGGCTTTGGTAATAAATTACTCAAGATTATCATAGAGCTTTTAATAGTATGGCAAAAGGCATTTTAAAAATGATTTAGGAGCGTGTAAAATCTTACAGTGCAAGAAATGAAATATTTCTTTGTGGAGAATACAATAGTTTATATAGACAGCTGGGCCATAGCCAGTCATCTTGACTTTTGTCTGGCCACTGGACTTCAGTGACTTTGGAGGAGCTTCATCACACTTAAATCTAATTCATACTCAAGTCAAGATATCACCCTTATGATATCATTGGTTCTCTTTAAGAATGGATGAACAAGAACATAGACATCTGGTATTCATAGACATGTACTAGTAAAACACCAGTCAAGATGGCAAGAGTGTCCTATATCTCTAACCCAATAAACCAAAGAATTCGGTGGATGCAACAAAACACCTACTGGTCAACTTTTTGTTTAATAGGTGTTAAGTGTATTATGACTTATAGTCCAGCACTATTAGACACTGCCAGTGCCTAGCAAAAGAAGAAAGAAGAGGGAAACTAAGTTCCATGAACTTTTAGTAGGAATTCAGGAGCTTCCTAAACAAGGGAGAAATTCCTGTGGTCTGAGGAAGAAAGGGGAGGGGGGAGAGGAAGTGATGGTGGAGGGCAGGGGAGGTAGTGAAAGTGTTGCAAAGTTCTGAAAGGGTTTACAAAATATCCCTGTGTTACAACACTTAAAATGCTAGAGGCATGACCACTACCGCGAGCTTTTCCTTACAGAAACATTCAACTCACTCTATTGGGAGGAATCTTCTATGGGAATGTATTTTAGTAATGGAATATTTCAATTCTTTACAACTGTGCTTGGTTAGGGACTGCAGATTCTTCTTCCTTCTTCACAGACCAAAATCACTCTCTGTACTTGTAGCCTATGGAGTACATAGGTTCAAATCCTGGGAGCACCAGGATGGTGTGGTAGCAAGAAGAACATTTATTGAATGGGGATAAGCTCCTGTTTCTAGCAGAAGGGGAAACCTTGACTTCAACCCTGAAAAGAAGCTGCTTATAGGGCAGGAGTTCTGGATGTTTTTTGTATCATGAAGCCCTTTGGCAGTCTGGTGAAGTCTTCAGACTCCTTCTCAAAATGATGTTTGTACAGTTATCCCTTCCACATGGCAACTTTCCCCATCATGGTTTTGATATCTTGGGTCAGAAGAAATTAAGATGGGAAATTTGGGGCAGTTTTGTGGAAACTCCAGACAACATGTGAAGGCCAGCAGATGACACAGAGCCTATGACTAAATATTTAACCCAAATTTTATAATAAGGTACTGTAAATGCCCAATAAAAGAAAAAGAAAAAAAATTCAGACTTCTTCTCTGGTATGAAGGGAGGACCAAAAAGTTTTACATAGATTTTTCAGATCACAGGCATACCACACCCCTAACCCCATCAATGTGGAAAGGATAAATGTAAATGCACAAAGCAAAAATGCATAGGAAAATCAACTAACCTGAAATACAATGCTATCTAGATATATGTATATAGAGATGTATATATTTATAGCTATAGATATATGCATCTCCCTATATACATATAGATAAATATATGTAGATATACATATAGATATAGATAATACATATCTCTAGATATCATTCTATTTCAGGTTAATATAGAACATGTCATATAGTGTTATATATACATATAAATAATATAACTATGTAGACAAATAACTATATATCATATTATATATAATGAAACATAATGTAATATTAAATTTATTATATAATTTGTTATGGAATTATTATATGTAATGTTAATATAGAAATATATATTTAAACCCTAGGTTCATGGATCTCATTTCAAGAACCCTTGTGTAGATGAATATTTTTATATCACTGGCTCAGTTAAGATAGAAGCTTCCATGAGCCAATCAATTAAGGACAGTCCTTTTTTATTCAGTTTGTTCTTAGGTATATAACCTAGAAAGTCAAGTTGGTCTCCAGGCAGTTATTACAGTTATAGGGATACCATTGGCTAGTTGGGTTTAAGCCAAGATCACTCACTACCTTGCTGAGCAGATATTAATAATTTTGCTGGCCCAGGGTTCAGACATTGGTTAACACTTCACCCTGTATTACTGTAGAAAGTCTTCTGCAACAGCTTAGTGGATGGAATTCAACCTTCTGCCGATGATGTCCCAATTGCCTAGAATTTAGCTTGGCAGGTACTTAGTCACCAAATATTCAGTCAGTCCTGCCACAGCTGATGAAAATCTAACATAACATTTGAGATCTCAAAGCAATCTCCACACTAAAATAGAGAACCAGAGTAGAAGATAATGTATGGTCATGAGAATAGGGCATTCACCTGATAGAAATTAGTTTTATAGTTAACTTTGTTAGAAAGCATTTGCTCTGCAAAGAAAGGGTAAAAAACCCAACAACTGTGGCACAAAAACAAGAGAAAGTGATGTTCATAATGATGTTGTAAATCATTTTCACTTAGTCTAGTCTACATAAGTCTAACATGTCTTTAGCATGAATTAGAGAATTGGAGCAATTATCAAGAATTTCAGCTAAAGTATTAGGTCATTGAGATAAAATTTTATTTACATTTAAATTATCTGAACAGTCACTTCAGTTCATTCATTCACTCATTTAACAAGCAATTTATTGAGTGTTTCCTATGCTCCAAGCACTTCCTTTTGATGTGTTCATCCTTAATTTTGAGGACAATACTTATGATTACTTCTCTTGATATGTGCAGGTGGGTTTGAAAATCAGGGTTATAACCACAATGATAATTCCTCCACTCTCATTCTCTGCTGCTTTAGGCTGCTAAATATTTCTGGAGAAAGTTACAAAGTTGAGCTGATTTTATGTACTATAAATTTATGGAGCAGAATGTTAGCTAGGGTTTCACTGGTGCTCAATGACACTACTCCATTTTATTGACTCCCTATCTCATTCTCCACATTGAGTGTTCCAAACCTTTTCTTTCTTCAAGTCCTAAAATGAATGCTTACCATCCACCCTCAGGCTAGTTGGCTTACTGTATAGAGCACTGGGTCAGGAGTCAGGAAGATCTGAGTCTGAATCTGGCCTCAGATCCTTACTAAGTGATCCCAAGTGAATTACTTAACCTCTGTTTGCCTCAGTTTCCTCAACTGTAAAATTGGGGTAATAAAAGCACCTACCTCCCAGGGTTGTTGTGAGAATCAAATGGGATAATATTTGTAAAGTGCCCAGCACATAGTAAGTACTATATAAATGTTTATTCCTTCACCCTCAGATAATATCTTTTAGCATCCTTGTTAGAATCTCACTTCCCTGAGAACAGAGGACATCAGAAGGGAAAGACTTTGACTACCTTTCTGCATGGAGGGGAAGAGCAGGAAGGTGAAAGGAAATGGATCAGCCTTACTCTCATTGAATTTGGCTTAAGGAGGGAATAAAACACACACTCAATTGGGTATCTTCCCCTATAGGAAAGTAGGGAGGGGGAAGGGGATAAGAAGGGCAATGATAGAAGGGAGGGCAGATTGGGAGAGAGGGTAGTTAGAAATAAACACTTTTGAAAAGGGACAAAGTCAAAGTAGAATGCAGAATAAATGAGGGGTGGGATAGGATGGAGGGAAATATAGTTAGTCTTTCACAATATAACTACTATGGAAATGTTTTGTATAACTACATATGTACAATCAGTATTGAATTGTTTGTCTTCCCAGTGGGGGTGGGTGTGGAGGGGAGAAGAGAAAGAATCAGGAATTCAAAGTTTTTAAAACAAATTAAAAAAATTTTACATGCAACTGGGAAATAAGATATACAGGCACTGGGGTGTAGAAATCCATCTTGCCCTACTAGAAAGTTAGGGGAGATGGGGGAGGATATAAGAGAGAACAAATTGGGGGAAGGGGTATTCAGTAGGCTTTCTATCTTAGGGTGGGGGAAAGATGGGGAGAAAATTTGTAACTCAATCCTGTGGAAATGAATGTTGAAAACTAAAAACAAACTAATAAATAAATAAGTAAAAAAAAAAGACCAATGGAAAAGATCTCCCTATTCTTTGATGAGAATAATTCCTTTCCTAATGTCCAGAATGATCCCATTCTGTCCTGCCTTATCCAGGACCTAGCTCTAGCAATCTTATCTTTCCTTTCCTTCCAGGCATCCTCATTGTCTGTACCTTCTATTGGCTCTCTCCCAAAAAAGATCTTCCCTTGATTCTACTACCCCATCCAGTTATGGTTCCACTTCTTTCCCACCATTCACTGCTAAATGTTTTGAAAAGTTTATTTCCAATCAAGGTCTTTACTTACTCAGCACCCATCCCCATTCCCCTCAACCCTTTGCAGTCTAGTGTCTATCTTCCTCATTCTATTAAAACTGCTTTCTTGAAGGTCCTCAATGTCAAACTCATAAGAACAATAACTACCATTTAAATGATACTTTGTGGTTTGTGAAGTTCTTTACTTTTATTATCTCCAGGCTTTTACAGGTTTCATCTTCCTGGTGTTATTTAATGTAATTTTTCATTTTACAGACCTCCTCTTCCTTGTTCTCTCAAATTATTTAATGTTATTGGTCCCATGCTCCTTCAGGATACTTTCCTTTCAGCTTCAAAGCAGAAATCATTCATTCTCAGTTTACTTCCTGACCCACACTTCTTTGTCTGCTTCATAACTGTCTCCAATGCTCTCTTCCCATAATTTTTTTGGAGGAGGGAAGGCAAGGCAATTGGGGTTAAGTGACTTGCCCAAAGTCACACAGCTAGTAAATCTGTCAAGTGTCTGAAGTCACATTTGAACTCAGATCCTCCTGACTCCAGGGGTGGTGTTATATTCACTGTGTCACCTAACTACCTCTTCCCATCATTTTCCTGACCCTTTAAGTGGGTGGTTCTCAAGGTTCTGTCCTTGGCCCTGTTCTATTCTTTCTCTATGTCTTCTTCTTTAGCAATTCCATTGACTCTCCTAAGTTTAACAGATTATTTGTCAAAACACACCTATGGCCTTGACTGCATTAAATCTTATTTCTGTACCTACAATTGTATGTGGGATATTTTGCACTGTCTTTATTTGTTTGTTTGATTTTTTATTTATGTAGGTATAACATCCCCTTACTAGAGTCCCTTAAGGTCTACATGGTTCTCTTTATACAGCAGGCATTTAAGAAATATTTGTTGAGTTGAATTGGTGAGTCAAACTGAACATTTAAGGCATCGACCCACTTGGAGGCGTTGGGGTTGGAGGCTGTGTCCCAGTTTTAGCTACTTATATTTTATATCTCTATAACTATTTCTGGGGTTCTATTCAGACATGTTACTGCCTCTTGTCTCATTAAAAAAAGAATATATGGTCAACAAATATCCTTTCCCACATCATGCACATGTTGAGACTATCCTTTGGTCTGTGGTTTCTGCCGCTTCTTGGAGTGCCCAGTTGCAGTGGGAGAGTCTGCTTCATAGATTTAGACTTTGCTAGCACAGGCCCAGGCTTCATTAAGCTAAAAAATAATAATAGAGAGCATCAGATATTATCTTGGATTCTGTTTAACTCCGTGAAAAGAAGAAAATGTGATGAAAATTACAAAATTGCATATATAGTGAAGTGAAATCTGGTAACATTTCCTGACCTCATATACCCCAAAAGGAAGTTCTAGGTCAGTATTTATTTTTGAAGGAAATTCACATGGGCTGTCAGCTAAACATCTGGTTGCTGCCTGTCCTGCAGGACCTTGGGGGAAATGTAGGTTATCCAAATGTTCCCACCCCTCTCATTTGGTTGAAAGTTTATTGAAGGAGGTAGGAGTGGAGTAACATGGGAAAGGATATCTAAGTCTAAAGTAACAAAAGCCAGAATAGAATCCTTCTGGCTTTTTTCTTTTGGGGGAAAAAACCCAATAAGATATGATCTGTTACCATAATACAAGATTGTTTGGTTAGCTTTTTCCCCCTAAAATATGGTTACTGCTGCTTCATCTGTAGGATGTTTCTGAGATGTTGTCTACAAAAGAATCAGTAAAATATCTGACTCTTTCATAAGTAATATCTTCGGAGTATGTATGACCTCAAGAGTTTAATAGGAGAAGAGTTAAAAGGGGGTCTAGATTACATTTGAAATACAACTTCATGAATCTGTGATTTCTGTTGGACTTGACTGAAGACACAGAGGGATATGGTGGATAGGAAGCTGGTTTCAGAGCCAGGAAGTCCTGGGTCCATATCTAACATATACTGGTTGTGTGGGGCTGGGCAAATCATTTAACCTCTCAGTGCTCTAGGCAACTCTCTGACCATACTCAGCAGGGAAGGTGCCAGTTTGCACTGGCAGAGTGGATTCCTTTATCCGAAGTCATTTTACCAATGAAATCACCTATAGCTTCATCCCTATCCTGTGTCTCCTGCTATCCACAAGTTGACACCTCATTCCTCAGCCTGATAGATTGCCTTTATGAATTGCTATGGGTGAAAAATCCACCATTCTGCAGCCAAACTGGCGATGAGCCTCTCTGAGCACAGTTAAGCTGGTTCTCAGATAATAAGCATACAGTCTTCTGCTGGTCTGCCCACAGGAGCTTTTCCAACATGATTGGACATATCCAAGCTTGTAGTCTGGTGGTATAGTCTCATGTCATATCCATGTCTCAATAAGGCCTTAGGGTTTTAGTATAAATGGATCCATGTTCTGGACGCATATCATAATTCCATTATCCTTATTGAACTCTATATACAGGGCTGAAGAGGACCTCAGAAATCCTCTGATATAGGAGTCCTCAACCTGAGGGTATGTTAACTTGATTTAAAAAAAAATTTTGATCCCTGTATTTCAATTTAATTTATTCCCTTTGCCATTCTACATATTGTATTTTCTTCATTTAAAAACATCATTCTGAGGAGGGGTCCATTGTCTTTACCAGAATGCCAAAGGGGTCTACGACACAAAAAAGTTTAAGATGTCTTGTTGTTTGTCCTTCCTTCTTGAAGAGGGCCAATGACATCAGGAGGGTGATGCCTTGATTTGCAAGTGAATTGGATTTAAGGGAGGCAGAGCTGTGCCTCCAGAATCATCTGAGTCCAATGGCAAGACATATGGCAGAATGACTCTAAGATGCCTTGGTCTAGTCTGAACTCCTCATATTCCAGGTGAGAGAGTTGAACTGTTTCAACTAGATGACCTCTAATGTCCTTTCTTTTTTATTTTTTTGAATAAATTTTGTGTTGTTTTTTTTAATGAATAAAAATCTTTTTCCTTCCCTCCCCACCCTACCATTAAGAAAAACAAAATCCATATAACAAATATGCAATCATGCAAAATAAATTCTTGCAATGACTACATACAGATGTGTGTGCTATATGCATATATGTATGTAATGTATATTTATATATAAATGTATTATATATGATTATATATAAAATATCCATATCTACCATCTATCATTTGTCTTCTGTCACATATTTATCTATTTATGCATCATTTATCATCTTATCTGTCTGTCTACCATCCACGTGTTTATAGTGGATAAAATACTGGGCCTAGAATCAGGAAGACCTGAGTTCAAATTTGACCACAGATACTAGCTGTGTGACCCTGGGCAAGCCATTTAATCTCTGTTTGCCTTAATCCACTGGGAAAGGACACGACAAATCACTCCAGTATCTTTCCCCAGAAAACCCCTATGGACAGTATGGTTCATGGGGTCATGAAAAGTTGGACATGACTGAACTAATTTACCTATCTATTCGTCATTCTGTTTCCTGAAACATTGCTCTTCTGTCAAGAGATGGGCAGTGTGCTTCTTCATGTTGGCTATTGCATTAATCAGAGTTCAACAATGTTATTATTACATAAATTGTTCTCCTGGCTCTACTCATTTACCCTGCTTTGGTTTATATTAGTCTTCCTTCGTTTCACTAAAATCATCCATTTTATTATTTATGACTCCATATTATTCTAATATATTCACATGCCATAATTTGTTCTATCTTTATCCAGCTGATGGACACTCCTTTAGTTTCCAGATTTTGAACAATAGAATTGGATAACTTTGCCCTTGTAGTTAGTGACTGAATCAGTTGGTGGTTTCTTCTAAGAGCTGTTAACTGGAAATCAGTCTTTTCAGCTTAAACAAGCTGACGGGGTATATAAATTCATTTTTAACAATCAGTAGGCTTCCATGATTTACCTTATGAGCCTACAGAATGGTGAGATTTCATTTAGATCTTTGATTGTATTTAACTATGGAGGATGTGGGGCATGTCCACTGACAACTTCATGGAGAGAAACTAGAATATCTCCTAGGTACTAGGGATGATCTTATGAGCTCAAAATTGTGAATGGAGACAAACCTTTGTGCTGGCCCATAAAAGGGCATCTTCATTCTGTACTTCATTCTGCTACTCTTTGTCTCTGTCTCTGTCTCTGTGTCTCTGTCTCTGTCTCTTTCTCATTCTCTCTTTTCCCCTCTGTTTTTATGTATTTCTGTCTCTCTTTCTCTCTGTCTCTCTCCACCTCTCTCTGTCTTTATCTCTCTCTGTCTCTTTCTCCCTCTCTCTCCCTCTCACTGTCTTTTGCTCGTTTTGTATCTCTCTCTCTTCCTCTTTCCCTCTCCCTCTCTCTCTCTCCCTCTCCCTCTCTTTCTCCCTCTCCCTCTTCCCCTCTCCCTCTCCCTCTTTCCTTCTCCTTCTCTCCCTCTCCCTCTTCCTCTTTCCCTCTTCCTCTCCCTCTCCCTCTCCCTCTCCCCTCCTCTCTCTCCACCTCCCTTCCTCACCCCTCCCTCCCTTCCTACTTCCCTTTGGTTTTTTGATTAGACAAATAAGTTTATTCTTCAGCTAGACCTATCTTGTACCTGACAAAAGTGTTAAATAGTAATCGACAAAACCATATGTTAGAACATTTCTTAATTTGTTTTCCTTCAGTTACTTACCTTGTAGGTAATTACTGGTTTTAATTAGGGAAATAAATCAGTGAAGCAAAGAGGTCTATAAGGTTTCTCTTGCATTGGGCTCATCCACTTGGCATACTTTGGGCATGTGTCCACAAAGCCAAACCTTCAGATCAAAACTGAAAAATTAATCCTCTTGCCTCGATGTCCCAAAACTTCTGGATGTGAACCTCATCTCATGTGGAAAAGACATCAGATAATTGTATTTTTTCTCCACCTAGATATTTTTCTCCTATGTATTTCATAAACACATTTTTTTGGTCAAGTTAAAAAAATTAGATCTATATAGAGAATAGGAAAAAAGAATGGTTACTTCACTAACTATATTTTAAAAATTTCTCTTTGAGGAAAAAGAAGTTTTATACAATGTGTTTAATATAAAAAGACCATTAGGACAATAATCTAAAATTATAATTTCAATAATCTAAAAGCTGGGTGCTTTGGAAAGACCATGAGAATTGCAGTCAGAGGATCTGTCACTACTGTCTGACCTTTGGCAAATCACTAAAAGAACTCTGAGGTCCCTTCTAACTGCAAATCCCTGATCCTGTGATGCCACTAGTCCTTTGGACAAGCCACTTCACCTCTCAAGGCCTCAGCTTCCTCATTTGTTATATGAGGAATTTGGACTAGTAATCTAGAGAACTGGGCCTTCATCTTCTACTCACCCCTAGGATACTTAGGAACTGTGTTTTCCATTTGCTCCTGGCCTAGAGATAATCTTTTGAATTTTTTCAACTTTAAAATTCAATAATTCTGCTGCATTGATGGGGAAAGTTATTAAAAAACATGCTATCAGCTAAGAACAAGACTTTGTACCCCATAGCCTACTGTATAATAGGAACTTTATAGATACTTATTGAATAGAATTTAACTGAATAATCATCTCAGAACCTGTTGGTAGTTAATATGTAATCCACAGTGAACCTATTAATGCTTTTTTTCTTTGTTATACAAACTTGAGTGAATTAAAAAAAGAGATTCTACATTCAAAAATTACAGTCAAAAGAATAATTAGGAAGCAGTACAGAATCATATTATCTAAGAATAAAAGCACATTTTTGGGTAGACTATAATTATCTTTGAAAATGTTAACAATTTTTTTCCCCACAATGGCCCTCTCTCCTCCCATCCTTCAAAAAGAGTGTTGTACTGTGGGATTCCAGAAGAGACCTCTCCTTATGAGGACAATGAGAAGCATCCTCTCTTCCTGTAGAAGTAAGGTCCCTGATGTAGTCCCTCTCCTTCATCTTCTACTTACTCCTGGGATGCTTAGGAGGGTTGCTCATGGTCACATTTGGTCTAGAGAAGCTCCTTTTCTCTAAGATGCCTTGGTGCCACCTGTTCCTTAGACTGGAACCAATCTGTCATTCCTTTTACTCCTGTGGATGGACAATTACCATAGGGAGGAAGAGCATCACATCCCTGATGTTGGCCCTGTGGGACAAGTCCCTGTTTACCCCCACCCTATGTCTCTATGGATCGCACTTATACAGGATTTTGTAAAGAAGACCATTCATTTGGTAGGGCTTTGGACTAAATGACTTATCTTTTCCTACTCTGTGATTCCATTTATTATAGTTTTACATTGAAAGCTGTTCTTTTTTGTTCTTTTTTTTCCATAAAGACCACCCTATGAGAAACTAGGCCAGGTGCCCAAGGAGGAAGTTTGAGTCACATTTAGTTTAACTGTGGAATGTCTGTTCAAGGGGCAACTCTGTCCTAGAAGAATTGTTTGGTGAACAGGAATAACAAACCCTTTTGGTATGACTTGTACGACCATTCTCTGAAAAGCAACTTAACTTTCGTTATGAACCCAAGTCAGGGTCAGACCATGTTTACATATTTTTTATGGTTTCAAAATTTACCTCCACTGCCATTATGGGACAGCGTTACACAACTCTCTGACCTAAGTCCCTGGCCATAGGCTATCTCCTGACCAAGTTACAAAATGGTACACGCGCTGCATGGGTCTCATCTGGGATGATGGGGCCACACAGAACTCACCCAGATCTCACGAAGTCAGGGGGTCAGACTCTAAGGAAATGACTCTGGATTCTGACTTTTGTCTGGCATCTATACAACACTTTGTTTGCTAAGTGTTGTATAGATTCATTTGATTGTCATAATGACCCATTAAGTTAAATACCACAGGTATTTTTTAATGAGAGGTGGGTAGGTGGCCCAATGGGTAGGATACTAGACTTAGTAGTAGGTTCAGATTCTACCTCACAACTTACATTTTTTAATGTTAAAAATTTTTGTTTACATATAATTGAAAAATTGTATGTGATTTGTAATTATACATAAATATATGTATATATGTAAAATATATGTAACCATATTTACATATATAAATGCATATAAAATATATGTAAGTATATGTAAAATATATACAAATTATATATAATATGTAAAAAAAATGCTGCCTCACACACTTGCTAGCTGTGTGACCCTGGAGAAGTCACTTAACCTTTGTCTTCCTCAGTTTCCTCTTCTGTAAAATGAGGATAATAATAGCATCTGCCTCACAGGGTGGTTATAAGGCTCAAATGAGATAATATATGTAAAGCATTTCATAAACTAGAAATACCTAAAGTTTGTGAAGTACTTTATAAATATTGTCTCATTTAATCTAATCAACAACCCTGTAAGATAGATACTATTATCATCATTTACAGTTGAGGAAACTAAGTCTGGGGGATTCAGTAACTTGGCAAAGGTCATGGCCAGTTAAGTGCCTGAGGCAAAATTTAAACTCACATCTTCCTTGCTCTAAAGCACTACTCTCTCCATTGAGGCACCCACACATTTAGAGCTGAACAGGATATTAAGAAGTCATCCTAGAATGATCCTTTTTGTAAATGAGAAAATTGAGACCCACGAAGGTTGAGTGACTTGTGGAAGAGAGAAGGGTGCTTTAGTTAAGACCACTGGCAGCAATTGCCTCTTCCTGTCCCGATAGATAAGTTTCCCTGACTCCCATCCCCATTAAAAAAAGGACACATTTTATTTTTGGAGGGCAATTGGGGTTAAGTAACTTGCCCAAGGTCACACAGCTAGGTTTTTGTTTGTGTGTGCATTAAGTGTCTGAGGCCAGATCCGAAGTCAGGTCCATTCTGACTCCAGGGCCGATGCTCTACTCACTGTGCCACCTAGCCGCCCCAAAGAACGCATTTTTACTGTGCCATGTATCAAATGCCTTTCAAAGAGGGAACCTCAGTGTGGCAAAGCCTGGTTCCAAACATAGCTCATCTTACTCCAGATACAGAAATAGTTGTTTGTTCCAATGCATAATAGATGAGATGTTGTGTGTGTGTGTGTTTCTACTAATAGAATACTACATAATTTCTGGGGTTCCTACCTATCAGTGTTGTATAGTAGAAAGAACCAACCTCTGCTACTTACTACCTGTATAATAATCGGGCAAATCATTTAACATTCAGTTTCTTCATCTGTACTAGAGAAGGAACTCTAAGAAGGAACTTAGTCTGTGGTTTGGACCTTTTGATCCCCCCAGAGATATACTATTGATAGTAAAAATGGAACTGAAAGGTAATCACTAAGCATGTGAGGATCTTGAAGAAGAGGTATACACTGTCTGGGTCACCTAAATAATTCCATACTCTTTCACCCAGTAATGAGGTCACAAGGCTAAGCCACCGAAGTCATTGAAAGTTATTTGGACTAGGAAATATGTTGGAACTTGGAAGTGATCATCCCCTCTAGCTCCAGTTGGAAACTCTTGATGATCAAATTATGTAGGCTGCCCCAAGTTAATGACCAAGCCTCTGCTCCCCTACCCAGATGCCTACCCTGCTAGGGACCCTGTTTACACAGCTGTTATGAGGGTGACTGTAAATAGCCTTGGCACTTTTAGAAAATCTGTGAATTTGGAAGATATTCTGAATTCTGAAGGGAAGGACCGTAGGGGAATTCATCTGGAAGCCAACTTCATGGGAAGGCTGGTATGCCTCTTTGGTTAACTACCAGTTCAAAAAGAAAGGAAGTAGTATGGTTGGAGTGGAAAGAGTGATGAATTTAGAGGTCTGAGACCTAAATTTGAATGCCTTCTCTGCCCCTGAATACCTCATATAATCCTGGGTAGGTCATTTAATTTGGCTCTTCCTCAATTCCCTCTTCTGTAAAATCAGAACTCTGAAGTCTTCTCTGGCCCTAAATCTATGATATCTTCAAACCTGAGCTATGATCTGATTATTTGATATACTGAATGAATTTTTTCACCTCAGTTTGACTATATCACATTAGCTTCTCATTTCATAGCACTTTACAAAGACAAAGACTCTTCTTGGTCAGTTAGTGCAAGTATTATTAACTGTTTTAGAGATGAGGAAACTGAGGTTTGGACAGTCTAAGTTACTTGAGATACTAAGTTACACAGAGATAGCAAATGATTTTTATAGTCTCTGATCTTTTTTTTTCATCAATTAGGGACACTTTTGGATTAACAAGCTTCCCCTTTAAAAACACAAATATCTGGGAGGGTCTGAGACTGTCATCCATTTTTCTTAGATTACTTTCATTTTAACAGCTAGCTGAAATAAACTGCATTGAAAAAACGGAAGTTTTCAATAGGAACAGGGGAGGTAATTAATTTTGGATCGTGGAACGCTTTGATGTGTTAAGCAGGCCTGGCTTCTAAAGCACTGCGTGTATGGTCCGTGTTAGCTGGAGTTTAGGGCAGGGGTGGGGAACCTGTGGCCTTGAGGCCAGATGTGGTTTTCTATATCCTTTTGACTTAATCCAAATTTTAGGGGGAAGGAATTGGGGAGCAGCAGAGAACATACAAAAAGGATGCAGGAAGATGAAGATGTTAAAGCCACACTTTCCTAATTTCAAAAGTTTTTCTAGGGCTATTTCTGAATGCCAGAAGGGGTAGAAAATGTTCTTCAGAGGCGGCTAGGTGGCACAGTAAATATAGCACCAGCCCTGGAGTCAGGAGGACCTGAGTTCAAATGTGGCTCCAGACATTTAACACAAAAACTAGCCATGTGACCTTGGGCAAGTCACTTAACCCCAATTGCCCTCCAAAAAGCAAACAAAAAAAAAAGAGAAAAAAGAAAATGTTCTCCTTTCTTCTAGGTTGTACAATGGATAAAGAACCCTGAATCAGGGTTCCAGAAGATGAGTACACAATCTTTAGTTTCAAATCAGACATTTAACTAGCTTTTGTTGGGGGCAAGTCACTTAACCTCTGTCTGCCTCAGTTTCATATATATATATGTGTGTGTGTGTGTGTGTGTGTGTGTGTGTGTGTATACATATATATGTATATGATATATGTGTATATGTACAGTTAATTTTACGATTATGCTGTATACATTTTTATATGTACTTGTTGCCTCCCCCATTAGAATGTAAATTCATTGCTGGTAAGATTATTTCATTATTTGTACTTCTATCCCCAGGGAATAGCACAGTGCCTAGTTAGTGCTTAACAGATATTTGTTGATTGATTGCTTGATGGTGGGCACAAGTAGGCTATATTTCCAACAATAATCCTCACCTTGAAAATAAAGATAATAACATTAGGTAACTAACTCACTAGTGATCATGAGATAGTATTAGTAAAGCATTTATAGACCTTAAAGCATTATATGCTAGCTATTATTTTGTTTTCTCTATATAGGCTTGAAGTAGTAATAAAATAATATTCATTAAATGGGCTAACCTGGACGAGACATCATTTATAGTATTGTTTTTGTGGAAAATGACTTATGAGTTCCCTGACCCCGCATTTACACAAGCCCTTTATCAATTAGGAATGGCCCTTACACAGACTAGCACCACATATTTTTTAAGTGCTTTCACAGCTTATTTCTTCCACCTGAGTGATTGAATTCCCCCCTGCTATAGGCTATGAAGATGCAGGTCAAGTGAAAATGAAGATTAGTGAAGGTAGACCATAAGGATGCTTTTACTTGTTGGAAAATGTTACTTGCATTTGTGGTATATGCAGTTTCCTCTAAGAATGTAGTATCAATAAAATATGCTTTCTTATTTTCCTTACTAGTCTTAAAGGTTTAAACAAAATTTGTACCAGGATAACTAGACTGTTATTTTAAAGTAAGCAGAATTCTTTTCCTAAAAAGGGAAATATTCTGTGTATAACAATTTCAAACACTCCTTTAAATTTTGAGTAGTTTTGCTGTAATCTATACTCCCCTTTCCTTACCATCCACTCACTCCTTTGTTTCATAGTAATTCGACTTCTGCCCTGATTCTTGTAATGACTTTGCTCCTTCTAATGTCACTTATGGCTTCCTATTGTCAAACATTAATTATCTCAGTTTTTATTTTCCTTGAAACACTTTGCAGCATTCAATTCAACAAAAGGAAAATCTTCCTGATAATTAAGATTATCTCATTATTGAAAAAGCTTCCCTGACTCATCTGTCATTGGATATCACCCAGGACCCACTTGTTGAAAATGTCCCAAATAGGGGCGGCTAAGTGGTGCAGTGAGTAGAGTGCCGGCCCTGGAGTCAGAAGGACTTGAGTTTGGATCCGGCCTCAGACACTTAACACACACAAACAAAAACCTAGCCGTGTGACCTTGGGCAAGTTACTTAACCCCAATTGCCCTCCAAAAAAAGAAAATGTCACAAATGGAACTTAAGTAAAGGTTGACCTAGGCATAGGTTCCAAAAATGGGTAATACAACCCTATGGGGGTTACTGGAATGATCTGGGGAGGGGTGTGGTAGTAGCCTCTCATGCAATGGAGAGTGTTAAATAAAAATAAGGGGGCATTGGAAGCATAAGGAAAGAAGAGAAGAGAATTTTGAAAAACCATTCATATGTGTTTCATCTGTTGTGTAACAGAGTCAAAGTCACAGTGATTACATTATTTTCCTAATAAACACACAAAATGCAACTTATAACCCATCAGTGGTCAAGTCTGCTGACAGGTCTTAACAAATAAGTGTTGGCAGGTGAGTATGTCACACATTGTCACGAAGTCCAGCTTGCATGGGAAGGAATGTGTGTATGTAATGACTTGTTTGCAATACTACACTATATGGTTACATGATGCAGTATTACATCATCAAAATTTCAATGCAGGAAAACTCCATAAATTTACAATAAATTATTAAACTTAAGATGCATCTTTTATAAAAAATTACAAATTAAAAAAAAAAAAACAAGTTCAAGGGTTAAAGAAAGTAGATTCCCAGGGGGGCACTGAGAAATTTTTTTTTTGCATTTTTGGAGGGGGGAAGGTAGGGCAATTGGGGTTAAGTGACTTGCCCAAGGTCACATGGCTAGTTTTTTTGTGTTAAGTGTCTGAGACTGGATTTGAACTCAGGTCCTCCTGACTCCAGCTATGCTCTGTTCACTCTGCCACCTAACTGCCCCTGAGTAATTTTTTTGAAAAGGGGGAGATAGATCAAATAAGTTTGGGAACTTCTTACCCCTATGACCATTGAGGCTACTTCTACCTCTACAATTATGTGATTTAACAATGCCAATCATCTCCCCCTTTATGAAATTCCTTCTTTGACTTCCATGAAGGACCATGCTTTTGTTTTCTTAATTTTTGAGCTACTTATATGATATTAGGAGCATAGACATAGAGTTGGAAAGGATCTTGGGGACTATTTAGTCCCATTGCCTCATTTTATAGATGAGAAAACTGAGACTGAGGGACATAAAGTGATTGCTCAGGTCCTCTGACTTTACTCCTGTATCATTTACCTCTTCTTCCTTCCCCCCTTTTTTTAACCCACTAGTACCATTTTGTCCTCCTGTTCACTGAAATTTAAGCATAACTTAGGGATCAACCCTTGCCAATTGGCTCTTCTTTCTATAATTTTTTTTTCCTTAGAAATTTCATGTACTCTATTTTCATCTTAATATGGATGACTGCTTTGATTGTATCATTTCAGTTATGTCTGACTCTTCATGAGCCCATTTAAGGTTTTCTTGATAAACAAAAGTGGTGAAGTGGTTAGTCATTTCCTCCTCTAGCTCATTTTTACAGAGAAACTGAGGCAAACCAGGTTAAGTGACTTGCCCAGGGTTACACAGCTAGCAAGTGTCTGAGGCTAGATTTGAACTCATAAAGATGAGTCTTCCTGATTCCAAGTCCAGGGTCCTATCTACTGTGTTACCTAGTTGCCCTAACTATGACTAGTAGTCTGCATCATAGAGGCACAGAATAGTGAGGTTCTAGGGACCTTAAAGATAACCTAACTCCATTAATTTTACAGATTCAAGCAGAAGTCCAAGGAAATGAAATAACAATTGCCAGCCATGATCTCTCTCTAAGCTCCATCCAGATGGCCCACATTCATCTCATCCAAATTTCCATCCAGATGGCCCACATCCCCTCTACCAAATTTCTCTACTTCTCTCAGTCACCTTTGGGTCACCTCATTTAAAAAACTCAGCCATCCTTAACTTTCTCCACTCCTCCCTCGTTTCTCTTTCATAATCTCTTAAATCTATCCCTTTTTAGCCACATTACCCTAGTTCAGGTCCTATTGTTCTGTCTCTATGCATATGTTGACTGAACAATATATATGCATTTTTATAAGTGATAAGGGTGTTGGGAACTTAACTGAAGATTTTAGGATCATATATTTAGAGCTGGAAGAAACTTACGAGATCATCGGCCTAATCTTTTAATTTTACAGATAATAAAATGAAGGCCTAGAGAAGTTAAGTAACTCACACAAAGTCACCCAAGTATTAGCAGAGATGGCAGTGAACCACTCTCCTCCAATTCCAGAGTTAGGGTTTAAAGAGAGAGGAAGTTTTATAGGTAGAAACAGTTTATTGTCACAGAAAATGCACTGGATGGGGAGCCAGAAAACTAGGATTCTAGTCTTGGACAGCCAATAACCAGTAGGAGCCTAGATAGATCACAAAATTATAGCATCCCAGAATTGGAAGGGAACTCAGAGGTCAGCTAGTCTAACCCATTTGTTTTGCTTTTATTTTGATTTTTTTTTGTTTTTGAAATATTCATATAATTTTTTTTAAGTTCCATATTCTCTCTCTCTCCTTCCTGTCCCTACTCCACACATTGAGAAGACAAACAACATGATATCAATTGTACATGTGAAGTCATGCAAAACATATTTCCATGTAAGCCATGTTGCAAAAAAATAATCAATGATAAAAAGCAAGAAACATAAAGAAAGCTTTAAAAAAGTATGATTCATTCAGCTCTGCACTCAGAGTTCATCAGTTCTCTCTTGATAGGTGGATAGAATTTTTTGTCCTGAGTCCTTTGGAATTGTCTTGGATCATTGTATCAATCAGAGTAGTTAAACTTTTCACATTTGATCGTTGTTACAATATTGCCTTACTATATATACATTGTTCTCCTGGTTCTGCTCACTTCACTTTGCATCAGTTTACATGTCTTCCCAGGTTTTTTTGAAAGCATACTACTCAGCATTTCTTATAACACAATAAATAGTATTCCATCACAATCATATACTGTAACTTGCTTACATTCCCCAGTTGATGGGCATGTCCTTAATTTCTAGTCCTTTGCCACCAGAAAAAAAGCAGTTATAAATAATTTTGAACATGCAGCTCCTTTTTCCTTTCTTTTGATCCTTTGTAATACAGACCTAGGAATGCTATTGTATTACTAGGACAGTTTTATAGCTGGGCATGGTTCCAAACTGTTCTCCAGCATGGGCTCCAACCCACACCAGAACAAGAATGTCTTCTATGACACTCCAATTGGTGGCTACTCAGACTTCATTCGATAGACCTCTAGTGAGTAGGAGCTCACCGCCTCTCTAGGTTGTAGTCTTTTTGATCAGGCCTAATAGGATTTTCCTTCTTATGTTCTGCCTAAACATGCCTACAAATTCTATCCATTGTTTCTAGTTCTGAGTTGTAGGGTCAATAAGAAACAAGTCTAATGCCTCTTTCATATAACATCCTTTCATGGATTTATTATGCCCTCCCTAGCTCTTCTCGACTACTGAGTAAAATTCAGTTCCTTCAGCCAATTCATATACAGAATGATCAAAGTCCTTCACCATTCTAGTCATCCTCCTCTGAATGTTCTCTGACTTATCAACATCCTTCATAATAATAGCTAGCATTTATATAGTACTTTAATATTTGCAAAGTACTTTACAAATATTATCTCATTTGATCTTCAAAATAACCCTGGGAAATAGGTGCTATTATTACACCCATTTTACACATGGGGAAACTAAGGAAGAAAGTGGTTAAGTGACTTGCTCAGAGTCTTATAGTCAGTACATGTCTGAAGGCTAGGTTTAAACTCGAACCTTCTTAACTCCAAGTGCAGGGTTCTTTATCTACTGCATGACATAGCTGCGTCTAAAATATGGTGCCCAGAACCAAACACAATACTCTTGATGTAGGATGACTAAGGCAGAGGCCAATGTGGCCACTGCTTCCCTAATGCCTTGCTTAATGTATACTGAGATCATGTTATTTCTTTTTGGTTATGATATAGCTCTCTTGACTCCATTGGGGTTCTATTCTCCTAAAAGACCCAGGAAAAACACCAAAATTTAACCTTCCCAGTCCTCAGCTTTCACATGTATGAATATATAAACACATATGGATATGTACGTATATGTGTATGCACACTCACATAATATGTACCATTTACATGTATGTATGTGCAGACATGTTTATATAGGCATACACACAATGAGTATAGATACATATATGTATTGCTTATGTATGTGTGTATGTGTATACATCTATGTTTATACACATACACATATAGGGAAAAATTTTATTAAGCATTCACTAGGTGCCTTGCACTGTGCTAAAGTGTTGGGGATAGAAGTATAAACAAGCAAAACAGTCTTTTCCTCAAGAAGCTAACATTCTAATAAGCAAAAATAACACATAAGGCAAAAGTTTACTTATCAGAACTTGGCATTCCAATGGCAGAATCCAACATTGTAGTGGAGAAGAAATATGGATAATGGCTGAAGAGCAGGCAGCCTAGTATAGAAATGGTGGCTGGGGAATACAATGGGCATAAAAATAAATTTTCATTCAAGGCTACAGCCTGTACTCCCCAACCATGATAGAATCTTACATTTATTTGTATGCCATTGGTCACAAGAGGGACTAGGTAAGGGTACATCCATAACTCAGTGAACTCATTAGTATTTACTATTACTAAGATAAAATTTCAAGGTTCATAAAACTACTGATCACAGGTCACTAATATCATCTTCATAGCTAAGGGACAGTCTTTCATCTCAATGTTGCTCATTAAGCAGTCTAGTTGGAGTCATTAGATCCCCTGAAATCTGTGGAATTATACCTTTGTGGAAGGTTGTGATTTTAAGTTGTACAGGCATGAGAATCTTTGGAAAAAATGAACAAGACCTAGAAGGGCAAAATGTGGCAAGAGAAATGATGACTCTAAAAATTCACAGACCGTGACAGTTGCAAAAAAGATGATATCAGCAAATGTGGTGATTTTTCTACAGCACTCAAATTCCTGTTCTGTATGTTTCAACTCATAAGACCTTTCTCCAAGGGCAATAACTGGAAGGGTCCTGCTCACTGAACTTCTGTGATTCTGAGAAATGTAAGACAGTGATCCAAAGGGACTAGGATTGCAAATACTTGGCACTGATAGAGTAATACCAACATGGTTTTTTACACTTACCTAAAAATTGGACCTGAAATTTCATTAGTTAGAGAACTCTGAGTGAGCCTCTTCCTCTTTCAATGGATTTCAACTCCATCTTGGCAACTCATGGTCTGCTCTGGAGACACTGAGGCTTGTCTAGTGTCAAACAACCAAGATGTGTCCAAGGCAGGACCTGAGGTCAGGGTGTTTCCTGTTAAAAGAAAACTGTTATGTAGAATTAAATTATTCCCCTTTCTATTTGGAAATTATTTTGGGTGTAGTATCAGGAGAATGGTGTTCAAAGGTCAGCTATGCCACTTGTTAGTGGAGTGACCTTGGGTAAGTCTCTGGACTTCAGTTTCCTCATCTCTAAGATGAGGACTTATTTCCTCCTCCCCTCTCTCCATATCTTGCTCTGAGAGCAATAATTAAATCAACACTGTCATTATTTCTGGAAAGAAACTATTAATCTATTAGCGTATGACTCCATTCACCATCCCTATGAGTTCCCAGACTAAGACACCCTTCCCTAACTACTGCTCCCCTACATGTGTTACCCCTGTTAGAATGTAAGCGCTTACTCCAAGTGTGGTGCCTAATACCTATAGGCCTTTTGGTTAGAGGTTGACACTGGTGATTTGCTTGAGTCTGGGAATTCTGAGCTGCAGTAGGGCTAAAAGTCAATGGGTTATCTGTACTAAGTTTGGCACTAACATTTTAAGTACATCCACTCCTTCCCCTCTACTGGAGAATGGTGTGCACAAGGATTGGGGTGTCTAGTTGCCTAGGGAGAGGCAAGCTGGCACAGGGGAGAAACCCTATTGCACAGTGGTGGGGTTTAGTTCATGAATGGCCATTTTACTTACAATCTGGAAGAGAGAGGGATACTCAGTCTCAAAAAAAAAAAAAAGACCCTAGTGAAGGGACTATATATTTTTTTGCATTTGTGTTCCTAACACTTAATATGGTGCCTTTTTCATAATGGATGCTTAATAAATTATTTTTAGTCATTTATTTGTAAAAGAGTTGTTGAGTTTTCCTACAACCCTCCAAGGTCTGCAGAAATTCCTCAGTCAGTTGGGATATTTGGTATTGGCTATTAATGAAGGCAACTGACAAAACATAGGAAACTTTTCACGGAAAGGATTATTTGCCCCTTGGAGCTTTATAAAAAGTAGACTGACCAGCTCAAAAAAGAGCCCTCTAACAGTGTAGTGAGCCAGCTACAGGAACTGAATTCAGAGGTTGCTGTTCACCTTTCCTCGTGCACCTTTTCTAGAGTGCGGCTAGGTAGAGAGAGAATTCCTAGTTCCACACTTCCCTCCTGACCCCTCCATTGGCATGAAAACCTTAACATACCCTCAAAGATTAATTCAAGGACATTGCTTCTTGAACCCCAACATTCTAGGTAGAGGATGGGGAATTCTGAATTTGAGAATTCTTGGTATAGATTTAAGTTGATTCAAATGCAAGTTCAAGGTATCGCTCAAGTGAAGAGAAAATTAAAAAGATGCTAGCTAAAATGTGGAGGTGGGGGATATTCTTTGGATTTACTTTGTCTGTGGTTTTCATATTTCTCTCTATTAACTCAAAGTAGGCAAGGCTGAAGACTTAAACTTAGCAGTACAATTACATAATTGTTAATAATACTATTGATGGTAAGGGTTTGGGAGATGTGTAGAAAGTTTTGATATTCATCTAGTGCTTTCTTGCCATGGATATTTTGGTTGAACTTGGGAGAGCACATTTATTTTTATTATTACCACATGTTATAGAATAGATAAAATATATTACATATATGTAGCACTTTATATAATGAACTAGCCTTTAAGCCGCAGATATAATTATAATACAGCTTATAACCATTTTTACATAAAGATGCCACACATGGTGAAAGTAGTCTTCATATGCAAATAACTGAATTATATAAACTAGGAGCTAAAAATGAATATGGGAGAGACATCTGAATTTTACTCCTACAACTGAATTAAATTGACTCTATAACCTTGGATTATGAGAATCTTAAATCTTGTGAGTGCAATGCAACATATGAAGAGGAAAATGGCAAAGTTTCTATTTTATTAAACTGTCTAAATTATTTTTAAGTAGACTTTTAGTAAAGTAGCTGTACCTGTACCCTCTTGAAGCTAGAAACTGTTTAAAATAATTATATAGTAAGAATGGGTTCCTAAATGTGTTCCATTTAAAATGTCTTTAGAAAAAATAAAGAACATTTGCATTTTCTTTTCTAAGACTTACAAGTCATTATTAAGTATGCCATCACCAAGTTGGTACTTTGGCACTAGTCACTGATCAAATTTCATTGAGACTGCAATATTTTTCTTTGAATGTTGTCTTCTTTTTTTGTTGATTTTTAATCTTTTTCTTTTTTCTTTTTCCTACAGTATGACCATGTGATTTATTTTGTTTCAAAAAAAATCTTTGTAATAAATATTTCTGTATTTAAAAAATGTAACAATGTTAAAAGAAACAATAGTTATGGAGTGGATAACTTTTTCCTTTAATTAAAAAACAATCCTTAAGAGCTAACATATCTTAAATATTTGGGGAAATAATAAAGAAATAGATTAGAACATAACCTCCAAGAGGACAGGAGACCCTTGTCCTATTCTTGCTAGCTGCCACAATAACTCACAGCCTCCATAGTAAATACTCAATGAATTTTTGTTGAATGAATGAATGAATGACTTATTACTGTTTGTAAATTGCAAAACATATGTGGTAAAACCAGAATCTCCTGGGGATTGGTGCTGTAAGTACAAGTTTTACTTTACCAGTGGTTACATTTCTCAAAGTTTCCTATGCTGTGTAGTTTACTGTATGGGAATGTCCATGGGTCGAGCCATTATTTTATAATTAAAAACAGTGCTGTCCAAAAGAAATCTGCTCCTGTTTGTGATAATGTTGTTTTCCACCTATACATAAAACTTACTATGCTTAGGATGAATAAGTCTTAAGTTCCTTAGTATTGATGACTATAAAGTAAAAGTAATTTCATCTTTTAAAAAAAGTGCTAACTTAATCATTCACCATTGAGACTAAAATATTTAAATCACATTTTAAAAATTGTCAGTATATTTCCTTTAAATCTATACTCTTAGCCTTATTGGACATCTATTTTGCAAAATAAATATGAGATAGTTAAAGGAGTTACAGCCTCCTGTAATCTGCCTTTTTGTACAGTCATCTACATAAACAAAAATTGAGCTGCAATATATAGAACATGGTAACAGGCTCATCACTGAGCAAAATGAGTCTGATTTTTCTGGGATTTTATGTAACGTTAGTTTGAATTTCTTTCTTAATGAGTCTTGCAGTGGTTGTCGTGTAGTTCCATGTAGTTCAGCAAAACATGCTCTGCTGTTTAAAGTGGGGTCTGGGTAGTGGCATAGTTTGGGTTTCAGATGAAGCTACTTTCCCCTCTCATTTTGATCATTACAATGTCTAGAGTTCCATTCTGAAAGAGAGAAAGGAAGGAAGGAAGGAAGGGAAAAAAAGAAAGAAAAAAGGATTTGAACAATGACAAAAACAGGGGAGTCATTATTGTTAAAAAAAAAGAGCAGAGATGGAATATAATCTTTTGGAGGGGGTCCTGAAAATGAAGGATTGCATCTGTATCTATGGATGTCACGGATAATATGCAACTACCTCTCCCCCCTGCTTTTTTTTTTACAGTGGGAAATTAATTTCTACTGGTCAGGACAGTCTGATGTCTAATGGAACCTCCCTAGAGCAACTTCATAGACTCAGATTTGGAAGAAAAGTGGGAGATCATCTAGTAAACCCCATGCCCACACAAGAATCATTCCTATCGTATCCCCCAAGTGGTCATCTGACCTCTTTTTGAGATAACCATCTATACCTTTGGGGTGGCTCTGGTTGTTAGAAAATTTTCACAAATTGAGCCAAAATCAGATCCTCTAAAAATTTCTTCTATTGCTTTTAGCTTTGTCTTGTGTGTAGAGAAAAGAAAACAAGTCTAATCCATTTTCCATAAGACCTTAAAGTAAGCTATTACACACACATCTTCATGCCGGTATGATTCTCATATTATATAGTCACCAGTAAG
The DNA here is from genome assembly GCA_011680675.1 of Gymnobelideus leadbeateri. NCBI lineage: Eukaryota > Metazoa > Chordata > Mammalia > Diprotodontia > Petauridae > Gymnobelideus > Gymnobelideus leadbeateri. Next base: position 572,107 of record WOXC01000260.1, read on the forward strand.
GTCCATATTCTGGTTGCTTCCTTATTTTGACTTATTAATGGAAAAGGTACCATACCACTAACCTCCACTAATCCTATAGTTCCTCTGAACCCTTAACATTTAGAGTCTGTTCTACTCAGCAGATATTTATACATTTCTTGGGGTATCTCTTGGGCTTTATATTTCCTTTATTATTACATTAATCCTTGTCCTGTTTAGTTAACAATCAGGCAACAAGCATTTTGGGGGGGCTTTTTGGAGGGGAGAAGGTAGGGCAATTGGGGTTAAGTGACTTGCCCAAGGTCACACAGCTAGTTTGTGTGTGTGTGTGTGTGTGTGCGTGTGCGCGCGTGTATGTTAAGTGTCTGAGGCCAAATTTGAACTCAGATCCTCCTGACTACAGGGCCAGTGCTCTATTCATGCACCACCTAGCTGTCCAAACAAGCATTTTTTTTTAAAGAAAAATTCAATCTTTTTATTTTGTTTACATATTTCTTGTCTTTTAAAAAATCATTTTTTATTTAATTTTAGTTTTCAGCTTTCACTTTTGTAAGATTTTTGAGTCCTAAATTTTCCCTTCTCCTCCTCTCCACTCCCCAAGACAGCATGCAATCTGATATAGGCTATACGTATACAATCCTATTAAACATATCTCCACATTAGACATGTTGTGCAAGAAGAACCAGAGCAAAAGGGAAAAACCACGAGAAAGAAAAAAAGAGAAAATAGTATGTTTCAATCTGTAGTCAGACTCCATAGTTCTTTCTCTGGGAGTAGATAGATAGCATTTTCCATCATGAGTCTTCCAGAATTGTCTTAGATCATTGCACTGCTGAGAAGAGCTAAGTCTATCAAAGTTGGTTATTGCACAATGTTGCTATTATGGTATACAATGTTCTGGTTCTGCTCACTTCACTCAACATCAGTTCATGTAAGTCTCCAGGTTTTTCTGAAATCTGCCTATTCATCATTTCTTATGGTAACAATAGTATTCCATTGCATTTATATACTACAATTTATTCAACCATTTCCCAATTGATGGGCATCCCCTCAATTTCCAATTCTTTGTCACCACGAAAAGAGCTGATATATATATATATATATATATATATATATATATATATATATATATGTTTACATTTGGGTCCTTTTATCTTTTTTATGATCTCTTTGGGATACAGACTTAATAACAGATCAAAGGGTATACACCATTTGGTTGCCCTTTGGGCATAGTTCCAAATTGCTCTCCAGAATCGTTGGATCAGTTCACAACTCTACCAACACTCCATTAGTGTTTGAATTTTCTCACATCTTCTCCGACACTTATCGTTTTCCTGTTTTCTCATGTTAGCCAATCTGATAGGTGGTACCCCAGAGTTGTTTTAATTTGTATTTCTCTAATCAATAGTGATTTGGAGCATTTTTAATATGACTATAGATAGCTTTAATTTCCTCATCTGAAAACTGCTCATTCATATCCTTTGAACATTTGTCAATCGGGAACAACTTGTATTCTTATAGATTTGACTCAATTCTCTATATATTTAAGAAATGAGACCTTTATCAGAGACACTGGCTATAAATATTGTTTCCCAGATTTCTGTTTCTCTTCTAATCTTGGTTGCATTGATTTTGTTTGTGCAAAACCTTTTAACTTAATGTAACCAAAATTATCCATTTTGCATTTCATTATGTTCTCCATTTCTTGTTTGGTCATAAATTTTTTTTATTTTTGCTTTTTGGAGGGCAATTGGGGTTAAGTAACTTGCCCAAGGTCACACGGCTAGGTTTTTTGTTTGTTTGTGTGTTTTAAGTGTCTGAGGCTGGATCCGAACTCAGGTCCTTCTGACTCCAGGGCCACTCTACTCACTGCGCAACCTAGCCGCCCCGATGAATTTTTCCTTTTTCCATAGATCTGAGAGATAAACTATTCCTTGATCTTCTAATTTGCTTATGTATCAGCCTTTATGTCTAATTGTGTACCCATTTTGACCAAATCTTGGTACATGGTGTAATATGTTGGTCTATGAGAAGGGAGAGAATTCCAGTTAATCAGGTGTCAGTCAAGCATTTTTTTTTCAGCACCTACTATGTGCCAGGTACTCTAAATGCTGGAAGATTTCCAAAGAAAATGCAAGAATTTGGAAGGTGGATAGTCTTATGCAAAGAACAGCAAGGAGGGGATGTAGCACTGGATTGTAACATAGCAAGTGGGGTAGTATAAGAAGACTTAGATTTGTAAGTGTTTGTTTTATCTTCCAAAATAGGTTGTAAGATTCTTGGGCTTCTGGGACTGTCACTTTTACTTTTTCATATCTGCCTGGAAGGGATAGCAACTAAAGGACTTAGAAAAAAAGACAAATAAGAAGATAAACAAAAATTGAATCATAGTGTAAAAATCATTGACCTAGGAGTCAGAAGGTTTCAGTTCTATTCCTAGTTTTACCTAGCTTTACCAGCTATATGACCTTGAGCAGACGAGGTGAATGTGAAAGCAATACATCCTGATTAGGGTATAAGAAATGCAGCCATTTTTCAACAACTAAAAAATATTTCAAAAGCTTATAGTCATCAAGAATCATTCCCCAAAAGATAGTCAGAGGATATAAACGATTTTTCCAAAGAAGAAATATACACCATTATATGAAATATAAAATATAAATATATAAAATATACACCTTATGAAAAATCACTAATAATAAAAGAAATACAAGTTTAGACAATTCTGATATTTTGGATTATACCTGTAAAATTGACAAAAAATAACAAATATGGAAATTGTCAGCTTTGGCTTCTGTGAGAAGACAAGCCCATTAATATACTATTGGTGGAGTAATGAACTAGTTCAATTCTTCTGGAAGACAATTTGAAATTATATGAAAAAGTGACTAACTTCTTCATATCCTCAAACCCAGTGCTTTTACTGTGTATGTACTTTAAAGATGGAAAGAAAAATCCTACATATACAAAAATATTTGTAGAAACATTTATTATGGTAATAAAAATATAGAAACAAAATGGGTATCCATTGATTAGGGGAAATGTAATGAGATACTATTGTACTGTCTAAAATATTGAATATGAGGAAATCAGTGAAATGTGAGACTTGTTTTAAGTGATACAGAATAAAGGACAAGGAAAACAATATATACAATGGTTGAACTAATGTAAATGAAAACATGAAAAGAAAGCAGTAAGATTATTTTTTTTTTTTTTATAAAGCAATTGGGGTTAAGTAACTTGCTCAAGGTTACACGGCTAGTCATTTGATTTATGCGTGGGTGCTCATTTTCTGAGGCCGGATCTGATCTCGGGTCATCCAAACTCCGAGGCCGGCGCTCTTACTCACTGCGCCACCTAGCCGCCCCTTTAGGGCAATTAGGGTTAAGTAACTTGCCCAAGGTTACACGGCTAGGTTTTTGTTTGTGCGGATTAAGTGTCTGAGGCCGGCTCCGAACTCAGGTCCTTCTGATTCCAGGGCCGACGCTCTATTCACTGCGCCACCTAGCCGCCCCAGCAGTAAGATTATTTGCAATGACTAAGCTTGGTCCTGGAGAAGAGATGATGAAACACGTTTTCTCCTCCTCTTGGTAGAGAGATGAGAAATAGGATGTTTTATGTATAATCAGATGTGGTCCTTTTTAGTTGCTTCTGCTGAATTGATTTTCCTTATTGCAAGAAAGCTCTTTAGGGTGAGAGGGGTATATTATGAAATGGCTGATATGAAAAACAAAAGGAATAAATAAAATATTAAAAATGAATGGTCAGAATCTCTCATTGTGCATTCTTCCTGTATGGTATCAATTTTGGGGGGAGTGGGCAGTAAGTTTACAACCCACTTTGGAATTTGTCTCTTTGTCCCCAGCCAGTCTTGGAACATTGTAATACTTGCCCATGTCTACACGTTCATGACAAAAAGGGAAAAGGTCCATGAAAAAACATAGGCTAAAAGTACATTGAAAATAGGAGGGGTTTTACTTAATGCCCCCCAAATCCCACAAAACAGAAAGGACTATGTCCATAAACAGCTCAAAAATTCTTTTTTCCTGGCTTTCTACCTCCCCCAGGGACCTGCTCAATCCTCCACATTTATATTACTACCTTAGAATTGAAGGTCTCCTCAAGACATGGGGTCACTAAATAGTAGAACTGTCTCCCCAGACCTGCACACTTCACATATTTCCCAGGACCAGTGGAGGTCAAGGGCCAAGGTTGTTTCTGCACACAATTATGCTGTACCAGTGTTCTGTGGGTCAAGTTCCTGCTTGGTCCTGGGATTTTCCCACTTTTTCAGGAACTCTTTTATTTCTCTATATCTGCCAAATCACTATTGCCAACTCAAGTTCTTATACTTCCCAGCTAATCCAGAAACTACCTCATTAAAAAATATATTGATATTTTTTGTTTTTATATCACAAAATCTCTCCCAGCATGGCTCCTTCTCCCCCTTACAGAAAACATAACAATAATGTTTTTTAAGAGGAAGGGAAAAATCAGCATAATTGAAAAGTATGAAATTAAATTGAATATTTATTAATTTATTATTTTATATAATTTATAATTTAATATAATATATTTTATTAAATTAAAATTTAATTAAAACCTGTAGACCTTCCACCTCTGAAAAGGAGTGGGGTGGGAATGTCTTCTCATATATTTTCTTAGGAGGCATGCTTGTTTGCAGTTTTGCAATATTCACTTTCAAAAGGTCCGTGGTTGCAATTTTCCCATTTACATTGTTGTAATTATCGTAAATATTGTTTTTCCAACTCTCTTTACTTCACTCTCTATCAGTTCATAGATACCTTTCCATACTTCTCTATATTAATCATATTTGTAATTTCTTATAGTACAATAATATTTCATTAAATTACCATGCCAGTTTGCTTAGCCATTCCCCAGTTGAAGGGATTCTACTTTGTTTCAAGTTTTTTGCTGCCCCAAAAGGTGTAAATGGGTACTTTCTCCTTACCAATGATCTTTCATATGTAATCTTTTTTTTTTTTTTTGGCTTTTTGAAGGGGGAAGGGCAGGGCAATTGGGGTTAAGTGACTTGCCCAAGATCACATGGCTAGTAAGCGTTAAGTGTCTAAGGCAGGATTTGAACTCAGTTCTTCCTGACTCCAGGGCTGGTACTCTACTCACTGCACTACCTAGCCACCCCCTTTCATATGTAATCTTGAAGAGCATTCAAATTGTTAACAGAATAGATTATTGAAGTATACATACAAAGTCCATGATGATCCTAAGCAGTTCATTTTGCCTAACTGGGTTTTTCTACTTATGTATAGATACACACGTGTATGGATATATTCATTCATTATGAGCTCAATAATTATCAATAAAGACAAACACGAATATAAACAAAAGAGAATTTGGAAAGATTTAGAGGAAACAGTAAACATTTATCATTAGTTTAGAAAAACTTTTAAAAGCATAGGATTATCTTAGTAAGATAGCAACAACATCTCCTACTTATTTCCATCAAGCTGTCAGAATGTTTTTTTCTTTGTCTTTCCCTCCCCCACAATGTTGTTAGTTAGTCTATAAATGTTAATGTGTATATTGTTTTTCTGCATTCTTCATTTTGAATCTTGTCTAATTTTTCCTATATTTCCTTTTTATATATATATTTGTCATTTCGTATGCCACAATAATCCCTTACATCCATATATCATGACTATTGGACTATTTTTTAGTCATTAGACACATAGATTGTTTCTAGCATTTTCCTACAAAGAATAATGTTGATTGGAACATTTATGTACAGATGGCTCCTTTTTCACATTAAAATATCCTTATAGGGGTGGCTAGGTGACACAGTAAATGGAGCACCAACCCTGAAGTCAGGAGGACCTGAGTTCAAATTTGGCCTCAGACACTTAACACTTACTAGCTGTGTGACCTTGGGCAAGTCACTTAACCCCAATTGCCTTGCCTTCCCCCCTCCAAAAAACAAAACAAAACAAAACAAAACAAAACCCCAAAATTCTTATGATTTAGGATCAAAAGAAGATGAATCACTAGGTCAAAGGGTATGCACAGTTTTGTAGGTAAACATTATGAGATATTGAGAAGGTAAAAACAACAAAATTTGTCCCTTCTAGTATTTTTGCAACTGCTTCTTTTAATCCAGAGTATTTTTATTCGAATTGTGTTAGAACTCTTCTTTTATTTGTCCATTTCTTTGAGTATATTTTTTGTTGTTGTTATTTCTAAAAACCAGTTTTATGAGTGTTTCTGGTAGTTTGTCTCCTTTTGTTGGCATTTATATCACTGTTTTGAGGGGACATTGAGAAGCAAGACTTTTGCAGCCTCAAATGTCTCCATCTTCCCAGAAATCCTTCAACATGATTACTTTCCAGGCTGCCCTGCCTTGCCATATGATGTAAAAGTAGAATAGGGAGATAGAACAATGACGAAAGAAATAAATAGGAAAATTGGAAAATTATAGCTGTAGCGGACCTTAGAAATCACGTGATTCAATCCCTTGCCATTTACAAATGAGGAAACTGAGACCAAATAGGCAAAATGTCTTCACCAAGGGCACACAATTAATGAAGAGTAAAAATTGAAACCCCAGAACATTTGCCCCCAAATCCTGCAATTTTCATTAAAATAGGGTTGGTGTGGGGCGGCTAGGTGTCGCAGTGAATAGAGCGCCGGCCCTGGAGTCAGAAGGACCTGAGTTCGGATCCGGCCTCAGACACTTAACACACACACAAACAAAAACCTAGCCGTGTGACCTTGGGCAAGTTACTTAACCCCAATTGCCCTCCAAAAAGCAAAAACAAACAAACAAACAAAAACAACAACAACAGAGGTTGTTGTAAGGATCAAACAAGATAGCCTATCTAAAGCACTTTACCAGCCTTAAGGTGCTATGTAAGTTCTGGTTATTATTATTTCTACCATATCATTCTGCTTCTGCAAAGAATCTTTGATTCCCTAAAACTGACTGACTCATTCTCTGCTTCAAAGCAGGTTTATACTTAAGGTTAACCCCAGATGAAATTGTAATGTAAGGAAAGTTTGTTTTCCATCTTAGACAGTCTCTACTTTGTAAATCCTTCCTTCCATTCCTCCCTTGGTAGAAAACTTTTTCCCATGCTTTTTGAGTTCTTTAGTGTCCTGCCTCCAGACCCTCCTCCCCCTTTATTTAAGCTTGCTTTCAGAAAATAACATATGAATGCATTTAAGGTGAAGAGGCTATATGGTGCAATGGATAGGGCTCTGGATTTAGGCTTAAAAAGGTCTGAGTTCAAATTTTGCCTCAAATCATTACAGGCCATGTGACCCGTAGACAAGTGACTAAACCTATCTCAGCCTCACTTTCCCTCATCTGCAAAATGAGATGATCATGACCCACCTAGCAGGGTTATTATTATTATTAGCTTTTTGGGGGGGGAAGGCAGGGCAATTGGGGTTAAGTGACTTGCCCAAGGTCACACAGCTAGTAAGTGTTAAGTGTCTGAGGTTAGATTTGAACTCAGGTCCTCCTGAGTCCAGGGCTGGTGCTCTATTCACTGTGCCACCTAGCCACCTTGACTGGCAGGGCTATTATGAAGATCAGATAAGATTATTTATGTATCATTATTGTTGTTCAGTTCTTTTGTTGTGTCTGACTCTTCATGGCCCCATCTGGGGTTTTCTTGGTAATGATACCAGAGTGGTTTGTTATTTCCTTCTCCAGCTGATTTTATTTTATTTTTTTTGTTTTGTTTTTTTATTCTTTTTTTTTATTAATTAAATGCTTTATTAACTTCTGGTTTACATCATTCATTTCCACCAGATTATGAGTTACATTTTTCCCCCATTTTTTCCCTACCCACCACCCCAGAATAGCAGTCCCACTAGATATCCCCTCATCCAATCTGCTCTCTCCCATATCTTCTCCCATACCCCCTTCGACTTTGCTATTAGGGCAAGGTGAATCTCTGAGCCCCACTGCCTGGACATCTTATGAAATATTTAATTTTAAAACTTCGATTTTCAGATCCATTCCCTTTCTCCCCTGTCGCCCACTCCCTCTGAGAAGATAAGCAATTCAGTATGTGTTGTACATGTATATCTATGCAAAACATTACCATAGTAAATATATTGTAAAAGACTGCTTATATTTCCCTCCCACCCATCTCACCTCCCACCTGGTCCATTCCCTACTTTGATCCTGTCCCTCTTTGATGGATAACCTCCCCTCTCCCCAGAATGCCCTCCCCTCCATCATCCCCCCTCTCATCCCCCTTTCCCCTACTCAGGAGAGTGAGTGAGGGTAAGATATTCCATTTAGTATGTATGTGATTCTCTCCTTGAGCCAACTTCAATGAGAGTATGCTTTTGCCTTTTTGCCTTCCTGTTCTTCCCCTCCCCTGCAACTACTTCCCCTTGCCTCTTCTACATAAGATAGTTTGCCCTACCCTGTCTCTCTCCATCTCCTCTTGCCACTTTCCTCTCTCACCTCTTGACTTCACCCCTTAAGAATCATCCCTTCCTTGGGGCGGCTAGGTGGTGCATCGAGCAGAGAGCCAGCCCCGGATCCAGAAGGACCTGAGCTCGGATCTGGCCCCAGACACCCAACACACAAACAAAAACCCAGCCACGTGAACCTGGGCAAGTCACCCAACCCCAACTGCCCTCCAAAAAAAAAATATAATAATCATCCCTTCCCATCAAATTCAACCTGTGCCCTCTATCCATGTATACCTGTGAACATATGCCATGTACCCTTCTTCAATTATTTTCATAATGAGAAAGGTTTCATCAAACACAGTTATTGTTTTTCCATGTAGGACTGTAAATAGTCCAACTTTGATAAGTTCCTTTTGATTTCTTTTCCTTGATTACCTTCTCAAGCATCTCTTCCTTCTTGTGTCTGAATGTCAAATTTTCTATTCAACTCTGTTTTTTTCATCAAGAATGCTTGAAAGTCCTCTATTCCACTGAATGACCATATTTTCCCCTGAAACAAGATACTCAGTTTTGCTGGGTAGGTGACCCTTGGGTTCATTCCCAGCTCTTTTGCCCTCTGGAATATCATATTCCATGCCCTTCTATCCCTCAGTGTAGAAGCTGCCAGGTCCTGTGCTATTCTGATTGTGTTTCCACAATATTGAAATTGTTTCTTCCTGGCTGCTTGTAGTATTTTCTCCTTGATCTGGGGATTCTGGAACCTGGCTATAATATTCCTGGGAGTTTTCTTTTTGGGATCTTTTTCAGGAGGTGATCTGTGGATTCTTTCAACCTCTATTTTGCTCTCTGGGTCTAAAACATCAGGGCAATTTTCCTTGAGAATTTCTTGAAGGATGATTTCTAGGTTCTTTCTTTGATCATGGCTTTCAGGTAGTCCAATAATTTTTAAATTATCTCTCCTGGATCTATTTTCCAGGTCAGTGGTTTTTCCCATGAGATATTTCACATTGCCTTCTATTCTTTCATTTGTTTGGATCTGTTTAATAGTATCTTGATTTCTCATAAAGTCACTAGCTTCCATTTGCTCCAGTCTAACTCTGAAGGAATGAATCTCCTTAGTGAACTTTTGAGATTCTTTTTCCATCTGGCAAATTCGACTTTTTAAGGCATTCTTCTCCTCATTGCCTTTATGAGTCTCTTTTGCCATTTGAGTTAGTCTATTTTTTAAGATGTTATTTTCCTCATTCAGGCTGTTGACTGTCATTTCATACTTTTCTTGCATCTTTTTCATTTCTCTTCCCAAATTTCCCCCCACTTCTCTTATATGCTTCTTAAGGTCCTCTATGGCCTGTAGCCAGCTTGTATTTTCATTTGGGGCTTTTGGTGCAGGAGTTCTGACCTCACAGTCCTCCTCCATGCTTTGAGCCTCTTTGCCCCTAAAATAGGAGTCCAGTGTTGAACTTTTCTGTTTATTTTGTTTTGTTTGCCTAGGCATATTGCCACTTAATTACTTGATTTTTGGGCTTGTTGCCACAGTAGGACTCTGCCACCAGACAGGGGAGCTTCTGCCCAAACGTGGGGTCTTCACAACTTCCGCCAGTTGGGTGGCCTCTGTAAAGCCTCCACCCACTCTGGCAAGTTGGATACCCACCCCAAACTTCCCCCCAGACCACAATCCAGATCCAGGCAGTTTAAAGCAAAAGCGATTAACCCCCAGACTGATTGCTGGATCTTCCTACAGTTCACAGACCAGGAGCTAGAGCCACTACTGACGCTGCAAAATGGCTTCTGTGCAGCTGTTTCTTCAGCAGCTTTTTGCCCCCAGGGGAGGAAGCCACGTGTTCCCCAAATACTGGTCTCAAAGTCCATAGGGCACTAACTTCTCACTTTGTCCTAGGCATATCTGTGCTGATAATTCTGGAGTCGCCACAATTGCTGGTGTTCTGGGGTTCCACCAGCCGGCTGAAGGCCCGGCCGCCCTGGGGCTAAAACCTCGGACCTGGGCTCGGCTCTGCGGGCTGTGCTGTAGGTTCCCAGCGCACTGTGCTGCTGCCTGCTCTCAGAGCGCTGGGCTGGCCGCTCCCTGCAGGGCTGCTGGGCTGTCCTCAGCAGGAGGTTAGCTTCTCTGTGCTGTTCTGTGGGTGCTATGGCTCCAGAAGTTGTTAGGAGCTCCCTTTCACATTGTTTGAATTTTGTGTGTGGCAGAGCACATTGGAAATGCTGTTTCTACTCCACCATCTTGGCTCCGCCCCCTCCAGCTCATTTTATACATGAGGAAACTGAGGCAAAGAGGGTTAAGTTACTTGCCCAGGGTCATGTAGTTAATAAGCATTTGAGGCTGAATTTGGACTCAGAAAGCAGAGTCTTCCTGACTCCACAGGGGACAAATTATCAAGCCAAAAGAATGATTTTCTAACAGTGGAATTTCAGGAATCAGAAAAGCAAGTGAAGGAGGTATTTTGAGGGGAGGAGCCAATTTTCTGGGGCTCCTAAAATCATGTTATATAAGAATATGTACACTCTATCCACTTTCATGGCCAACCTTACCCATCCCTAAAACATCCAGGAGCAGATAGATGGCCTTTGGAGCTATCATTAGTAATTCAAATAAGTGGGGTGTGTGTGTGTGTGTGTGTGTGTGTGTGTGTGTGTGTGTGTGTGTGTGTGTGGTGTGGTGTGTAGTGTGAGGGATGGAGAAGAAGGAGATGACAGTAGGATTTTTCGTAGCACTTGATTAAACGTTCAACCATCTTGGCCCATAGGCTTCCCCCTTTTCCCTTTCAGGAAGCAAGCTCAACTGACATGATTCAGATAAACAGTACTAGGCCAAAGCTGCCCACATACACATGGTCACATTCTCGTGAATTAGCATATTTTGTACTAGACAAACCAAGTCATGCATAAAGTCATGCCAAACACCATAAGCTCTCAGCTCCTGATCTGGGGGGACCCTTGAAGGATTCTAATCAATGTCTCCCCTCTGCCCCCTCCCATTGAGAACTTACAGAAGTGACAGAGCCTGGGAGATTCTCCCCCTCATTCCCCTTGGCATCCTATTCTCTTTGCAGAGGACTGTATATAAATTCTACAAGGAAAAGACAAGTGATATATAAATACTTTGATCTATCTGTCCATCGCCCTAGAGTCCGGGCCATCCCATAATGCTTCCTTGAGCACTTCCAAAGCAATGACATACATCAACTCACAGGTCAAAGGCCTAGCTGTTTGAAGAGGTCCCATCAGTCTTTGTGTGTGTTTTTTTAACCAGAGTCAATGAACAACAGCTGTATAAGCAGTGAATTTGCAAAAATCATAGCTCACTAGAGAAGGGAGTTAGTCATCTGTCCTTTTAGTCAATGTCAACTCCTGAGTTGACTGACTAAGGGTGGAGCTCAGGGACAAGAAGATTCTAGAGATCCTCAGTTTCTCCTAGATGCCAGCTACGTGTGCCAGGCTGCCTGCCAGGAAGTGACTGGTACATTCTTGACAATATACTTTTGTACGTACCCAAGTGCAAAGGAAATTTCTATCTCTAATTTAGGATAATACAAGAATAGTCCCATCAAAGTCATTATTTTTAAAGAATTTTTTCCCTTAACCTTTGCCCTAAAATAAAGACCATTCCTTTTTTCCTTCTCATGCCACTTCTTGTCACTAATACAATTCAATTGACCACATGTTTATTCCTTAATAAGGTTTCCATGGTTTACTGGAAAGCATGGTGGATTTGGAATCAGAGGCCCTACTTTGGAGGCCTGGCTCTGTCTCTTAACCACCAGCACAAATCACTTCCCCTCCATGGATATATTTCTTCATCTGCAAAATAAAGGGACTGGCTTATAGTTTTCAGTCTATGATCTAAAGTGCCTGCTATGTTTATTTAATAGTCAATAAACCAATAATCAAAATTTATTAAGTCCCTAACATGTAATAATCTTTGTCTCAACTTCAGGGCACTATGTTAAATGCTGGAGACTAAAAAGAAAAATAAAAGATGAAACAATTCTTGTCCTTAAGAAACTTACTCCGTGTGACCTTGGACAAGTCACTTAACCCCAATTGCTCTTACTTCCCTCCTCCAAAAAACAAAAACAAAAAAAGAAACTTACTTACATATGTCTTGGAAACAATCCCTGACCTCAAGATGCTCACATTCTATTGGACAATAAACACACACATCTACATCTACATACATATATGTGTATGTGAGTGTGTGTGTGTGTGTGTGTATGTGTGTGTATATGTGTTTGTAGAGAGAAAACATTAAGGGAGCTGGATTGAGGATCAATCATGAAAAATAGGAATTCATGAAAGAGTGAAGAATGCAGAAAGGGAACCAGATCAATGCCAAAAGAACATTAGACTCAATTTAGAAAAGACAACCAAAAAAAAAAAAAGACAGGTGTGGTGCCTGAGATAAGCTGGACAATTAACTGGAGAAGTAAAATTTCTTTCAGAAAAATGGTCTTATTTGGAAGACAAGGAGGAGGAAGGTTTGTGAAGGATAAATATTGACATGTACTGCCTGATTAAAGTAGGTAGGTTTGTAAGCACTTTGAAAACGTAAAGACCTTTGAACATGTACCCACTTTGCACTTATTAGCCTATAATAACTGGCCTTTGTCCTCTATTATCAGACAGGACCATGTGCACATACACACTTGATCCTAAGGTCATTGAAATAAAAAAATGAGTGCTTGGGGGCATAATATACATTTCTTTCACATGTGAGCATGGAAATTAATGGAAACATTCAGTCTAAGGATGACTCGGTATTTCAGAGCAGCTGATTGATATTTAAATGTGCTTTCAACTCAAGTCTAATCTGAACCAAGGACAAAACAGAAAAGGCATAGAGGGTTACAAGAGTCTCTCTGTCTCTCATCAGAGGTCTAGGTTCTTTGTTGGCATCAGCAAGATTCCTTGAAGTTTGCTTGATGCTAAAGTAAGGGAGAATGCCTTTGAACTCATAAGGAATGGAAGAAAACTTTTTCATGGCAGCTAGCTGCTCATGAAGTAAGATTACTATTGAATACAGACACCATTTCCAAGCCATCCAGACAGGGTCGTTTTTCAGCATGACACATGGGAAGACAGCTGACTTTGGAGTGGAAGACACACTTTTCAATCCTTATTTTTCCACTTACTATCTGTGTGCCATTAGATAAGTCACCCAAGCTCTTTGGACCTTAGTTTCTTCCTATGTACAATGATAGAGGTGGAGGAGATAACCTCTCAGGACTTTTGCAGTTGTAAATTTATCAGCTTAGTTTCCAACCCTGGAAATTTGAGTTTTTGCCTTGAAAAGATATGGTTCTTTTGATCAACACAATGTTCAACTATGATTCCAGAGGACTGGTGATAAAGAACACTCTCTCCTGTTAGAAAGGTGGGCTCAAAATATAGAATGAAACCTGAATATTTTGGACATGGACAACATGGGAATTTATTTTACTTGATGATGTATAATCATTACAAATGTTTTCATGTTTTATTGCATGAAAAGGTGGAAGGAGGAAAATAAATGCTTGATCATTGAAAAAATTTAAAAAGGTATACTTATTTTCAAAGGTAGAAATGAGAGGGGATGAAGTTTAGGGAAGGTTGGAATAACCCAGAGGGCAATCAAACAATTACTGAGTGAACTATAAATGGGTTAGGACCTGTATTCTATGATGAGAAGATTAGCAAAGGTATGCTGTCCGGAGAGGCCTCTCTAGCCCCTCTGTCATCCTTGGCAATTCATCATATCTGCTCTGTGGAGGGTTGCTTCTCTTATACTGAGGGAGTAAGACTTCCTTCCCTCATAAAGTTGCTGAAGGATGCCAAATGACCATATGTGTATTTACAATAACTCACCACCCACTTTGTAGGAGGGATAGTCAGGCTGTTTAATTTTAATGACTTTGCTTTTTCAACCTTCCATCTTTCAAAGACATAATAACGCCTAAAATGTATTACCTCTAAAGTGCTCAATTGGGGAACATGATTTTTGAGTCTTGCTGGATTTTTCCATCAAATTCATTTTGAAGATTAGAAATTGACAAGCCTAGGCTCTGCAATTGGAGACTCTCCTTCTTGTCTTTTTGGCCATGCTCCATACTCTTTCTTATGCTGAAGAAGTCATTAATTCTGTAAAAATAAATTCAGTGGGTCATTTTAGAATTTTATAATATCTGGAAATAAGTTGTCCCTTTAGCACTTAATGTCTCTCATCATTACTTAACATGTGTTAGCTTGTATTCTTAATTATCATTATATCTTTCTTGTATTCTCTAACCCTCCCCACCCCAACACTAAATTGTAAAGTTCCTGAGAGTGGGTGCTGTGTTTTATACTTTATTTCTATTTTGGGGTGTGTGTCTGGATGAAATATATACATACATACATGTATATATACATACAAAACACATATATGCACATATATGTATATATTTTTCCAGTTCTGAATTCTCTTCCTTCTTCCCATCAATTGAGGAGGCAAGAAATGCAATATGAAATGATGAAAGTGTATTTCCAACCTAACCACGTTGTGAAACAAAAAGAAGAAAGAAAAATAAAGTGAAAGAAAATATGCTTCAATATGCAATCAGAGTCCATCAGGTTTCTCTCTGGAGAAGGATAGCATTTTTAGCCATAGGTCTCTTGGAACTATTGATTGGAGCAACTTAGTCTTTCACAGTTGATTGTTGCTAGAACATTGCTGTTACTGTGTATTATGTTCTCCTACTTTTGCTCATTTCACTTTGCACTAGTTTATATGTCTTCCCAGGTTTTTCTGAAGCCATCTACTTCATCATTTCTTACAGCACAGTAGTATTCCATTGCAATCACATACCACAATTTGTTCAGCCATTCCCCAATTGATGGATATCCCCTCAATTTCTAATTCTTTGCCACCACAAAAAATCTGCTACAAATATTTTTGTACATATGGGTCCTTTTTCCTTTCTCCTTTGATGTCTTTGGAACACAGACTTAGTAGTGATATTCCTGGGTCAAAGGGTATGCCCTGTTTTATAGCCCTTTGGACATAGTGCCTAATTGTTCTCCAGAATGGTTGGACCAGTTTACAATTCCACCACCCGTGCATGAATGCATCTATCTTTTCATATCCCACTAACATCTGTCATTTTCCTTTCCTGTCATATTAGCCAATATGATAGGTATAAGGTGGTACCTTATAGTTGTTTTCATTAGCATTTCTCTAATAGTAATTTAGAGCACTTTTCACATGATTATTGATAGCTTTGATTTCTTCTTCTCAAACTATCTATTCAAATTCTTTGACCATTTATCAATTGTTTTTTAATATATAAATTTGTCTCAGTTCCTTATATTTTTGAGAAATGAGACTCTGCTGTAAAAAAATTTTCTCCTAGTTTCCTGCTTTTCTTCTAATCCGAGCTGCATTTCTTTTGTTTATACAAAACATTTTAAATTCAGTACAATGAAAATTATCCATTTTACCTCTTATGATGCTCTCTCTCTCTCTTGTTTTATTATGAACTCTGCCCTTATCCATAAATTTTGCAAGTAATTTTCCATGCTCCCTTAATGTTTATGTACATGTATCCATGTTGAACTTATCTTGGTATTCAGTGTGAGTTCTATGCCTAGTTTCTGCCAGACTGATTTCTAGTTTTCCCAGTTTTTGTTGAATAGTGAGTTTTTGCCCTGATAGCCTGAATCTGTGAGTTTATTAAACATTGGATTATTATAGTCATTTACATCTGTATGCCTAATCTATTCCATTGATCAATCACTATTTCTTATCCAGTACCAGATTGTTTCAATGATTACCTCTTTGTAGTATAATTTGAAATCTGACTGCTAGGTTGCCTTCCTTCACTTAAAAAAATATATTCCCTTGCTATCCTTGACCTTTTGTTCCTTAATATCAATTTTGTTATTTTTTCTAGCTCTATAAAATAATTCTTTTGTACTTTGATTGGTATGGCACTGAATTAGTAAATTAATTTAGGTTAATATTGTAATTTTATTATGTTGGCTTAGCCTACCCTTGAGCAATTAATATTTCTCCAATTGTTTAGTCCTATGTTAATTTGTATGAAAATGGTTTTTCCATTATGTTCATATAGTTTCTGTGTATATCTTGTTTGGTAGACTCCCAAATATTTTTTTCTATCTCCAGTTATTTTAAATGAAATTCCTCTTTGTACTCTTCATGATAAATTTTATTAGTAATATATAAAAATAGTAACATTTATGTGGATTTGTTTTATATCCTGCAATTTTGCTAAAGTTGTTGATTATTTTGGTTGGTTTCTTAATTTATTCTCTTGGGTTCTCTATACCATCATATCATGTGTAAAGGGTAATAGTTTTATCCCCCATAGTCAATTCTTTTTCTTTCAATATCTTTTTCTTCTCTTATTGCTATTGTAGACTTTCCTTTTGAAGTTGGCTCAGAGGATTCAGCTCAGTGGTCCTTGACTAGACAAACTGATAACTCTTAGCCCAGTTCAAATGTCATACCTTTCAGGCATTCTTTTCCTGAATCTTCCTGTTGGTAATAACCTTCTCTACCTGGGGTATCATGTAACACTTGGGGGTACCTCTTTAATAGACTATATGCAATAATAATAGTGATGATAACTAGCACTTGTATAATGCTTTAGTGTTTGTAGAACACTTTACATATATCATGTGATCCTCACAAAAACCCTCTGGGGTAGGTGCTATTAACCCCATTTTGCAGATGAGGAACTTGAAACTGAAAAGTCAAATTATTTTGCCCAAGGTCACTCAGCCTATAAGTCTCTGAAGTAATATTTGAACTCTATTGTGTATTATAGTTATTTGTGTATGTCTCATCTTTTTATTAGTCTGACTATAAGTTTCATGAGGGCAAAGACCATACTTTATGTATATTATATCTCCCCCAGTGTCCAGAACAGTGCTTCATCATTAAATAGTGATGCTTAATTTTGCTTGTTGAATTATACTGATTTTAGTAAACTCTGCAATGAGGCACCCAACACAATTTCTTGTAACACAGTAAGTGTTCAATTGGATGTTGCTGTCACTTAACTACATAAATCCACCTCCAATCCCAGACAGTAAATGAGCACCATTGCATGTGTTAGTCTATTGTTGAAGTGTACCTCCTGACATAAGGAACTGAGTACAGGTTTAACTCTTTTTCATTCATGCCTTAGAACTTCAATATCTGGATCATCTTGTTTAGACAAAGTATTCTTCAATCACCCTCTTTCAAATTCTTTGACTAACAAGTGGAGGGTTTAATTACATAGCAAAAAATATAGAAAAGGTTCCTACTTGATCCCATTGATTGTCATAAAAATATCCTGATTTACCACATGGGCATATATAGAATTCATGACTTATGATGGTAACCTGTGTGGTTTGAAGTTGCTATGGAATGAACTGCTTCCCCATGAGTTATACAGTCTACATGACTCACAATGCTAATAAGAGCAAGGTCTGGGCTTGTTTCTCCATGTTATAGCTCTGTTCTTCCCTGCTCCTTGTCTCCCTTCTCTGGTTCATCTCCCTGTGATTCCCTGCCACAAAAATTCTTCTCTTCCCTCCCGCTTCAATCTCTTTGTCTTTAGTTCAGTACCTCTGTCTGGCACTGGCCTTTCCCTTCTGGGCTTTGTGGTTGTAACAGTCTTCAGTGTAGGTGTGATTCAGTATCTCTGCCTGGCATCAGCAGATGTGCTCCAGGTACTGCTGACTTCTGGTCCACACAGCATTGTTCCATATCTATCTGCCCACTGTGACCCTCATGGTCCCTTTTATATGGATGCAGGTCCCCTCTCACATTTGTGCCATAGCCCCAGCTGTTAGGCTTACCTGATGCTTAACACATACCCAAAATACATGTTAAAGATATATTCAAAGAAATATAAATATAAATAAGGGAAAACATGAGGAAGAATGCTATTGTAGACAACAGTACACTAAGGAACCATCTCGACTTAATTCCAGGATAAGGTGTTCCCTTCCAAATAAGACATTAAATTTCTGTGACAGGAATGTTCATTAGAGCAGCAGAGTGATTAAGGAAGTGAAATTTTCAGCAAACTAAAATAGTGAAGTGACTGACAATTTGCTTCACACAGCTTTTTTTTTTTTGCAAAAAAAAAAAAAAAGAAAAGAAAAAGAAAACCCAGCAAGAATCCAGAGAAAGGATTTAATTGAAAGTCAAACCGCTTTTCATTAGTTTTGTAGCCATGGAAGCAAAATCTCCCATTTGCATTGGCCTCCACTGGGCTGTGTGTTACTCCCTGAAAGAAAAAGTGAGTTCCTTAAGGCAACCTGAGAAATCAAAACTGGCAGGCGGTCAGCCATTCAGTTTGTCGATCAGAGGCTGTTTATTGTGTCTAGAGCAAATGATGGTGGCTGCTTTCTCAGAATGCAAGAGTAGCAAAACTGTCACCATGTCATTGATTCTAGTGCTAGAGTCCTACTGTGTAGAACCTGCTTATTGATTTCCCTAGACTGTCTGATTGGAACTGCTGGAGAGTAAGTCACTCTTTAGAATTGCACAAAGATTTGGATGTGTCTCATTAAAAACCCAGTGTGGCATGTCAAAGGATTATTTTTAATGTAGAGCTCATTTCTAGAAAATCATTCCTAGATAAGTCTCTTTTTTCTGCAGAATCTTCCTTTTATTGTAGAAACAAATACAATCTATGCAAGATTATGTTTTTTCTCCCACAATATTGAGGAGCAATTGATTTTGCATTGAAGCTTGCTTTATGTGCCTGGAAAGGAAGTTGATATACAGGGCATCCTCAAATGAAAACACCAACTTTCACTTCCTCTTGGATAATCCCTTTTCTGCTTTAATGAGAGCTAACTCCCACAAAGGTAAGAGACTGAGAATCAAGATTCTTCAAGTTTGGGTTCCATTTTGGTAATGTAATTTGGTAATATTTCACTCTGGTCAAACTGAGAGAATTGCTATTAGTTTTTTTTTTAATCATGTTCTAATGTAAAGCCATATCTACATATGCAAAGTACATGATAATACCTTGAGGAATCAATGTATGTTGATTTCATTCATTGATAGATCAAGGACATGAAGCTGGAAAAATGTTGCAGACAGGTAAATTGATCAGTGGTTATTTACAAAACTTCTAAGAAAACCATCACTTACATAAGAAATGACAAATGAAAAATTGGAAGGAGCATGGGAGGACTTGTATGAATTGTTAGAGAGTAAAGAAATGGAAATGAAAGTACTTAAAATATGCAAACTCAGATTAAATTCAATAACTGTAGTTGATTTCAGACTCCAGATAATAGAATACATCTCCCTTTTCTCAGTGGAAAGTTAAGGAGCTTTGAATGCTAAATATCTCTTATACTGACCGAAAAATCACTGTATCATTGACTTTTGTGTAATTATTATTATTTTTTATTAGGAGGGAGAATTCTTTGGGTTAGTGGGGTAGATAAAACAATGACTGTTGTAAGAAACAAAAAATATCAATAAAAAATTTTTTAAAAAAAGTCCATGTCTGTAATCCTTAGCTACTAGGGAGGTTGAAACTGGCAGATCTCTTGAGTTTAGGGACTCTGAGCTGAATGGCTTTTACTGATTTAGTGTCCACACTCATTTTGGCATCATTATGGAGACTTCCCAGGAGGAGGGGCTACCAGATTGTCTAAGGAAGGGGAGAACTAGATCAGGTAAGAAATGGAGCAAGCCAAATCTCCGGTGCTGACCAGTCATGGGATTTGGCTCATAAGCAGTCTTTACATTCAGCCTGGCATAGATAGGAGACTCAGTTTTAAAAACAAGCCAAAAATAGAGTCAACAGCTTGACTGGCAAATACTTCATTATTCATTTCCCCCGTGTTCAATCAGTTTCCATGTTTAGTTAAAAGAATATCTTAAGGATATTTTTACTTTGTTAACCTTTTACAAAGCTAAAATGTGTGTATGTACATGTATGTAAGGTATATACATACATACATATATGTTCATACATCTATAGATGCATAGGATAATTTAGCTAGTCATTGACAAGCTTCCCTCTAATTCCCTCAAAGACAGCTTTATACTTTGTAAAAGGTTAACAAAGTAAAAATATCCTTAAGATATTCTTAAGATCTTCAGACATCAATACCTGATTTTCTTTACCACCTGTCCTCACCTGTGATTTCATCAATTGGTAGGGAGGGAAATCAGTTGATTGGGGGATCCTAATCACCTAATCACTCCTCCATTTTGTATTTATGTCTAATTATCTGTTAATGATATTGTCTCCCCCCTCTAGAAAAATGTAAGTTTCTTGAAGGTAGATAATATTTTTTGTCTTTGCTTCCACAGAACCCACCACAGTATTCTGATGTATTCTTAATAAATATTTTTTAAAAGAACTGAAATTTTGGTTTAAAGTACCAAACGTATTAACTTTTATACATTACTGTTGGCTAATCTGCTTCCCTCCCCATCACATTTACAGAGGTAGAAAAATCAGAAAAAAAAATCTAAAAAATTTTTTTCAGAAAAAAATCTAAATTTAGATTGAAAATAGGGGTTTCCTCTTTTGTACAAGGTATGAAATATGAAGCACAAAGAAAAATTAGAAATATGTTCTTTGGGCTAAGATCTAATTTAACTAATTTTTGAAACGAATGTCCCACAGATGTTCTTGGTAAGTCTTTTCTTTTTTTAAAATCTCATGCAAATAAAACCAAGAAAAATATATAACTCAGCTTTCCCCACCAACTACAAGGTTTGAGAAATTGTAACTTCTCAGAACTTTGTTGGATGTGTGTGGTCTATTTTTTGTCAACCCCCCCCCCCCCACTTATCATAAGGTAACTACATAAAATAATTTTAAAATAATATTTTTGGTGAAAGCAAATGTAGATTTCTGCTTTTTCCTTTTGGAAATTACTAATAATGCAACAAACATTTATTAAGAACTGTCTATGTCTTGAGCTCTGTGCTAGACCCTGAGGGAGATTGCAAACACAAGATTCAGTAGTTTCGGGGTGGCTAGGTGACGCAGTGAGTAAGAGCACCAGCCTCGGAGTTGGGATGACCCGAGATCGAATCCGGCCTCAGAAAATGAGCACCCACACATAAATAATGACTAGCCATGTAACCTTGAGCAAGTTACTTAACCCCAATTGCTTTAAAAAAAAAAAGATTCAGTAGTTTCCTGTGTCATAAATCTTCTAGTGTCCTGTGAAAATGATAGTAGCTCACATTTCCATAGGACTTTAAAGTTTACAATGTGCTGTCCTCACAACAATCTTATCACATAGTAAGTATAGAATGATTATCATTCCCATTTACAGAGGAGGAGACAAGTTCAGAGAGAGGAAGTTACTTGTCCTTGTTCACATAGTAAGTAGCAAAACTGAGACTCAAATTTTGTTTCCTAACTTCCAAGTTCATGAACTGCTCCCACTAAACCAGGGGTTCTTACCTTGGTATTCAAAAGCTTGTTTGTTTTTGACACATTTTGATAACTGTATTTCAATATATTTGATTTCCTTTGCAATCCTGTATATTTAATGTTATGCATTAAAAACATAATTTTGAGAAGGGATCCATAGGCTTTGCTAGAATGCCAAGGGGTTTATGGCACATAAAAGGTTTAGAATCCTGTCTCTAAACCATGCTGTCCAACCTATCTCGTACCCATTTCTGGGACAGATTTTCCTCAGCCCCGCCCCTCCCTGGCCTGTCCTGTTCTTCATTGCTAGAGCCTAATACTATCCTCTGCACATAAATACTCAGTTAATTATTATTAAATGAATCAATGAATAGTATGTGACAAATACTACGTGACAAAAAATACTTAAGTATTTAAGTACTTAAACACTCAAAAGTACTTGAAATACTTAAACATTTTAAATACTTAAGTATCAAAGTCACCTAGTATTTTCATTTTAGACATAAGTCAAATTATTACCATTCAGACAAGAATGGACTTGCCAAGGGCATTGTCTTCCCTATTATTTCAGCTTTTCTTTTGTTGGGAGGTGTGAGAGCAGTGTTAGCTCTTTTGGGACACCAGACTATCCTTTGGAGTACTAGAGCAGTAATTGATTTCATTGGTGGCTTTCAGTAGACAGACCTTTGATGAATCCAGACGGGAGGACGATGCAGCCAGGATCTGCTTTACCTCTTGGGTCAAGTTTTACCTGCCTTGTGTCAGTCACTGTTTTAAGTGCTGGACAAGCAAGTGCAGTGAATAAAGCAATCCCTATTTGCAAGGAATTTGCAAAGGAAATAAGAGGATTCTTCTGTGGCTTTTGCAATTGAACATGTGACTTCTAAGGTCAGTTTTTTAAGTTTCTTCTTCTGCTAAGCTCTTTCTTCTGTTAGTGCCTTGTAGATCTAACCCCTCTCCACCTTTTTTTTTCCCCTGCCGAGCCTCATTATTAGAAGTTTCTATTACTGTGGGTGATAAGAAATATGAAAGTATTGGTCCGTGGTAGAAATTTCCCAGTGTTCCTGACTATGTAGCTCATTACTGCCCCCTGCCCACCCCATGATCATTTTTTCCCCTTTTGCTATGAAACCTTTTGGTTCAAGTACTCCCAATACTATCTGAGAAGGCTTTCTGATTTTCATGTTCTGGCAGATTGTACCCATTTAATATCCTTATCTTCCTCCCCCTTGGAAATCTTCTTTAAGGGGACCCCTTCCTAACACTGAATCAAGATTTACTCTTTTCTCCTATTTCAATCCTTCTTTTTGTTACTTCACACAGGAGCTCCTGTTTTACTTGAGAGACTACCAGTTATTTTTCCTTCATTGTTACCATTGATTTGATTAGCACTTACCTCACATTCCTCTCTATCTTCCTCCCCCTCCCCCACCTCCCTTTTATGTGCCTTCTCATCATTTTATTTAGTCCCAGAAAAAATATATATAGTTCTAATCAGAGAGATCCATTAGCTTTTCCTTTTTGGATTTGAGTGGGATTTCTTCCTGAAACATTTCATTTCTCAAGGTCCATGGTTACCTGAATGTTGTATGCAGTCACACAAAGGAGTTTAGTGTTTAAAGGACTGTTTATGATACTTCTCATGGTTTGTTTAGTACTGGCCCTCTGATGCTAATATAACTGAAGTGTCTTGAGTACTCTTAGCTGCTTTTGGTTAAGTCCTTTAATTTTATTCTCTCCCTTGAAACAAGTACATTAGTCTGCTTCCTTCCCTTCCTTGCTCTGTCCCTGGCAAAGAAGTCCTAGCTTTCTTCTAAGACAATGACTCAACCAGGCTTCCTTGTGTCCCGGATCCCAAATCTTTTCTTTCTCTTGTCCAAATTCACAACTTTAGCAGAATGTGCATGTCCTATACTCCAGTCCTTCAGAATCATAAGAAATGACTGGTGGCCCAATCTGATCATCTAATCCATGCTAAAATATTGTTCCGTCATTTCAGTCATGCCTGACTATTTGTGACCCCCTTTTGAGGGTTTTCTTGGCAAAGACACTGGAGTAGTTTGTCATTTCCTCCTTCAGATAATTTTATAGATGAGGAACTGAGGCAAACAGGGTTAAGTGACTTGTCCAGGGTCACACAACTACTGTCTGAGGCCATACTTGAACTCATGAAGATTAGTCTTCCTGATTCCCAGCCCAATGTTCTATCCACTGCACCACCATCCAATATTAAAGGAAGAGATAGTTTTCTGCTCCACTTTTGCATTTAATATATCCGTTCACCTAAAAGAAAAAAATGGTGATACTAAATTATTACTTCATACTTCTATAAAGGAGACCTGACCAATGAGAATCCATTTTCAGAGAACACTCAACATATTCTGCTTTCTGCCAGCCCATATGGAAGAGGCTAAGGGAACTACTTTCAGAAAGGTACATGAACATGTGAGCAAAGATCCTACTGCCAGATTCAGAGACTGAGCAGGTATCCTAACCATTTCTGTTCACTTTACCTTTTATCAGCTCCTGAGACAGAACTGGGATGCTTACAGTGTATCTTTCATTCAAACATAACCCGATAAGAAAGACAACAGCGCTCACCAGTTTTGCCCTGTGTGGTTACTGTTTTACTATTTTTGAATGAATGCATTATTTATTTGTAAAAGCACATATGCCTTTTAAAAGGAGACTTCTCAGTTTTAGCTCAAAATACATCCATGCAGTCTCTGACTTGGGAAGCAGGATCACTCATTGCCCATCACCAAGGCTTTCCAGAAGCAAGCTTCCTTCCCAGGCTAGTCCACATGCACTTGCAGGAGACAGAACATGCTATGCATGCTCTGGGAACTCATTGGCCAAGCCCTCACTAAAGTCCTACAGACTGAAAGGTTTACAAAATAGTTTACTCAGAACAATGCCATTAATTATTACAAATATAATTACATCCATTTTCTAGATAAGGAAATGTGGGCTCAGCAGAAGAAGGTGCCTAGGGACTGGATTTTTTCTTATGTTTTCTAATCATATGTAGTTTGCTGTCTGCTTTTACGGCACTATGAAGCATCTGAAATGCTCTTAGCTAGCAGAGTCCCATAGTACTTTTATATTTTTATTTAGTTTGGATTAATTTTCAGACTATGTATACATAGAAATAGTTTCCATGTAGGCATACATTAATCTGCTAAGGATGCAGCTAAAATTGGTCAGGAATCATAATCTACATAACAAGAAGGTAAACATAAATGGTTTTTTCCTTATGAGACAGGAAGGAGGCAGAATCAATTTTTTCCTGGACCTTTTTTGGAGGAAAGCCAAGTTTCTGTATATTGCATTAGGTTAAGAAAAAAATCAATCAGTCCCAAAGCAAATTCTTTTTTCTCTGCAATTTTCCATGTGAAGGGCTATCAATAAATCTGCTGGTCATTACACTTTTTATAAATATAATAACACATTCATTCAAGAATAGTACAACAGTAAACACACAGGGCAAAACTGGCAAAGTACAAAAATGCACATAAAATGTACAAATAGTTAGGATTTCCAAGATATAGAGTATTATCATCGGAATGATGTAGCCTCTCCATATATGTATATTTATATACATATATCTATATACACATATATATTTATATATATGCAAACACACATATACATTTATTATACATATATATGTACACACACACATATATATATTTATATATACACTATGATTATTACATTTTTCATTTTCTGGTTTTTCCAATCACTCATCTTCATCAATTTTATCTCCATTGTCTACCCTCTATTCTAAAATTTGAGGAAGTATTCTAATTTCTTCTATTTATTACTTGGTTGGTCTTTGGTTTCATATACTATGGAACTTGAGAAGTTAATATTTTCCCCCAAAACTGAGACAGGGAGCACTATATCACAGTATTGCAGATTAAATCAATCAGTGAGAGTTAGAAACAGGACTTTGCCTAAATAGAATTAAGTGGGAAGACACTAGAAAGCAAACTTATGTAAGAAGACACAGGAGTAGTAGAAATGCATATTCTGGTGGTGGGGGGAGGGAGAAATAGTCTTGCTCTTGTCTGGGAACTAGTTGTGAGAAAATGTTTCTAAGAAAAAGGCTAAGGTCTTATGGCGTGAGAACATCAAGAAAGAACCAGGGGAATGGTGTGACACAGCCAGGTGAAGAGATCGTTGTGAAATGTATTTTGTCAGTCAGAGTGTAGAAGAGGAAGAATGGAAGGAATAGTGAGTTTAGGTACGTAGGTACCTACTGCTCCATCCTGAGCTCCAGAGAAAGGAAAGGAAACCTTCTGGGGATGAGTGTATCTCTGCAAAAAAGCACAATTTTGCATTTTTCAATTCTACATGATTTGACCAAAAGCTTACCAAATTTTCCAACCAATTGCATTTCTGCCTTGAAGCCTCAACCAAGTGTTTCAAAGAAGCTATTATTCTAAAATAGTGGGTTTTAACTGAGTTGCCTGTCTTAAAAAAATCTACTTGGATTTTAACTTTGATGCAAAAGCTAAAGTTACAAATATTTGGTTTTCTCTTCAATAAAAATTATATCTTTTTAAAATAGCAAATAAAAAAACACGTTAGAAGGCACCAATTAGAATGAACAGCTTTCCTATCTTTCCAGTCTTCTTACCCTTTGCTCTCTCCACAAACTCTATATTCCAATTATTTGCTATTCCTCTCAGATGGCATTTTATCTCCATGTCATTTCTTTGGTTGTGAATTCCATGCCTGGAATGCCCTCCCTTTTTTCTTCTGACTCCCAGTTTCCCTGGCTTCCTTTAAGATTCAGTTTAAGTCTTACCTGGTCTCCCTCCTGTACTTTGAAATTACCTTTGATGTATGCTGTATCTATTTTGTATTTGAATAATTATTTACATATTGTTTCCCCCCATTAGAATGTGAGCCCCTTAGAAAAAATAGTAACAAAATTCATTTGGAAGAACAAAAGGTCAGAATATCAAGGGAATTAATGAAAAGAAATGCTAGGAAAGGTGGCCTAGCCATACCAGATTTTAATCTCTATTATAAAGCAGCAGTCATCAAAACTACTTGGGAATGGCTGAGGAATAGAATAATGGATCAAAGGAATAGATTAGGTACATGAAACTCAGCAGTCAATGACTATAGTAATCTATTGTTTGATAAAACCAAAGATCCCAGTTTTGGGGATAAGAACTCATTGTTTGACAAAAACTGCTGGGAAAACTGGAATATAGTATGGCAGAAACTGGGCAAAGACCACCATCTAACACGATATACCAAAATCAAGTGTAAATGGGTGCATGATCTAGGTATAAAGGCTGATACTGTAAGCAATATGGGAAAGTAAGGAATAGTTTGCCTGTCAGATTTACGGAGAAGGGAAGACTTTATTACCAAAAAAGAATTAGAGAGCATTATAAAATGCAATATGGATGATTTTTAAATTGAATATTTTCTGTACAAACAAAGCCAATGTAACCAAGATTAAGGGGGAAGTGGAAAATTGGGAAAGAATTTTTTCAACCAGTATCTGATAAAGGTCTCATTTCTAAAATATACAGAGAACTGAGTCAAATCTATAAAAATACAAATCATCCCCCAATTGACAAATGATCAAAGAATAGGAACAGGCAGTTTTCAAAGGAAGAAATTAAAGATGTCTATAAGCATATGAAAAATTCTCTAAATCACTATTGATTAGAGAAATGCAAATCCAAACAACTCTGAAGTAGCATATCTCACTGGTCAGATTGTCTAAGATGACAAAACAGGAAAATGACAAATACTGGAGAAGATATGGAAAAATTGGAACACTAATACATTGTTGGTGGAATTGTGAACTGATCCAACCATTCTGGAGAGCAATCTGGAACTATGCCCAAAGGGCTATAAATAATTTCATACTCTTTGACTCAGCAATACCAATTCTAGGGTTGTATTCCAAAGAGATCAGAGAAGTGGGAGGAAGACCAATCTGTACAAAAATATTTACAGCAGCTCTTTTTGTGGTGGCAAAGATTTGGCAATTAAGGGGATGCACATCAATTGGGGAATGGCTAAACAAGTTGTGGCATATGAATGTAATGGGAACTATTGTGCTATAAAAAATGAGGAGCAGACGGACTTCATATTTACCTGGAGAGGCTTATACAAATTGATCCTGAGTGAGAAGAGCAGAACCAGGAGAAATTTGTACATAATTACAGACACAACGTATGTGTGATGACCAACTTTGATAGGCTGGACTCTTCTCATAAATGCAGGGCTATAAGACAACTCCAAAAGACTCAAGATGGAGAGAGATGTCTACATTCAGAAAAAGACCTAGAAAGAACAGAGTTTGAATGAAGATTGAAGCAAACTATCTGCTCTCTTTCTTTTTCTTGTTTGGTTTTGTTTCCTCTTTCCCATTGTTCATTCCATCTGTTACAATCCTTCTTTATATAACCTGACTAATGTCTAATGTGAAACTATTTGCAGATCCTATATTTGATTGCATGCTGCTATGGGTCGGGGGGAAGAGAGGGGGAGAAAATTTGAAACTCAAGGGATTATGGAACTGAATCTTGTAAATGAAAAGTAAACAAACAAATTAATAAAGACAAAAAAAATAAAAAAAAGAATGTGAGCTCCTTGAGAATTGGGACTGTTCTTTCTCTTTCTTTCTTTCTTTCTTTCTTTCTTTCTTTCTTTCTTTCTTTCTCTCTCTCTCTCTCTCTCTCTCTCTCTCTCTCTCTCTCTCTCTCTCTCTCTCCCTTCCTCTCTCCCTCCCTCCCTCCATCCCTTCCTTCCTTTCTTCCTTCTTTCCTTTTCTTTCATTTTTTCTTTTTGTATCCCCTCAATACTTAGTACAATGCCGGGCATATATAAGTACTTATTGTTGTTCCTCCTTCATTTTTGAGGAGGACCATTAACATCCAGGGTGATGTCTTGACTTGTATATGAATTATATTTAAGTGAGGCAGAGTTGCACAAAGTAGTCAGCCTTGCTCTCTCTTCCACAATTATTGAAGTCTAGTTGCAAGACAAAAATGGAGACACCTGGTGATGTCCCAGGAGGCAGTGGATGACCTTGGCATCTTTGATGTCTGGCCAAGCTCTATGTGATCCGCAGAGCCTGTTTCACCTGCCTTCATGGCTATTGGAATGGATTGTTCTCATCTACTCATTTCTGTGGGGGACGTCTTCACATGCTTGGGGTAGACACCCCCCTAACTCACTGATGAGTTTGAGGTCTGATGGTTTACTGGGCTTCGGGCTGCTGTGTATGGTACAGCTTCATGGAGCCACAGGTAAGAGTTGGGTGATAGGTATATGCTCGTAGCCTCATTGAATAATTGGTTGCTGAAATAATAATAATAAATAGCATTTATTTAGTGCTTACTCTGTGCCAAACGCTGTGCTAAGCACTTTACAATGATCTCATTTGATCCTTACAGCAACCCTGGGAGGTAGGTGCTATTATGATCACCATTTTACAAATGAGGAAACTGAGGCAAACAGGTTAAGTGACTTGCCCAGGACCACACAACTGGTAAGTGTCTGAAGTCAGATTCAAGATCAGATCTTCCTGACCCCAGGTCCAACACTCTACTGTATCACCTACCTGCTTAAAGGTTTGTTTGTTTTTTTTATGCCTTATCTCTTTTGTGCTTCACAGTAACCTGATGTGGAAGCCACTACAAGTAATAATATTGATAATAAAATAGTAATAATAGCATTTATAGAGTGCTTTAAGTTTTTAAAGTACTGTGCTTTATAAATATCATCTCACTTAATCCTCATGACAACTCTGGAAAGTGTCTGGAAAGCTTTTATTGTCCCCATATTGCAGATGAGGAAACTGAGGCTTAAATAAATTAATGAACTTGAAAGTGTCTGGAAAGCTTTTATTATCCCCATATTGCAGATGAGGAAACTGAGGCTTAAATAAGTTAATGAACTTGAATAGCCCTATCCCAGCTGCCTAAGTCTAAGATAGTCTGGGAGGGCAAGACAGATATTGTCTGCATTACCTTTGGTCCCTCTCCGAAAGGTTTATTTTGGCTTGTTGAATGGGTACATTAAATACCGTACTATTAGGACTGATAAAGCATTCCTTACTATCCACCACTGATCGTGAGGAATTTGCCATTCATATTTCCCATCAATGAGTTTGTTGTGTTCATGAAAGGACTGAGAGGACACCAGTCAGTTCTGAGATTCTCAAGTGTCCACATCCTTGGGAGCTTGGTGATACTGGCACTCTTTCCCAGGCTCTCTCCATAGCGTTCTGTGGCCCTTCAAGCCTCTGGAAATCATGTCCTCATTGCTTCGTTTATTCCTTTTTTAAGCCAATTATTCTTTCTAGCAAATGTCTCTACGGGCCAACAACCTTTTGTATTGTGTGTTGGGAGAGATGCCATCTGAACATTCTTCTCTTGGTACACCTCCAAAAAATAGTACAAAGCTTAAGTATTTCAGTGGGAGCAGAAGGAGCTCTAGCGGCATTTCCATGATCTAATTGCAAGCTATACACTATGGAG
Organism: Gymnobelideus leadbeateri; assembly: GCA_011680675.1. Lineage (NCBI taxonomy): Eukaryota > Metazoa > Chordata > Mammalia > Diprotodontia > Petauridae > Gymnobelideus > Gymnobelideus leadbeateri. The sequence goes on from WOXC01000260.1 coordinate 602,426, forward strand.
TTCCTGAGGAATATGGTCAATGGGGAAAAATACTGGGTGTTTTCAAAAGGCTAAATCAAATCAAATAGCTCCATTATGTGATTTTCCAGAAAACCTCTATGTTAGCGGGCCCTTTGTTGTAGACAAAAGAAAATAAAGTTAATGATAATGGGTGATGGCAAGTTTTTTGGTCATGAACTTATTTGCCTAGTCTGTTTATGGTCTGTGGCTCACTGCAAAATCTGTGATGTCATATAAAATAATAGAGTTGTATTTCATGTCTTTCCCTGGATTGTAAATTATATTTCTCAGTATGATCAATGGATTTTATGGGCTGCTGAATGGTCATTAAAGATGGGCATTACCATACAGAATAGTTGTTGTTGGTCGGAGATCTTATATTCATCTTTCATTCAAATATATGTCCTGTGAATGGTTACATAGCAAATGAATTTCCATTTTGCAACCTCTTTTCCTTCCCCTCCCTCCCCCCTTTGCATTTAAGTACCTTTCCAGTATTGGAATAAGTTGTCATTTCTTTCCAGAAGAAGATTTGTAATTGGCTTCTTGATCAACGAACAATCAAATTTTAAAATTATCTGTCTTTTAAAATAACTCAATCTTCCTAAAACAAAGTGCTGGGAACATAATGGGCAATCAATGAATATTGGATCAGTGTAAGAGGTTTCATCTCTTAAATCATTTTTTCCAAATTGCCTCCAACTAACAAAGAAAAAAGAATCCAATTTTGATCCATTTTTGTTATGATTTCTAACTTAAGTGCCTTTGACTAATCCTTATTATTTTCATCAGTCTGAAAGAGAAATAGCCCCTGAGAAATTTCAGATTTTATTTGGTATCTGGATATTTTAGTTGTTGCATAGATGTTATACTATGTATATGTGAGTGTTCATGCATGTGTACATACAGCGGGGATATAGCATACAGAACTTACAAGAGTAGAAAAAAGAAGAGAAAATTATTCCCAAATCAGCAACCAGTAAACTTGAATGCATTCTTATAGATAGGCAGTACGGGATATGAATAGAGAACCAACGCTAGAGAAAAGAAGACACAGATTCAAGTTTCACTTCTGTCACATACTGTCTATGTGACCCTGGACAAGTCACTTAAACTCATAGTACTCTAGATAATTATCAAAAACCAGAAAGTACTAAGTGGCATTAGTTAGAGAATCTCCCACGTAGGAATAGTCTATACAGTTAAAATCACAGGTCAAGTCTTTATCTCTTACATTGTTATTAAGAATATTTTACCTTCAACTATGTTCTTTCTTTTTTGGGGGGGAAGGGCAGGGCAATTGGGGTTAAGTGACTTGCCCAAGGTCATATGGCTAGTATTACGTGTCTGAGGCTGGATTTGAACTCAGGTCTTCCTGACTCCATGGCCGGTGCTCTATCCACTGTGCCACCTAGCCACCCCGACTATGTTCTTTCTTTAACCTAGATTTTATAATAGGAGGAATTCTACTCCCACAATCACAGTTGAGGAAGACAGACAAAGATTGATTTTGCTCCTAGGTCATGTGATAAATGTCTCTCATCCTTCCTCTCATCTTTTGGAACTGTTATGACTAGCAAAGTGAATCTTGGGGAGTCTCACATTTCTCTAGTATTGGGTTACATGCTCAGAAACAGTACTTCTGATAATGTGCAAGGTGGCATTTAGCTAACATCAATAAGATAATATTTGTAAAGCTCTGAGCACAGTGACTGGTACATAGTAGGCATTTAATAAATGCTTGTTCTCTTTCCTTTCCCCTCCACATTCCCTATGGAGAAAACTTGTAAGAATTGGATGTTGGCAACTAGATATTATCAGAAGTAGCTAAGCTGTTTGGAAGAGAAATTTTCATTCCTTGGTCAGCTTCTAATTGTGTTAAGAAATTTGACTCTGGAATTACCTAGGATGCTGATGGTGACATTAAAAGGAAAATTCTTTGTTCTGGCTTTTGCCCTGATTAAGAGGCAAAACTTGGGCCAAAGAAAATGAAAAGAGGTTGTTAAAAGTATGTTAAGTACTTGATGGGCTGGTCACTGGGAATCAGGAATGGCTTCAAGATAAAGCCAGATTTTATTGATAACTTTTGTAATGAGCTAGAGACAATTCAGATAAGTTTATGTTGGCAAAAGGGGATGGGCCATTGTTTCTCAGTTCTTCCCCAATGTAGCAAGTACACAGCAATTTCCGGGTACAAAAATTTGTACAAATACAAAGCTGCAGACTGAGTAATGCCTCCCCTGCCCCAACACTGCTTAACAAGCAGGTCTGGGAATGATGGAACACTGAGTCAATCTGACTTTCAATAGTGAGTCCTTAATTTCTTATTCCTTCTCCACTAATTTTTCTTCTCTTGTCATCCCTATGAAGATGCTCATTTTATAGGAGGTGTTAAGTCTTTAGCAAATAAAGAAGAATTTGTAAAGAGCCTATCATATATGCCTGCCCAGGTACAGAGGATCAAAATAAGTAGAAGAAACGATCCCTCTTCTTCAGTATTTTTTGTGTCTCCTTTACCAAACTCTTGACTTGTTTTTCATGATTTTCATGCATAACTTTCATTTCTCTTCCAAATTTTTCCTCTACTTCTCTTACTTGATCTTCAAAAATCGTTTCTGATTTCTTCCATGACCTGAGACCAATTCGTATTTTTCTTGGAAGCTTTGGATGTAGGAGCTTTGACTTTGTTGTCTTCTTCTGAGTGTATGTTTTGATAGTCCTTATTACCATAGTAACTTTCTATGGTCAGAATTTTTTCTGTTGTTTGTTCATTTTTCCCAACATATGACTTGTCTTTTAATTCTTCATAAAGTAAGGCTTTCCTTCTAGGGTAGAGGGCACACTATTCTAAGCTTCAGGGGTTTTGTGCAGTTGTTTCCAGAGATACTTCTAGGGACCTGTAAGTTTTCAGTTCTTCCAAGATGGTGTGATCTAAGGAGAGGTGTTTGCTACTCTCTTGGCCTGTGTTCTTGTCTGTGACTGAACACCAGCACTCTTTTTTTGCCCTGGAACTGTGAGGAGAGTACCCCCTCCACTGTGGCCACAAGCTCTGGTATGTTAGTGTTCTTCCTTGCCCTGGGACTGCCACCCAGAATTTCGACCTGGATCCAAGTATGGGCAAAGCAACAGAATCCTGCCTCAGTGCCAGCAAAAAGATCTCTGTAATCTCCTTCTGACCAGTTGTTCAACCCCCTTGCCCTCTGGACTGAGAGCTCTGAAGTGACCACTACTACTGCTGATTCAGTGGCTCCCGAGGCCTGTTCCTGGTTTGCTGTAGCTGGGGCCGTGTTGGCGTGGTCTGCACTATGGGCTGACAGGTCTGGAAACCACCACTGCTACCACTGATTCAGTGGCCTGAAGCTTGCTCTGGTTTTGGGGGTGGAGGGGTAGTCTGCACTGCTGTGGCCTGTGCTGGTGTGGACTGCGTTCTTCTCTCACCCTGGTGCAACACACCTTTTCTTCCACCTTTCAAAGTTGTCTTGGGCTCAAAAATTGTTTTGCTCCATCTGTGTGGGTTCTGTGCCTCTAAAATTTATTTAGAGTCATGATTTTAAGGTATTTGGAGGGACTTGAGGGAAATCTCAGGGGAGGCCCTGCCTTTACTCCACCACTTTGGCTCTGTCTCTGATATGGTCCCTCTTTTTGGCATTTGTGGTCTTGAATATAAGACTAATATTCTAATTGAAGACAATAAATTTACTTGGTCTGCAAGCCCAAATGACATATATTCCCCAATAAAGAAAAAATTAGCAGCTGTGTTTGCTGAGACAGTGTCCATAGTCAGCAGGACAAGAAAGAGCCAAGTGTCCCCATTTTCAAAAACAGGTGAGAGAGTAGAACAAATAAGCTGACTTTGAGAACGGGCAAAGTCCTAGAATATAATATTAAAGGAATGGTAGAAAAGGACACAATGCTTTCATTAAGTATATGTCTTAGCAGGCTAACCTGGTTTCCATTTTGGACAGGTGCACCAGCAAAATGACACGGACATAAAATACTTCACTAAGAATTTTTCAGTCTTGTGCAGCTCTTATGAAAAACTGGAAAGGCATGGTGTGCAATGATATGATGGTAGCAGCTAGGCAGCAAGGTGGATAGAGCACTTAGAGTCAGGAAGACCTGAGTTCAAATCCAGCCTTAGACACTTAGTAGTTGTTTAAAGTCACTTAACCCAATTTGCCTCAGTTTCCTCATTTGTAAACTAAACTGGAGAAAGAAGTAGCAAATCACTCCAATGTCTTTGCCAAGAAAATCCCAAATGGGGTCACAAAGAGTTGGACATGACTGAAATAGCTGAACATCACCATGATAGGACTAAAAGGTGGCTGTAGAACTGGTTGAGTTTCCAGACCTAAAGAATAGTCATTAATGATTCAATATTGACATCTCTGGTGAAATTCCCCAGTAATTTATCTATTGTCCTGTGCTGCTTAAAGCTTTTAAAAATATATTGGGTTGGGGCGGCTAGGTGGCGCAGTGAGTAGAGCGTCGGCCCTGGAGTCAGAAGGACCTGAGTTCGGATCCGACCTCAGACACTTAATGCACACACAAACAAAAACCTAGCCATGTGACCTTGGGCAAGTTACTTAACCCCAATTGCCCTCCAAAAAAATATATATATATTGGGTAAGGCTATAGTGGACATGTTTACTAAATTTTCAAATGCAATCAAACCAGAAGAGTAAAGATCTTCCTCTCCCAATACCGATTGACTAGGTTAGTCATCTGAATCAAAAAAATTAATATTAATTTAAAAGTGAATATAGAGTATTATACTTGGGCTCAAAAACCAATACCACAGGTACAAAATGGGAGAGACTTAGCTAGATAGAAAGTTGTTTGAAAAAAAGATCTGAGAGTTCTAGAAGACCACAAGCAAAATGAATTAACAATGTGTTGTGGTATCCCCAAAGTTAATTCAAGAGAGTGATAGGGTCTAGGTCTAAGGAAGTATCAGTCCCTTAGCACTCAGATCTGATTAGACTATGTCTAGATACTGTGATGGGTTCTGGGTGTCACATTTTGGGATGGAAAGCATCTAAAGCAAGGCTACCAGGATGTTAAGTCTGAAGTTAATGCCTTATAGTTTATGAGAATTGGTCAAAGCAGATGGAGAAGAGAAAACTTTAGACAAAAAGAGACTCAAAGAGTTGGGGGTTTAAATGTGATACATGTTCTCAAGCATTTGAAGGATTTTCATATGGGAAAAGGATGAAACTTGTGCTGCTTAGCCCAGAGGACAGAATTTGAATTATTAATGGAAGGTGCAAAGAGCTTGATTGATGTGTGATGCAAGGAAAGTTTTCCTAATGATTAGAGCCATCAAAATGTGAACTGGTCTGTGTTGGGAGGTAATGGATTCCCTATTATTAGAGGTGGTCAAAGAAAAGGTGGGCACCCTGCTCTTAGGTATATGGTAGAGAAAATTCTTGTCTGGGTATCTTTTGTAGTTGGGTGGTCTCTGAGGTCTCTTTTTTGCCTAACAAGTAGAGAACAGTATAAGATGACATACAACCAAATGCTGGATTATGAATACTACAGGTAAAAGAACAACACATGCAAAGGAAACTTGTGGGTAGGAATGAGTGTGTTATGTGTGGGAGATTATGAGAAGGACCTAACTGAAGCAGAGGGTTATCACAGGGGAGAATTAGAAAATCAGGTAGGCTGGTATGGTAGAACCTGCCAATAGAAGACCTTGAATTCCAGAATGAAGAATATGGATTTTAACCAATAGGGAGCCACTGTAAGTTTTCTGAATGAGAAAATACCATAATAAAAGTAGTATTCTGGGGAAATATGTCGTTTTGTAGGGCAGGACAATGCATACTTCCCCCACTTTCCCCACCTTACTCATATTACCTCTCCCAACTATTCTCTGATATTCAATCCTCTTTCTGCTTTGGCTCACAACACACATAACACTTGTACCCCAAGTTTCTTGCAAAAATCTCCTTATGTTTACTGCGTCTTCGTTCTCTCTCAGTCTCCAAAAGTTGCATGATGGCCTTAGGTTTTGTGTTAATAGTTATACATGATTTTGTGTTTGCTAAAGTGTTATTTATGACAAGTCTTTTACAACCTCAGGATTATAATTATGAAAATAATCATAATAACGACTAATATTTATACAGCATTTTAAATTTTGCCAAGCAATTTACAGAGATGATCTCATTTGAATTACTAAGCATGGATCAGGCCTTCTTAACCTTATTTTGTGTTTGGCGGACCTCTTTGGCAATCTGATGAAAACTATGTAGTTCTCAGAATAATATCGTTTTGTTTTTAACTCATAATTGAAGCAAATGGTAAATTTTAATTAGAGGTGGGTGAAAATAAAGATGTGATTCCTTTCCCATTTAAATTTATGGACCTCCCTGAGATCTCATCTATGGAATGCAGGTTAGGAATTCTTGGTCTCTGTTCACCTTGTATTGATCTCAGCTTGATTTTAGATCACACTATTGCCACTGTCTTTTGACATATTTGGTAAGACACTAAGCCTTTGGGCACTTCATCTTTTTCCTTCTCCAAAATGAGCATAGAATATCTTTTCTACTTATATAGGGTGTTAGTGAAAATGAAGCAAATCGTAATTCCCAAATACAATGAGCTTCCTAAAGAGAAATTAAATGAAATTGTATTGTTTTCATTTTCTCTAACATTATTAGTTCTCATGGACTGTCATGCTAGGCACAAGCTGCATTTTTCTCCTATAAGTCGGGCATACTATATAACACAAAATATGACTTTAGTAGATTATGGATACAGAGCCCCTATCATATTACATCCTCAAGAGTCAGAATGTATAGCCCTTATTTGCACCACTTCTGATAGTAATGGGCAGAAATGGGCCAATTCTTAGTGCTTGGACTTACATTAAAACAGTTTCATTGCATTTCTAAGAGCATTTTATTTATTATTTTAAATCCAACATTCTTTCTATGAGAATTTCTTTTAAAATAATAGCCACTTTTTTGTGACTCCCACAAATAACAATCCTCTGTCTTCTTGCTGCTGACTCTGCATTCAAGAGTAGTTAAAAACACACCAGTTCCCAGGGCTCTCTTGACAGTAGGCAGCAATGCTGTGATACAGGCCAGATTTTTTTTCTTCCTCTAACAAAGCATTATATGAGCTGTAACCGTTATGCTTAAACAAACTCGTCAACCTGGTTGGTGTCAATTGCATTTTAAAAATGCAGGCAGCTTCATATTTTCCAAGGCAAAAAATATAATTATTGTATGCTTATTTTTGCACTTTACCTGAAGGAAATTATACCTGGTGAAGGGTGAATGCATTGCAAGCTATTAAAGGTAACTGAAAGACTCTTGGGGTGAATATGACCATTAGTTGTAATGCAAACTTGATGGTCTATTCATGTGGTTTTTAAAATCTCTATTAGCCTGATTCTTTTTTTGAACAAGAAAGTGTGAGTTGTTATTAAAGCCACGGGTGGAAGGGAAACTATTCACTCATGTGGGTTTATAGAGCTGGTAAAGAAACCCTCCCAGAATTAGGCACTGTATAGTATGCATGCATGTGTGCGTATGAAGTTGGGGGGTCAGGGGAGGCTGCATTTCCTATGCTGCCTACTTCTGTGAGGCATCTGGGCTGAGACTTGTCAAGCCTCAGGATTAAATAGATTGCAAATTCTATTACTATAGCATTTCTGAAATAATGATGATTTTAGTTATGTAAAAGTAGAATTGGCTGCCTTAGGAAGTTGGTTCTCAATCCCTGGAGGTCATCCATTGGAAGCTGGATAACTACTCATTGGGGATATAGTAGAGGGTATACTTGGCTAGGTATGGGTTGTACTTACTAACCAAGGTAGTGCCTTACAACTTGGAGATTCTGTAGTTCCTTTGACATACTCCAACTGTTGGCATGCTAGTCATGTTTTGTTGCTGACAACTGAGAAATGCTTTGCCCTGGGTCCTAACCAGGACCAAGGATGAGCCAGATCCCCTGACCCTCCAAGGCAAATCTGAAACCAGAGTCAAATGGTGATGGTCAAAGAATCCAATCAATCTCAAGGTAGTCTTATGGGCCTTGATGACCCAAGGCTGTAGGGGACCCCTTAGGGCTACTCCAGACTGAATTCCACTCTTCAGGCCACCTCAACAGAAACATCTACATTCATAACCAAGACTGCTCCAAAACCAAACCACCCTCTGGGGGGAAAGCCGGGATGCTGTTTGACTAAGTACATGTTTTAGTGGACTCAGCTCACATAGACAGAGCAAGCTCTTTCTCATGTTATTCCTGGAAGACATAATCTTGGCAGGCAATCACCATGAGTGCTTTGTGGTCTCAGTTTCATTGTCTCCTAGCTTACACGGTTTTCTTTTGTTTTTTAGGATTAACTGCTGTATGATCCAAGAGTCGACATTATATTCCACCCTGGAGAAGAAGGTTGTCAATCAAGAAGTCACATGGTAGTTGCAATAATATGATGGTCCTGGAGTGTAAAAGCATTGCTGGCTATCAAATCCCAAAATTTACATCATCAAAACTAGCTACATTTTACCAGGTGTTTTTGGTTTTTTTGTCTCTTCAGAAAATAAAGAACAAGCAAGTTATAGACTTATGGACCTTGATAAAAAATGGTGCCCACTTTAAAAGTAATCTTGATTTCCTGAGGTTTATTGCCGATCATCATCCAGGTTCCCTTTACTCTCTGCTTCTTTAGGCTTAGGTAATTCTGAATCTCATAGAAAGTATTCTACTGTAAATTATAATGGCACCTAAGTCTTTGCTTCACTGAAGTAGGAAAAGACATAATGTAGCTTGGGCTCCTGGCATGTACTCCCATCTAAAATGCCTTCTATCTGGTTTACTCACTATATGTTGCAAATGAAAAAGAACATGTCAGTGATATATGCATGTTTGGTTTTGCATACAACCTTTTTTTGTTGTTAGCTTTTCCCTGGCATTTTTCCAAGATATCTTACAAGTTATCAATCTTGCCAAGACAGGCAGTGTTGTCTGACCACTTCCTCTTTGCAATTAAGGATTGTAACCACTCGCTTACGCACAGACTGAGACCATCATCCCTAACCCCAAAGAAAGCCAGAAACTCCCAGCAATTCCCACTAAAGGAGGGGGACCAAGCTGAAAACAACATACTGTGTATTTTAAGGTTGAAACTCAAGATGTGACTGAAAGGGCTAGGAACACCCATCAATACCTTGCTGTCACTTCCTTGGACTCCAATAGCTGTGGAGTAGGGAGTATGATTGCAGCATGTTTATAAACATTTTATTTATATGTTGATTTTTTTAATGGGACCATATTTCTAATATTTACTGTCAAATCAGTAAAACCTTAAACTAGAGGGAAAAAAGCCTGAAAAAACAACTCCTTCTCCCAACCCCCCCCTAAAAAAACCTCAAAGAAACCCAACATCAACAGCAGCCTGGTTTTATTTGCAGGGAGACCAACAAATAACCTGGGTTGGTGTTGGTTGCCATGAAGGTATATGTTTCCGGCCTTGTTCCTAGAGTTGGTTAGCTGCTCCACAAATAAAACTTGCCCTAGACGCACAGTGGGCAGGTTTTGTTCACATAGGAAACCTGCCAGTTTGGTGACACAGATAAAAGCCAGGTCACTGTTGGTGTGGTGAGAGGTTTTTTTTTTTTTTTTTCTGAGGTTGGCTTCTATTGTCACAGAATCTTAGAATGTTAAAAATAAGAAATAATTCTGAGAAATCAAGGAAGTCAACCTTCCCCTTTGTTCTCCCTCCGTTATTTCTCTATTGCGTTATCCCTTTCTAGGTTGGGAGTCTGAGTTCATTCTCCTAGATTCCTACATCCTTCCTTCTTTCTAGGTTGTTTAAACAAAAAATAGGGAAGTAGGACAAACATATAGTATGCCTCTTGTGGGTATGAGAGAGCTGAGGATCTGGGGTTGATTTCAGTTGGAGATAGGAAGGTCAGGTTATACTGCTTCAGGAACATCTGACCAGGCAGGAACACACACACACACACACACACACACACACACACACACACACACACACACATGCTGCTTTATCCATAGACTATCAGATCTAAAAGGGACTTTAGTGGTCATCTAGTCCAATCCTGTCTTTTTACAACTGAAAAAACCAAGGCTCAGAGAGAAGAGGTATACCGTGTAGGGTTACATGGCTAGTTAGTGTACACCTGAGACTCAAACCCACTTCTCATTTCTATAAGCAATGCTCTTTTTGTGTACCTTGTTACTTCCTTTGTAATACCTTTTTCTACCTCTTGGACAAAAATAAAAACTTTCCAAGGTATAGTAAGAGATAAGCATTAACTAGAACTAGTAGGATATAGCCCATTACTATAACTGAATGTAAGGGTGTCACTTTCACTGTATTTAGATAGTTTTGAAGTATCTATGCTATTTCTGAAATAGGTTATAACCTTTTTGGAGTATGAGGATTATATCTTCTCCATGAGGGGGATTTGAAGTTTAAAGAAACTCAAAAAAGATTGGAAAAGAAAAGGTTGACATATATTTCAAGAATGTAAAAAATGTGGGGTATGGTGGCATATACTTGCAATCCCAGCTAGTGAGAAAGCTGAGACCAGAGGATGTCTTACTCTCAGAGTTTTGAGCTGCAGATGTGTCAATCAGATGTCTGTACTGAGTTAGATGTGCTTCTGGGAATAGAGGGTCCCCAGGTGGTAAGGAGGGACAAACCCAAGTTTACTTTAGGTCAGAAATTGATCAAATGAAAGCTACCATGCTTCATGGTGGTTGGATTGGGAAAAGTAGCCTCTATACTTTCAGGCTGGGCATACTAATGAAACAAAGAGACAGAGAGACAGAAGGTTATGATCCTCTGATAATTGCGTATAGTTCTAAAAGTTTGACTTACAGCCTGAGGAATTTAGGTTTACTATATGGAAGAATTTTTGAAAGTATTTTTAAATTATGAAATGAATTCTCCTAGGGAGAGATAAGTGGTTAGGAGGGGAAAGTTAGAAATAGAATACGCATTTATCTGTCTGAATGATATAAGACTAGAGGGATGGACACTCCTGGACCTCTGTGCACTGTGGGTTTAATGAATAGCAATTAAATCGATGAGTCAGGGTGAAGATAAGCCATGATAAAATAGCCAAAAAAGGAAGCTTTTACCATTTGTCTTACTCTAAGATCCTGACACAATATTCCCTTTTCTCTATTTCCAACATCACCAGTCAAACACTGCTTATCGTGATCATCTGCTCGGATAATCACAGAAATCTATTAACAGCTATTTTCACTGCTACACTCTCTTCCCTTTTCAATCAATCCATTTTTCTCATTGTTGCCAGAAAAGCATTTCTGATGTATAGATCTAGAATTATCATTCCTGATGACTGTGGTGTAGAAGGAAAAAAAATCTATTGAATTTGGGGGACTAAGCTTGGAGTCATGAGACTTGAGTTTGAATTCAGACTGTTGTTTGCTGCTCGTGTGACCTCAGGCAAGTCATTTAATTTTTGGGGGGGTGGCCTCATCTTCAAAACAAGAGGATTTAACTAGACAACCTCTAAAGTCACTTCCAGATTGAAATCTGAACTTATGAACAGATGCACTACCTGCCTCCCAGGTGGAAGGAAAGTATTTGTGAACTTTCAAATGTCTTATATGAACCTTCAATGGCTCTCCAATGCCTACTAAGTAAAGTTGAAACTACTTAGCCTATTATTCAAAACTCCATCTTAATTCTGTAGGCAATCTGTGTGTGGATTATTTTGACTGACACAAGTAATTTTACATGTTCAGATTCTGTTTTCTTTTGTTTGTTTGTTTGTTGGAGGGCAATTGGGGTTAAGTAACTTGCCCAAGGTCACACGGCTAGGTTTTTGTGTGCATTAAGTGTCTGAGGCCGGATCTGAACTCAGGTCCTTCTGACTCCAGGGCCGACACTCTACTCACTGCGCCACCTAGCCGCCCCAACATGTTCAGATTCTGGCATTATTTCTTGCGTGGCTGTTTAAAGTTTTTTAATTTGTCACGTTTTTTTTTTTCAGGGAAAACTATAATCCTTTAATTGTCTCTATGCATCTTGTCTTCAAGTTCAATAAGTTTTGCTTGTATAGAGATAATGTTTTCTTTTAACATTATCGATCATTTGCTTTTTTTCTTCCAGATTGTCCTTTGCTTCTGTGCATTTGGATTCTCAGTCGGTTGTTCTCTTTTGCTTCTTTTATGGTTTGCTACCCTGGAGTCCAATTTTTCTACTCTCTCAATTATTTCTGAAGTGTAGGCCATAAATTCTACTTTTACAATTTTTATTTTTCTCTTAAACTATTCAGGAACATTGCTGTGGTTCCACTCTGTCTTGATTTTGGGTAATGGGACTGGTTATAGTAAAGGAGGAAGATCCAATTGAATGAGGTCTTTCCGTTCCAGTAAAATCTGAGTACCCATGTTAACATGAGGTCATCTGAGTCAAATTCCATAGTCTATTGCTCTAAACCAAGGGTGGGGAACCTGCAGCCTTGAGACCACCTGTGGCCCTTTAAGTCCTCAAGTGCTGCCCTTTGACTGAATCCAAACTTCATAGAACAAGTCCCCTCAATAAAAGGATTTGTTCAGTAAAACTTGGAGTTGGTCAAAAGCTCATACCCGAGGACCTAGAAGACCACATGTGGCCTCAAGGCCACAGGTTCCCTACCCCTACTAAACCTTGTACAGCCAGACATTGAGGTGGGAGCATCTGGGTCAGTAAACAACTGGGGATTTGAATCCCAAGGGCCCTTTATGTATATAGTTCTCAAAGCATGGTCTTCAGACTCCTGATGATAGAGAAGCTAGCCATAGAACATTAGTACTAGGACAACATGACAGATTACAAAGGAACACAAACCCTTCATTTCTCATAATCTTTAATAATAATGAACAGATATAAATTAGTAATAGTAATAATAACAGCTAGCACTTATACAATGCAAAGAAGTTTGGAAAGTGCTATACATATGTTGTCTCATTTGCTTTTACAGATGAGGAAACTGAAGCTGAAAGTTTAGGTAAGTTGCCCGGGGTCACACCATTAGTATCTGAAACTGGATTTGAACTCAAGTCTTCTTGACTCTATATTCAGCATTCTTGCCTACTACACTACCTGACTGCAGCATCACTCATCTCAATATTAAATGTAGTAAGGTTTTGTTTTATTTTTAATGAAAAGTTAGAAAAGGAAAGATAGATAGTCTTTGGGGTCTCATGTCCTTGTCAAAAAATGGCACCTAGATTATAATCAAATTTTATCTGGGTTTCTTGAGGCCATCCTAGGACAGTTTGAATCTTGTAAGATTAATCCAGAACGTCCCCTTTGATACTAGGCATGGTCCCTGTGGACTCTGCAAGAATCTGATTGCCCTTTGCCATGACCCGTGTGAATTCTTTTAGATAGCTAAGCTCAAACCTTGGGCAGAAGAAGAACAGAGTATTTTGAATGACTCTATTCTTCTAAAAGTCTTCTTTCCATTGCAGCGAAGGGTGAAACATCATGTCCCCATTAATCAGGCTGTGGCATCACAAAGGAAGAGTCAGCAAATGGGTGACCAGTTCATTCCAGACCATGAGCTTGCCAAAATGGTAACATTGCCACAGCTTCTTGGTTTTTCAGGGACTAGGTGTCCTCAATCTTCTTCAGTAGAGGGGAGGGAAGAAAGACTTAGGAAAAATCCAGGAGCAACTTACCATACTTTTATGCAGATACTGGTTGTTCTCCTTACCAATTCCCAAGAGAAATCTGGACGAACGATCAGTCTACTAAATGCAGAAACAACAAAGTCTTCCAGTTTTACCATGGGTCTGAAACAATTTGAAATCATGACACTGACCAGTCTGACTGGGCAGTGGAGCCCAGTATTTACAGTGTATCACAATTATATTTATTTGTCTAGACTCTCCTTGGTGTTGCAAAACTGACCTCCATGGGCATTTTTTTTTAAAGTGAGACATTATAGCTTTATTCGTTTCACTATTCTCTGTGGCTCCAGATCTTGTGGTGAAGAAACTCAGCCAGACTGCAAGAAAAACCCAGCCACAGTGGAACTAAGCCGGCAGAGATGTAGAATTCCACTAGAAGTGGGGTACAGTGTGGAGTGGTCACTGAGGGCCCTCCCTGCCTGGATTGACTTTCCTTCATGCAGCTATTTTATTATCAAGGTGAGAAGGGTGTCTGGGTCACCTGGGTAGAAAGGATCTTCACCAAGGATGAATGGCTACTAAAGAAGGAAAGAGGGGGAAGGGGAAGGGAGAGAGGAAACAGCACACACAAGTCTTTCCTAAATATCTTTTTCCCCTGCCCAGACTGTGGTAAAATAACATGGACACCAGCCAGCCAGCCATGTTTGTCTAAGCTATTGACTAATCTCTGAGTTCATGCGGTGAGCTAGTTCATGAAGTTCTTGAACTTTTATTATCCTGGGGCTTCTGGCTGGGTGGGAGAGAGATAGGAAATAGCGCCAAATGAAGAAGGGGATCTTTGAAAAGAATCCGTGTGGCCTTGCCTTAGAGAAAGGAGAGCAAGAGATCTGAATTTTTCTCTCCAACTCTGCTAAGAACTCTCTGGGAGAGCTTTTAAAACCACTTAGCCAATTTGGGCCTTACTTTCTCTGTTCTAGAAATGAAAAAAAAAATCATTTAAGAAGACTTAGGGACCCATACACATATATATCTATCTGCTTATCAAATTGTATTTATTCCACTGAAACTTTCCCTGGTCTCCACAACCAGATGTAATTCCCCCACCCCTTTAAGTTCCAAAGAATTTGTTTGATACTACTCTTAGGGCATTTATAGCACTCTGACTTCTATTATAATCATTTGTTTACTTGTCTTATTCCTCACTAGAGAGGTAGGCATTTATTAAGCACCTACTATATTTGAGGCACTGTGCTAATCATTACTAGAGTGTAAGTTTCTTGAGGGTAGGGACTGTGTCCTTAATTTTTTATCTTTTCTAATTCCTTGCATAGTACTTTTCATGTATTGACTGCTCAATATATATTTGTTAAATGAACAAATCAAAGAATGAAGCATTATTGGCATCAATTATTGCACTGGATTATAAAGCACTCAGATGTTTGACTTTATGTTAAATGTCCCCAGACTACTATGATTTTCAAAAAGCTTTTCTTCCTAGCCCCCCACCCTTACATCAATGGTTACACATGTGGGTCTTTTTGGTCAGTATGACTTTCCTGCTCCTAATCAACTGCCTTTAGTTTTTTTTTTTTTTTTAATTTGGCACACAATTGCCTGGGTAAGGGCTTGGGAGTATTTTTTTCTACCAAGTAATGTTCACAGACTTGGTGAAGGCTATTTTCCATCATGCTCAGTGTTTTTCTAAATTAATTCCTACTCATGGTTGTGATAAAGATACTCTGAACACGAAAACAAATGCTTTTTCCTAAACCCTTGAGGAGTCTGGAAGGGTAAAAATGGTGGTCTTTTGGCCCAGACTCATTTGAGCTTCTGGTTGTTCAAAATTAACCTGATTCACACACATCAGGAAAGATTATGATTTTTAGACTCAATGCCCCCCAAAGAGTATTCCTTCCTTCTCAGGAAGGATGAAGTTGATTTGCCTTAGATGCTTGGGATCTACATTTAGCATTCTCCACTGGAGAATGCTGTCAGAAGTACAAGAAGATTCATCTTCACTATAAACTTCTTGCTTCTGGACTTTGATGACCCTGGAAGACAAGAGTGAGGCTAGTGACTTTTTTCAGCTCTACCTCACTTTAATCCAATTCATGTGCAAGTCAAGACATCACCCCATGAAGAACCTTTTCACTGGGAGATTCCTCAGAGTCTGGTGTCCCAGAAAGTACAACTGTTACTATATGTTTCTACCATTTTAAGATAGTAAGAGTGGTTTGAATGTGTAAATATTAAAAAAAAATGTCTGCTGAAATAAGTCAACCAGAACCTTCTTTTGAGAGAAGCTACTGATCTTCATCTTTTGTTCTGAATGTGAAACTTTGGTGCATTTCAAGAACATATATAGAAAAGTCATGTGATAATATGGTCAATGTTTCTGGATGAGTGCTGAGCAGCTACTTATAGTATCACATGCATGTAGGAGCTTCTAAATCTTGGCTTAATTATGATGATATCTTGTATGTGTATTATTCTGAAAAGTTTTTGTTCAGTAAGAACCTACTCATCCTGTTCTGTAGCAGAATTGTTGGTCCAACACTTTGGATCCAGAAGGGCCCTCTCTGTCACTATTTAATATGAGACAAGTACATAAAGATACTTATTATTTCATAACTTTTTCTTTGAAAAACTAAACTGACTAAACCTATCATCTCCTAGTCACATCTCTGTATATTTCCTTAATGTTCTTCTACTTTTCTCAAGCCTAGGCTAAACAAAAATGACAAGTGAAGGTAGCTATTTGCCCTGGATAAACTGGCAGAGTCTTAACTCCTCCATCAGTCTTCCATTATTCCTGAAAAATGGGTGTTATAAAGTGATGTCAAACTCAAATAGAAATGGTTCCTATTATCTGCATTTTGACTTAAAAAGCACAATCATTTATCTATGTTATATTGTGTGTTAATTTATTTTGTTAAACATTTCCCAATTACATTTCAATCTTGTTCCTGCAGCTCTCTGGAGTTTTGTTAGCCCCAAGCAGGGCCTGAAAGTTTGGCACCTCTGGTATAGTGGATAACATTCCAGATTTGGAATCAGGAAGACTTGAGATAAAATCTTGCCTCTTCCTAGCTGTATTGATCCAGGATACATCGTTTAATTTCTGTTGGGCTTAGTGTCCTTATCTATAAAGTGGGGACAAAAATAGTACCTACCTCAAACGGTCATTGTAATGATCAGATGAGAAAATATGTTTTATAAACGTTAATGTTTTATATAAATGTGAGCTATTTTTGTTATTATTATCTCTAGAAGTTCTCTGTTAAATACTCCTGGAAAGGGTAACACATTAACAAATACTTTAGTTTGATTGCATATATGTGTATGTGTTTGTATGTATATGTGCATATATATTTTATATGCACGTACATACATATGTGTGTATATAATTGTGTGAGCAGCTAGGTGGTGCAATGGATAGAGCTCTGGGCCTGGAGTCAGGAAGACTCATCTTCGTAAGTTCAAATCTGGCCTCAGACACTTACCAGCTGTGTGGTAACTTGGGCAAGTTACTTTACCCTGTTTTCCATCAGTTTCCTCATCTGTAAAATTAGCTAGAGAAGAAAATGGCAAATGACTCCAGTATCTTTACCAAGAAAACCCCAAATGGGGTCATAAAGAGTCAGACATGACTGAAACAACCAATGAATAAAAATGTAAGTGTGTGTGTGTGTGTGTGTGTGTGTGTGTGTGTGTGTGTATAGTAGGGCTGGGTGACTTACAGCAGAAGTACAAGGCAATGTGAGGTGCATTCTTATATGTGCCTCAAAGGAGACCTCAAGTGTCCTTCCTGAACCTCTATTTGCCATGTTGAGGAGAGAGATTTTGAACTTAAGCAACATGAGCCCTGAATTGAAATGAGAAATTTCTTATATAAGACCAGCTTTACCATGTGGGTCACTTCAAGATGAAGACTTCGAGAATTTTTTAATTTAGGCTCTGAATTTTCCAGAAAGATAAGATTTATTATTCCTTAGAGAAGGGAGACGATAGGCCACATGGTTCCCGCACAGCATCCTGCTTGGAGAACAAAGCCTGTTTAATTAGTCAGACAGTGCAGTTCTGATGATAAAGAGGTTGGATTATTCTGGTAACTCCGAGTATATTTATGTGCAGGGGATTTGGTAGGAGTGGAGGAGAGGAAGTCTCAATGACAGAGTGGTATAATGAGTCTTAGGTCTGCTTTGTATGACTCTAGGGAAAGGGGGATTCACTGGAAGAAAAGAGGTTTCCTCTAACAGAAATCTCAAGTTAGGCTTTCTCAGGGAGGGGGGTGGTGCAGGGCTGAAGAGTTATTTGATTGCTTTATGGTTCTAAATTTGTTTGTGGGCTCTGATGAGTCCAGAGGATCTTGTACATTTTCTGTGGAACAACATTAAGTCTGCTCCATACCCAATAACCATAGTATCTGCTGAATGCCAATTTGGGCATGCTCTAGATATAAGTTGTACCTAACTTTCATTTTTAAGATTCCTCTGGAATTTTGTTCTGAGTTTAGAACAGAACCAGGGAGAGGTACCTGACCCTTTTTGGGTCAGGCCCCCTGGAATGGACCTAGGTATGTGTGAACCCAGAACCCAGTACCTCATGACCCACTGGACCACTTTATCTAAGTAAGCACCATTAATAGTAATAATTAATAATGCTCAATATTACATCTACATACTTTCACATATATTATTTCCGTTCCAGACTAGCTATTCTATTATCCCATTCTGCACTCTCCTACTTCAGTATGTTTGCCAAATTCATCCTCTATTCCTGAAATGAATTAGGTCAGTTCACATCTCTACCTTTTCATAGGTGTGGAGGGGATCTTAGAACTTAGACCTAGAGTGGATATTAGAAATGACCTAGTCCACATCCTTCCCATTTTATAAATGAGAAAATGGGCTGATATGTTATATGGCTTGTCCCAGGTCACACAATTATTAAAAGTGGAGCTAAGATTTGGACCTGATTTTTTAAAACTCCAAATCTGGTGGTCTTTCCATTCCATCACATAGGTACAATAACAGTTAAATCAGGGTAACCAAACTCTGTTGAAATATTGCTCTTTCCTATTATAAAATGGCTCAGCCAATTGCAACATTGCTTTTACAGAACCATGGAACAAATGACTCCCAGTGAATCGTTTTGCCTAGCACAGTATATTCAGGCAACAAATTAAATATATCAGTCAGGATATGCTTCAAGTTCATTATGAGTCTTGGTACAGAGATCATGGGGCAGCTAGATGGCACAGTGCATAGGGCATTGAATGTAGAGTCAGGAAAACCTGAGTTTAAATCCAGCCTCAGACACTTACTAGCTGTGTGACCCTAGGCAAGTCATCCAAACCTATTTGCCTCAATTTCCTCATCTGTAAAATGAGCTGGAGAAGGAAATGGCAAAGTGCTCCAGTATCTTTGCCAAGAAAACCCCAAATGAGGTCACAAAGAGCTTAACAACAATAACAAAACAGATCACAGTCAGAAGAGACTTAACATGTCATATAGTCCAATCAATCCTTTTTAGAGATGCTTAAGGTCAAACAGACATTAGATGTCAAAGCCAGAATTTGAAACCAGGTCCTATAACAATAAGTCCAATGCCTTTACCACTATAGCACACTGCCTTCCAGGGTCTAAATAGATTCTCTACTGAGGAACCTCTTTTTACTTCTTATCAGTATTATATAACAACTCATTAGTTCTAGGGTTATTTAACAGACAAAAATTATATACTACATGAAGAAGAGGACAGCGGGGGAAAGGAGACAGATAATAAATATTTAATCTTAAAACCTAGGCCTTAATGAAAGTTTGTCAAAAGTTAGAATTGAATCTGGCAATAAGGAAGAAAAAACACAAGATTTTGTTCTATTTCCTGTTAACTATGGATAGTTCTCCAAAGAACCTCAAAGGCAGAGACTTTTGCAAGACTCACATTAAAGTAAGAGTAGCTAAACTCTTCTTCAACAACCAAAGCAGAACAATATACAAAACCCTTTAAAATAAGGAAGTCCAGGTTTTATATGATGCAATACACATTTCCCATAGAATATGCATAAGATTGATGTGAATATTGTCACACTATAAGTCCAATGTAGGATTCATTTATGAATGATTTCATTAATTTTTATGTCCTTCTCTAATGGATTGGAAGTGTCTTCTGATTAATTAAAATTAACTAAAAGACACCCAGGTTTCTGAGAGCAATTCAAAGCATGCTATTTCCTCAGTAGAATGTAAGTTTCTAGAAGACAGGAGATATTTGGGGGCTTCTGGTTTTGAATCCCCAGACCCTACCATGGTATTTAGGGCATGATAAATGCTGAGTTAGACTGAAAAAATATGAGTAGAAAATGATAAGAATCTGCATACACCAGCAACTTTCAAACAGAAATAAACACAAAAAGCCTTTCACAAGCCACTGAAAGGGTTTTAGATAATCCTTTGAAATATAAGGGTCGAATAGATTATTTCCTACTAAACCACCATGATTCTTCATTTACATTGCCGCTAAAATCTGTTATCTGAATTGCAATGTATTTTGTGAAACACCAACACAATAGAACACTTTGGTGATTGGGGCATTATAGAACAGAAACATTCAAAATGAAAGGTAAGCTAAATATCTTTATTTCTCTTCTGCCTTCCCCCCCAATCATCTGTTAAATCACAAGCATGGAAATACAAAAACATTTGTTAAATCCTTGACAGAATATATACATGCACAAGCTACTTTCCCTGAAGTACTCTGGCATTAAACACAGCACATATTTAAATAACATTAAGCCTATGAATCAACAAGCTTAGGAACTGAATATGATAGCTGATAACTCACATAAAGAGAAGAATGGTAAGTAGGAATGCCATTCTTCCATCATTATTGGATAAGCCTAAAAGAAAACCAAAATATAGCCGAGTGTGGTAGTTGTTGTTGGTGTGGCGGTGGTCCTTTTTCAAAGAGGACCAATGACATCACCTGTGAATTAGATTTAAGTTGTACAAGTTGTCAGCCTCACTGTCTCTTCCATTGAAGTCCAGTGGCAGGACAAAAGTCAAGACGACTGGCAATGTCCCAGGATGCAGTGGATGCCTTGGCGTCCTTGACATCTGACTAAGCTCTCAGCACTCCTCAGAACCTGCTTCATCTACCTTCATGGTCATTGGAACCCATTCTGCTGGGGGACATCTCCACATGCTTGGTGAGCTATCTCATCAACATCTTTAAGGCCTGTCAATTACTTTCAACCTGGTTTAGCCTGTCTGCCAAGAGGGTTTTACCAGGCAGTGGCTGCTGCTTGTGCTACAGCTTCTTGAAACTACAGGTGAGAATTCAGTGACATGTGGATACTAAAGATGTATGAGCATCCCTGATGTCTTCCCTTACCACCCCATATACCTTGTGTATTAGTATATGCCTCTCAGGATTTGGAGGCTAGTGGATTGCTTGAGCTCCAGAGTTCTGAACTGTAGGGCTCAAGTCAAGCTGGTCTTCACACTAAGTCTGGCCCCAGTGGTGTGAGCCCCTGAGGGTAAGAATCTACCAGACGTCCTTAAAAGAAAGAATAAACCCAGAAAGAGAACAGATCAAAGGTTCTGTGCTTATAAGCAGTGGGGCTGGGTCATGAGTAGCTACTGTACTTCCAGCCTGAGGGAGATACAGTTGAGAAAGACAGAGGCAGAAACAGAGACAGAGACCGACAGAGAGAAAGAAAGGGACAAATAGACATTGTATAAAACGGCAGGTGTGGTGTATTGAATAGAGAGATGACTTCTGAGTTAAGAAAACCTAGATTCAAGTTCCACTTCTGACACATACTATCTCTGCATCTTTGGGCAAATATCTCAACCTTTCAGAATTCTAGCCTTCTCTCTAAAGTTTCATGTTGTATAGCATCTGCCTCTCTGCTTGGGAAGAGAATATTTACTCACAGGGTGTTCCCTATATCAATAAAATCACAGTTCTGGTAAAAAAGGAAAAGTAATAATAATAACTAATTTTATATAGTGCTGTGATTTTGTAAAGCACTTTGTGTATATATATATATATATATATATATATATATATATATATATATATATATATATATATATATATATTATCCCATCTGAATCTCTCAACAACCCTATGAAGGAGATACTATAGGTTTTAGAGATGAGGAAATAGCCTCAGAAGTAAAGAGACATTTTTTGGAGGGGGGAAAGGCAAGGCAATTGGGGTTAAGTGACTTGCTCAAGGTCACACAGCTAGTAAGTGTCAAGTGTCTGAGGTCAGATTTGAGCTCAGATCTTCCTGACTCCAGGGCCAGTGCTCTATTCACTGCCCCCACCTAACCACCCCTAGTAAAGTGACTTTGACTGCAATTTTGTCACACAGTGGCAAAGCTGTGGTCCACCCTCAGGTCTTATGACTCCAAATTCTTCTAGTGCACCAAGCTACCAATTTAGGATAGTTTGCTATTCTTTTAAAAAATATTAATGGAGTGCTCACAGTACATTAGTTGGTATATAAAGCACAGGGATACATTGGTCCATAATTCCCCTGACAGTTATTTCTTAGAAGAGGACAATCAAGTGCCTCTTGGCGTGTCCCAGATGGGTAGGCAACAAGCTTCAAGACTATGATGACTAGCCTTTTTCACAAATCTCATCTGGCTCTTGAACTTGCTCTCTTTCCACATACTAAAAAAAATCTGTCTTCACAATGCAGAATTCTAATGGCTAGCTATTTGTTCAAAAATACACCAGCTCCATTTACTCTGCTGTTTTTAAACACTATGGCCATAGCTAAAGGCTGATGTTATCAGCTGACCTGGCCAAAGCTACTCTCAGTAATTAAGTCATGGTGGAAGTCTCCTGGAGATGTCTTCTATCCTGGCATTCCATAGGATTCTACCTATACTTTCTTCCTGCTCTGTTGACATACCCAATAAAAGATGGAAACTAAAGAGATAAAAGGGCACTGGCCTCTATTGTTCTAGAGATGCTGTCAAATATCATATAATACATTTGATGTAATCATCTCTACTAATGTCCTATTTCAATGACTTGGGGGCCATCTCTAGTCTTCCTAATTTATATCTTGCCATTGAGCCCAGATGACTCTGGAAGGGAAAGTGAGGCCAGTGACCTTCCACAGCCCTCTCTCACTTAAATCCAATTCACTTGCAAGGTATGGCTTCATCTCGATGCTGTCATGATCCTCTTCAAGTATGAAGGACAAACAACAACATTTCAATGACTCATAGTGATACTTAAAGGCTATTCCAGTGGGACCCTGGCAGCACCTACCAATTTGGAAAAAGCTTTGTTTATGGGCCTGGTGATTGATTGAATGTCTTTCATCCAAAGACCAGCCAGTGTGAGTTTAGAGAAACTCAATCCCAGAAAGTTTACCACAAGCAATGATTTTTCTTTTCTCCTTGAACAGAAAATTATTAAAATATCTACTAAGGTATGGAAGGAGAAGGGATGATGTACACTCATGAAATCCTTGATCTATGGAAGTTGAAGACTTGGACAGAGGCTAAAATAATCCCTCTAACAAGATCTCAGGGGGAAAATAATAGTTGCTAGAGATACAGTGGACAGTGTGACAGTTACCTTATCAAGACAGTAGGGAAAGAAAGCTGACACAGCACTCAAGACCAAATCTAAAAAGTTCAAAGCAGACATTGCCCTCCAATTTTTTTTCACAGAAAAGGGAAGCATACAAGAAGTAGGACGGTACTTTCCAGAACCCCATGAAGATGCTAGAAGACCCAAGAAACCGAGAATGTGAGTGTGAAATATTGGAACTCTGGGTAGACAGAGGAAGAAAGGGTGGCCATTAAATAAATCTTCTACCACTCAATTTTGTAATGAATTTATTGCCTGTCTGGAGTAAATTTTGGGCAGGACTTTTTTGATGCAATTTCATAGATGGGGATAGATGAAGTCTATTATGCTATTTGTGTAATAAACTTTAATTGCTAAATCATGTTTTTCTATCATCTATATTTCCCCCTATACCCCTCTCCTTTCCCCCTCTCAAAGTCATTCCTTATAATAAATCTTTTAAAAATAGGAAGAAGAGAGACAAAAAAACCTGATAAGGCCAATCAACACATTGAAAAATTCTTACTACTTGTTTTTAAGGGGGATTAGAAGCCAATAATAATGGGCACTTTCAATTTTGGAACTGAGCATACATTTTGGGCATTATCTTGAAGACACAGTAAATAGCAAAATGATACCACATGACCCCAAATTATGCAATAAAAGGAAGAAAGATCAGATTACTTAGTTAATGTTATGGGAAGAGGTATGATCTTCCCTGCCCCTAGGCCCTTTGATAGGCTTAAGTGACTCTGAGAACCTTCCTTGATTTGAAAATATATTCTGCCCCCTAATAGGCTGAATGTGGTCATCTGGAGCCTGTGGTGGGAGGCATGTTTTTCAGGAATGCCCATGCCTTGGTGCTTTGTGATTGGGCAGTGGGTCAAGAGGGGCGTGATATTCTCTGGGCCAAGAGAAGGCTATATATACCCTGATGTGAGATTTTGTTTTGGGGCTCACTTTGAGAAGAGTTGTATGATTTGACCAGATGAGACTCTGGGTAGCTGTCGAGCCCCCAGCTTTGAAAACCCAGATGTTGGTGCTTCCCTCTCTGGTAACTGTGACTAGGTATGAATGTAATGGTCAGACAGTTGGAAGCCTGTCTGCTGAATTGTTTTTATGTTTGCTTGTAACTTCTGTCTGTATACTCTGAAGTTCGGGGTGCTGGCTTTTTCCCCTGAACTAGGTAAATGATATGTTTGATTGATTAAAACAAGACTGTTAACCTATTTTGAGTTGCTTTCCTTTAGAAAGGCAGATCTAAGAACCTGTGTTGGCAGCCACCCTGGGCATACTGGGGTACTTGCTGCTACATCAACTTGAGAAAAATACCAGAAATATTTTAAAAAAAGAAATGATGGGTTGCACAAATAGTTTGAATCAAAGGAAAACATTTTCTTAGGACATATTAAGGAATGATCTTTGGTTGACATTGATTATATCTCATGAATTATTTTTAAGTTTGTGAATTATAAAAATTGTCAGTGCCACTTATTAACACATCCATTCCCTGGGGGCAAAACCACTGAGAGTTCAACAGATCACAGAAAACTATTAGGTATTGAAAAGATCTTACTTGCTAACTTCACAGGATCCTATTTCCTTTTTGACACCTTTATGTTCCTTTCTGCTGGATTTCTTGTTTGACCTTCTTTAGACCTATGGCCCATGATCCTTGCTGTATTCTTTATCACTCCTGTGGGCTAACTCCTTGGTTACCTACCATGATCTGGAACTGCTGAATGCTTCAGGGAATCCTACTCATGTGTTTTCTTCCATAAGCTGATTTCTGGCAAATACCAGGACTTGGGATTCAGCACTAGTGAACTGACCATTGGTCTTAATAGTGGTTGGGCCCATTCAGCTCATGGATCTCTAGCATTTCAATAGCACATTCAGCACAAGGATCTCTAGCATTTCAATAGCAAATTCTAGGTAGAAAGAAGATAGAGTTCCCATGAGGAAGATGATAAAGATGTCTATGCCATTTTCTCCAGGATACATTAACAATACAAAGTATTTTTAAAAATGCAACAGATTCAAGGACAAAGAGAATGTGATTAGAATAAAGAGAAAGAGAGATCTATTTTGTTAGAAGTTACATCATTTTGTAGAATTTTAAAGTTAGAGGAACTTGACAAGGTGTAAATAAAAATTTCTTCTTACAGAACCTGGCACATAAGTGATTTTTCAGGTTCAATTTCATAGATGGTGATGATGATTGTACTTGATGTATATAATAGTCTGTATTGTAGTGCATTTCACCTCAAGTGTTACTGCTAAGACCATGAAAGTATTTGAGTATAACAAAGTGATATTAATCCATCCCATGGAACCTAGACCTCTCACTGTAATAGCATATTGGACTGTGCGAGGCAACCAGTGAATAAGTAGGTGTCTATATGCCTAGAAGAGAGATAGAAAGCTGTACAGAATAGGAGTAACCACTCCACCTGAATTATATTCTGAAAGCTTGTCCACTGGTATTTCCTCCTCCTCTCTCCGCCATTCTATGACATTTATAGGCAGCTAGGTGGTGCAGTGTATAGAGCATTGGGCCTGGAGTCAGGAAGACCTGAGTTCAAATTTGAATTTGGACACTAGCTATGTGATCCTGGGTAAGGCTATTTGCCTCAGTTTCTCCCTCTGTAAAAGGAAGATAATAATAGCAGCTATCTCCCAGGGTTGTTGCAAGCATTAAATGAAAGAATATTTGTAAAGTGCCTACCTAGCACATAGTAAGTGCTCTATAAATGTTAGCTATTGTTATTATTTTTAATATAGGAATTTATTCTGAGTTTCCCTTTGCATAGAAAGGACAGCTAGGTGGTGCAGTGGACAGAGTACCGGGACTGAAGTGAAGAAGACATTAATTCAAATCCGACCTCAGACACTGACTAGCTGGGTGACCATGGACAAGTCACTTGGCCCTGTTTGCCTCAGTTTCCTTATCTGTAAAATAAAATGGAGAGGGAATGGCAAATTACTACTATATTTCTGCCAAGAAAAACCCAAATAGGGCCACAAAGACTCAGAGACAACTGAAAATGAACAGCAACAATTGCATTGAAAGGGACCCATTGGAGAGAATTTTTACTTGGAATTTATTGAACACTTAGTGTCACAGGGATCAGGAAAGTTACAAAGCACAAAGATGGGAGATGAAATACTGTTCATGAGGGACAATAAGGAGGTCAGTATGGCTGAACCATAGAGTGCATGGATGGGAGGCATGTGTAAGAATAAGGCGCCCAGTTCTGATGGTTCCTCTTCTATAAAAACTTCTGTGTTTGACGTTTAAAGCTCTTCAAAACCTGGTTCCTTCTTACCTTTCCATTATTTTTGCAGATGGTTCACCTCCATAGACTCTATGGTCCAGCTATACCTGGCAACTTGCTGGTCTTCACACATAGTCCTCTAATTCTTGTCTCTGAGTTTTTCTACCACCTGTCCCCCCTCCCTTGACAGAATGTGCTCCTCTCCTCACGTCCACCTTTTAAAATCCACAGCTTTCTTCAAGAACCAAGTTAAGCACCACCTTCTACCTGAAGCCTTTACTGATCCAGCCACAAGTGTGCTCTTTCCCCAAACTATTTTATGCTAACTTTGTGTATACACACACACCATATATGTATATATGTATAATATAAGCACATATACATGCACATATTGTATAGATTATATATGTACAATATATGTATTATCTTTGCACATATACATATGCTGCACATGTAAGTATATGTTTATACATATATGTACATACACATATATAATACACATATGCTATCTTCCCCTTGAGAGAACTGCCACCTTTCCAATAGCATCCCAGTGGAGACTGTGTTTTGTTATCTATGAATCATAAAGGCAACACAAATTAAAAGTCATATTGTGTATATTCCTCTCATCCTTTTTAAAAGATTACTTCATAATGTTACTATTTTAATAAATGGGGAAAAGAGAATAAATAAAATAATAAAGAATAAAAGAGAAAAAAGAATAAGGAATTGGCCTGAAGTTTCATCTTACCCTCTTAGAATCACAGTGGGAAAGGGCACTTTCTTTCATAAAAATTGGAAGAAAAGGAAAAGGAGCAGTTTGTGAAAAAAAAGATAGCAAAGATATGTTAGCAGGGATAAAAAAAGAAAAACATTAACTCTCAGAAACTGAAAAAAGACTATTTTCAGATATCAACCTGCTATTAGTTTATGGGAAGCCCTCAGTGTTGAGTCAATCTCATAATGTGTTTGCAAAACATAAGATGTAATCATAGTCTGTATTGATAAACAAATGTATAAAATAGAGAAGGTGATCATTTTTCATAGCAAGACTGCTTTGGGTTGGCCAAGAGCCTCCGAATCTCTAAATGAAATATTACCCCAAAACAACTATCATCAGGATCTAAATGGTGCCTAAAGAATATTTCATATGCTAGGTTATAGTACATTTTTTCTTTCCTTTTTTATGTTAATACATATTTATGGAATATAATAAGCATTTCCATACACACAGTACAATAAAAAAGATGATTGTTCATGAAATTGCAAATCTGCTATGCACAACTTGCTATACCTTTCAAATACAAAACACAATTATCATCTGAATATTTTTCTCCATTTTTTCTACCATCCCCTGCTCCACCCTAGAGATGGCTACCATTAGACACAAATAGGTATATTATATACATATACATATATGCTTACAGGTATATTATATATAGACACATACATACATACATACAATTATCCTATATGTATTTCTATCAATCTATTCTTTCTCTGGATGCAGATAGTGTCTTTCTTCATGTGTCCTTTGTCGTTAATTTTGATATTTATTTATTGATTGACTGATTGATTGATTGATTGCTTTTTGGAGGGCAATTGGGGTTAAGTGACTTGCCCAAAGTCACATGGCTAGTAAGTGTGTCAAGTGTCTGAAAGTCGGATTTGAACTCAGGTCCTCCTGACTCCAGGACTGGTGTCTATTCACTGCACCACCTAACCTTCCCAATTTTGATATTTATAATAGCCAAAAAAAATCTTAGTTACTAAAAGTCAATCTTAAAACAATATTACTGTTACTGTATACACTGTTCTCTTGGTTCTGCTCATTTTATTCTCCATTGTTTCATGTCTTTTCTTGTTCTTCTAAGATCATTTCGCTCATCATTTCTTATAGCACTGGAGTATTCCTTCACAATTTTATACCACAACCTGTTCAGCTATTTTTAATTAATACATCTCTTAATAATGTAAGCGCTTAATAATAAATAGCTTTTAATAATAATGGCTCCTAATAACAAAAAGCTCTTAACCCAGAATGTTATTTTTAAAATTATATCTACACTAAGAAAAACTGGCATATTTAATGTGTT